>CM019715.1:10246222-10972124 GCA_009760885.1 Achatina immaculata
AAAGGCAATTTTTGCCGAAATAGTGGGTTGTTATTGTTTTCTTCCACAAGCAGTTCATTATTCCTACTCCTTATTGTTAATTGCCCCCCCCCCCCGTCCTTACTTCCTCTCCCCACCTGTTTTCATAAAATTTCACCATACTCTGCCACATGTACTCGTTCACATCAAGGAAATCCTGAGCACTAAAGCCACACTCGTTAAGTGAGTACTAAAGCCACACACGTTAAGTCAGCACTAAAGCCACACTCGTTAAGTAAATACTAAAGCCACGCTCGTTAAGTAAATACTAAAGCCACACACGTTAAGTAAATACTAAAGCCACACTCGTTAATAGTGTACTAAAGCCACGCTCGTTAAGTAAATACTAAAGCCACACTCGTTAAGTAAATACTAAAGCCACGCTCGTTAAGTAAATACTAAAGCCACGCTCGTTAAGTAAATACTAAAGCCACACACGTTAAGTAAATACTAAAGCCACACTCGTTAAGAGTGTACTAAAGCCACGCTCGTTAAGTAAATACTAAAGCCACACTCGTTAAGTAAATACAAAAGCCACGCTCGTTAAGTAAATACAAAAGCCACGCTCGTTAAGTAAATACTAAAGACACGCACGTTAAGTGAATACTAAAGCCACACTCGTTAAGTGAATACTAAAGCCACGCTCGTTAAGTGAATACTAAAGCCACGCTCGTTAAGTGAATACTAAAGCCACGCTCGTTAAGAGTATACTAAAGCCATGCTCGTTAAGTGAATACTAAAGCCACGCTCGTTAAGTGAATACTAAAGCCACGCTCGTTAAGAGTGTACTAAAGCCATGCTCGTTAAGTGAATACTAAAGCCACGCTCGTTAAGAGTATACTAAAGCCATGCTCGTTAAGTGAATACTAAAGCCACGCTCATTAAGAGTGTACTAAAGCCACGCTCATTAAGAGTGTACTAAAGCCACACTCGTTAAGAGTGTACTAAAGCCACACTCGTTAAATGAATACTAAAGCCACACTCGTTAAGTGAGTACTAAAGCCACACACATTAAGTGAGCACTAAAGCCACACACATTAAATGAGTACTAAAGCCACACTTGTTAAGTGACGCTATGGTAAGACATGTCCTCCTTCCTGAGTAGTTAAACAAGGAGTGCAACAAAGAGAGGTAAATCATGCGCCTATTAGAAGCTAGGGGAGATAAGAACTCCGTGTTCTTTCATCATAGGAGATACAGAAGGACAAGAAAAGAATTTGAAAGGACACAAACCTCTGACACGAGGACAGAGACAAGCCTGTTTATTAAATATTTGAGGATATTAAACTGTGTCACACCCCAGTACTTGCTAAGTAACATCCGGTTTTGCTGTACCACCTGTGAACCGAGTTTAGACAACGACGCAATTTGCGGAGAAAAGTTCCGTGTCCTGGCCTTTTTTGGTATAAATTACAGTTTTCGCCTACATCAAGACAGGCACATCTGTCTCGAAGAGACAAAAACTGTACTCTTTTCTTCTCTCTTCTTATATTTGGGCAACAAGGAACAACAGTTTGGCAGAAGACGATCTTTCTGCAAGTGTACCATGATGAAAGTTACCACTACAGTCCTGGTCATTGTGATAGCTGGTGAGTATGTCAGTTTTTTGGAGTTCAGAGTTTGATGTTTTTGTTTGTACTTGTGGTTAGAAGAAGGAGCAATCTGACTTAGAAGGTTACTGATTTGTTTAGTATCTTCTGATGTAGGCGTGAATAAAGGCCTCATTTTTTGGTTTATATTTCATCCGCTTGTGAGTAGAATAGAAAAATACATGGCTATATATTTTACTCTCTACATCATCATCATCATCAACATCATCATCAACAACAACATCATCATCGTCGTCATAGTCGTTTTTGGCCGTTCTAATCGACACAATTGTTGAAGTACTCCACGAATCTAGATTTTGTACGATATCCATCATTTCCATTCTTGACTTTTCTATCACTTTTTTTTCTCTTTCTATATTCTTTTGTCTCTTTTGCCGCTTTTCTTTCCTGTTGTTTTATATGTTTTCTTGTCCTCTCGTGTACCTATCATGTAATAAACTTTACATAATTAAACGATTTCACTTCTTTAAAAACACATTAAAATCTTGCACGATGTGAAAAAAGGAGGTGGGGGAATACTATTCGAGACTGCATTTAAGCTTTTCATCTCTTGTTTGCTCATAAATTTGCTTCTGTGTCTATTTACATCTCATGTGATATAATGTTTTCATAATACCATTAACATTTTCCACGTAATTCTGCAATATTCTTTAAATATTAATCTCATTTCAGTATGTCTACTTCCTGTACAGCCGTTGTGTTTTGATATTCCTTTCAGTATTTTCTATCTACTTTCAGTACAATTGTAGTGTTTTGATATTCCTTTCGGTATTTTATAATTCATGCACGCCTGCGATGCCTTCATATTGCCTTGTCCATTCTGAAAATAAAATTGCTGAAATGATTTCATCTCGTAAATTTTCCGGTTTCAGTTCTACACTCTGTGAGAGGGCAGACTGTTGGAGAATGCACGGATGTTTTTCAAGCTCAAATCAAAAGTGGCGGGGTCACGTGTAGTGCGATACAGGACTTTACCAAATGCACCATAAAATCTACGGGTTGGGAAGGATTCTCGATACTTACAAAAGAAGATTTTGCCCTGATGAAGGTCAATATAGAGTCACAGTATGCTAAACAAGGTGTAAACTGCAATCTGGACATGATGACCATAGAGAAAGAACTTACGGAAGAATACAGAAGTGGCGTTGTTATCGTGACACGGCCGCCTGTAGGTAAGGATGTCACTTCCGTTCTTCCCTTGAGATTAATGAGTTATCTTTTCCTTGAAATCACTGTAATAGTTGAAGAAAATGTTGGAGAGAGAGAGAGAGAGAGAGAGAAGAGAGAGAGAGATATTGATCTTTATTTCAAAAGGGTTAAAAATTGGGCACGCAGGCCCGTCTGACATTCTGCCCTTTATCATACATCTTTCACTCTGTTCCAGACATTCTACAAATATGCTGCTCATATAACAAACATAATTAACAACAAAGTAACTACATACGCATAAAATGATTAACTACATACACATATAAATGACTGATTACATACACATATAAATGACTACCTACATACACATATAAATGACTATCTACCAAACAAAAATTTCATTACTATTCACAATAATGAGTTCATTGTCCGTAAGAGCAGACTAAAATAATATTTTAAGAGAGAGAGAGCGAGAGAGAGATAGAGAGAGAGTGAGTGACTGAGAGTGAGTGAGTGAGAGAGAGAGCGATTGAGAGAGAGTGAGTGAGAGAGAGTGAGAGAGTGAATGAAAGAGAGAGAGTGAGAGAGAGAGTGAGTGAGAGAGAGTGAGTGAGAGATTGAGTGAGACATTGAGTGAGAGTGAGTGAGTGAGTGAGTGAGTGAGTGAGTGAGTGAGTGAGTGAGTGAGTGAGTGAGTGAATGAAAGAGAAAGAGTGAGAGAGATGAGTGAGAGAGAAAGAGTGAGAATGAGAGAGAGAGAGAGTGAGTTAAAGAATGAGTGAGAGAGAGAATGAGTGAGAGAGAGAAAGAGAATGAGAGAGAAGAAGAAAAACACAGGTAACGAGTGATGTTTGTGCTTACCTGGATCCAGTTTGCTGTGCGAATATATATTTACAAGAAAGTTTTTTGTTTTTTATTTAACTAAAAAGTGATTTGAACGAAACATTTTTGTCCCTTTCCTACATGTCATTGTATGCCACTGTGTTACATTGCACATCATCCTGTGTCTGTATATGTTGCTATGTGCCGTCGTATGTCATCGTGTTACTGTATATCATTTTATGACATTGGTTATCGTTATATGTCTTTGTATGTCACTGCAAGTCCTTGCATATCACTTTATGTCTTTGTAAAAATAAGTAGGTTATAGTAAATCACTGTATGTCATATGTCATTCTGTGTCACCTTATGTCATTATATGTTACAGTATTTACTTGCAAATTAATGTATTTTATCGAGTGTCACTGTATGCTAGTGTATGTAACTTTATGTCATTGTGTGTCACTGTATGTCATTATATGTTACAGTATGTTAATGTCAGATCAGAATGGAGAAAGATTAATTGAAATATGTCTAACAGAGGGCATGGTCATTGAAGGCACAATATTCCCACTCAAAGAGATACATAAAACAACGTGGATATCTCCAGATGATAGAACTAGAAACCAGATAGACTATTTTTGTATTAGAAAGCAATACAGAACATCTCTCATGGATGTAAGGGCTTATAGGGGTGCAGATATCAACAGTGATCACAATCTGTGCATAGGGAAAATAAAACTAAAATTGAAAAGTCAACACAAGAAATCAGTACACAAAAAGATAAACATCCACAGCCTACAAGAAGAAAATGCTAACATTAATTTCAATCAGGAACTTGCCAATCATTCCAAAACACCCAGTAAAGTTGAGGAGATATGTATAGATGAGTTATGGAATTCTTACAGCACAGTAATAATCACAGCAGCAAAAGTAAGCGCTGGATTGGAAAAACCAAATAGAAAAGCATGGATATCAGATAAAACATGGAAGTATATACATGAAAGACGAGCAGTCAAATTAAACATGTTGAATGCAAAAGCAGATCATGAAAGAGATTCGGCAAAAGCAAAATACAAAGACATAGACAAGAAAGTAAAAAGTTCAGCTAGAAGGGATAAAAGAGAATACATAGACAATATGGCGAAAGAGGCAGAAAAAGCAGCAAAAACAGGAGACAGCAAAACTTTATATAACATACAAAAGAGGCTAACAGGTACTATTACATCTAAAGAAAGATCAATCCTTAGCAAAACTGGAACACTATTAACATCAAATAAAGACCAAAAGCAAAGATGGGCTGAACACTTCCAAGAAATACTCAATCGACCACACCCAAAAGAATTGTTAAACCTTGAAACTGACTTACCAGCCCCACAGCTAAATGTCAATCTAGATGAAATTAAATTGCATGAAATTGAAACAGCAGTGAATTTAATGGCTAACAACAAAGCTGCAGGTGAAGATGAAATAACAGCCGAGATGCTAAAAGCTATCAATAGTGACAACATGAGACAACTACAGAGAATGTTTAACAAGATTTGGAAAGAAGAAAAGGTCCCTTCTAATTGGAAGAAGGGAATCATTGTTAAAATACCAAAAAAGGGCAACCTTAGTGACTGTAACAACTGGAGAGGAGTAACCTTAATATCAGTTGTGTCAAAAGTATTTTGCAAGGTCATTTTGAATAGACTCAAAGATATAGTGGATACTGCAATGAGAGAAGAACAAACAGGATTTCGAAAAGGGAGAAGCTGTCTCGACCAGATCTTTACTCTCAGAATAATACTTGAAGAACATATTGAAAAGCAGAAACCATTAATACTGAATTTCATAGATTTTAAGAAGGCATTTGATAGCATACACAGAGATTCATTATGGAGAATTTTATGTCTATATGGAATACCATCTAAAATTGTCAACATCATTAAGGACTTATACAATGGATATGGTTGTGCAGTCAAGACAGAAGAAGGGATGAGTGAATGGTTCCAGATTGAAACAGGCGTGAAACAAGGATGTATACTGTCTCCTTTACTTTTTGGGATTACAATAGACTTCATAATGAAAAAATGCTGCACAGGTAACACAGGTATTGACTGGGTACATGGGACCCAACTAGAAGATCTTGATTTTGCTGATGACATAACTCTTATCAGTAATAATGTGAATTCCATGCAAGAAAAAACAGATAGCCTATCTTCACTGGCTAGCAAAATAGGACTTGAAATTAACAAGGACAAAACAAAAATAATGAAAATTCCCATCAATCAAAATGGAAAAATACACATAGAAGGGACAGATATTGAAGAAGTCAATCAATTTGCATACCTTGGCAGCTACATAGACCAGGATGGTGACACTAGAAAGGAAGTTAGGATCAGAATTGCAAAAGCAGTATCAATCTTCAAGAATCTTGAGAACATATGGAATTCAAAAGTTATAAGCACAAAAACCAAGTTAAGACAATTCAATTCAAATGTAATATCCACCCTCATTTATGCATGCGAAAGCTGGAAAACAACTAAAGAAATAGAAAAGAAATTAGACTCTTTTGAAAACAAATGCCTGAGGAAAATACTCGGCATCAAGTGGAATGAATTCAAGAACAATGCAGAGATAAGACAGATGACTGAACAACAACCAGTCTCACGGGTGATCAGGAAAAGGAGATGGACATATGTTGGTCACTTGATGAGAAGAAATGAGCAGAGAATCCCAAAACAAGCTATCAAGTGGAACACAACAGGCCGAAGAAAAAGGGGCAGACCGCGTGAAACTCTGAAGAGGACATTATTAAGGGCCAAGTTAACAGGCATAAAATCCTTTGTTGAGGTTGAAAGACTCGCCGAAGACAGGAAAAATTGGCGAACTACTTTGCGAGCCCTATGTGACGTCTAACGGCACGGGAAGGATATAAGATATAAGATGTTAATATATGTTATCGAGTGTCATCGTATGCCATTATATGTCGTCACGTGGTTTAAAATATGAACTGCTTCTGATATGTCTTAGACCGTAATAAAGGTAAAAGGTAAAGGTAATCCTGTCATGCCTCAGAGAAACATAGGGATATGGTGTTAGTGCCCATGATAAATAACAGCAATCTCATACTTAATTACAAACATACACGATGGCGGTAGAATTAATTTACACCGATACTTCCATCATGGTATTGTAAAACTCATCGCAGATCACTCAAATTAAGTTTTTGATCATAATTTTATAATGTATATTTTCCCACATGAAATCGTGTCATGTAATGATGATGATGCCACTGTGGTGCTTTGCTTAGTGGACTTGCCTGGGGATCGGAAGGTCCCTGGTTTGATAACTGGTTCCGCTCGGGCGGTTTTTTTTTTTTTTCGGACCGAACGGCAGCAGGGTCAACCCAGCCTCAAAGCTAAAAAAAAAAAAATTTGGGCACCTAGAGTTTCCCTAGGAAAACAAGGCAGGTATGACAGGTAGGAAAACAAGCCAGGTATGACAGGTAGGAAAACAAGCCAGGTATGACAGGTGTTGGCATCGCGACCTCAAATGCTGTAGTGGCCTAGAAATGTGAAGGGACTAATACTTCACACTAATGTGCCTAGAAAATGCTACTGAGAATGATTATATGACTTCTGACCCCCCAAAAAAAAGTTCAGAATCTCATCGATATGTAAAACTCATGTTTTTGTTTGTTTCAGATTATGAGAACGCTGTAACATTCGGTCAATGCATGGACACACTAGTAACGAAGATAAGAGGCGGATTCACCTGTGACCTTTTCGAACAGTACTTGAAATGCTCCATTCGCACCTTAAAACTTTATACAGAAATCACAACGGACGAAGGTTACAAACTTTTCGACCGAAGATCGAAAGATGAGATGGCACAGCGCGGGTTGCCCCTGAATTGTGACGTAGACTATAAAGCAATCTTCGAAGAAGTTCAGCGGGAAGAAAATGCAGAAAATGGTTCTGATGTCAGCATGCGTCCATCTCAGCTCATTGCAGTATTGTCGTTTACTGTCATATCCACGCTCATTACGTGCTTGTTGTGATAACTGAAGTTATTCAAGCGTTATCAGTACAGAAGCAGCAATTACCAGAAGTGTGTTATTAGTTAAATATTATTTTGTCACGTTTGATGTCCTCAAACGAAGATACATGTCTATGCAAAGGAGACGCTGGGATTCCCACATTATACCCACCCTGTAGTTATGCCACATAAGAACATCGCATATTAAAACACCCGAGACAACACTACCGATAATAAGGAGCGGAAAACAGTTCTGGTTGGAAAAGTCTAGTGATTTAAAAAACAAAACAAAACACGCTAGCCATAATAGGAACAAATTGACTGGAAAACAAGTCTTTTAAAGTGCTACTTGTCCTTTGCAAGACGTAGTTTCTAAATTTATTACACTTAGGCACGTGACCAGTCACGTGAAGCTAATAGTAAGCATTTTTGCTTTCCTTCGGCTTTCTCGGCATAACACTTTTCTTGCTACTTATTATACAACATGAAATGGAAACTATTTTTATATCGCTGTTTCACTGTTTTTATGTATTTTTATTATTATTTACTTGTTCCGTAACTTTCCTTTATCAACATCAGGGGCTTAATGTTTCACTGTTCGTGTTCATTATAGTGATTAATACTTGATGACATGACATCCACTCTTATATAATAATAAACATGTGTTCATAATCTTTTTTTTTTTTTAAAGTTCACAAGAGTTAATATTCATTTGCACTAATTTTTAGAAAATTCGAGCTTACACGCCTCTCTGCTGTACAGGGGAAATAATCACATAAAAGTCAAATGCAGAAAAACATTTCGATTTAACTCCCTCTTCGATTATAATGTCGCTTCCGTGTGTTTGTCCAGTACAGTGCTAAGCTGATCTCAGATAGACCAGAACACAATCATTCGCAGTTGTATTTCTAGCTGCTAATCTGAAAATGTGTTTCACTGTTTAAAAATTGTATTTATTTATCTATATCATATTCGTATATTTAGTGACATTCTTTTCCACTCTGCATCACATTTTAAGTATCTTTCCTACGATCTAGTGGCAATAGCCAATGAAAGAGACGTTTAAAAATATTTTTGATTAACTCCCTTAGTTGGATGTGGTTAAGAGAAACTTAGCGCAAAGAAATGAGAGTAACTATTCTTCATTGGCGTGTGGTGACATTTTTCAGAAACGACCAAATCTATAGAGAGCCATTTCCCGTAAATAATTATTACAGTGTACCTATCTCCAGAAAATAAACAAATGAAAAAGATTTTTGCTTTTTTTTTCTACATTAATTTAATCTTCCAATCTGATTCCATAAAGGAAACACACAATAACAGGCTTCCGCATGGTGTTATCACACACATGCAAGCAGATGAAAAAGTTATTGATTCTTATTGGTACATTCATGGAATGTCTTGTTTGAGAACAAACTTCTCTATAACAAGATACAAGGAAGCCAAAGGACTTGTTCAAACTCTGAGTCCCCTTACATGTTAAAACGAAGGTGTTATGTTGTGATACCTTATTTGCATCAGTTTCAAAGACATTTTAGCGCCTTTCTATGATACTGTTATGATCATGACACACACATTTTTGGTGTAGGATTGTTTTCAATAATTATGGCAACATGAAATTATCTTTCTACAGAATGCCAGCATGTGTCACAAACTCAGCTTTGTGTCACAAACTCAGCTTCGTGGCACAAACTCAGCTTCGTGGCACAAACTCAGCTTCGTGGCACAAACTCAGCTTTGTGTCACAAACTCAGCTTTGTGTCACAAACTCAGCTTCGTGGCACAAACAGCTGTCAGTGTTCTAGTCCCGTTAGCAAGTTAAATAATAGACAGGGGTGCTCAGGATAGCATGTGGAAGAGTCCAACTCTGCATATAGGAGGGGGAAGCGAGAAGGAAAGCAAGAGCACATGTTGTTTGAAAGGGCATTGAAATACACTTTTTAACAATAAAAAACAAAAATATATTCTGAGCATGCTTTTGTATTTGTGAGGGGGAGGGCAATCTAGGGTACTGGTCAAGACCCTCCTAGTCCATTCACAGGGCGTCACTGCTTAGTTCAAACATACGCAGAAAGTTTACATTTCAAGGATAGAAATTTGATTTCTCGAATCACAGACACCACATGGCACATCCATATTTGATTCTGGCATAAGTAAAATCCTTCTCTGTTTAGTTTTAATGAAACTTTATGAGAAACGATGGCCAGTGAATTTATCTAAATTATGTACCTTCACACACTGTCCTCACACATACTGGCCTTGTGACTTTCAGTGTACTCTGGAAGGTGCACTGTCTGCATTTTGTATTATTGTATAGTCATAATTTGTCTAAGAGACTTCAGTTTTCCAGTTATTTCATTTTATTATATTTTATTTTACTTTTTAATTTACAAAACATATTTATCTTTTGAATGAGTTTTTTAATATATTTGTATTTATTCTTCCATGAAATTCAAATCCATATTTTTCTATACACTGCAGGGTTTTTCATTTATATATATATATATATATATATATATATATATATATATATATATATATATATATATATATATATGCCTTAAACAATGTTGAATGTAGGTAGTACTTGTAAAGTTTCAATTGTTTTGTTCTTGACTGTGATACAATTCAATTCAAGTGCCATGCCATGTGACTTAGGCGATCATTTCTCTCCACAATTCCCTGTCTTTAGACTTGATTATGAGATCCACCGGTGATTTTCTTCCTAGCCATCCAGTAACTTCTTTCCCTGTCTTCCTCTATCTCTTCTTCCTTCAATTTTTCCAGTTGCCACAGAGTGTTCCAATTTTCCTCTTCTCAGGAAATGTTCTATAAATCTCGCTTGTCTGCCTCTGATCTTTGCTATAATTTGCTTTTTAACTCCAGCCTCTCTTAAGAGTTCTTCACTAGTTTTCTTTGCTGTCCATGGTACCTTCAACATACTTATAAACCACATCTCCATGGCCTCCATTTCTCACTTTCTCACTGTACTCTCTTATTCATAGATCATGCTTCACACCCATAAAACAAAATTGGTTCGATATAACATTTAAGTTCTCGGAATCTTGTTTCCATTGATATGGATCTGTTGCACAAGATGTGTCTCATTGTCTGGAATGCTGACTTGGCTTGAGCACGTCTGCTTTTTATTTCGTTGTGACATTTCCCATCAGTTGTTTTAATTGTTACTAAGTACTTGAATCTATCAACTTATTTCAGGTTTGTGCCATCGATGGAAATGCTACATTTTGGTGTTATTCTTTTCTTTGAGATGACCATCACTTCAGTCTTCGTTTTGTTCAGGCTGAGACCTTTATTTTTACTTCCACAAACCACGAAGTCCAGAAGAGCCTCTAGCTCCCCTTCAGTTTTAGCAGTCATGACCGTGATAGAATTGCTTATATGTTGAATTTTATAAAGAAACTGGTTTGTGTGCATGAGGATTTTACTGCAATCAGAGCTCCTTACAAACTGTGTGATTAAAATGATGGCTGAAATGACCAATAAATTATCTGGATTTAAAGTTGTTTTAAATTGTTTTAGATTAAACAAAAAACTGTTATTTGCCTTACATGGTCACTTCCATTTACAGAAATTATTGTATGTGATGTTTTGTTGTTTTTGTCATTTTAGTTAGCACAGTATAATGTATACTAGGTGTAATCCATCAAAATGTGATGAGGGAATTAAAAAAAAAAATTAAAATAAAAATATGATTTGCACTTTAAAATCTACACAGAATTCTGGCAAACATTATCATTGCATTATGTTTTATTTCATTTCCTCATTAAACAATTTGTTTTATCTGCCATTTTGTTCATTATCACCTTGTGTCAACTTGGTCAAATGGAGCATGCACAATTTGGGAGTATCCAAGAGAGATTTACCTGTAGAATTAATTCAGTAGAGCACAGAGTTTCACCCCTTCCAACAAATTATTTCTCACTGTGGCAATCTGGTCAGCCTCTTTCTGCAACATTTGGCTACAGACCCTTTAAACATGAACATTGCTTACTGTTTTTCCCAGATTTCTGAAACTAGCACTGAATCAATGTCCTACATAACATTACTTCTTATGTAGCACCAGTTCTTACATATTTGTCAAATAAGAAAGAAAGGGGGCTTTTGGACAGTAAAGCAATTTAGTTTAAAAATACTTTCTCTACTATGTTTCAAAGGATGACCCAAACACTGTGCTAAACCACTTTATAGTTTTTACATAGCACTCGCCCTTGGCCAGACTGCTAGCTTCTCATCACACAAAGCTGGTAACAAGCGTGTCAGCTTATGTTTTTAAAATCTAAAACATTTCATTAAAATCTAAAATATTTCATCGATATGATACAGAGGAGGAAATCATTATCATTATCCTATACCATCTCAGAAAAAGATTATCTATAATTAATCATCAGCTTGCTGTATCTCTTGCTTTCATCCAGCCAAGATTATTCCTCTTCATCTCTTGGTAATTTCCACCATCTGTATTGTTGTCATCTACTTGCTCTTTTCTTCCTGCTAACTCTTTCAACCCTGAATTAATTTCCCTGCTCTACCAGAATAAAAACTGGACATTACAAAATACCAGAGATTAGATATATTGATGACATAGTATTACTGTCCATAACACAAATAGGAATGGAAAAACTGATTATGTCAGCCCATAAGAATGGTGAAGAACAAAACCTCTATCTTAATGCGAAGAAAACTAAATTGATGAAAACTGACAAAACAAATAAGGCAGATGAAATATGTATCAATGAGGAACAAATGGAAGAAGTGGAGAGCTTTGAATATCTTAGATCACTACTAACTAATAATGGAGATACAATGAGGGAAATTAAAAGGACATCTATCGCTTTTCAAAAAGTAAAACAGCTAAAGAATCTGTGGAGAAGAATAGACAGAACTACAAAAATAAGATTTTTAGGTCATTCGTCTTTCCCATCGCAACATATGCCTATGAAACCTGGACACTTCCATGACGGTCTTCTCTAGATTATCATGACGTTTAATATGTCCAAAATATTTAAGTTTTCTTTGTTTAATTCTCTTTACTAGCCAGCCTTCTTCAATATTTCGTTCTTGTGGTATGGATATAGTTGTTCTTTTTTTTGTGTCCATTATATTTGGAGAACTCTTCTGTAGCATTTATATTCAAAGGCATGTATGTGTTTCTCAGCTGTTTTGTTAAGTTATAATCATTCCTAATGATTCCTAATGATTCTTTGAAGAGCGATAGATGTCCTCCTTTTCATTTCCCTCATTGTATCTCCATTATTAGTTAGTAATGATCTAAGATGTTCAAAGCTCTCCACTTCTTCCGTTTGTTCCTCATTGATACATGTTTCAGCTGCCTTATTTGTTTTGTCAGTTTTCATCAATTTAGTTTTCTTCGCATTAAGATAGAGGTTTTGTTCTTCGCCGTTCTTATGGACTGGCATAATTAGTTCTTCCATTCCTTTTTGTGTTATGGACAGTAATACTGTGTCTTCAGCATATCTAATCTCTGGTATTTCATAGCCTCCAGTTTTTATTCTGGTAGAGCAGGGAAATTAATTCAGGGTTGAAAGAGTTAACAGGAGAGACGGCAGATAGTTTATCCCAACTTGTGGCTAAAACTGTTAAAATGTTTGGTTAAGAGAATAAAATAGCATCATACTGTGCAGATAACACAAACACTGCAGATAACACAAATTCTGTGTAGATAACATAAATATTGTGTAGATATCACAAATACTGTGCAGATAACACAAATATTGTGTAGATAACATACATACTGTGTAGATAACACAAATTCTGTGTAGATGTCACAAATACTGTGCAGATAACACAAACACTGTGCAGATAACACAAATACTGTGTAGATAACATACATACTGTGCAGATAACACAAATTTTGTGTAGATATCACAAATACTGTGTAGATAACATAAATACTGTGCAGACAACACAAATACTGTGCAGATAACACAAATACAAATTTTGACGGAATGAAATGCACGGAAACATAAACGATCATCAATATGGGCAGATAAGAAAGTGAAAAATAAACGATCATCAATATGGGCAGAGAAGAAAGTGAAAAATAAACGATCATCAATATGGGCAGAGAAGAAAGTGAAAAATAAACGATCATCAATATGGGCAGAGAAGAAAGTGAAAAATAAACGATCATCAATATGGGCAGAGAAGAAAGTGAAAAATAAACGATCATCAATATGGGCAGAGAAGAAAGTGAAAAATAAACGATCATCAACATGAGCAGAGAAAGCAGGGAAACATAAACAATCATCAACATAGGCAGAGAAGACAGTGCAACATAAACAATCATCAACTTGGGTGGAGAAGAGAGGAAAACATAAACAATCATCAATATGGAGTGATAAGACAGGGAAACATATAATTATCAGCATGTGTAGAGAAGACAGGGAAACATATAATTATCAGCATGTGTAGAGAAGACAGGGAAACATATAATTATCAGCATGTGTAGAGAAGACAGGGAAACATATAATTATCAGCATGTGTAGATAAGACAGGGAAACATAAACGATCATCAACATGGGCAGAGATCGTTTAGAAATGCATGCTGCGCCCACATTTTTATGTACAGTGTTGTTGATCAACTACCTTTTGGTATAAATATGGCTGTCATCAAAATATACAGGCTATTTCACATTTTTGCTGTCAGGGTATACAACCTGAAAGAATTCTCCGAGCTTGTATACAGTGAGTACAAGAAAAAGTGGGGTTTATTTTTTTTTTCTATTTGGTAGGCTCCAAAATGCTGTGTGTTTTTTTAACATCTTACATCCTTCCCGTGCCGTTAAACGTCACATAGGGCTCGCATGGTACTTTGCCAAGTTTTCCTGTTTTCGGCGAGGTTTTCAACCTCATCAAGGGATGTTATCCAAACTAAACTCACCTCTCTTAACAGGTTTAGCGGCTATATTTTCAGCTGTCTGAAAATGTGTCCTGCTTTATTTGTTAGCTGTTACTGGCGTGTTTCCTTCTTTTTTTTTCCCTGTTTAGGATGGGCTCCTCGATGCTTCACAATTTATGACGCTAATCTGTCCCCATATAGCCTTCACCAGTTATATGATTTGTCCATATTTAGCCTTCACCAGTTATATGATTTGTCCATATTTAGCCTTCATCAGTTATATGATTTGTCCATATTTAGCCTTCACCAGTTATGTGATTTGTCCATATTTAGCCTTCATCAGTTATGTGATTTGTCCATATTTAGCCTTCATCAGTTATGTGATTTGTCCATATTTAGCCTTCACCAGTTATGTGATTTGTCCATATTTAGCCTTCATCAGTTATGTAAAGCGTATAAGTACAGATACAGTGCAATGATGTAGCATGGTTGGTAAGTACACACTCATTGTACAGATATAATGTGGTTGGTAAGTACACACTCAGTGTACAGATGTAGCGTGGTTGGTAAGTACACACTCAGTGTACAGATATAGCTTGGCTAGTAAGTACACACTCAGTGTACAGATATAGCTTGGCTGGTAGGTACACACTCAGTGTACAGATATAGCTTGGCTGGTAAGTACACACTCAGTGTACAGATATAGCTTGGCTGGTAGGTACACACTCAGTATACAGATATAGCTTGGCTGGTAGGTACACACTCAGTGTACAGATATAGCGTGGCTGGTAAGTACACACTCAGTGTACAGATATAGCGTGGCTGGTAAGTACACACTCAGTGTACAGATGCAGCGTGGTTTTTAAATATAAGTACTATGCACTGGCACCAGCAGCAGGGCATCTTGCTTACAATCGAGAGGCCTACAGGAGAACTGTTAGAGAGGCAAAGTTCCGCAAGGGACATGCAAATGACTGACTGACTGACTGAGTGACTGACTGACGATGCACTGATATAGCCAATGACAGATTATCCACCACCCAGGCCCCTAGACTGTACTTAGTAAGGGCCACAGCCCTCTTCGGCTTACGCGGTCCTGATGTATGGCCTGATATATGGCCTGATATGGCTGTGATCTCTGGTACTGCTATAAAACTTTGATTTATGCAGACCGAGCACAACAGATCTTTTGTATAAGGTAAAGTGCTACTGCATTAATAAACATAATTATAATTGTTACAACAAAGTTATTGTTTTTTCTTTTCTCTTGGCCACGCGATCCCTGCATCTCTGGGTCGCTAGACTTAACAGATGGAGGGAAGAATGTCAACGGGGCCTACGTGACCAGTTCTTCATTCTTTGCAAATAAAGTTTGTTCTTTCGTTCGTTCCTGTTCAGGTTACAGACTAATCGGCTACAGAGTGTATAGTATGGCCACTTTGTGTGTAGTTTGGTCACTTTGTGTGTAGTTTGGTCACTTTGTGTGTAGTTTGGCCACTTTGTGTGTAGTTTGGTCACTGTGTGTATAGTATGGCCACTTTATGTGTAGTTTGGTCACTTTGTGTATAGTATGGCCACTTTGTGTGTTGTTTGGTCACTTTGTGTGTTGTTTGGCCACTTTGTGTGTAGTTTTGTCACTTTGTGTATAGTATGGCCACTTTGTGTGTAATTTGGTCACTTTGTGTATAGTTTGGCCACTTTGTGTGTAGTTTGGCCACTTTTTGTGTTGTTTGGTCACTTTGTGTGTAGTTTGGCCACTTTGTGTGTTGTTTGGCCACTTTGTGTGTAGTTTAGCCACTTTATATGAGTTCGTTTTGTTCAAGTTGGGTGTACAGTTTGGCCACTGGGTGTGTAGTGTGCTTAGTACACACAGCTCACTAAAATTTTTACCACAGCAACAGACAGACAGACAGACAGGCAGGCAGACAGCCAGACAGACAGATAGATAGATAGATAATCTCTGTCACTAAAATTTTAAATAAGAAAACCATTGTTTTTTTCTTTTGTTTCCTCAGTTTTCACATTCCATTTTTATTCCGTGACAACAGAAAGAAAAGTTCTCATAAACAGAAACGTGTGTCAGCCAGTGCTGTCCTCCATATGTCATCATCAGTTAGGCTCCAGATCTCGTGGACAGTCAGGGGTCTCCCACTGGCATACCTTGCTCATAGAGTCAAACACTAATCTCGCCAGGATGCGTTCTCCTTTTCTGTTTATGTAATAGCCAAGTGGGCATGGCCTGAGAACAGAAAGAAAGACATTTTTATAGAGGAGGGGTTCTCAACCAGACCAGTGGGGGCTCTCCACTTTTCCAAGTGGAGGGGTTCTCAACCAGACCAGTGGGGAATCTGCATTTTTCCAAGTGGAGGTGTTCTCAACCAGACCAGTGAGGACTCTCCACTTTTCCAAGTGGAGGGAGGGGGGTAGGGGAAATTCCCCACGGGTTGAGAACACCTGCTATAAAGATGCATAGAACTGACTTTTTCACACAGTTAACTAATGCACTGATATTTTAATGTTCATCTTGCCCTTACTGATAGTAGAAGGCAGAGCCCGGCAAAAGAGAAATGGGACGACCTCACCGTAGGTGGGCTCGGGACATCACGGAAAGTCTGAATATGTCAGCACGGGACGCCGGTCAGCTTGCTCAAGACTGCAACTGCATTCAGGAGAGGGGGGGACAGTGAGAGGGACAACGTTCCAGCAGGAACACGTGACATGTTCTCTTTTTCCTGGACCTGCGAGTAGGATGTTCTTTTTTTGCAGTAGATGCGCTAAAGATGGTGAAGTTGGAGCTTCGTGTCGGATGAGGTGTGGGGTTAGAGCGCCTACGAAAGAAGTGCTATGCGTCTTTAGCAGACTCCACCACTAGATGGCCCGGCCGAGTCTTTTACTTCGAGGGGGGGGGGCATCAGAGGAGATGTGGGGAGGGGGGGGGGTTGGGTCTTTGTCGACTGTGGTTCGCCAACTCTGAATCTAGCAGCCAGCTACAAGTTTCTGATCGTTATTTCACATTGCATAATCTGCCCCCTCCCCCCACGGGTACAGTTATACAAAACAGCTAAGTAAGATCTTATCTTATATCTTATATCCTTCCCGTGCCGTTAAACGTCACATAGGGCTCGCAAAGTAGTTCGCCAATTTCTACTGTCTTCGGCGAGTCTTTCAACCTCATCAAGGGATTTTATGCCTGTTAATTTGGCCTCACTTAACAAGGTCCTCTTCAGAGTTTCACGCGGTCTGCCTCTTTTTCTTTGGCCTGTTGTGTTCCACTTGATAGCTAGTTTTTGGGATTCTCTGATCATTTCTTCTCATCAAGTGACCAACATATGTCCATCTCCTTTTCCTGATCACCCATGAGACTGGTTGTTGTTCAGTCATCTGTCTTATCTCTGCATTGCTCTTGAATTCGTTCCAGTTGATGCCGAGTTAAGTAAGTTAGCACAGTTAAATTAGATAACAGTTAAATAAGAAAATAGCACAGTTAAGAAGATAGCACAGTTATAAGTTAAATAAGAAAACACAGTTAAGTAAGATAAACAGTTAAATAAGAAGATAGCACAGTTAAGAAGATAGCACAGTTATAAGTTAAATAAGAAAACACAGTTAAGTAAGATAAACAGTTAAATAAGAAGATAGCACAGTTAGATAAGTTAAAATAAGAAAACACAGTTAAGTAAGATAAACAGTTAAATAAGAAGATAGCACAGTTAAGAAGATAGCACATTAATAAGTTAAAATAAGAAAACACAGTTAAGTAAAATAAACAGTGACATAAGATAACGCAATTAAGTAAGATAAGACAGTTACGTAAAGTAACACAGTTAAGTAAGATAAGACAGTTACGTAAAGTAACACAGTTAAGTAAGATAAGACAGTTACGTAAAGTAACACAGTTAAGTAAGATAAGACAGTTACGTAAAGTAACACAGTTAAATAAGATAAGACAGTTACGTAAAGTAACACAGATAAATAAGATAAGACAGTTACGTAAAGTAACACAGTTAAGGGCGATTTAAAAACAAAGAAAAAGGTTAAGTATAAGTTCCACCCCCCCCCCCCCAGACGGGAAAGACGACAGCTTACATTGTCCTCTTTACCCCCCAGTCACACACATAGTAATAGCCTTCCTTGCAAACTGAACTTGAACAAGGGGCGTAACCTCCACTAAATCGACCGAAACAAGACTCTGATTCCCACAAGCAGTCTGTGGAAAAAAAGGTATTTAATCTAAAATCATACAGTTATAAATAAAGTGGAGTACAGAAAAAAAATAATAAAGTGGAATATAGAAAAAAAAGTGGAAAAAAGGACAGAGATTTAAATAGACATAAAACATCAGTCAAAACAGTTTAGCATAAATCTCTCTCTTTCTCTCTCTCTCTCTCTCTCTCTCTCTCTCTCTCTCTCTCTCTCTCTCTCTCAGGCGTTGATCGTCATTAATTTCCACAACCACCTGTCCTTTGCTCTTTAGATAAGATGTATATTCGACCGTGCTCCATGCCACTCTTCAGGTATCTTGTTTCTTTGTCTTCCTCTGTCCCTTTGTCCCTCCATTTTTCCCGTTGACAGTAGGTGTTCCAGTTTGCCTCTTCTCAAAACATATCCTACAAAACTGGACTTTCGTGTTCTGAATTTTGCCACAATTTCTCTCCTCGCTTAGAATCTCTTCTTTTTTTTTTTACTGTCGATGGTATTCTCATCTTTCTTTTTAGGAACCACATCTCCGCTACTTTCAGTAGATTTTAAGTGCTTTTTGCATAAATCAGAAGATACAAACTGATAATCCTATCGTTTGATAAAATGGAGAATACATATTTTTTTAAAAGATTTGTAGCTACATCATTGGACATTAAAAAACATTACAGCAGAGCGCAGGAATAGATAGCCAACGATTGAAAGGCAGAGTTGAGTGATGTGGTGTTAAATTTAATAAAGATTCAGGACATGTCCGAAAACCACATGCTTAGAATTTTCTGATGGAAGAAGATGACTGACTGGTCTCAGAAGGTAGAGTCACCGCAGCCTGCACATTCCTATTTCTGCTCCTCCGCCCGTTCCAGCAGCAAACATAAGGTGAGTCTACTGGCTTCTCTGTGAAGGTTTGATTGTAGGTTCGTCACTTCCGTCAACAAAGAGAGCGTATTGTTCCCTAACCTTGTCTCACCACCAGTTTCCTGGCTAACCCGTGGTGGTGAAGCCTGCTAAAGAAGTATCACACGTCCTCTGCTTTTGTACCTCCACTCTGGGACTGAAAACAAATACCCGCCATAACCTACTCCTAATCCGACACGATTCTGTGCCTCGAAATCTTCACCGCATCAGCCACAAAGAACATCACCTCGCAGTTCCAGTACGGTAGTACTAGTAGTAGTAGTAGTAGTGGTAGTAGTAGTAGTAGTAGTAGTAGTAGTAGTAGTAGTAGTAGTAGTAGTAGTAGTAGTAGTAGTAGTAGAAAAAGAAGAATTTTCTCAAGAAGGACACGAACTGATCTTAAATACAAAGAAAGACGAAAGTAAGCTGGTTACTTTCTGGTTGCCTCTCGATCCCTTTGATTTCACTGGGAGCTTTTTCCGCCATTCCCAGGCTTTGATTAGCGTTTAATACCACGCAGGCCACACCTGTAGAGTTACATCAAACAAACATTAGTGGTCTCACCTGTATGGTTACATCAAACAAACATTAGTGGCCACACCTCTATGGTTACATCAAACAAACATTAGTGACCACACCTGTATGGTTACATCAAACATACGTTGGTGATCACAGCTGTATGGTTACATCAAACATACATTGGTGATCACACCTGTATGATTACATCAAACATACATTGGTGATCACACCTGTATGGTTACATCAAACATACATTGGTGATCACACCTGTATGGTTACATCAAACATACATTGATGATCACACCTGCAGAGTTACATCAAACTAACATTAGTGGCCACACCAGTATGGTTATATCAAACATACATTGGTGATCACACCTGCAGAGTTACATCAAACTAATATTAGTGACCACAACTGTAGAGTTACATCAAACAAATATTAGTGACCACAACTGTAGAGTTACATCAAACTAATATTAGTGACCACAACTGTAGAGTTACATCAAACAAATATTAGTGACCACAACTGTAGAGTTACATCAAACAAATATTAGTGACCACAACTGCAGAGTTACATCAAACTAATATTAGTGACCACAACTGTAGAGTTACATCAAACAAATATTAGTGGTCACACCTACGGAGTTACATCAAACAAACACTAGTGGTCACACCTGCAGAGTTACATCAAGCAAGCATTAGTTTATATGTAATAATTTTCTTTTTAACTTTTACATAATCTTAATTCTTATGTAGGCATACACATAGCATTTTGTGTTACTTTGTAAAATAAATATATTCTGCTCTTGTAATATGGATTATTATAACTTCATCAGAGCTTGATTGCGGAGCCTTTCTTTAAAATCGACACTTACAGACTGTAGAAGACTACACAGGATATGTTAGCCGTGCTCTAGAACAGTGGTTCTCAATCCATGGGCCGTGACAGGGATATTGTGGGCCGTGCTGAAGTATCAAGGCAGAGAGAGAGAGAGAGAGAGATGTAGATACAATAACAAGTATTCCGCATTTTTCGCGCAATGCATAGGCCCTAGAGGCAGACTGGACGTATACAGACCGCAGAATTGTTGGCCGCTTTATTAGTATGTCCACAGTGCGGCTGTTGGAGAAAGGATGGTCCAGGCAGCGTTTCTTCCAGCATCAAACAGAAAGGATGGGCCAAGCAGCGTTTCTTCCAGCATCAAACAGAAAGGATGGTCCAGGCAGCGTTTCTTCCAGCATCAAACAGAAAGGATGGTCCAGGCAGCGTTTCTTCCAGCATCAAACAGAAAGGATGGTCCAGGCAGCGTTTCTTCCAGCATCAAACAGAAAGGATGGTCCAGGCAGCGTTTCTTCCAGCATCAAACAGAAAGGATGGTCCAGGCAGCGTTTCTTCCAGCATCAAACAGAAAGGATGGTCCAGGCAGCGTTTCTTCCAGCATCAAACAGAAAGGATGGTCCAGGCAGCGTTTCTTCCAGCATCAAACAAAAAGGATGGTCCAGGCAGCGTTTCTTCCAGCATCAAACAGGAAGGATGGTCCAGGCAGCGTTTCTTCCAGCATCAAACAGAAAGGATGGTCCAGGCAGCGTTTCTTCCAGCATCAAACAGAAAGGATGGTCCAGGCAGCGTTTCTTCCAGCATCAAACAGAAAGGATGGTCCAGGCAGCGTTTCTTCCAGCATCAAACAGAAAGGATGGTCCAGGCAGCGTTTCTTCCAGCATCAAACAGAAAGGATGGTCCAGGCAGCGTTTCTTCCAGCATCAAACAGAAAGGATGGTCCAGGCAGCGTTTCTTCCAGCATCAAACAGAAAAGATGGTCCAGGCAGCGTTTCTTCCAGCATCAAACAGGAAGGATGGTCCAGGCAGCGTTTCTTCCAGCATCAAACAGAAAGGATGGTCCAGGCAGCGTTTCTTCCAGCATCAAACAGAAAGGATGGTCCAGGCAGCGTTTCTTCCAGCATCAAACAGAAAGGATGGTCCAGGCAGCGTTTCTTCCAGCATCAAACAGAAAGGATGGTCCAGGCAGCGTTTCTTCCAGCATCAAACAGAAAGGATGGTCCAGACAGCGTTTCTTCCAGCATCAAACAGAAAGGATGGTCCAGACAGCGTTTCTTCCAGCATCAAACAGAAATGTTAAGTACATAAAAAGACGGCAGCGGTTTTATAGTGCGACACCGGCGTCTTTCTGGCCGTGTTGCTGAAACGCGCAGTTTTACAATGTAATTTTAGAAAACAGTCGGGGTAAATTCTGCGAGAGAACAGAAGTGAAATATAATTCTCAGCAATTTTGTTTTAGTTTAAAAATCATATTTCTTTGGCTTGAGAGCTGCTATTCGGTCTTGGTGTGTAATTTATTAATGTGTGTAATTCGTATTGGATTAATCAACGGATTCCAGTTACCCACGTAGTGATCTTGGAGATTTTTTGGATAGTCTTTTTTATTGTTTTAAACTTTAAAAATTTAGGCGCTAAAATAGATCGATTTGTGAAACGTAAGCCTTCGACTTCGTGCAAATAAATTGATAGTAGTGGCAGTGGAAGTCACTGTGATCGAGAATACATTAACGCTGATATTTTAAAGAAAACTAAATACGCTCTAAAATATGATATGAAGCATATTAAGTGCGGTTTCGTTCTATCAACAAATTACCAAAATCTACCATAGTATGTTATTTGTTTGCAAATCCTCACTAATGAGGCAATGAAGGCGACGAAATTGCCTCGTCATCTAACTATAAGACAACCCGATCTGCAGAATAAAACCAAAGAATTTGTCGAACATAAAGCCCAGGAATATAGTAAACAGAAGAGGGTGTTAAAAACAAGACCCACTCTCAACGAAAAAGCTCTTAAAGCATCGTACCTGAATCGCAAAATCAAAAACCCCGCACACGATTGGAGAAGATATTATCATGCCAGTCGCTGTTTAGGTCTGTGACGTATTGTTCGACTCAGAGGACGCTACAAAACTGAAAAGCATTCCCATCTCGAACGATACTGTCCGTAGAAGAATATCTGAAATGTCCGAGGACATTGTCGCGCAGCTAACTGAACGATTACAATCTACAAAGTTTGATATTCAGTTAGATGAGTCAAGTGACATCGCCGGCGAGTCACAGCTGCTTGTTTATGTTCGCTATTGTTGACAAATAGAATGCAAGAGGAAATTCTTTTTTGCAAGTCACTGCTAGCGAGAGCGACGGTCGATGAAATATTTCGTGTTAAAAACGATGTTTTCACAACTTTTGGACTGCAGTTGACGAATTGCATTGATGTGTACACCGACGGCGCTGCCAAATGATTGGCCGCAACAGTGGTGTTGTAACTCGCATAAAGCAAGTGTCACTCGAGATTGTAGGCAGCCACTGCATGATCCATCGTGAAGCATTCGCTTCAAAGAAGTTGAATGAAACTCTTGGATCTGTAATCGAAGACTGTGTTCGGATTGTAAACTTCATAACAACTAGAACAGTGAACAGTCAATTATTTGCTCGACTTTGCATTGAGTCAGATGCAGAACACAAGCATCTCCTATTGCATTCTGCTGTGCGTCATTTGTACGGAAGGAAAGTTCTTGCAAGGGTGTTTGAGCTTCGTTTAGAATTGTTGCAGTTTTTGACAGAACACAATCTCGACCTGGCAGGCAAGGTCGCTGATATTGAGTGGCTTGCCATGCTGGCATACCTTTCTGACATTTTTAGCCTTTTGAACAGTTTGAACACTGCAGGGTAAAGATGCCAGTATACTCAAGACGTACGACAAAGTCGCAGCCTTTAAGAATAAACTACGACTTTAGCGCAAGCGACTCGAGAACAAATCATAAGACATGTTTCACTTGTTCTGTTAATTTATAGAGAGCAATGAACTTAATAGCGAGATTCTGGAAGGGGTCACTGGTGTAATAAAAGGGCATCTGACATCTCTCGCTGAATATTTTGACAAATACTTCACGCCCGAAGGCATTAAAGTGTACGACTGGGTTCGCAATCCTTTTAAGTGTGCATTCTCTGAATTAACCAGTCGTGAACAAGAGGAATTAGCAGAGCTGACTAGCAATCGCACATTACAAATCAAATTTAACGACCCCTCTGTGGATATCTCTTCCTTTTGCTGCACTGTTTCGCTGGAATATCAGCCCTGGAGAAAAAAGTTCTTCTACTTTTTTTTTCAACAACTCACTTACGGGAAGTTTAATTTTCTGCATTGACTGCCATGAAAATGAAATATCGTTCAAGAATGAACGTGGAGGATGATCTTCGAGTGTGTTTGTCACAAATTCCAGCGAGAATAGACATCCTACCCAATCGAAAACTGTGCCATCTTTAAGGTAAATGAAAAGAACTTCTGTGTAGCAATGAATATGCTGTTAAATATGTAGAGAAAATATTACATAATACTTTATAAAATTAGATTTATACCTTGCAAATATAAAGCACTTTATTAGTGGGCCGCAAAAATGTTTGACTTTTAAATGTGGGCCGTGCAGCAAAAGGATCTGAGAACCGCTGCTCTAGAATATGGCATAAGCATTTACGCAACAGCGGGTTCAGCACGAACTGTCAGCAGCCGGACACAATCCTAAATGCCAGACTCCGGATTATCAAAACGGGGTCTGAAGAGTACATTAATAACAGCAAAGGAAGCGACATCGCGGCTGCTAATGAGACTAAAGGAACTTAGAGAGGAGAAAGCTATACGGGCAGAAATGTTCAAACGTTTAGAGCACCATCCGATGCATGCGAACGTCAATGAACTCACCCAAAAAAGCCGTTTAAAGAGAAGGCCAAGTTTCAAACACATAAACAATGAATTAATGGCCAAACAAATACTCTCAGAAAAAAAAAAACTGGTGAATGGGAACAATTGGAAGCCTACTAGAGCATATCTAACACTGCACCAGCATACCTGTAATCTGTATGGTCCCAAACACACACACACACACACACACACTCTCTCTCTCTCTCTCTCTCTCTCTCTCTGAGACCCCTCCCATACTAAAAAAAAACAAAAACACCATAAAATAACTTCAATAATCAGACCACAGTAAACACAAAATCTTTTACTGGCGGATCACTAGAAATGGGCAGTTGGAAAAGGAGGAGCATGATTTCTAAAACTAATTCAAGATGGTACAGAAATAGAGAAATCGTTTGCAACCGAAGAAACATTGGTAAACTATAGAGCACAACTACAAGCCATACTAGAAGCTACAAAGACACTGCAGGAACAGAAACTCGTGGACACAAAGACAGTTTTCCTATGTGAAAGCAGATCGTCCTGCAAACCATCCGAGACGAGCTAGAAGATGAGTTGACCAAGAAAGTGAGTGAACAAGCTGGCCTTTACCAACAAAGCAATGTAGTAGATTCCTGCGTTCTGCGGTGTTGGAGGAAATGAAGCGGTAGCCAAATTTGTTAAATCAGGCACCAAAACATAAAAGAACGATTCCGACACAGAGTGTCATTAGAAGAAACAAAAACGCTTGTGAAAGGAAAATACAGCATAGAACGACAGAAGATATTATAAAAACCATCCTAAAGATATCCTAAACAGAACACACCAGACCACAATTTGCAGGATTTGAACAGGGCACGTCGGCTTTCCACGGGTGTCAGAACATAACACCAGAACGAAGTTTCTCAACACACACACACACACACACACACACACACCAGCATTATTCCGCTTTTAGTTGAAATGTTGTGGAACTGGTGCATCTCCTGGATATGCATAACACTCTTGACCAGATTAGACTTTAGGCCTTTGTGGAAGAAACAGTCAGAGACTCCCAAAACAAGCTATCAAGTGGAACACAACAGGCCGAAGAAAAATAGGTCGACCACGTGAAACTCTAAAGGACATTGTTAATAGAGGCCAAATTGGTAGGTATAAAGTTCCTTAATGAGGCTGAAAAGCTCACCGAAAACAGGAACACTTTTCGAACTACCATGTGAACCGAATGCGACGTTTAACGGCACAGGAAGGATGTAAAATGTAAGGAACCACCGTCTATGACGCAAACGTCATATTTCGCTGGCACTTTAAGAGTTAAGTGGGCGTTCATGAAACTCATCCTTTCGCAGAACGTTGATCTCCAGCCAGCCAATCAGAACGCACCTCATCGGTCCTAGTTACCTTGTACTTAAGGTAACATCTAATTATTAAACTATTGGGCACCCGAGTGGCGTAACGGTTAGTGAGGTTGTCCTCTCATGTGGTGGGCGGTGATTCAACTCCGGTAGAAGGCGCCCAAGTTACCCAGCTGTAGAAGCGGGTACCCGATTTCTTCTGGAGCTGATTATGGTGTTCTGTCAGATCATAGAAAATATTAACAGTAACATCATGTCTTGTCCCAGTGACGCGACAAGAATACGTTGTTGAGCTGTAAAAGGGTTAAAAAGTATTACACAATAATTAAAATGTTTACTTACCACAAACAAGGGCAAAAAGGATGAACATCATTTTCATCATTTTCTTGCACCTGAAGTTTTTCACTTTTCTAGTAAAGCTTCTGAAGGAGGAAACTAAGACTGTTCTTTGCCGTAGAAGTTATAGCCAGGCAGCTTTATATAGATGTACAAATAATTAAGGTTTCACTCTGGAGGTGTTACAAAAATAAGCCCCGCCTACTTAATTAAATATGTAATTAATTTGAGAGGCAGGCTTCTGGGTGCAGCATCCATGAGAATACTTGAAGGCTATGAGCCTGTTAATCCTGCCAGTAATTAAACGTTGGTCTTGATTACTTTTCAGTCCTAAAACATGCTTAACAGCACTGAGGTAAACAGGAAGTTCACGTTGGCTACGGTTATTCGCCATTGCTGAGTAACTGAAGGTTTCGTAAAATCGGTGTTTAACCCGATTGTGTTTGTCGAAGTATGAAATAACATTGGGCCAAAGACTTAACTACGAACTGGGGATAATCTTAGTGTTCCTGAAAAGCAATATCAGTCAGTCATTTGCATATCCCTTGCGGAACTTTGCCTACCTAACAGCTCTCCTGTAGGCCTCTCGGTTGTGAGCAAGAAAAAGCAATATACAGTGGTACCTCGGGTCACGAACGCCTATAGTCACGAGCAGATCGGCCCACGAACACAATTTCCGAACAAATTTTGACTCGACCAGCGAACAATACCTCGGCGCACGAACGCACACACTTGACTTTGGCCCCATATTTTCGGCTCGCGAACAGCATCAGTTGTACTCAGGTTTGCGCAATGTGAACATTGTTTGTTTGTCGTTGCGTTGTTCTTGATACCATTTTTTGTGCTTTTTGCATTAAATTAACCCTCATTATGGCTCCCAAGAAAGTGAAAAGTATTAGTGACAGTGGTGCAAAGAAGCCTAAGCGTATTACAGTATAAACGAAGAAGGAAATAATAACTAAACATGAGAATGGTGTTATTGTTTCTGATCTCGCCAAGCAGTACGACATGGCTAAATCTACGATCTGTACCATCTTACAGAATAAAGATGCGCTAAAGACGGCTGATGTGGCTAAAGGGGTGACTATGTTAACAA
This sequence comes from Achatina immaculata, assembly GCA_009760885.1. NCBI lineage: Eukaryota > Metazoa > Mollusca > Gastropoda > Stylommatophora > Achatinidae > Lissachatina > Lissachatina immaculata. The sequence continues at coordinate 10,273,860 of CM019715.1, forward strand.
AGCAAAGGTCTCAAGTGTTAGAAGAAGTAGAAAAATTATTGTTAGTTTGGATTAACGAAAAGCAACTTGGCTGGAATAGTGTTAGCGAGGCCCTATGCTGGAGATAGTGTTAGCGAGGCCCTATGCTGGAGATAGTGTTAGCGAGAACCTATGCTGGAGATAGTGTTAGCCAGGTCCTATGCTGGAGATAGTGTTAGCGAGAACCTATGCTGGAGACAGTGTTAGCCAGGTCCTATGCTGGAGATAGTGTTAGCGAAAAGGCTTTAATTTTGCAGGGTGATTTAGTGGCGAAAACAAGAGAGGAAACACCAGAAATAACTGCACAGTTGCCTGACGTTATTATGGAATGGGACTCTCCTTCGAAGAAGTAGTCTTCCTCCTCCTCCTCCTCCTCCTCCTTAACTACCATCTACCTTTGCCAGCAACTATCAACCACAAAGGTAAAGTTATACTGCATATTTTATATTATATATTTTTGCTACACATACATCCATAAAAAAGTAAAAGAAAAACAATGTGTTTCTGGGGCTGGCGAACGGATTAATTGGATTTGCATTAATTTCAATGGGAAGACTTGTTTCGGTTCGCGAACATTTCGGTTTGCGAATGTAGTCAAAAAACGAATTAAGTTCGTGACGCGAGGTACCACTGTAGTTTGTCTTCTTCTTCTTCTTCTTCTTCGTTCACTTCTACCACCAAAAACCGCACTGTGAACCTACTGAATTCACGCATGTGGTCCTCGTTAGGTCCCGTGGTCCCCTGTGTGGTCCAAAATAGACCACACGAGTTCCACGAAAGGACCACAAGGTGTTCAGAGTATCCCAGTGCTTTAGCCTGTATTCTTGGTGGGTCTCGGAAGCGGGATTGCGTGACACCGTGGTTTTCATTGCACCAGTTTGGTCTAGGGTTGGACTTTCTCACCGGAAGACCTCGGCGTGTTTGGAATATCAGTGCATCCCCGCTGGGTGAGAGGCGTTAGCCCACCCAGGCCAGAGTTGGACTTTCTCACCGGAAAACCTCGACGTGTTTTGAGATACCCATGTATCACCGCCGGGTGAGAGGTGGTTACCCATCCAGTCCAGGGTTGGACTTTCTCACCGGAAAACCTCAGCGTGATTAGGATACGCAGACATCCCCGCCGGGTGAGAGGTGGTTGCCTATCTAGACTTCCCTGGTCCAGTGTCTCCGACTTCAGCATTTTGCAGTCGTGGCCGCTACCCTTCCTAGTTGTGCCCAGGATGGAGCTTTTGTCCAGGAGGATGAATCCTCGCCACTAGTGACTTCTACCCCTGGGTTGAGCCGGTTTAGGCATTATCCCAGTATGGGCGTGTTTGGGACGGGACGGACCTCTAGGGCAGAGGTACTGTGACATTCATAGCCTTCAAGATTCACCCCTGGTATGAGCCGGTTTAGGCAAAATTCACCAGTATGGGTGGTTATCAGGCGTTACCGACCTCTAGAGCGGAGGTGGCATGACATGTCTAGCCATCGAGTTCGACCCCTGGTGTGTGCCGGTTTAGGCATATTTCACCAGTGTAGGTGTATTTCGGACGTAGGCGGCCTCTAGAGCAGAGGTGCCGTGGTATAGTTCTCGTAGCGATACTACTGGACATATCAGCTTAAACTTCACTTTCCACCACCTTTTCCCATCGGCGCCGCACAGCAACCTTTATTTCCGCATTTACTTCCTTAACCGGGAGGAGCTTCACTCCACGCACGGCATTTGAAAAGTTAAGCCAGCAGTGACTTAACCTCTGGGACAAGCTGGTTCATGCATTTCACCCGATATGACTGCATTCAGGACGTGGCTGACCTCCAGACCAGAGGTGCCGTGATTTGACTGTTTGCTTCGCTTTATTCTTTCAACCACCTTTTCCGCAGTGATGCTGCGCGGCAACCTCATCTGCAAATTTCTTCATTGGCCGGGAAGAGCACCGCTCCACGCACGGCAGCTGAAGATCTCGCCAACAGCGGCAGATGAGCTACCAAACGTGACACTCATCTACCCTAAGTAACTGGTTTTCAGGCGCCAGATATTCGCCCTCGCCCCTTCTCCTGTCAGTTTAAAACAGTTCTGCCACGGGAAGGCCAGGAGCTGGACTTGACTGCCAGAGGCTGTTTGTGGCGCGTGTGCAGTCCTTAGAACCTGTAGTTTGTCTAAATAAGCAGGCTCATTTCAGCTGCATTTTTCATCACATCATTTTTTTTAAAATGATAGACTAATCTAGAGCCAAAGTGGAGTGGTTATTACTTATTATTATTATTATTATTATTAATAGTAGTAGTAGTTGCAGTAGTAGTAGTAGTAGCAGCAGTGGTAGTAATAGCAGTAGTAGTACAATTAGTAGTAGTAATTGTGGAGCTTTGGTAACGGGAATAGTAGTAGTGGTATTACTTGTAGTAGTAGTATTTATAGAAGTAGTAATAGTTGTTGTAGTTGTAGAAGTAGTGAAAGTAGTAATAGCAGCAGTATAAGGAGGAGTTATAGTAGAAGCAGTAGTAGCAGTACTAATACAAAACAGTAGTAGTAGTAGTAGTAGTAGTAGTAGTAGTAGTAGCAGTAGTAGTAGTAGTAGTAGTAGTAGTAGTAATGGTCTTGTCTTAGAAGGCGATAAATACTCAGGAGTTGTGACAAAATATGACTCAGCCATTCAGTGTCTCAGTGATTCAGCAATTCAGTGTCTTAGTGATTCAGCCATTCAGTGTCTTAGTGATTCAGCCATTCAGTGTATCAGTGATTCAACCATTCAGTGTATCAGTGATTCAGCCATTCAGTGTATCAGTGATTCAGCAATTCACTGTCTCAGGATTCAGCCATTCACTGTCTCAGTGATTCAGCCATTCAGTGTCTCAGTCATTCAGCCATTCAGTGTATCAGTGATTGAACCGTTCAGTGTATCAGTGATTCAGCCATTCAGTGTATCAGTGATTCAACCATTCAGTGTATCAGTGATTCAGCAATTCACTGTTTCAGTGATTCAGCCATTCAGTGTATCAGTGATTCAGCAATTCACTGTTTCAGTGATTCAGCCATTCAGTGTATTAGTGATTCAGCCATTCAGTGTATCAGTGATTCAGCAATTCACTGTTTCAGTGATTCAACCATTCAGTGTATCAGTGTTTCAACCGTTCAGTGTATCAGTGATTCAGCCATTCAGTGTATTAGTGATTCAACCATTCAGTGTCTCAGTGATTCAACCATTCAGTTTCTCAGTGCTATCTAGGGTCAAGCCGCTTATCTGTGTAGAAATACGGAAAACATTGAGAAATTTAAACTAATGAACTAACAAATAATCAAAGGAATACAAAGACACGCACAGAAACAGATTTATGTAGACTCACGGGAAGACAAAATAGCAGACTCAAAAGAAACAACATAAGTAAACAGGTACGTGAAAGAGTATACGCGTCGGCCCGGGACAGGCAAATAAACAGATAGAACAGGCAGACTGACAAACAGATAGGTAAACAGGCCCAACAAAGGAACTTCTACTTGTGATGTGTTAAGAAATGGCCATTCGAGCTTGACTGACTTTTCTCTTTTCACTTCTCATGTGTCGCTCTCACTATATGCTCAGCTTAGTACAAATGTTATCAAATTCAAGTGCCGTGCAGCGTGGCATAGGCGATCATTTCTCTCCACAATTCCCTGTCTTTAGACTTGATTATGAGATCTGCCGGTGACTTTCTTCCTAGCCACACTGACAACCCATCCAGTAACTTCTCTCTCTGTCTTCCTCTGTCTCTTCTTCCCTCAGTTTTTCAACTTGCCACAGTGTGTTCAAATTTTCCTCTTCTCAAGAAATGTCCTATAAATCTCGCTTGTCTGCCTCTGATCTTTGTCATGATTTGACTTTTAACTCCAGCCTCTTTTACGACTTCTTCGTTGGTTTTCTTGGCTGTCCATGGTAACTTCAACATACTTCTTATAAATCACATCTCCATGGCCTTAATTTCCCGCTGTACTCTCTTATTCACAGACCATGCTTCACATCTATAAAACAAAACTGGCTCGATGTAACATTTAAGTACTCGGAATCTTGTTTCCATTGATATGGATCTGTTGCACAAGATGTTTCTCATTTTCTGGAATGCTGACTTGGCCTGAGCATGTCAACTTTTTATTTCGTTGTGACATTTCCCATCAGCTGTTATAATCGTTCCTAAGTACTTGAATCTATCAACTTATTTCAGTTCTGTGCCATCGATGTTAATGCTACATTTTGGTGTTATTCTTTTCTTTGAGATGACCATCACTTCAGTCTTCTTTTTGTTCACTCTGATACCTTTATTTTTACTTTCACGAACCACAACGTCCAGAAGAGCCTGTAGCTCCCTTATCTGTAGGTAGGTAGGTATATAGCTGGAGGTGGAGTGGAAGATAAGCTCTCCACTTCAATTAAATAGCTCCAATGTGTGCGTCAGAAATAGCCTCAGACAGTCCAAGTCTAGCTCCTGGCCTTCTTGTGGCGGAATTGTTTAAACTGACAGAAGAAGGAATGAAAGGCGTGTATCTGGAGCCTGAAAGCCAGACGATTCGGGTAGATGAGACTTGTTATTCTTGGTTGGCAGCTCATCTAAGAGAAGGAAAACTCTGATTTCAGACCCCTTGCTGCCTTGTAGGGTCGGCTCTGACCAGAATCAAAGGCTAGTGGAGTAAACCATAAAGAAACCGGTGGAAGGCAAGGGGAAACCAACACTGTACATTCCCAAGAACAGTCATGACAATCCACAATTCTTTGAATCATAACGAAGTTAATGGGAGTTCCAGTGGAACCACCTCGTCCGGTAGGGACCATCACGTGCGACAGGTGATACCAGATCATCATCCAACTACTGCTATCAAATACATAACAAATATGAATAAAATTTAAAGTAACAAAACTTTTACATTCAATCTTTTATCCATACATTCAACAGTATAAAGTAACTGAATAGTAAGATATAACAGATACATTTTAAAACATACAGTGTAGTCATATCGTTACACGGGTTAGCGTTCATTATTAATATAATTACTACAGTTATCTGGTAAACATCAACTGACTTTAATACACAAAAAGCAGATAGACAGACAGACAGACAGACAGATAGATGGATCGGTGTGTGGGCGTGTAGGTATGCAGGCATGCAGGTAGGTAGGTACGTAGGCATGCAGGTAGGTAGGTAGGTAGGTAGGTAAGGATGGTAGGTAAGTAGGTAGGTTAAGCAGGTATGGTAGGTAAGTATGCAGGTAGGTAGGTAGTAGGCAGGCATTGTTAGTAGGTAGGTAGGTAGATATGTGGCAGGCATGGTAGATAAGTAATTAGGTAGGTAGACAGGCATGGTAGATAGGTAGGTAGGTAGGTAGGTAGGTAGGTAGTAGGTAGGTAGGTAAGTAGGAAGGTAAGTAGGTAGGTAGGTAGGCAGGCAGGTAGGTAGGCAGCTAGGTAAGTAGGTAGGCAGGCATGGTAGGTAGGTAGGTAGGTAGGCAGGCAGGCAGGTAGGTAGGCAGTTAGGTAAGTAGGTAGGCAGGCATGGTAGGTAGGTAGGTAGGTAGGTAGGTAGGTAGGCAGGCAGGCAGGTAGGTAGGTAGGTAGGTAGGTAGGTAGGTAGGTAGGTAGGTAGGTAGGTAGGTATTCTTTCTCTCATAATATTTAACTATACTTGTACGTCTTTTTTCCTATGTGATGCCATTTTGTTTCTACTGCACTGTGTGACTTCTATGTCCTATCTCGTACATTATATTATACGTGACGGAATTATCGTGTCCTTTATTCCGAATCGATGAAAACTGAGAGAGAAATTGGTTTGGAGTACATATCCGGGTTCAGGTTTTAGGAATTAATTAGAAATTTATTTAAAACGATTTGAGAAATGATTACAAGGATGCTGAATGGATTATGGACCCAGCACAACTACTTCCGGTGACGGATTCAACAAAACTGAGACAGCTTAACCCTAGTGGGTGTGGAATGGCAGAGGGCCCGTCGTCAATGTAAACAAAACGTAAACATGAACCTGATTTTTAAAAACAAAGTAAGTAATAATGTAGTTATAAAGTAAAAAGCTGATAGCGATATAGCAGGCGTATTTGGCCTGTGTGGTACAGAGTTAGATATATTCATACTACAAGAACTTAATATTGCAGAAGGCTGGCTAGTAAAGAGGATTAAAAAGAGAAAACTTAAATATTGTGGACATATTAAACGTCCTGATAATTTAGAGAAGACAGTTTTGGAGGGGTACATAATGGGAAAAAGAAAGAGAGGAAGATCAAGGTGAAAGTGGCTGCAAGACATCATTGATAATCTGCAAATGGATGCATCAGCAGCAGGGCATCTTGCTTACAACCGAGAGCCCTATACGAGAGCTGTTAAGGAGGCAAAGTTCCGCAAGGGACATGCAAATGTCTGACTGACTGAGTACAGAGTTATAAAGTAACAGTAGAGATCACGACTAAAGGGGAATCCTTAGATAAGGAGATGGACGGTATAGGTCGAAAGGGGCCTTTACTAAATTTATCCTAGCTGCCCAGGTAGTTATTAATCTGTCTCTGGCTACTTCTGTGACTTGATAAACACATCTTACAACCTACAGTTGATGCATTCATTTATTTGCTGCTGTAGCTGTAGGTACAGAGATCATACATCCCCATTTCCTGGGTACCATAAAGTCCAAGAAATCCTTCGAGCCAGCACCAAAGAAAAAAAAATTATTCCACCAGTGGATAAGAGGTAATTCTGGGCGAGCCCTGTACAAACACATGAACAAACTAGACCCACATATTGAATCATACAGGCTAAACAACAAAACCAAAACAACATTTGCAGGCTATGAATAAACGGGTTAAACAAACACATATACAAAACAAGAAAAAGCACAGCGCAAATTCAGACACTGTTAAGATTAAGGATAAATAGTAAGTTAAATGCCCCAAAGTAGATGAATTACGAAGACTACTGTCAAGACATCCTACACCTCACAAATGTCTATATTCCAGGGCAGAACAACTGCGAAGCATAGTCAAGTTCTTCACTTATGACATCAGCTGACAGAACCTTCTAGCTCGCAGTATCCAAGAGATCCATCACTGCTACCTGGAGTTCTTTATATTTTTTCATCAGATCTCTTTTCCTGTGACACATGTCCATTCTGTTTGTGCACCTTTTTTTCTTCCGTCATACTCCTTATCTGACTGAGCTTATGTACACCCGGGGTGTACTTACTGGCACTTGTGTGTACATGATCACTGCCTTTCTAACCCTCCCCCTTTCCCCCTTTGAGTTATCCAGTGACTGTCTGGCTCTAAGTCTGTAAACTTCTTTTGACAAGTCCAAAGAAATGTGATCCACCAAGGATCACTTTAATCTCTCTCTCTCTCTCTCTCTCTCTCTCTCTTAGATTACACCCTGACCAACAAAACTTATTACATCTTTTCTCTCAGGTAGAAAACAAGTAGTTTGCTTAAGAAACAAAATATCTGACTCTTCTGTGGTTGATACTGGTATTCCCCAAGGTTCCATTCTTGGTCCTCTTCTTTTTGCTTATCACTACATTTAAAGCACTTTTCATGTGATCTTTTTGCTGATGGTTGTACTGTTTACAGTAGTGACTATGACATCATTAACCTATAGACAACGCTCCAAAATGATATAAATAGTTTGATTAAATGGAGTAATAAAAAATGATATGTTGATAAACACCAACAAAACAAAATCCATGCTCATCACTACAAGACAGAAACTGCAGAATGTAACAAAAACTTTCCCTCAGTTTTGTGCTGGGACCAAGGCAATAGAAAATGTTCTTGAACATAAAACTCTAGGACTCATCACTGATCAGCATTTAACAGTTCTCACGTACATAACCTAACAAACTTGATTGCACAGAAAGTTTACCAACTAGCCAAAATTAAACACTTTATCGTCAAAGACACAAGAAAGATATAGTACATACCACACATACAAACACACTTAGATTACTGTTCCACAGTTTGGGATGAATGCTCAATTTTAAACACAAAAAGGCTCCATTCACTTCACATTAAATCTGATTTGTGACAAACGCCCAGTACAGACTGTAGATCAGCACACTCAAAATTCTACTCCTCAAATACAGAGTCATTTTTAACAAAGTTAAGTTTGCTTACAGAATTCTATCGCACAATGCTCCGCCTTACTTGTGGTCACTGTTTATAACACTAAACATAACCAGCGTTTAAAAAAAAGTCTTCTTCCTAAACCCAGGATTGATCTGTACAAGAAAGGCCTTGCATACTCTGCAGTACAGCTCTGAAACACCCTCCCCTACCATTTAAAATCCATTAGTAATACTTCATCCTTTAACTCAAACCTGTTTCATTATTTACTTGCCTTTAATTATATGCCTCCATAGAATAACCAGCAATCTCTCAACCCATTACTCGCCATCCATCAAGTACTAAAATTACATAGTTCGAAAAGTAACTTGTTAGATATTGTTAGAAATTATTTTTTTTAAACGACGAAAACAACAGGCCGTGACCCGGTGGTACTGCAAACTGGGTCCACCCGTAACGAAATGTGGACCATACCCCCGGCGTTCAATGTGCAGGGCAGGCCTCGAGCATCTCGTTTGTTCCAAAATAACAAAGTGTAGATACTACAGAGCGCAGAACTGCACTTCGATCTTAGTCAAAAGGCCGAGAAATGATTTTAATGTTTGTTAAAAAAACATATGTTAGAAGATCTGTATTTACAATGTATTTTTGTTTATGTATATTGTCTGTGTGTGCGTGTATGTATGTGAGAGCTATTTTATTATGTTTATTACTTCTTCTCTTTTACTTTGAATGTAATAGTTTAATCTTAAACTTTTTTGATATGGTTTTTTTTCTAATTTAATTTGTATTTTTGTATTAAATCGAGTGTGTGGGAAGAATGAAAGATGGAGTGATGAAGGGCAGAATGTAAGAATGCGTGCTCAGTTCTTTACCCTTTAAAAATAAAGATTATTCATTCATTCATTCTCTCTCTCTCTCTCTCTCTCTCTCTCTCTCTCTCCCTCTCAAAGTTATCTTAGACTGCTCTTACAGATACCGATACAGTTAATTGTTTATCCTGAATAGTCCCGAAAATTTTGTTTAGTAGATAGTCATTTATAATGTATGTAGTTACTTCTGTACTGAGTGAATGGGTAAGAGCGAAACGTAAATGTTATATTTTATTTTATGTCTCTCAGCTTCAGTGTTAGTTATGTTTGTTACATGAACAGCATATTTGTAGAATGTCTGGAATAGAGTGAAAGATGTATGATAAAGGGCAGAATATCAGACGGGCCTGCGTGCCCGATTCTTAACCCTTTTGAAATAAAGATCAATCTCTCTCTCTCTCTATCTCTCTCTCTATCTCCATCTCTCTCTCTCTCTCTCTCTCTCTCTCTCTCTCTCTCTCGCTCTGGTTTTAACTGGCCAGATTTTTGGAGCATATTTACAGTTTGTCCTGTGTTGACACTTGTCTTTCTCTCAAATTGAATATTAGAATGTGGTTTGTTGTTTCCCAGAATCCTTCATCGCATTTTGTTTTTCCTCAAGAATTACAAATTTTAACACGTGTCTTTCCCGGAGCTTATGGCTGTGCATTTATTTAAGATTTACTTCGGGACAGAATGACGATACAGCTATCTGCTTTCGAATCAGAGCTGACCAGGACTCCACCCCATCTATTTGTGGGTGCTTCTTTTAAAAGCCTCATTAGGCTGACTGTGAGGGCCACGTTATGGGTGGTGGAGTTTGTCAAAAAGGTGGCATTGTATTGCCCATTCAGGGTGCCTATCAAGTTGAAGGCCGACGACGCTTATGTATCAACATCTTCACGGCGTTGGCTTCTAGGAACATATAAGTCGCAGTTTCGGGGAGACAAAACAAGTAACATTCATTACAACGTACCAGGTTTTCTGCGGTGGCTTTGTGGTCAGAGCATTCGCCTACCGATCAAAAGGTCTCTGGTTCGATTTCAAACTTTTTCGGACCGATAAGTCCGAGGTCAACGTAGCCTCCAGAAATGAGTACGTATGATTTCCCTGGGAAAACCCAGGCAGCAAGGACAGGCGCTGACATCCCTCCCTTAACTGCTGTAATGGCCAGGAAATGTGAAGGTACTAAAATTTCACACATCTACGGCATACAGTTTCCATGGGACATAGGTTATCATGTGCCAGTCAGCGTGTAGAGAAGTTTGCAACAAGAACAATGAGGTCTGTGAACATAAATATGTGACTATATATATATATATATATATATATATATATATATATATATGCAGAGATAAGACAGATGACTGAACAATAACCTGTCTCATGGGTGATCAGGAAAAGGAGATGGACATATGTTGGTCACTTGATGAGAAGAAATGATCAGAGAATCCCAAAACAAGCTATCAAGTGGAACACAACAGGCCAAAGAAAAAGATGCAGACCGCATGAAACTCTGAAGAGGACATTGTTAAGAGAGGCCAAATTAACAGACATAAAATCCCTTGATAAGGTTGAAAGACTCGCCAAAGACTGGAAAAATTGGCGAACTACTTTGCTAGCCCTATGTGACGTTTAACGGCACGGAAAGGATATAAGAAGATATAAGTGAACGTTTTGGAAACAGAGCACGGATAAGTACTGATTTCAATATTTACAGAAAAAAAAAATGAAAACGAAAAACTCTGAGGGAATACCAAAGAAAAATAAATTTGTATTAACCAGAAAGAATTTTTTTTTAAAAAAACAGTATCTACACAAATTAGGAAGAATTAAAAACAAAACAAAACAAGACAAAGTGTGTTAGCACTGATATTCAAATAAATAACTCTAATCAAAGTGAAGCAGTTTAAAAAAGTTCTTTATTTCAATCCTGGACAAAGTCTTTTTTTTTAAACACAGCGTCTGCATTTATAAGACTGTAAACACGGACTTTGATACTTCCTCTTCAAGGGACATTATAAGATGATTGATGCCTAAGTTCACAATGTGAGACTGAAAAAAGTCATCTGCACCGAAAACTGCAGTGTAGTCCTCTAATTTTCTTCACAGTAGTTAGTTAGTCAGTCAGTTAGCTAACTAGCTAGCTGGTTAATTAATTCGTTTTTTTTTAGTTAGCTAGTTAGTTATTTAGTTAGTCAGTCAGTCAGTTGGCTAGCTAGCTAGTTAGTCAGTCAGTTAGCTAGCTAGCTAGTTAGTTAGTTATTTAGTTAGTCAGTCAGTCAGTTGGCTAGCTAGTTAGTTAGTCAGTCAGTTAGCTAGCTAGTTAGTTATTTAGTTAGTCAGTCAGTTAACTAACTAGCTAGTTAGTTATTTAGTTAGTCAGTCAGTCAGTTAGCTAGCTAGTTAGTTAGTCAGTCAGTTAGCTAGCTAGTTAGTTAGTCAGTCAGTTAGCTAACTAGCTAGCTGGTTAATTAATTAGTTTGTTTTAGTTAGCTAGTTAGTTATTTAGTTAGTCAGTCAGTTAAGTAGTTAGTTAGTCAGTCAGTTAGCTAGTTAATTAGTTATTAGATAGTTAGTCACTCAGTCAGTTAGTTGGTTATTTAATTAGTTACTTAGTTAGCTACATAGTTAGTCGACAGATCATCCTCAACATACACTGGAGAAGTCGTCCATAAGTGCTCCGATCCCCTCCTCAGTATCTCCCCCAGAGCGCAATGACCCACAACACTCAAGTTCTTTCTTGGTTTCTCAGTCTTCTTTGTCTTCCAACACAAAGTTTTCGTCTGTATAAATGACTGCATCACACTCCGAAGTGTGAAAATTATGTGAACGTATTGGCTACATTCTCCACCTGGGCCTGTCCGTAGCTAGGCATCGCACTATTTCCAGTTATTTTCCCTCCTTATTAAAGTAGTCTTTAATGAGTCTTCCTACGCCCTAACCTTCTATATTCGGTACTAAAAAAGTTACGTACGACAGAGAAAAGAAACGAAACAAAATAATAGCAGGCTGTACTGTACAAGCATCGAAGCTAAAATTAGAAAGCGATAACAATAACAAGGACTAGGTCCAGTGAGACAATGAAGAATTCTCTTTTTTTTTGGGGGGGGAGGGGCCACAGAGTACGAAAACAGAATGACTAATCGATAGAGTCGGGGGGGGGGGGGAATGTCAAATAACTCTGTACCACCTTACAAAAATCCTCTCTGAGGATCTGTCCAGTTTTACCACGACAAAAAGGTACACATGTCTGGTGTGATATCCATATGAGGAGCATATTGAGCAACAAGTGCCCAAAATGAGGACACAGCCAAGGAGACTGAAAGGCAGCTTATTTTACAGTCCTCATCACGACTGTGCTGTTGTTATCCAGTCAGATAGAACAAATAATCAGAACTGATCTTCATACTGCACCCTCGGTGTGTTAGTATGAATGTGACTTAATACTGATTTAATATATCAACAGTCTTTTGTAGGGAATATGAGTTATACTGACTTAATATATCAACAGTCTTTTAGAGGGAATATGACTTATATTGACTTAATATATCAACAGTCTTTTAGAGGGAATGTGACATATCTTCATGTAACATATCATACATTTTTAACATGAAAGCAAAAAAAAATAATTTAATACACCATCAGTTATTTAGAACTGACGTGACATATTTCTATGACATATATACATAATTGTGTGGCATATTAATCTAATAGATCATTGATTTTTAGAAAGAAATGTGACAAAAATTATTTTAATTATACATCATTAGTGTATGAAATGCCTAAATGAGACAGAAGATTAATTCACTACATCATGAACCATTTGTTATATGACTGCAATATAAAGTAAATTAATACATCATACATTTTTTATATAAAAATCTGATAAAATGAAACTCTATAAAATTAATATGAGTTTCATTTTATCATATGATTGCAGCAAATATGAGTTTAAGACACTAGGCTTTTTTATATAAATGTGACAAAAATTAGTTTTTTGAAGAAATATGTCGTGAAAACATTTTAAGAGATGTTCTTATGAAAGACTGTTGTTCATTGTTTGAGAATGGCTTCATTTCAGCCATGACATTCATATCACAGCCATGACATTCATATCACAGCTGTGACATTCATACCACAGCCATACTATTAATATCACAGCCATGACATTCATATCACAGCCATGATATTGATATCACAGCCATCATATTCATATCACAGCCACAACATTGATATCACTGCCATGACATTGATATCACAGCCATGACATTCATATCACAGCCATGACATTCATATCACAGCCATGACATTGATATCACAGCCATGATATTCATATCACAGCCATGACATTGATATCACAGCCATGATATTCATATCACAGCCATGACATTGATATTACAGCCATGATATTCATATCACAGCCATGACATTCATATCACTGACACAACATCCATATCACAGCTATGACATTCATATCTCAGCCATGACATTCACATTTCAGCCATGACATTCACATCTCAGCCATGACATTCACATCTCAGCCATGACATTCACATCTCAGCCATGACATTCATATCTCAGCCATGATGTTCATATCTCAGCCATGACGTTCATATCTCAGCCATGACATTCATATCTCAGCCATGGCATTCACATCTCAGCCATGACATTCATATCTCAGCCATGACGTTCATATCTCAGCCATGACATTCATATCTCAGCCATGACATTCATATCACAGCCATGACATTCACATCTCAGCCATGACATTCATATCTCAGCCATGATGTTCATATCTCAGCCATGACGTTCATATCTCAGCCATGACATTCACATCTCAGCCATGACATTCATATCTCAGCCATGACGTTCATATCTCAGCCATGACATTCATATCACAGCCATGACATTCATATCTCAGCCATGACGTTCATATCTCAGCCATGACATTCATATCTCAGCCATGACGTTCATATCTCAGCCATGACATTCACATCTCAGCCATGACATTCATATCTCAGCCATGACGTTCATGCAGCTGCTCAGTTATTTAGTGTTATAGTGACAAGAATTAATCAGTGTTTAATGTGAATGTGACAAAATTATTTTAAATAAATCATCAATTTATTTTGTATGAATGCAACAAGAACTGGTTTAATACATCAATAGTTATTTAGTAAGAATATGATCAAATAAATTTACTGCATCATCATATCTTTTTAGTATAATGTAGCAAAAAGTAATTCAATACATCATTAGTTTTTTTTTTTTTAGTGTAATTGTAACAAAATTTAAACATCACTAATTTCTTAGTGTGAGTGTGACATGTATTAATTTAAAGCATCATCATGTTTTAGCATGAATATGACACATAGATTTGCTACATCATTATTTTTTAAGCATGGATATGACAAAATATAATTTACTACATCACCAAATTTTTTTACATGAATGTGACATAAATAAATTTAATACATCATCAGTTTTTTTGCTTGTTTGTTTTTTTTTTAATGGATGAACGTTGCATATATTAATTTCATACACCATAATTTTATGATGTGAATGTAACAAGCATGAATTTAATTCAATCTCATTTTTGTATGCATATGAAACATAATTTCTGAAGACAGAAAAAGGAAACATATTTTAAGAAATGTTCACAACAAAGATAGTAGTTTGTTCTTCAGGTAATGGCTTCACTGCAGTCAGGTCCCACCCATGGCTACCAGCATTAATCACAGAAGAGTGACAGATCTTGAAGCAGTGACTACACGTCCATGGTACCAATCCTTCAAATCTGCCCTGTCTAACAATGTACCACTTAACAAACTGCTTGGTCTAAACAGGTGGCACATTTTATTTTGATTACATCCCTTGACCTCTTGTTTTATTTTTTTCAGTTACCTCCCATCGTCTCGATCTTTCATAAACATCGCTGTGCGGTATCCTGTATGTATGTAAAGTTTCGCGACCCTGTCTTTGCTAAAAACTTTTTGTTGAATCTTCCCCCACTTTCTTTCTCGTAGTGAATGTTACATGTCTTTTTATTTTTCTTCATTCTTATTGTACACTTCTCGCCTTTTTGTTTTCAGTACAAATAATGTACTTTTTTGTCAAAAGGTAAATTATATCAATGACGCACTTTTGGTCAAATCTTATCAGTAGTAATGCATCATATGGCTGTCCTGTAAAATGTGTACCATAAGCTCGTCTGCATTAGAAAAGGAGCCAAGTAATCTTCTTCGTGTAACATAGGTGTGATTGATAAGTTCTCGGCATATGGTACAACGGATTATTTCTGGACAACTTCTTGGGGTTATTTCTCAAATTTCTGCACTTAGTCCAGCAATCCTGGAACATACGGATCCCTTCTTTGTAAAAGTCAGCATCTTGTGCCAGTAGAAGGTGGTCTACAGCATGAATGACGACATCATCTGAAGCAAATTTGCGACCATTGAGCTCCTTTTTTGAGTTTGGTAAACAGGTAATAGTTCGAAGGGGCCAAATCTGGGGAATAAGGATGATGTTCAAGAAGCTGGAAGACGCATTCATGAACAGCAGCCAATGCCACCACCGACTTGCGAACTGGAGCATTGTCTTGATGAAAGATGATTCCCCTCGTCAATTTCCCTTGACGCTTTTCCTTCAATTTGACCCGCATTTGCTTCACAAGATTAGCGTAATAGGCCCCAATGACTGTTCTGCCCTTTTGAAGATAGTCTACCAACAGCACACTTTCTGAATCCCAAAAGATGGAAGCCATCACTTTGCCTGCAGACAGAACCACCCTTGCTTTCTTTGGAGGCTGGGATCCATGATGTTTCCACTGCTTTGACTGTTCTTTGGTTTCTGGTTGAAAATGATGAACCCAAGTCTCATCCATAGTCACAAATTGCTGAAGAAACTTTTCAGGATCTGCAGAAAAATGGCCAAGACTGTCTCTTGACATGTTGAGACGCTGTTGTTTGTGATCAGCTCCAAGAAGTTTCGGGACTCATCAAGCAGAGACCTTTGTCATTTGAAGATCATTGTGAATAATGTCATGAAGACGTTCCTGGGAGATGCCCAACTCAGTAGCAATGTACTGCTCAGTTAGTCTTCGATCCTCTATTATCATGTCATGGATTCTGCCGGTGGTTTCATCAGTGGTTACTGTTCTTGGTCTTCCTGGACAGGGATCATCTTCCAGACTCTCTCTGCCATGTTTGAGTTAAGCTGCCCATTTCTTCACTGTGCTGTAAGAAGGGGCACTCTCCCCTAGAGTCTCTACCATATCCTCATGGATCTCCTTCAATGATAAGCCCTTGATGCATAGGTAGCGAATGACTGCTTGATGAGAAATTTTATCCATTTTATCAATTTCTGCCACCCCTTACCACTTCAGCAGCCTGTAAACAAAAAAAAATTGGTTGCAGTTAATTTCTTGAAACTTGGTGTTTAATCTTACATTAACCTGTGCTACAAATGCATCTAATATCAACTGTGTGTTTCAAGTATTTGTACCTTACCAATCAATCAAGTGCCGAGCCACGTGGTGCAGGTGATCATTTCTCTCCACAATTCCCTGTCTTTAGACTCGATTATGAGATCCGCCGGTGACTTCTTCCTAGCCACACTGACAGCCCATCCAGCAACTTCTCTGTCTTCTTCTGTCTCTTCTTCCCTCAATTTTTCCAGTTGCCACAATGTGTACCAATTTTCCTCTTCTCAGAAAATGTCTTACAAATCTCGCTTGTCTGTCTCTGGTATTTACTGTAATTTGCTTTTTATATCTAGCCTCTCTTAAGAGTTCATTGGTTTTATTAGCTGTCCATGGTACCTTCAACATCCTTCTTATGAACCACATTTCCATGGCCTCCATTTCTCGCTGTACTCTCTTATTCATGGACCATGCTTCACATTCATAAAACAAAATTGGCTTGATGTAACATTTAAGTACTTGGATTCTTGTTTCCATTGATATGGATCTGTTGCACAAGATGTTTCTCATTTTCTGGAATGCTGACTTGGCCTGAGCACGTCTGCTTTTAATTTCGTTGTGACATTTCCCATCAGCTGTTATAATTGTTCCTAAGTACTTGAATCTATTAACTTGTTTCAGTTCTGTGCCATCGATGGTAATGTTACGTTTTGGTGGTACTCGTTTGTACCTTATGCTGAGAACTTATCAATCACCTCTTGTATCTATTGTAGGGAATTGTCCTTTTTCGCATCCAGCTTGAAAACATCTCACTGTATATCCTGGATCCCTACTTCAGTGAGTGTGGTGTTTAGAGTTTTAGTGTTACCCTGAGTTGATTGTCAGTAAGCCTCATTGAAAAGCAGTGTTCAGTCTGCTGTCACAGCTAATAATATCTCTGTGGTATAAATTTCACAGTTTTTTTTAAATAACATGATCTTTAACAAGTTATAAAACATTGGTGTGCTGTAATAACAAGTATATAAATGTTACTTTTGTGGAAGACCCTTGCAGAAGCCCCATGTGCCCTGGGCACTTAAGGTTCAGAGAGAGAGAGAGAGAGAGAGAAATGTTACTTTATAAATTAGATGATCAAGTAAAAATTATTACCCAAGAAAATGATTTTAAAGATAAAAAAGGCTACTCCAGTTTGTTGCACAACTGCTGTTGCTTACTAACCATGCTTGCTGAAGTGATACAGCCACCCACTCACTCAAGACTGCTTCAGTGATGTAGCTACCACTCACTCAGAGTTGTTTCAATTATGTAAGCTACTATTCACTTATGATTGCCACAATGATGCAGCTACCACCCAAATTTGGGTTGCTTCAGTAATGTAGCTACCACCCACTCAGAGTTGTTTCAGTCATGTAAGATACCACTCACTCATGATTACTTCAGTGATGCAGCTGTCACCAAAACCTGGGTTGCTTCAGTAACGCAGCTACCACCCACTCAGAGGTGCTTTGATGACGTAGAATTTTGTCTGGTTATATCTCAGAGCTTGATCTAACCACTCAATCAGACCTGGAACCTACCACCCACTCAGAGCTGGATCTAACCACTCAGTCAGACCTGGAACCTACCACCCACTCAGAGCTGGATCTAACCACTCAATCAGACCTGGAACCTACCACCCACTCAGAGCTTGATCTAACCACTCAATCAGACCTGGAACCTACCACCCACTCAGAGCTGGATCTAACCACTCAATCAGACCTGGAACCTACCACCCACTCAGAGCTGGATCTAACCACTCAATCAGACCTGGAACCTACCACCCACTCAGAGCTGGATCTAACCACTCAGTCAGACCTGGAACCTACCACCCACTCAGAGCTTGATCTAACCACTCAATCAGACCTGGAACCTACCACCCACTCAGAGCTTGATCTAACCACTCAATCAGACCTGGAACCTACCACCCCTCAGAGCTGGATCTAACCACTCAATCAGACCTGGAACCTACCACCCACTCAGAGCTGGATCTAACCACTCAATCAGACCTGGAACCTACCACCCACTCAGAGCTGGATCTAACCACTCAATCAGACCTGGAGCCTACCACCCACTCAGAGCTGGATCTAACCACTCAATCAGACCTGGAACCTACCACCCACTCAGAGCTTGATCTAACCACTCAATCAGACCTGGAACCTACCACCCACTCAGAGCTGGATCTAACCACTCAATCAGACCTGGAACCTACCACCCACTCAGAGCTGGATCTAACCACTCAATCAGACCTGGAACCTACCACCCACTCAGAGCTGGATCTAACCACTCAATCAGACCTGGAACCTACCACCCACTCAGAGCTGGATCTAACCACTCAATCAGACCTGGAGCCTACCACCCACTCAGAGCTGGATCTAACCACTCAATCAGACCTGGAGCCTACCACCCACTCAGAGCTGGATCTAACCACTCAATCAGACCTGGAACCTACCACCCACTCAGAGCTGGATCTAACCACTCAATCAGACCTGGAGCCTACCACCCACTCAGAGCTGGATCTAACCACTCAATCAGACCTGGAGCCTACCACCCACTCAGAGCTGGATCTAACCACTCAATCAGACCTGGAGCCTACCACCCACTCAGAGCTTGATCTAACCACTCAATCAGACCTGGAACCTACCACCCCTCAGAGCTTGATCTAACCACTCAATCAGACCTGGAACCCACCACCCACTCAGAGCTGGATCTAACCACTCAATCAGACCTGGAACCTACCACCCACTCAGAGCTGGATCTAACCACTCAATCAGACCTGGAACCTACCACCCACTCAGAGCTGGATCTAACCACTCAATCAGACCTGGAACCTACCACCCACTCAGAGCTGGATCTAACCACTCAATCAGACCTGGAGCCTACCACCACTCAGAGCTTGATCTAACCACTCAATCAGACCTGGAACCTACCACCCACTCAGAGCTTGATCTAACCACTCAATCAGACCTGGAACCTACCACCCACTCAGAGCTGGATCTAACCACTCAATCAGACCTGGAACTACCACCCACTCAGAGCTGGATCTAACCACTCATCAGACCTGGAACTACCACCCACTCAGAGCTGGATCTAACCACTCAATCAGACCTGGAACCTACCACCCACTCAGAGCTGGATCTAACCACTCAATCAGACCTGGAGCCTACCACCCACTCAGAGCTGGATCTAACCACTCAATCAGACCTGGAGCCTACCACCCACTCAGAGCTGGATCTAACCACTCAATCAGACCTGGAACCTACCACCCACTCAGAGCTGGATCTAACCACTCAATCAGACCTGGAGCCTACCACCCACTCAGAGCTTGATCTAACCACTCAATCAGACCTGGAACCTACCACCCACTCAGAGCTTGATCTAACCACTCAATCAGACCTGGAACCTACCACCCACTCAGAGCTGGATCTAACCACTCAATCAGACCTGGAACTACCACCCACTCAGAGCTGGATCTAACCACTCATCAGACCTGGAACTACCACCCACTCAGAGCTGGATCTAACCACTCAATCAGACCTGGAACCTACCACCCACTCAGAGCTGGATCTAACCACTCAATCAGACCTGGAGCCTACCACCCACTCAGAGCTGGATCTAACCACTCAATCAGACCTGGAGCCTACCACCCACTCAGAGCTGGATCTAACCACTCAATCAGACCTGGAACCTACCACCCACTCAGAGCTGGATCTAACCACTCAATCAGACCTGGATCTAACCACCCACTCAGAGCTGCTATGAAGCTTTATCATGCCATCCACTTACAGCTGTCTCAGAGTTGTAGTTTCTGACCATACACTTGATGCTTATCTTTTTTTTTTAACCAGAAAACCCCACTTAATTATATGCCACATATTTACTAATATATTATTTATTATGTTTTTTCTTTAAATCTGTGTTTTTAAAGAAAGTAAAGGTAACACCTTTATTATCTTGTGATGTGAACTCTATATCAAGACTACTTTCAATGTAAAACTTGATTGGTGCAAGTTTACATGTTATCAATATTTGAGAGGAATATTTTATGAAAATGGGTCATAGACCAACAATCCCTTTTTTGTGTACTACCATACCCAGAGGAAATATTCAATCTCCCTTATTACATACCACCTCATGTACCCCCTTCTTTGGCCTATTTTATGCCAACTGTGAATACTACTGCTAAAGCATCTGACATTCAATACAACATTACACATGACATATGCAGCATGACTCAATAAGTCTGTCTTCAATAACACACCATTTTTTAAATCTCACAATTAACCTCAACAACAACAACATACAGACTGGCTGACTGGCACTGACAACCAGCATAACGACAAGACAACATTAATCAGTAAGTGGTAGAGCAATGGATGAAGGAGTCAATGAGAATGCAGATTCAGTGTAATAATAATAATTCAAGCATAATAACATGTAATAATTAACATTCACTAGCCTGCAATATTAATATGGTGAACTCTATGGACATAAATCTAGAAAATTCATTGGGCCTTTACATAGGCCTTCCATAAGACTGTGTGCAACTGCACGTAATGTTTCACAGTTATAGCTGCACATGACCTACATTAGTATAATGAATACTTTGTGCAATCACACTTAATCCATGGCAGCCTTAGCTGCAAATGTCATACATGACTAAAATCAATATTTAGATGCAAGCACATAGTCAATATGAATGAATATAAGATCATGCATGCAGTACTAATCCAATATGAATAATGTTCCCACTGAAATCATATTTAATAAGTAATCACTTACCAACAAAATACCTGTATTATCACAACCTTAACTATTAAGAGACCTTAAACTTCGCGCAAATGTCACTACACATACTGACTCAAAAGCTACATCAACTAATTCCACACTGCACAAAAACTGACACCACATAAGGTGGGCATGGCCAGAAATCATAGCTAGACAATCAGTCGTCCCTATCACAGTAATATAACAGGAAAATCCATAAGCATAACAAAAACAAAACATGGCCCAGCCATGCCTCACATTCGAATGATGTAAGAAAAAAATTATCAGTCGCACACTAACCCTAACCATTACTAAGTCTCATGGACAATTATGTTTTGGTCAAGGCCGTACATCTCTCAATCCAAACACAGATCAGCTCATCATTCCTATGTCAAAACTACATTCATGTAACTCTGTGATGTAAACTATATGTCAAAACTGCATTCATGTAACTCTATGATGTAAACTCTATGTCAAAACTGCACTCATGTAACTCTGTGATGTAAACTCTATGTCAAAACTGCATTCATGTAACTCTGTGATGTAAACTCTTGTGTATACGTCAGTGGTAATATCAGTTACAGGCATGAAACACCTTCAGTGACACTATCAAGAAGGAATAAAGGAGCCATAACTTCTTGGACATGCTGTGAGAAGACAGAAGTTAGAAGGCTTGGTAATCACTAGACTACACATTAAAAAAGAGGAAAAGGAAAGCCAAGAAAACAAATATCCGAACAGACTGACAAAACAGCACAGTGAAAGAACATCTGAACTGTTCAGAAACACCCAAGACTGCACAAGATGGAGAAAGCCTATTACTGTCACCAAACCTGATTGACACAGCTCACTCATAATGAATGAATGCTTGAATGAATTAAGGAATGAATGAATAAAGTAGCACATTATGTCTAATTCAACTAAGCTTTCGGAAATGAATTGGTCTACAATTATTTAATTAGTCTGATTATCATTTCTCAAGTAGATGATTGGTTGATTAAGATGAGAAGCAGCCTGTCAAAGTGACAGGGACTTGGAGTACTTGGGAGATGGATCAGCTGCAGGTCCAAGTTCTTTATTACGCAGACTGAGGGCTTCCAAGTGTTGAACTTTAATATATAATGGAACGCTTCTTGTAGGATTAATATCATTTGGTACAATTTCATATCCAAATGTTAGGACAAAGTGATCTTTCGGAGGTGGCCTCCTGTAGTGTATGTATTCTCTTAAAGAATGTTGAAAACAATCATTGAAGTCGAAAGCTTTTACTTCAATGTCTTCTTTTGTACTCCGAGGCAGTTTACTACTCGTAGCAACTCCATCAGAAAGGAAAACGCAGGGTGTACATCGACGCACAACATAAATGTCTCCATTTCTATAAATAATGAGTATGCCTAAATCTGTTTCAAGCCTCTTTAAAATATCACCAACAGAATCATCCTTTGCCATGTCATAGTTCTTGACTTTGGGGGAAGGTAACTCTAGTGGAACAAACTCCTTTAATGATTTAATTCTCTTCTGAACTGATTCCTTTTTGGGACATCCAAAGAAAATCCTGACATAAATGGAACTGATGTACTCTGTTTTAACATTTTGGTCAGGTTTTCCATAAATGACCTCAACTCGCATTAGAGCCTTTGGATCAGCAATGCTGGCTGCTGCGTCTGAAGACTGAACTGTGCTCATCTTATTAGCCTGTACAGATTTTCCTGAAAGTAAGACCATGTTTTCCGATGTGTCCATGCTGGAGCTATTACTTTCAGTACTCATGCTGGAGGGTAAGTCAAGGGAGTTTAATCCAGGCAAAAAAGCATCGGTCAATCCAAATTTATTCGTCTCAGAAAAGGCTACCATTTCTTGTCTTTCATCATGGAACATCAAAGAAATTTCACCAGTCTGCTCTGAATCTTTCTCTGTGTTATCATCATTTCCCTTAGTGTTATTTATTGATATGGTTGAGATAGTACTTGGTGTTTCAGAAAAGTTCACATCTCCATCATGCTCAGTCACAGAAAACACTGGAGACCTTTCCTCAGTGCTCTTATTAAAACTTGTTTTATGCCACTGTGGTGCATCTTGAACTTGTTCCACTGAGGACAAATTCAGGCTTTGAAAGCTTTGACTCAGTGAAGTTCCATAACTGGGCTTGTACCAGCTGTTCTGAATCTGAACTCTGTTTAAGCTTTGATTCTCTTTTACCAAATTGTTGCCTTCTGTGTTGTTTATGAATTCTGCCATGCTATCTGATGTATAACTACTGCAACCATTGGAGTCATCAGACGTATGTGAGGAACTGAAGTCTATGTTTGGCAAATTTCCTGAACCAGAATTGGCCACATAATGTTTTTCAATACTTGACGTGCTCCTTTGTCTCAGAAGGATATCTTTGCTTTTTATGTAATCAGAGTTAATACTGGTCACATCACAGCTACCTTCATCAGCCATGAAGTCACAGGGCAAAAGGGATACACTGAAGTCACCTTGTGAAGCTGGCTGAGCCTTTTCTGTAGGGCCAGGTAGAAAATATACACAATTTTGTACACACTCCTTAAGTCCAGGTAAGTTGTTATTTTCAGAGTCTACAAGACCTGGAGTGTTGTCTGTCATCTGACCATTGCCATCACCTTGACTGAGGTCACTATGGCAGCTGCCTTGTGCATGTAACCATGTTTCTCCATTGTGATTATCTAGATAGCTTGCTTCCACTTTTCTGTTGTGATAATCTGGATAATGTGTTTCCATTCCAGTACTGTGGTTATACTGATAGTTTGTTTCCACTCCTGTATGGTGGTTAGCTGGATAGTTTGTTTCCACTCCTGTATGGTGGTTAGCTGGACAGAATGTTTCCACTCCTGTATGGTGGTTAGCTGGACAGAATGTTTCCACTCCTGTATGGTGGTTAGCTGGATAGTTTGTTTCCACTCCTGTATGGTGGTTAGCTGGATAGTTTGTTTCCACTTCTGTATGGTGGTTAGTTGGATAGAATGTTCCCATTTCAGTGCTGCTGTCCTGGCTGTTTTGGGAACTAATTTCTCCAAGTAAATCAGCAGATGCTTGTTGATGCTTCCTTCTGGTGGCAACATTATCACTGGCAAAAGATATCATACTCAGATTATCTTGTGAAATGGAACAAATTCTTGCAGTGGTTCTAGAGGCACTACTTTTAGCATAATCTGAGGATTCCCCTTGTGAGGATATGTTTCCATAACCGCAGCCATCAACATACAGAGTATTACCTTCAGCTTGGTTACCATGCAGGTTGCCACTGTGCAAGGAGGTCCTGGATGTGTTTTGTGAGGTCATCCAATCTTCTTGAGAGGATCTATCTGGAAAGTGTGCACCAGTTCTTGATGTGCTCTTCTGTATGAGCAAATTAATGTTTGTGGTCCTGCCAGCTGCTGAAGTAGCATTTGTCAGCCAATTACTGCTGTTTTCTTCATGGAGAATGGAATCAATAAATGACAAATCCAAATTATCAGATGAGACTGATGAAATTTCCACACTGGGAATGTCTGGAAAGTTTGTGACATTTGGTACAGAGCTCTCTTGTCTGATAGCGCTACTAATCACACTTGAATGACAGTCAGGAGTAGTGCATGATGCTTGATCGCTTGTATCATTAAGACACAACGGGCTCAGTACAGGCAGGTTACCCATCTTAACCTTTGACCCTGTCCTGAATTCTTCATTGGAGCCTGCTGAATGTCCTTCATCAGTTCTTGTTTCTCTTTCTTTGGGCACACTGCTGGCTCCAGCAGATGTATCTCCATAAGCTTCTTTGCTGTTTGCTTTCTTGTACTTCTTAGAGCCACCAGATGCATGTGGTTCATTTATACTGAGATTTTTCTTGAATTTGTAGAGTCTGTAGTGTTTTGAATTTGGCACGTTCACTCTCTCTAGATGTGGATTCTTGTCAAGTGCAGACTTCAAGTTTTGTTTCCATTTTGGAAAATTCATCTCATCACCTGACTTATACTTTCCTTTGAATATGGCATATTCGAGAAAAACTTGTGAGTTTACTTCATTCCAGGCATTGTTTTTCATGTTAATCCAAGTTATTCTGAAAATTTTTTCTTCTTCATCTTCCCACTTGACTCCTGAACACCTTCCCGACTCAAGAATGTTCAGCATCCACTCATCGAGTAACATTTTGTTAATTTTCCCTCGGTTTGCCTGACCCTGACCTGAAGATAGGGAAAGAAGGAAGACAAGTTTACCAAGGTAAACCTACCACATCCTAACTGAAAACATCACATCATCATTAGTGAAGGATCTGTCATTAGAACAGACATAAACCATTGTCATAGGGAAAAAAATCTGTAAAATATAGATTCTTGATGTGACAATTATTAATAACTATTATTGCTGTACTAAAATCTTATGTTGTCCAAAATACAGAAAAGCATATGTCGTGTTATACATGTATAATACAGTCATACTGTAATAGAAGAGATGACAGCTGGAAGACATCAGGAGATGGATGGTATTGGTTGGAGACAGCAGTGCCCCCTTCCTTGTTTGGTCTAGGACCTGAATGCTGGATGGTCTTAGTCTCTACTGATCATCATCATCATGTGATGATAATTTCTTTTCATGTGGCTAAGGTTTTCCATTGCTGGAAAATGAACTGACGCGTGTTTGTGTCCTAGCCAAGTGCGTGCATGCATCATCTGTTTTTTTTTGTTTTTGTACTTGCCTAGTTCCACACGCTCACGCAACATTCGAGAGTAATTATCTGGATTGTTTGTTTCCACAGACTGCCTGGTGCAAGATTAATAAATGCATTGTGGTACCATAAGGTTGCTCGCGCTTAGGGACATATTTTATACGTCGCAATCTCCATCTAATTTGCCACGTTAAGTTAGCGACTCTACTTTTTTTAGACACATTTTTGTGGCAAGATATTTAACCTTTAGCCATACAATATCCAACATGTTTTTTTTTTTAATCAATCATTACTATTGCCACGTTATACCGGAAAATGACGTAATGCCTAATTTTACTGTTTACGCCAGTTTAAAATTACAAACCGCCAGCTACGGAACAAAACCTAATGACTGAAGTTATGTTTTATTTAAAACAAAAACTGTTTAAACAGTTCATGGTAGTCTAAGCCATAAATCACTCTGTATTCATATTCTTAAAATCTATGACGCTGGCAAATGGACTGCCCTATTATTGTATACACCAATCTTTATTTGTAACGTGAAGCAATAGAACTCTTCTGTCGTTGAAGTTGCATTGTGATATGACTTCAGTAAACTGTACCACTTATATGTGTCCTTTCACTATTTTTTAAAAATTTCTTCTGCAGCGTTTGATACGTAGAATTCCCCTTGGTTTTGTTCAGATTGTTAACAAAATTAAATAAAAATATATGTAAAAGGTCAAATTTGTGCTTTTATTTAACTAACTGCAGCAATTTTATTTACGTAAACGCATTTCCCACTTGAAAGGAAGTTTCTAGAAAGGAAGTTAGGATCAGAATTGCAAAAGCAGCATCAATCTTCAAGAATCTTGAGAACATATGGAATTCAAAAGTTATAAGCACAAAAACCAAGTTAAGACTATTCAATTCAAATGTAATATCCACCCTCATTTATGCATGCGAAAGCTGGAAAACAACTAAAGAAATAGAAAAGAAATTAGACTCTTTTGAAAACAAATGCCTAAGGAAAATACTCGGCATCAAGTGGAATGAATTCAAGAACAATGCAGAGATAAGACAGATGACTGAACAACAACCAGTCTCATGGGTGATCAGGAAAAGGAGATGGACATATGTTGGCCACTTGATGAGAAGAAATGATCAGAGAATCCCAAAACAAGCTATCAACTGGAACACAACAGGCCGAAGAAAAAGGGGCAGACCGCGTGAAACTCTGAAGAGAACATTATTAAGAGAGGCCAAGTTAACAGGCATAAAATCCTTTGTTGAGGTTGAAAGACTCGCCGAAAACAGGAAAAATTGGCGAACTACTTTGCGAGCCCTATGTGACGTCTAACGGCACAGGAAGGATATAAGATATAAGAAGATAAGATTTCCCACTTACCTGTCCGTAGCAGCTTTTTAAATTATTAGTTTGTCTTTTTATTGTTCTCTTGGCTAGCATACCACTTCTCTCGATACTTATTATCTAATTCCACAAATTATGGTATATGAAATATGTGAGATTCACTATATTGAAATTATATTAGTGATACCTCTGCCACAGTAAACAAGACATTTGAGCGTAGATATTTATATTTTCTGATTTTAAGTTACCTTCAGCGAAGAAAACCTGAACGAAGTTGATAAACTGCCGTCCTCTGTTCAGACTTAATTAAGCTATTCCATTCGATAAATTCCGTTAAATCTTCCAATAGATATCGTTGCCACCTCAAGCAGATCAGCTTATTATTGAAGGGGGAGAAAGACAATCTCCATGTAATGTTCCCAGAACAGACTAGCGTGCTGGTCTGGGATGTAATATTTACCTTGTCGCGAGTGACAACCTTCGGGAAAACCCCGTTCTTATTGGAAATTCCAGCATTATGTCACCGTGTTCTTGGAATGACAAAGATTTTTTTTCTTATCTCTTTTTTTTCCTCTGAACGTCTGTCTTTTCTATTTTCTAAATTATCATCACATAAATAATTACTAAAACAAAAAGGACATTGTTTTAAGGGGGGGGGGGGGGGGGGGAAGACGACGAATGAGACTACACATGTATACAAAACTTTGTTTATCTATTTTTAGCCTCATTACGACATCATATTCTGTCAACATTCGGCTAAAAATGTCGTATTTGTTAAACTGAAAACCAGTTTCCTTCATAAATAGAAACAGATACACAGAAATTCATCATGTTGTGAATGGTGGAGACAGTTTATTAATAGGTGTTATTGGCAGTGATTATTGTAGCAAATTACAACACAGGATTACTGACAACAAAAGTAATAAATAAGACAAAAATGTGACATGTAGATGTATAAAATCGGAAAAAAAGTAGGAGCAGCTTTATTACTTAACGATTACAAAGTTGTGACGTTTCGGCGTGAGCCTTAATCATACAAAAACATGCAGGACGAAGAAATAGAGAGAGGAGATAAAGTATAGATTCACATGAATAATGTTAAAAAAAAAAATTTAAAGGAGTACTTAGCTGTAAATTGCAAAGTGTGGTTTGTCCGGCGGTGTGTGTCAGGATTGGATCTGGTAGGAAGTGGAAATTGTTTAAATAGAGACCTGTGACATGTGGTCGGTGGGTTGTAACTGGGGGTGGTGGATGGGGAACCGGGGAGGGGAGAGAGAGTGACGCACTACTGGCCTAGCTAGGAAAAATTGAAACAGGTGATTGGGGAAGAGGGGTTGCAGAGAAGAGGGGTTGTAGAGAAAATAGCGGGGTTGCAGAGTGATGCTGTGAGGAAGTTTGAAAAGTAAGAAGGGGTGGATTTAGTGGAGAGGTACTATAATGATTGAAGAATATGATGTTACGTGTAACTAAACAGCGAGTTCAACCCATGTGGTTCCAGCGTCCCATAATTTTGAATGCAGCGGTTCTCAAGTGCCAGGCGGCTTGTGTCATCTGCGTGAAATTGTTTAATGGCTGTTACCAGAAAATCAGATTTGCCTCTGTGGTTAGGGCCATTGAAATTATTTGGGACTGGTTTCGAAGCATGCTGGGCGGTGTCGTACAGATGTTTTTGCATGCGGTCCCCTAATCTGAGGCCAGTCTCACCGATATATGTTATCCTGCATCTTTTGCAAACGATGACATATATCACATTTCGGGACTCACATGTGAATCCCTCATGAAGAGTGAGGATAGTTTTGGGAAAGGTGATCGTTTTCGTTTCCCAAACTACAGGGCAGGTAACGCAGCGGGGGCGGTTACATTTTCTGGTGCCAACATATGTAAGGCTCTGCTTCAAGTGGCTGTGGACGAGGATGTCCTTAAGGTTTGGCTCACGTTTGTATGCCAACAGGGGTGGATCAGAGAAAATGTCACGAGTGTCGGAGTTGAGTTGGATTATCGCCAGATGACGATAAAGAATTTTCTTAACCATCTGACCGTGCGGGTGGAAAGGCAGTACTAACTTAACTCTGTCAGATGTGAGCAACAGGCTTTTTCCTAAATACCTCCTTGCGGCTCACCAGCTGGATACGGTTGAAGGCTTTACGAAGGACCCTTTCTGGGTAGTGGCGATGACGGAAAAATTCTAATAACTTGTTGGACTGATCTATAAAGTCCAAAGTATCCTGACATATGCGGCGAAGACGGAGGAGTTGGGAATATGGGATGGAGTTCTTACAGGCCTCAGGATGGGAAGAGGTGTAAAGCAAATAGGTGTGGCTATCAGTGGGCTTGTAAAATACAGAGGTGACAAGCCTGTTTGTGCCAATAGAAATTTTAATGTCTAAAAAATTAACAGACTTGTCAGAGATTTCATAAGTGAATTTTATGTTGTTATTGAGTGTATTGGCGAATTCAATAAATTTTTTAAGGTCTTCATGTGGCATACTTGTAATTCCAATGCCATCATCGATGTACCTTTTATAGAATTCTGGAAATCTGCCAGTGTAGGTTTCCCATAATTTGACTTCCAGAAAGCCCATAAATAGACATGCATAACTGGGACCCATTTTCGTTCCCATAGCAACACCACTGATTTGCTCGAAGTATTCGCCGTTGAATTCGAAAGAATTTTGGTTTAGTACTAGCTCTGTAGATGGTTCGTTGCCAGGGGCAACAGGGTTTATTGTGATTTTGCACAGACCTGCACCCAACTGACCCAGAACATGCGACTAACTGTTGCTCCTTGATGCCGCTGGAAAGTTCTCAAGTTTCCTAGCAGAACCTGTGCGTCACAGATATACTTGACAGATATCAAATGTCAAAACGTTAAAGAGTATCATGGAAACACTTGAGAGAAGTCTTTCAGTGCTTGTGAAAAAAGAAAAAGGTTTTCAGCTTGGCAGTTGTACTGTGTTGTAGCGTTGAGAGTAATCATGAGTGAATACGGAAGAAAACAAAGGGGTAGAACTCACGACCTTCGTTCCACAGGCCGCGCCGATGCCATTGTGGCCAGTCTCCCTCTTCTTTGATAAATATGACACAAATTATTTTAGCCCCTTTCATCTGAGAAGACTGTTTTGAATAAATAAATTCTGGCTATATTTGAAACCTGCTGAAGTCTTGGAAAACATTAATCATAAAATAACGAATATAAAACATAAGAATGTAATAATGCAGAAAGTATAATTCTTTCTTTCTTTCTTTCTTTCTTTCTTCAATCTCTATATAACTGTTTGGTGGTATTCTTTTGCAGCCGATGCTATGAAAGTGTTGAGGCACAGCATCGTGTTGCTTGGGAGTTAGTTATGGCAGCTAGTTTTTCAGTCTCGGAGTACAGCTAAAAAAGAAGATGTATAAACTAGGAAAAAAAGTAGGAGCAGCTTTATTACTTAACGACTACAAAGTTGTGACGTTTCGGCGTGAGCCTGAATCATACAAAAACAAACAGGACGAAGAAATAGAGAGAGGAGATAAAGTATAGATTCACATGAATGCTATTTTTACAAAAATTAATAATGAATAGAGCACTTAGTTGTAATTGTAAGAAGATGTGGCTTGTTCGACGCTGTGTCAGAAATGAGCATGGTAGGGCGTAGAGACTGTGGAGACCTGTGATGGTCGGTGGGTAGTAACTGGGGGTGGTGGGTGGGGAAACCGTGGAGGGGAGAGAGTGGTACAATGTTAACCTAGCCAGGAGAAGGTGAAATAGATGATTATAGTTAGGGTAAAGGGGTTGTAACATGATGTTGTAAGAGTTTCTGAACTATGTGTAACAAGTAAGAAGGGAGTGGAGCTTAGTAGAGTGGGATTATAATTGTTGAAGAGAAGAATGTTAAGTTTAGCTGAATAGAGAGTTTAACCCGTGTGGTTCCACGGTTCTCAAGCGCTAGACGGCTTGTGTCATCCGTATGTTTGATGGCTGTTGCCAGAAAATCAGATTTGCCTCTGTAGCTGGGGCCATTGAAATGATTTGGGACTGGTTTCGAAGCATAATGGGTGATATCGTTCAGATGTTTTTGCATGCGGTCCCCTAATCTGAGGCCAGTCTCACCAGTATACGTTAGCCTGCATCTTTTGCATACGATGACATATATCACACTACGGGACTCGCATGTGAATCCCTGATGAAGAGTGAGGATAGTTTTGGGAAAGGTGATTGTTTTCGTTTCCCAGACTACAGGGCAGGTAACGCAGCGCTGGCGGTTACATTTTCTGGTGCCAACATATGTAAGGCTCTGCTTCAAGTGGCTGTGGACGAGGATGTCCTTAAGGTTTGGTTCACGTTTGTAGGCCAACAGGGGTGGATCAGAGAAAATGTCACAAGTGTCGAGGTATAGCTGAATTATTGGCAGATGACGATAAAGAATTTTCGTAACCATCTGACAATGCGGGTGGAAAGGCAGTACTAACTTAACTCTGTCCGATGTAGTAACAGGCTTTTTTTCTAAATGTTTCTTTGCGGTTCATTAGTTGGATACCGTTGAAGACTTCACGAAGGACATTTTCTGGGTAGTGGTGATGATGGAAAAAAATCTAATAACTTGTTGGACTGATCTATAAAGTCCAAATTATCCTGACATATGCAGCGAACACGGAGAATTTGGGAGTATGGGATAGAGTTCTTACAGGCTTCAGGATGGGAGGCGGTGTATAGTAAATAGGTGTGGCTGTCGTTGGGCTTGTAAAATACAGAGGTGACTAGCCTGTTTGTGCCAATAGAAATTTTAATGTCTAAAAAGTTGACAGGCTTGTCAGAAATTTCATAGGTGAATTTTATGTTATTATTAAGTGAATTGGCGAATTCAATAATTTTTTATGTCTTCCTGTGGCATACTGGTCTTCTTCTTCTTCGTTTGCTTCTACCATCAAGATCGCCCCGTGATCCTGCTGAATTTACTCCTGTAGTTCTCGATGTGTCCTGTGGTCCCCCTGTGGTCCCCGAGAGGTCCAAAAGAGATCCCCGAGAGGACCACAAGAGGTTCAAAGTATCGCGGGGCTTTGGCCTGTATTCTCGGTGGGTCGCAGAAGCGGGATTGCGTGACACCGTGGTTTTTGTTGCACCACTTTAATCTAGAGTTGAATTTTCTCACCGGAAAACAACGACGTGTTTTGGATATCATTATGTCCCCGCTGGGTGAGAGGTGGTTGCCCATCCAGTCCAGCGTTGGACTTTCTTACCGGAAAACCTCAGCGTGATTAGGATACGCATACATCCCCGCCGGGTGAGAGGTGGTTGCCTATCTAGACTGCACTGGTCCAGTGTCTCCGACTTCAGCATTTAGTGATGAAAAGGCCCTACCCTTTCTAGTTGTGACCAGGATGGAGCTTTTGTCCGGGAGGACGAATCCTCGCCATTAGTGACTTCCACCCCTGGGCTGAGCCGGTTTAGGCGTATTATCCTAGTATGAGCGTGTTTAGGACGTGAACGACCTCTAGAACGGAGGTACCGTGACATGAGTAGTCATCAGATTTCTCCCCTGGGTTAAGCCGATTTAGGCATATTTCACTAGTATGGGTTATATCGGTCGTGGCCAGCCTCTAGAGCGGAGGTGCTGTGGTATGAGTAGCTCTCGCTGCTAGACTACTGGACATACCGATTAAGCTTCACTTTGTCTTTTCCATCACCTTTTCATAGTGGCGCCGAACAGCAACCCTAATTTCTTTTTCGCATTTTCTTCATTGGCCGGGAGGAGTTTTACTCCACGCGTGGCATCCGAAGAATCTCGCCAGCAGTGTCTTAGTTTAACTCCTGGGTTAAGCCGATTTAGGCAATCTGCCCCAGTGTGAGTGTATATAGGACGCGGCCGGTCTCTAGAGCAGAGGTGCCTTGGTTTGAGTACTACTGACCTCGATACTACTGCTTACTTCACTTAATCCTTTCCTTCACCATTTCGACGGTCGCTCTGCGCGGCAACTCTAGTCGCATTTTTCTTCATTGGCCGGAAGTTCCCCCCCCCCCCCCCCCATGCATGGCAGCTGATTAATTTGGCCAGCAGCAGGTGGTATACTGGTGACTTCAATGCCATCATCGATGTACCTTTTAAAGAATACTGTAAGTCTGCCAGTGTAGGTTTCCCATAATTTGACTTCAAGAAAGTCCATAAATAGACATGCTTAACTGGGACCCATTTTCGTTCCCATGGCAACACCAATGATTTATTCGAAGTATTCGCCGTTGAATTCGAAATAATTTAGCCTGATTATGGTGTCAGTGTTAGTAGTGGGGTGAGGGTTTTTGTCGAGAAAATAGCGGAGTGTTAAGAGTCCATCCTCATGGGGGTGATAGAGTTATATGGAGAGCAGACATCAAGGAGAAAGATGTGATAGGTGTGGTGTTGAGAGAGAGAGTGATCGTATCAAAAGTTGTTAAGGCTGTGGTTTGCATCTTTCAAAAAGAGGGTAGTTTGTGCACTAGCGGCTGGAAAATGCTGCCCAAAAAGTCAGAAATGTGCTCAGTGGGCCATGAGCATGCTGGTACAATGGGACGTCCAGGATGCCCGGGTTTGTGGATTTTAGGAAGAAGATAGAAGGTGGGGTTGCCTAAACAGCTGTCGTTGATGTGAAAAGAAGCAGCCTGAGGTGGGAGGCCACCTTCTGTAATCAGGTCTTTAATGGCTTTATTATTTATTATTATTTGAACGGGTAGCATCGTTTTTACATGGGGCATAGAAATTTATGATGCTGAGTTGGGACATTCCTTCCGAAATATATAAATCTTCTTTTTTCCAGCCTACGAGATTCGATGTCTTATCTGCCGGTTTTATTACAATGTCATCTCGACGTCGGGGTTTGGACAATGCCTTGGACTCTCCCTTGTTTAGGTTGAAATGTCTAAGTGTTGGTGGTCGGAGGTTCTGGATTTCTCTCCACGTCGTATCAATGTACGGATCTAAAGCTTGGGAAGCCCCGGGGAAGGTGTCCAGCGATATTTATGGTGGTCGTAACGGGCAAATGGGTCATCGGGGTTTTGTGTGAGCTGGTTAGACTCGATGTTAGCAAAGTAATATTTAAGTCGTAGTCGACGGTGGAACTGTTTAACATCGCGAAGTAAAAAAATAGCGACCACACCGAGGGCGGGCAGGAATAAATTTATGGTCTCTGCCGAGGACTTGTTTCTCATCATCAGAAAGAGGCAAGTCGGGGGGAATAGAGACTATATTAGGGGTTGGAGGAGAAGGAGGAGGAGGGGAGAGGGAGTATCATCTAGAGGTGTGGGTGTGAGAAATTGAATGTTCTGTGTAATCTGAGAAGGTTGGTCGGAAGGTGTTAAAGAAGTCTGATGGTCAAGTGAGATAGAAGCCTGTTGGTCAGGTGTAGCAGATGAGGGGGCCGATTGGAAGGCGGATCACCTCTAGAAGCAGAAGAGACCGGCCCTGGTGGGGGGCAGAGCTAAAAAGAAGAGGGTGTGCAATGCTTCTTTAGTGGATTCCACCACTGTCCGGTTAGCCAGGCAGACCTTTTACTGGGGGGGTACCAACGGAGAGGTGGGATAGGGTCTTGGTCAGCTATGATTCACTAACCCCGACGATAGCATATCATATCAGATATGGGTCGCCGACTGCTTAATCGGACACCATCTTTGCCCCAACAGTACATATAAAGCTGGATTACTATCTACCAAGAGTCACACATACAAACGACAACTAAATAAATGAATACAGTACACTAACCACAGTACAACAATCTAAGTACACTTGAAAACAGTACACTAACCACAGTACAACAATCTAAGTACACTTGAATACAGTACACTAAAAGCTTTACATTAAGGGGGACATGGCCAGTCATCGTGGAGATGTTAAAGTTAACAGAACTCTTTTACGTTCTCGTTGGTTGGTTAAATTACTTAACGAAGGGTCCTACCTTTACTTCGGTTCAGTTAAGTGATATTGTGACTGAAGCGTATTGGTAAATAGGATTCTTCGCTACTCCGGGCGTAATGTCTCCATTTTCATGCCGGAGTTGAAGTTTATCTTTTCCTTCATCTTAACTAGTAGTGTTGAAATTAAAGGAGAAAGTTAGAGAGGTGTTAGAGGAAGGGGGCTTAAAGGAATGAGAAGTGAAAGGAGTGAGGTTAAGTATAAAGAGATCTAGTGAGAAGTTGTGAAATAGGCACAGAGCAATAGAGTTGGATACGCACGCAAGCAGGTTGATAGGTAGGTGAGTGGAGGGGAGGGAGTAGGTAGGTAGGTAGGTGAGTGGAGGGGAGGGAGTAGGTAGGTAGGTAGGTGAGTGGAGGGGAGGGAGTAGGTAGGTAGGTAGGTGGGCTGACAGACACTTAGCCATGTTAGTGGGTAAGTGGGTGGCTGAATGGGCATTTAGATAGGTAAGTGAGCAGGTAAGTAGTGGTGGAATGGGTAGGTAGATAGGTTAGTGCGTAGGCAATAGGTAGGTAGGTGGGTGTGTGGGTATGTAGGTGGCTAGGTAGGATGATATATGGAACGCCAGGTAGATAGGTGGATGGGTGGGTATATAGGTCGGTAGGTAGGTTGGTGTGGGCAGGCAGACAAGTAGGTAGGTAGGTAGACAGATAGACAGATAGATAGATAGATAGATAGATAGATAGATAGATAGATAGATAGATAGATAGATAGATAGATAGATAGATAGATAGATAGATAGGCAGGCAGGCAGGCAGGCAGGTAGGTAGGTAGGTAGGTAGGTAGGTAGGTAGGTAGGTAGGTAGGTAGGTAGGTAGGTAGGTAAGAAGGTAGGTAGGAAGTTTGAATGGTAGACAGGCAGACATACAGGTAGTTCAGTGAGTGGATAAGTAGGTGGGTGGGAAATAGACAGAAACCTGGGTAGGTTAGTAGGTAGGTATGTAGGTGGATGCTTAGGTAGGAGAGGTAAAAGGCGGGTAGATATTTTGGTGGATGGTTAGGTAGATAGACAGACCGACACATAAATACACAGACAGACCGGCAGGCGGACGGACAGACAGACAGACAAACAGACAGACAAACAGACAGACCTATATACACACTAACAAAGCAGCCGTAGAGAAATCAAGCAACAGAGTTACAGACACCAAGCAAGCACATCCTTGAGGCTGAGAAACACACCAAGCAAGCACATCCTTGAGGCTGAGAAACACACCAAGCAAGCACATCCTTGAGGCTGAGAAACACACCAAGCAAGCACATCCTTGAGGCTGAGAAACACGTCTCCATTGCTTTCTACAAGGCACATAATGCTGATGAAAAAAAGCAAAGCAACCAGCTTTGCCGGAGTCGCCTATATCGATCAATAAGATCACACGAATTTAAAATAACTTTGTAACTTTGTTTACTGAATGGCAAGCGCGATATCCCGCAAGATTATCCTTGCAGTTTACAGATATTTGCCTGTTACTTGTCCATAGGGAATATACGGTGGTGGTAGTTTTGCATAGTTCTAGAGAAAAGAATGGTAAGGATTCAAGAGAAATCAACTGCACTTCAAATGAAACTGGAAAGGCTGGAATCCTTAGTGAATATGTAATAATGGCTGCTTTCATGCTGGGATAAGAGTTGCTGAATCCATCGTCAAACTGAATCTAAAACGGCTGAGGGTGTATCTAAAACGGCTGAGAGTGTGTTTAAACGACTGAGAGTGTATCTAAAAC
Source organism: Achatina immaculata (assembly GCA_009760885.1). Classification (NCBI taxonomy): domain Eukaryota; kingdom Metazoa; phylum Mollusca; class Gastropoda; order Stylommatophora; family Achatinidae; genus Lissachatina; species Lissachatina immaculata. The sequence continues at coordinate 10,310,680 of CM019715.1, forward strand.
GGCTGAGGGTGTATCTAAAACGGCTAAGAGTGTGTCTAAACCTCTGCGAGTGTATCTAAAACGGCGGAGGTGTATCTGAAACGGCCGAGAGTGTATCTAAAACGGCCGAGGGTGTATCTGAAACGGCCGAGGGTGTATCTGAAACGGCCGAGAGTGTATCTAAAACGGCCGAGGGTGTATCTAAAACGGCCGAGGGTGTATCTGAAACGGCCGAGGGTGTATCTTACAACAATCACACATGTATTTTTTTTAAAAGCATACAGTCTAGGAATTTTCTATATTTATTTTGTTCTCTTCTTTAGACGAAGGTGTCCTTCTTTTAAAATGCGTTTGTCATTCGTCTCCAACTTTATCACTGAAGAAAGGAAAGTGCTTCAGAATTGTACTTGTACTTGTACGAACTCCCTGTAACTGGGAGCTGTTGTTCTTTGCAGCCGATGCTGTGAAGGTGATGAGGTACAGCATCGTATAGGCGAGGGAGCGGGTTATGGCAGCTACATTTTCAGTCCCGGAATACAATTAAAACGCAGCGGATGTGCAATGCTTCTTTACCAGACTCCACCACCATGAGGACTATGGCGATCTCTGCCTCGTTAGCCAGGCTAAGCCTATTACTGGGGGGTACCACGGAGAGGTGGGACAGGGTCTTGGTCAGCTATGGTTAGCTAACCCTGACGCTGGCTTAGAAGCTATGGGTCGCTGATTGCCTCATGAGTGCTTCAGAATAAGCGATGGATAAGTACAGCACAGTACAGTATCGTACAGTACAGTATGGTACAGTACAGTACAGTATGGTACAGTACAGTACAGTATGGTACAGTACAGTACAGTGATTCCGAAACATATTTGGAATGCCGCCAATCCTCAACCAGGTCTCATGCTGGGCAAAAACACTTCCCCCTCATTTCTTTCCCATATTCCCTGCCTCTCCGTTTGCTTTCACACCCACACTGGATCTTCCCTTGTTTCCAAGGGGACTGTACCTCCCACCTCGAGAAACGCTGGTGTAGCGTACCTGGAATTTTTTAATAGCAGTACACGACGATCAAAGAACTGAAGGTAACGACGGCCGAGAAAGTAACCTATACGTCCGGAAAGAAATAGAAGTATACTGTATAATCACAGGCAATGATAAACGGAGTCAGTCAGTCAGTCACTTGCATGTCCCTTGCGAAACTATGCCTTTCTAACAGCTCTTCTGTAGGCCTCTCGGTTGTAAGCAAAATGCACTGCTGCTGATGCATCCATTTGCAGATAGTCAGCTATGTCTTGCAGCCATCTTCTCCTTGGTCTTTCTGTCTTTCTTTTTCCCAAAATATGTATTTTCCAAGACTGTCTTCTCTAAATTATCATGACGTTTAATGTGTCCAAAATAGTTAAGTTTTCCTTGTTTAATCTTCTTTAGTAGCCAGCCTTCTTCAACATTAAGTTTTTTTTTTTAACATGGATATATTTGTTCTTTGCCGTGTCCATGACATTTGAAGAACTCTCTCTTCTGTAGAATTTACATTCAAAGGCATTTATGTGTTTCTCAGCTGTTTTGTTAAGTGTCCAGGTCTCACAGGCACATGTTGCAACTGGAAAAATGAGTGCCCTTAAAATTTTATTTTTGTAGTTCTGTCTGTTCCTCTCCACAGCTTCTTTAGTTGTTTTACTTTCTGAAGAGCGATAGATGTCCTCTTTTAATTTCCCTCATTGTATCTCCATTATTAGTTAGTAATGACCCAAGACATTCAAAGTTTTCTACCTCTTCCAGTTTTTCCTCATTGATATATATTTCTATATTTCAGCTGCCTTATTTGTTTTGTTATTTGCCATGAATTTAGTTTTCTTTGCATTAAGATAAAGGAGTATATCTTCACTATTCTTACGAACTGACATAATTAGTTTGTCCATTCCTTTTGTATCGTATACAGTAATGCCTTATCTAATCTCTGGCATTTCATAACCTCCAATTTTAATAGCGTCGTAATACTCCTTGTCTACATCTTCTTTAACATTCCTCATTATAATTTCAGTATACAAGTTAAAAAAATAAGGCGACAGTATGCACCCCTGACAGACCCCTTGTTTTATGTCCAGCCAAGTTGTTGTTTCATCATTTACTCTTACTGATGCCTGTTCTAGATACAGCAGTGATATTAACTGTATCACATGTGTTGAAAATCCTACTTTTCCCATTATTTCCCAAAGTTTCTGGTGTTGTACACAACCAAATGTCTTTGAATAATCTATAAAAAAATAAATATAGATTCATATTAAATTATCTGCATTTCTCTATTATTAATCTCATAAAGAATATATGATCTCTTGTTCCTCTTCCTTGTCTAAAACCATCTTGGACTATATTGATTTCTCCTTCTATTTTCTTTCGAAGTCTACCCATTATGATTTTTCATAGAATTTTACAGGCGTGACTAATCAGGGCAACAGTTCTGCAGTTTGTACATAATTTCAAGTTACCCTTTTTCGCCTTTTTCATTCTTTTGGCCAAATATCGTACCTGAATACCATATTTTATTACATACTGTATGATAGATTGTTACACATTCCTTTCCTCCTGCTTTAATAAGTTCAGCTGTTATCTCATCACATCCTGGTGATTTACCATTTTTCAGATTCTTTATTGCCCATAAAACTTCTTCAGTAAAACTTCTTCAGCTGTCGACTCGGGTTCTTTCTCCTCCAATAATAATTCGGAGAAGATAAACGGAGAAGGAGAACAAATACATCCAGTACCAATGGGAGTGTTAACTCTTTAACTTCAAAATCACACTGGCAATGTTGGTAGATCTTGCACACCTATGCTAATCAATAATCAGAGTGGTATTTAGGCAAAACGAAAATAAAATGAAATGTAGCATATTTTTAACCCAAGAAATTTTTTTTAACATTACAGAGTTACTTTCTTCATGCTTCTTACTACAAAAAATTCCTTGTCAAAATTTATTTTGAAAAACCATAGAAATTAATTCAGGACTGAAAGAGTTAAAGATGAAGAGAAATCTTCCATCTTAACGTAAAATTCTAATTCCCGAAGTAATGTTTGAATAATGGTATTAAAAAAACACTTTGCCATCAATCCACGGCTAATGCTCTAGCTTTTTGGGAGAAGAGTAATGTATGGTATTTTAACACTTAGGATAATAACACTGAAGGCTTTGGGTGCCAAAGTGTAAATGGATTCGGGGATTTTGAAAGTATTTATCTATCTATACATCAGTCTATCTATCTATCTATCTTTCTATCTATCTATCTATCTATCTATCTATCTATCTATCTATCTATCTATCTATCTATCTATCTATCTATCAGTCTGTTTGTCCATCCATCCATCCATCCATCCATCCATCCATCCATCCATCCATCCATCCATCCATCCATCTACATTTCTCGTTGTCTGTCTGTTTATCCACCACCCATTCATCCGTCTGTCTGTTTGCCTGTCCGTTCATCTATTCATATTTTTCTCCCCCTCTGTCTTTCTTATTCTCAACCTTTCCTTGTAGATAATAAAATATTTGTACTATGCCACAGCGTAAGATTGGTGGTCGGGTTGGCTGAGTGGTTAGGCGCTTGGAGCAGCCGGTTCAAGTCCCAGCAGTGAGGATTTTTACTGAAACCACCCCACCAAGCTATCCCAGGGGCCCACCCAGCCTCTAAAAACGGGCACCAGAAAAATCTGGGAAGGTAAATGAGGCCAAGCGTGATACAGACCACATCAGACTTTCATGTTCCGAGGGTCTTGGAAATAGGGGCCTAACGCCATATCCCAAGTATGTTTTAATGCAGTGTTTCCCAAAGTCCCAAGTATGTTTTAATGCAGTGTTTCCCAAAGTCCCAAGTATGTTTTAATGCAGTGTTTCCCAGAGTGGAGCGATAACAACACCTCCCTGAGGGCGCTGGAAGGACCTTGGGGGGGGGGCGATGAAAGAAAATGGGTCATGGGGGAGGGGCGGTGAAGGAAGAAAAGGGGACAATAGTGGGGCATTGAGAGAAAACGGGGCAGCGTTCGGGCCTGTAATTCCTCCCTTCTTACCACCTCACAACCATGTACACTTGTGCCCCTACATGAAACTCATCCATCACATTAAAAGTTGAGAAAATAATGCAGTAGGTGAGTTGCAAATGTACTCTTTCACACTGATAAATAAACTGGTTTGCTGGCTTAAGTTTTTAGTTGTGTAATACGCCACTGTACGAGCAGTGCATAAAGGGGAGAGGGGATGTGGTGGAGGGAGGGGGGGGGGGGAGTTGTTGAGAATGTGGCCTGAGAGAAAAGGGGGCGGCAGCCAGAACAAGCCTGGGATATTCTGCCTTAATGGCATGGAAATTGCGTAGGATTACATACCACGATAAATTTGGAAAATATGGATATACGAGTATAGTATCGGTGTGTTTTGAAGTGTTGTATGTATATATAAACACTTCCACTTCAAAAGACACAGATACTTGCTTGTTAATGTGAGATATTGTGCAAGCTAGACAAGATATTCACCGCACATTTTGTTTGTTTACGACCTTACAGATGGCAGATTATTGCGTTGGGGTATACCGAGGAAGTACAAGTGTTTTCCCTATTTAGTCTTTGATATTTTCGGGCAGATAAAGGTTGATTCACACAAACAGGACTTCTGGAAACGTTTGTGCCGTCACTTTGTATTAAAACATCTGTTCCGTTCTGTACACTAACAAGCAGGTCATCCAGTCTGGCAACATGCGCTCGATTTCTGCTAAACAAAATTCACCCGGAAGTCTAGCGAAATTATTCTGAATTTCTTTCTTTAAAAAAAGAGAGGGTCTTTTAAAACATCTTAAAGCTTCATTGCCCGTTGAATAATTAGTGTATAAGTATACACAACTAAGTATATAACTATACATGAATAGTATACACAACTAAGTATATAACTATACATGAATAGTATACACAACTAAGTATATAACTATACATGAATAGCATACACAATTAAGTATATAACTATACATGAATAGTATACACAACTAAGTATATAACTATACATGAATAGTATACACAACTAAGTATATAACTATACATGAATAGCATACACAATTGAGTATATAACTACACATGAATAGTATACACAATTAAGTATATAACTATACATGAATAGTATATACAGTTAAGCACATAACTACACATGAACAGTATACACAACTAAGTACATAACTACACATGAATAGTATACACAACTAATTATATAACTATACATGAATAGTATTCATAACTAAGTACATAACTATACATCAATGGTATACACAGCTAAGTATATAACTATACTTGAAGCCAGTGTGGTAAAGCTGTGATAACAAAATGTATAAAGTAGGGGAAAAAGTAGGAACAGCTTTATTAATTAAGGAGTACACAGTTGTGACGTTTCGGTGTGAACCTTAATCACATAAAAACGAACAGAACGAAGAAACAGAGAAAGAAGATAAATTATGAATTCACATGAATGTTATGTATAAAGTAGGAATGGAAAAAAATAGAATAAATAAAATAAATGGACCACTTAGTTGTGGCTTGTAAGAGGCTGTGTACGGAAATGCGAATGGTGGAATGTTGAGAATGTTTAAATGGAAAATTGTAATATCTGATAGGTGGGTTGTAAAGAGGGGGAGAGGGGGAGGGAGAGAGAGTGGGGTAATGGTAATCTAGTCGGGAGTAGGTGGAATATATGACTGCAGATAGGGAAGTGAGGTTGTAATCTGATGCCATGAGGAGGTTTTGAAATATGTGTAGCAGGTGACACAAGAGTGGAACTTGGTGCAGAGAGAATATGCTTGTGGGAGAGGGAAATGTTACGTGTAACTGAATTGCGAGTTCAAACTATATGGTTCCAGCGTCTCATATTCCTGAATGTAGCGATTCTCAAGCGCTAGGCAGCTTCTGTTATCGGCGCGGCATTGTTTGATGGCTGTTACCAGAAAATCAGATATGTCTCTGTGATTGGGGCCACAGAAATGATTAGGGGCTGGTTTCGAAGCATGCTGGGTGATGTTATGCGGATGTTTCAGCATGCGGTCACTTAATCTGAGACCAGTTTCACCTATGTAAGTTATCCTGCATCTTTTGCGTACGCTGACATATATCACATAACGGGACTCGCATGTGAATCCCTCATGGAGAGTGAGGATAGTTTTGAGAAAGGTGACTATTTTTGCTATTTTGTTTAATTACTCGTTAAAACTTGTTTATGTGTTGCTGCCATTGAGTCACGTTGTTTCTCGAAATGACCCTGGTGTGGGATATTTTATCGTGGAAAGGTTATCAATAATCTGCGTCCCAACTTTTATCAAACCTCATTTTCGTTTTCATTTTCAATGGTCTCTTCTTAAAAGGAAGCAAGAATTTTTCTTGACATTTGTGTTCGCAACCATCAAAACCGGCAGAATAACCAGCAATTTATTTTCCTTGTTCTGTCAGAACGAAGAGGGCGTTCAGCAGGATATTTCATGCCCCATAAAGGAATGTTTTGGACATAAAATACACAGTTCCTAGTTCCAACAGGTAGGAAGCTCCGAGTAATCAAATGCCGTGTATACACAACACTCTTCTATACTGTATAAGCAAGGACACTGAATACGAAAATAGCACAGAACACGGAGGCCCTTGAATTGTGGATACACAGAGAGAAGAAGGTGAACTTCATGGACTGCAAACAAACAAAGACCTACTAAATAGGGTGAAAATGAAAAGAGGGAAAAGAAAATGAAAAGAGGGAAAAGAAAATGAAAAGAGAGAAAAGAAAATGAAAAGAGAGAAAAGAAAATGAAAAGAGGGAAAAGAAAATGAAAAGAGAGAAAAGAAAATGAAAAGAGAGAAAAGAAAATGAAAAGAGAGAAAAGAAAATGAAAAGAGAGAAAAGAAAATGAAAAGAGAGAAAAGAAAATGAAAAGCATAAAAACCAGATGAGGCCTGGTTGGCTGGGTGGTTAGGGGCTAGGTCTACTAATTCAGTGATATAGGGTTCAAATCCACGCAATGGGGATATTTTTTCTGGTACCACCACACCAAAAATACCCGGGGGTTGTGGGGGAGGTCTACTCAGCCTCCATAAATGGATACCACAGAAATCTGAGAAGGTAAATGCGGTCAGGTATGATACTGACCACATCACACTTTCATGTGCCGAAGGGTTTGGGAATACGGGCCTAACACCGCATCCCCAATATGCCTTAATGGTATTTAAAGCGAAATTCTACCTTTACCTTACCTATAAAAATCAGATATTTAAGATATGTCGACATATTATATAAATGAAAACCGTACTAGACGGGAAAAGTAGAAGGGATAAAAAGACTAAAAGAGATAACAGTACAAAAAAAGAGAGCACACACACAACGAAGTGAACTGGACTCAGCTTGGTTGAGTGCGCAGTGGTAACACTGGGAGAGAAAGTTGCAGGGCCATTGCAGTTTTCCTTGAAGAGACGGTACATGATGATGATGAAAGTAATGTTTCCTCGCAGAGAAGAATCTTTCCAGCTTGTATTAGTTCTGAGTTCGTTGCAGAATAGAAATTGTTCATCAATCTTGAATTCTTCTTTGAGCCTGGGGGAAAAAAACCCATTTAGCATTATTATCCATAGTATCATCAATAGTGTAAGAATTGTAGGCTATTAAGACAAGTCAAGATTGTAAGATGTTCTTAGACTGTGCGACAATCTAGTCTCGTAAAACAAGTCTAGAATGTAGTATAATTCTAGATTGTAATATAAATATAGAGACCGTAAGATAATTCTGGATCTTTAATTATTCAGCTCAATTATCTTATCTTTTTTTTTTTAGATTTGGGCAATTATCGGAGACATTTGGAACGAATGCTGTAAAGTTTTGTCAAACAGCACAAAGTTTTTTTTTTCCTTTCTTTAAAATCTGCAATGACTTTTTTTTTTATAAAATGAATTCAAATTACGTTCAAATTAATACCTAGATTTTTGAGGCAGCATAAGAACGAACTCATCTGACAGTGCTATTTTTTTTTTTTTCAGTTTCTCCTGGAAAATCGGCTGATCATTAGCGATATTCCAGGAACACAAGACGTTCAGGAATGACGATTTGCCTAGTTTTTATTCCCGCCGTGTCTGCTATTGTCTGTTATCTTAATTATGGGAGAAATAGCACTATTAATGCACATTCAAACGTCTAAATGTTTTCGTATCTACTGGACCTATAGCTGCTTAGACCCACAAGTAATATTTCTATTTTCTAGCATTTCAGATCTATTGCAGTTAAGAATCTCATGTAATATTTCTATTTTTTACAATTTCAGATCTATAGCGGTTAAATGCTAATGTGATATTTCTATTTTCTAGCACTTCAGATAAATAGCGGTTAAGACGCTCATGTAATATTTCTATTTTCTAACATTTCAGATCTATAGAGGTTAAGACGCTAATGTGATATTTCTATTTTCTAGCATTTCAGATCTGTTGCGGTTAAGAATCTCATGTAATATTTCTATTTTCTAAGATTTCAGATCTATAGCGGTTAAGATGGTAATGTGATATTTCTCTTTTCTAGCATTTCGGATCTATGTTAAGGCATTCATGTGATATTTCTTTTTTCTAACATTTTATAATCTATAGCGGTTAAGACGCTTAAGTATTACAAATACTTCTGTATTTATTTCCTTCTCTCTTGTATCAGTTGCCGTGTGTGTAATATTTTTTGTCTGCACTCTTATATTCTACATCTATAAAACGTACAAATAATATTTTTCTTCTTCTAGCCACCGTATCTAAAGCAGTACAGTCCCATATCTAACGTTTCCTATGCCACACGTGCACAGAATCCAATTATAAAAATAGGCAGGCTTAAATGTAGATGTGAATGTCTGACGTAGATGCAGTTTACAATTTATACGTCAAGATGGGAGCTACCAGTCTTTGATGCCATCTCTGGCCTCAAATTAGCTTCATTCGATCTTCCTCTCAGTCTTCTTCCTCCCAAGTCCAGAAAGTTTCTTCTTAAAGACCGTAAGAGAAACACTTTAAAAATGAATACTCGGTGGCCGCCAAACTCTAATCAGATAGATAAAAAAACACAAATAAGATAGTTCATACATCATTTATCAACAACATTTAATATAACGTGGATGTTTTTTTTTTGGTTTTTTTTTTGTTCCTCTAATAGTATAAACAGACAAAACAAATAAGGCAGCCGAAATATATATCAAACCTATAAAACTAGGAAAGGTGGAGAGTTTTGAACATCTTGGATCATTACTAACTAATACAATGAGGGATATTAAAAGGAGGACATCTATCGCACTTCGAAAAATAAAACAGCTAAAGAAGCTGAGGAGATGAAAAGACAGAACTATAAAAATAAGATTTTTAAGGGCATCCATCTTTCCCGTCGCAACATATGCCTATGAGACCTGGGCACTTAACAAAACAGCAGAGAAACACATAAATGCCTTTGAGTGTAAATTCTACAGAAGAGTTCTTCAAATATGGGCACAAAAAAGAACAGATATATCCACACTTCAAGAGCTTATTATTGAAGACGATTGGCTAGTAAAAAAGATTAAACAGAGAAAATGTAAATATTTTGGACACATTAAACGTTATGAGAAGACAGACTTGGAAGGGTACATAATGGGAAAAAGAAAGAGAGGAAGATCAAGGCGAAGATAGCTGCAAGATATCACTTATGATCTGAGAATGGATGCATCAGCAGCATTCCATCTTGCTTACAACCGAGGGACCTACAGGAGAGCTGTTAGGGAGGCAAAGTTCCCCAAGAGACATGCAAATGACTGACTGACTGATCGTAATAGTAGAGGGAAGCCATTGTTCCAAATACAGGGATAAATTTGCTCTTAAATGTTTCTTAAAACTTTTCAAAAAGCAGAGTACAGTTGTACATAGTTTAATGTTTCTCTTTATGTTACCACGAAATTAGTTTGGAGGATGTATGTATTTTAATTATTTAATTAACATTTAGATATCTCATTTGGCACAACCAAAGCTAGATCTTTTTCTTCTTGAAAGAATTCTAATTTTCCCGTTATTTGCAACCTCTTTTATACAATTTTATGTCTTCGTTTTTCCTTTAACACATTTTATTTATTTATTTTTTTTTTTGTTTATGAAACTAGTTCAAGCTCAGATTGAAAGCTAGGGTTAATGATGGCTTAAAAAAAAAAGAACTGTCGACAAGAGGATCAAAGATGGCATTGCAATCCAAAAAGAGAACAATGGTGAAGCAAATGATTTCATTTAGAATTAATTTCTACTGATAAAAGCAGTGATGATTTACAGAGAGGCTGCTACAAAATGTAAAGCACTCGCAAAAACAAAATTTATAATAAACAGATTAATCTCTCCAACAGATCTCTGTAAACAGACTCACAGATTAAATGAAACTCAGATTAAAGATCTCCTCCTCCCGTACTTGATCAGCAATTTCTCAGATCTCACCGTGTTCTGTTTCCGCGCCTTTTTCTTTTTCTTTTTCTTTTTTCCAAACATCACAGGTTCTTCCCTTATTCTACGTGTTCTATTTGCTTTAATCTGACTGTAATTTTGAAAGGCAAAACTCAATACAAGATCCGCTGGGAATTCGCTAAAATGCCTGAACAGGGCAAGAATTTTTTCAATATAACTATTTTGATTCATTCGTGTTTTCTGTCCTTGATCCGGGCATTCGAGACCAACTATTGGGGGTTGAGGAATAACTTCCAGTGCGAACAATGACGGAAAAGAAATAGAAGGGAAAAAAATGTCATGAGTTTATTTACTGTAAGAAACGAAGACGCTGTCCGACGAGACAACCAGCGACCAGCAGCTGACATGCTAGAGTCAGGGTTGGTGATCTGTGGCTTGCCAAGACCCTGTCCCAACTCTTCGTTGATACCCGGGGTACCAAGCTCAGCCTGGCAAATGGGGCAGGGACCGCCACAGACCCCATGGCTGTGGAGTCTGCTAATAAAACAAAACATTGCACAACACCTAGTTTTTGGCTCCACCAAGGGCCTGAAACAACTGCCGCTGAAACTCGCTCCTAAGCCGATGCGATGCTGCGACTAAACATCTCAACCACGTTGGCTGCATATAACACCATGTGGCATTTCCAGGGATGTCTTACATCTTATGTCTTTTCCGTGCCGTTAAACGGCACAACGGGCTTGCATGGTAGTTCGCCTCGTTTTCCTGTTTTCGGTGAGCTTCTCAGCCTCATCAAGGGAATTTATGCCTATTAATTTGGCCTCTCTTAACAATGTCTTCTTTAGAGTTTCACGTGATTGATCTCTTTTTCTTCAGCCTGCTGTGTTCTATTTTCCAGGGATATATATATATATATATATATATACTTCCGGCGTGACGTGCAAGATGGCGGGCGTTTTTTAATGCTCTCGCCGGCATGCAGAAATCAGCGGAATTCCGCTTGATCTGTTACATATCATGCACCGGGAGTTGGGCATAAGGCTAACAACCTTATCCAGGGACGTATCTAGAGGCGACTCCAGATGGGAAAAAAAGATATCGTTATGGAAAATCGCAGAGAAACCAACCGAGCATCAGGGATGCCAACTCCGAAGAGCTCTTTCGTCGGCCCCAAACATGTGACAAGGATTGGATTCTGGAATGTGAGAACGATGGCAGCACCAACAAAAACTACTCAGGTCATCAAAGAAATGGAGAGATACCATCTAGACATACCGGGCATCAGCGAAATGCGATGGCCAGAAGCAGGTAAAAGATCGGAGGAAAACGTTAAGTTAATAATACATTCAGGCAGAAATGATGGTAAAATCCAGGACGGGGTGGGTATTATTATGTCAAATGTAGCTGCAAAGAGCCTTGTAGAATGGGAACCAGTGAACAGTCGTATAATAAGAGCACGATACAACCTACGACACGGAAGAATGACAATAATACAGTGTTATGCACACACGAATGATGCAGATGATGATGTGAAAGACGACTTCTATCACCAACTACAACAAATCATCAACAAAGTCCCTAAACACGACATCCTAATTGCTATGGGGGACTTCAACGCTAAGGTAGGGAAGGATAATACCGACGTTGAAAAAGTGATGGGGAAAGAAGGAATTGACATGGTTAATCAGAATGGAGAAAGATTAATTGAAGTATGTCTAACAGAGGGCATGGTCATTGGAGGCACAATATTCCCACACAAAGGGATAAATAAAACAACGTGGATATCTCCAGATGATAGAACTAGAAACCAGATAGATCATTTTTGTATTAGAAAGCAATACAGAACATCTCTCATGGATGTAAGGGCTTATAGGGGTGCAGATGTCAACAGTGATCACAACCTGTGCATAGGGAAAATAAAACTAAAATTGAAAAGTCAACACAAGAAATCAGTACACAGAAAGATAAACAGCCACAGCCTACAAGAAGAAAATACTAACATTAATTTCAATCAGGAACTTGCCAATCATTCCAAAACACCCAGTGAAGTTGAGGAGATAGGTATAGATGAGTTATGGAATTCTTACAGCACAGCCATAATCACAGCAGCAAAAGTAAGCGCTGGACTGGAAAAACCAAATAGAAAAGCATGGATACCAGATAAAACATGGAAGTATATACTTGAAAGACGAGCAGTCAAATTAGACATGTTGAATGCAAAAACAGATCATGAAAGAGATTTGGCAAAAGCAAAATACAAAGAAATAGACAAGAAAGTAAAAAGTTCAGCTAGAAGGGATAAAAGAGAATACATAGACAATATGGCGAAAGAGGCAGAAAAAGCAGCAAAAACAAGAGACAGCAAAACTTTATATAACTTACAAAAGAGGCTAACAGGTATTATTACATCTAAAGAAAGACCAATCCTTAGCAAAACTGGAACACTATTAACATCAAATAAAGACCAAAATCAAAGATGGGCTGAACGCTTCCAAGAAATACTCAATCGACCACACCCAAAAGAATTGTTAAACCTTGAAAATGACTTACCAGCCCCACAACTAAATGCCAACCTAGATGAAATTAAATTGCATGAAATTGAAACAGCAGTGAATTTAATGGCTAACACCAAAGCTGCAGGCGAAGATGAAATAACAGCCGAGATGCTAAAAGCTATCAATAGTGACAACATGAGACAACTACAGAGAATGTTTAACAAGATTTGGAAAGAAGAAAAGGTCCATTCTAATTGGAAGAAAGGAATCATTGTTAAAATACCAAAAAAGGGCAACCTTAGTGACTGTAACAACTGGAGAGGAGTAACCTTAATATCAGTTGTGTCAAAAGTATTTTGCAAGGTCATTTGGAATAGACTCAAAGATATAGTGGATACTGCAATGAGAGAAGAACAAGCAGGATTTCGAAAAGGGAGAAGCTGTCTCGACCAGATCTTTACTCTCAGAATAATACTTGAAGAACATATTGAAAAGCAGAAACCATTAATACTGAACTTCGTAGATTTTAAAAACGCATTTGATAGCTTACACAGAGATTCATTATGGAGAATTTTATGTCTATATGAAATACCATCTAAAATTGTCAACATCATTAAGGACTTATACAATGGATATGTTTGTGCAGTCAAGACAGAAAAAGGGATGAGTGAATGGTTCCAGATTGAAACAGGCGTGAAACAAGGATGTATACTGTCTCCTTTACTTTTGGGGATTACAATAGACTTCATAGTGAAAAAATGCTGCACAGGTAACACAGGTATGACTGGGTACATGGGACCCAACTAGAAGATCTTGATTTTGCTGATGACATAACTCTTATCAGTAATAATGTGAATTCCATGCAAGAAAAAACAGATAGCCTGTCTTCACTGGCTAGCAAAATAGGACTTGAAATTAACAAGGAAAGAACAAAAATAATGAAAATTCCTCTCAATCAAAATGGAAAAATAAACATAGAAGGGACAAATATTGAAGAAGTCAATCAATTTGCATACTTTGGCAGCTACATAGACCAGGATGATGACACTAGAAAGGAAGTTAGGATCAGAATTGCAAAAGCAGCATCAATCTTCAAGAATCTTGAGAACACATGGAATTCAAAAGTTATAAGCAAAAAACCAAGTTAAGACTATTCAGTTAAAATGTAATATCCACCCTCATTTATGCATGCGAAAGCTGGAAAACAACTAAAGAAATAGAAAAGAAATTAGACTCTTCTGAAAACAAATGCCTAAGGAAAATACTCGGCATCAAGTGGAATGAATTCAAGAACAATGCAGAGATAAGACAGATGACTGAACAACAATCAGTCTCATGGGTGATCAGAAAAAGGAGATGGACATATGTTGGTCACTTGATGAGAAGAAATGATCAGAGAATCCCAAAACAAGCTATCAAGTGGAACACAACAGGCCGAAGAAAAAGAGGCAGACAGCGTGAAACTCTGAAGAGGACATTATTAAGAGAGGCCAAATTAACAGGCATGAAATCCTTTGATGAGGTTGAAAGACTCGCCGAAGACAGGAAAAATTGGCGAACTACTTTGCGAGCCCTATGTGACGTTTAACGGCACGGGAAGGATATAAGATGTATATTGGAATCAAAGTCAGAAGCAATTTTGTACTTGAAATCAGCAGAAGTACATTTATATTGCTTATGAAGGAGTTGATTTGAAGTCAACATAAATATATTAATTCCGAAAGATCTGAGTTAGAGTTATATAGAAAAAGAAAGAGGGGAAAAAAAGCCACAGAAAAAAAAGAGAAGTTGAAACCTGAAGTCTGGATGCCGTCTGCTTTAGTAGACATATTTATAATGACATCTTTGCAATCTTAGAAGATGGTTTTCAAGCAAGAACATGGTTCTCAACCAAGAACATGGTTTTCAAGCAAGAACATGGTTTTCAACCAAGAACATGGTTTTCAAGCAAGAACATAGTTTTCAAGCAAGAACATGGTCTTCCTTCGTCTGGGGCAACTGGTATGGTAATTGTTGGGAGAAGATGTTTTACAAATGTTATGTTTATCCCATCTTGCCTCTGTCAATCAGCTCCAGAAGGTCATCGGCCATACTTTTGAAAATCTAACTGGGTTGTAGAGGATATCAGAAGATTGGCAGGCTGAAGAACCTCGCCGTCAGCTTCCTTAGTATCCATTTCATCGGATATTTCTTTTTGAGTTTGCTCCCTTAGCCTTGGAGACTTTCCTGGGGCATCTATAAGAGGCTAAGTCTGACAAAGACTGGCAGTGCAGCTTAATGTTATACGATAGCAGCAGGTGAATGTGACCGGCCATAGATTTAACATTTACAGAAGAAAAACCAAGCGAGGTACAGTCGAAGGAGTGGCCACTCAACAGCCGTGGGTTTATACAAGTATTTTAATGTTATTACTTAGAAAATTCTCTCTCTCTCTCTCTCTCTCTCTCTCTCTCTCTCTGAACCTTAACTGCCAAGGGCACATGGGGCTTCCGCAAAGGTTTTCCACAAATGCCTGTCCTTCGCCTTTTTTTCTGCTCTTGCCCATGTGAGCCCTCTATTGCTCAACATCCTTTCTGTTGTTCTTCTCCATGTCTCTTTTGGTCTACCCTTACTTCTGTTCCCCTGTGGGAACTTAGAAAATTACCCGAATATAATGTTTTCCATAATGTTTTCATGACTCCGGGTGGCGCCCATATAAACATTTGATACGAAATAGCCAACAAACACGTTGGTGCACATAATATTCGACGTACTCATTTGATGGACCTGAGAATACATTACTCTAGTGCCCACTGTATAGAAGCTTCATTCAGCACGGTTATTGGATATGCCGTACTCTACACTGTTGTCATTATGCTATTACGTCTGATGTCTAAAGTACGGGACTGACCCTATAAGAGTAGAATCAAGCCAGTGCATCGGGCTCAAGGGCCTGGAGTGTTTTCCCTGTATAAAGGTGGGACTGGAGTGTTTTTCCTGTATAAAGGTGGGACTGGAGTGTTTTTCCTGTATAAAGGTGGGCCTGGAGTGTTTTTCCTGTATAAAGGTGGGCCTGGAGTGTTTTTCCTGTATAAAAGTGGGCCTGGAGTGTTTTCCCGTATAAAGGTGGGACTGGAGTGTTTTCCCGTATAAAGGTGGGCCTGGAGTGTTTTTCCTGTATAAAGGTGGGCCTGGAGTGTTTTTCCTGTATAAAGGTGGGCCTGGAGTGTTTTTCCTGTATAAAGGTGGGCCTGGAGTGTTTTCCCTGTATAAAGGTGGGACTGGAGTGTTTTCCCGTATAAAGGTGGGCCTGGAGTGTTTTCCCGTATAAAGGTGGGCCTGGAGTGTTTTCCCGTATAAAGGTGGGCTTGGAGTGTTTTCCCGTATAAAGGTGGGGTTGGAGTGTTTTCCCGTATAAATTTGGGGCTGGAGTGTTTTCCCGTATAAAGGTGGGGCTGGAGTGTTTTCCCGTATAAAGGTGGGGTTGGAGTGTTTTCCCGTATAAAGGTGGGGCTGGAGTGTTTTCCCGTATAAAGGTGGGGCTGGAGTGTTTTCCCTGTATAAAGGTGGGGTTGGAGTGTTTTCCCTGTATAAAGGTGGGGCTGGAGTGTTTTCCCTGTATAAAGGTGGGCCTGGAGTGTTTTCCCTGTATAAAGGTGGGCCTGGAGTGTTTTCCCTGTATAAAGGTGGGCCTGGAGTGTTTTCCCTGTATAAAGGTGGGCCTGGAGTGTTTTCCCCTGTATAAAGGTGGGCCTGGAGTGTTTTCCCCGTATAAAGGTGGGCCTGGAGTGTTTTCCCTGTATAAAGGTGGGCCCGGAGTGTTATCCCCGTATAAAGGTGGGCCTGGAGTGTTTTCCCTGTATAAAGGTGGGCCTGGAGGATTTCGGGTGGCCCGCAGTGGATGAAAGCAGATATGTAGAGAGAGAGAGAGCTGCACTGGCTCACATAACTTCTCTGGCAGGCCGTGGTGCGCGATACTTTCACGGCTTCTTTAATCGCTGAAGAAAATGTTGATAGTGTTTACTATGCATCAACTTTGGGAAAATTTAAACTTTGCCTATCCTTTCACCAAAATAAATACGACAACCTAGTTCTAATGTTTCAGTTCTGTCTTCATTTTTTTCCCATGCCCATGGTTCACTAAAAGGAAAAAAAGCAAAAGCCTCATTAATTACCTACAATGTGGAACATTTCATACACGTCGCGTTTCATTTGACGTATTTTATTATTGACCATAAATCTCACAAACAAACAAAAAAGCCAAGAAGTCTGCTAATTAACCTCTTGAATAAACATAATTTTTTTAAAATGTAAAATAAATGGATTCTTTTGAAAGTTCGCACTTTTAAAAAATGGGGTTAAAAGGGTTAACAACATAAATGGACACTCTTATCGAGATTATCAATTTTAGTTTGGTAAAACTGACCTTGTGGATGGAAATAACTGCTACTTTTCCGTGTGTTTTAATCTTAAACTGCGGTTACCAGCGCAAATGGCTTTTTTAAAAAATAAAATAAGGCAACTTATCTTGTATGATTTTTTTAAAAATCGATTATTTGCAAACTACAATATAGGTGTCATCTTTTTCTTCCAGGAAAAAAAGATTGTGTTATCACTTTTATTTTTAATTTGTCATCGTGTGAATTTTTGTCTGTGCTATAAAAAGTTAACACGTATGTCATACCTTTCTCATCAAAGTTAACTGTCGGAACAGACTGCGAGTCACGTGAGGAATTAAAACGCCATCTTACCACGTTGACAGACTTAAGACACGAACAAATATACAGATAGCTTTCAACAATCGCTTGAAGGTTTTCTCTACATGTTAGGATAATATGCAAATGGCTATCAAAAGCCTGCCACATTAAAGAGTGCTCGATATCCCCATACTTGTCAACCTCTTTATTTCAGCTGATGTACACTCTCTCATGAATCCATCTATGGAGCGGAAATTAGATGAGATCTTCCGCTCTGTTGATTTATGCGGACGGCAAGTGCGCGCTTTTGTCGTGTATTTTCACATGTATCAACATTGTTTCCTGTACAAATGTACACGCGGCAAGGAATACATCAAGAACACAAAAATCTCTCATACATCCCAGAAACACGAAACGCGTGTAAAATATTAGGGGCTTAGCCTTTCGGCGAAGTGAGCGCCCTCTGGTGTCATTTTTCTATGAATGCCAATGGCGGTATTAACACGTAACATACGGACAAAAGATAAACGCTCGGAAAGATAAGACAATGCATAAAAGATAAGACAATGCATAAATCTGTCTCGGATTGAGAAGAACAGGAACTTTGCAGTACGATTTCGTACAAGTTTTGCTAAAGCACAGCGTGCCAGGTTAGCTTTCGAAAAATACGAGAGTGAATAAAAAATTAACCTTAATTTTACTCTTTAAAAAAATCTAAATCGATTAATTGACAGAAACAGTACAGAGATATTATGCCTTCCCTCTCTACATGTATGTGTGCGGAGGCACGTCGGTCATTTGGAAATACGACTTCAGCAGACCATAGACTCATAACATGCACAAAGGAACCACTATCAGCAGCAAAGGATATTATGATCTACTTGACACTTGCAATCAAGTCAAACGTCGCGGTTTGCTCAGTTATGATGATGTGTTTTAGCATGACAATGTAGAAATCCGAAACTTGCAAAAACTCAACAAATTACGAATCTCTTTTTTTTTAATGTGTCTTCCACGTCCTGGATATTCATTCCACCTCGCACCAGGTGAATATTACGTATTTCGACCTCTCACTGAGGCGCTAAGTGAGAAGAAGTTCACTACGGACGAAAAGATTTAAGAGGCCATGCATAGTTGGCCTCAAGGTCGGTCAGAAGATATTTTTTTCTTGTTAAGTTCAGGCAGTAGTGAAACCGTAGTAGACCTGGACTGGGCGTGGTAGGGATTTTGTTGAAAAGTGATAAGAAACCCTCAATTATATTCGTATGTTTTATTCAAATGTTTTTTAAAAAGTAGCAATGTAGCACTCAACAATTTTTAGCTGATTGCTTGCGTCAAGGTTGTCGAACCATAACCAACCAAGACTCTGTCCCACCTTCATTTGATAAACCCAGAAACAGGTCTAGCATAGTTAACGGGATAAAGATAGCCATAGACCTTCTTTTTTTTATTCAGGGACAGAAAAAAAACAGCCCCTGTAACCCAATCCCGATTTGACACGGTGCTGTACCCCCATGCTTTCACAGCATCACCTGCAAAGACAACCCTGCTCTTAGCTGCAGGGACATAGAAAAAGAACAATGCACGTAAAAAAGAAATATGGTGAAAGAAATGAATTTTATAAATAGAATTATACATAAATATCCAAAGCCTCCAAATTAACTTGTCAGGGAATTGCTCATTTTTTGTCTGTTTCTTGTTGGAACTAGAATGTTACGCCAGACTAAGACGGACATAATCGACAACGGGAAAAGGGAAATAAGACATTTAAGCGAATAAGACAGTGTCTTTAACAAAAAAAAAAGTTGTTGTACGGAAAGGGGAGAGAAGGAGGGTGTAGTAAACGGGGTTTGCTTTTTCTTATAATTATTTAAAGGCAGGGAACTCTCCAACGTTGTGAAAGAAACAAAAAGCTGATTATCAAAGGAAGAAATCTCTACTGTTCCCCAGTTCTGGTCGATATTTTCGACATTCTAAGATCCTGATATTCTGGACCGATGAGAAGGACAAAGGATGGGGGGGGGGGGGGGGGGGTCAGGTACAGTCAAGATATTCTGGAACGTGCCCATTACTGGTATCTGCACAGTGACCAAAATGTTTGTAAGCACTTGATGGTCGGTACTGTAGTGTGATGATAATAATGCGGTCTCTTTTCTTCCCCATCCATCCATCCATCCATCCATCCATCCATCCATCCATCCACCCATCCATCCATCCATCCATCCATCCATCCACCCATCCATCCATCCATCCACCCATCCATCCATCCATCCATCCACCCATCCATCCATCCATCCACCCATCCATCCACCCATCCATCCACCCATCCACCCATCCATCCATCCATCCACCCATCCACCCATCCATCCATCCATCCATCCACCCATCCATCCATCCATCCACCCATCCATCCATCCATCCATCCACCCATCCATCCATCCACCCATCCATCCATCCATCCATCCCAGTTACTGCTAGTCTTTCTTTCCATCTGCCCACCCGTCTTTTCGTCTGCTAGCTATGTATTAGCCTGTCTAGTTACAGCAATATATACACGATTCTCTGAATAACACTAGTACCACTCCAGATATATGTCCGTTATATCTCCATTCTCATCACCAGCACATCAGCCTCTTATCTGGGGGGGGGGGGGGGGGCGAAGTGTACGCAAGCTCAATAAGATAGATGCCTGCGACTCCTATTTGACGGCCTGCGTCAGAGTTGGCTGATCATAGAAAGGAAGAACTCTAGTCTACCCCGCCCCCACACCCACCAACCCCTTCCCCCCCCCCTCCTCACCCGAGTTTCCCTGGAAACAATAGGGAACAGGGAAGGGGAACAGGCAAGGGGAACCCCCGTAGACAAAAATAGCGCAGAGGTGAAGTAGGATATGCTGGGTCGAAGGGCGCATAGCTTCCCACACAACACTTTTTTTTTAAAATGCTAACAGCTAGGAAGAAGAAGGAAGAAAGAAAGAAAAGTGATGAAAGGAAGAAAGAAAGAAAGAAAGAATGAGAAGAAAGAGATGATGCTGATGATGATGATGATGATGATGAACGTTCCGCTAGTCTGCCACGGAATTCCAAAATATTTGAATTTATCCCCCTTCCAAGACTGCATGGTAACAGACGAACCGTTTAAAACGTTTTGTACATGTAAATTATACATTAATAGACATTACTATACATGTAACATATACGTTAATGGACATTACTATACATGTAATATAAACGTTAATAGACAATATAAACATGTAACATATACGTTAATAGACATTACTGTACATGTAACATATACGTTAATAGACATTACTGTACATGTAACATATACGTTAATAGACATTACTGTACATGTAACATATACGTTAATAGACATTACTATACATTTAATATATATGTTAGTAGATTTTTATTATAGAAGTAACACATACGTATATAAAAGTCCCTGCTGAATTTATTATACACTAACATACGTAATAGACGTCCTTGGTAAATTTATTGCGCATGTTAAAAAACAAGAAGTAAAGATAACCCTGTCATGCTTTAGAGGCACATAGGGATATGGTGTTAGTGCCCATATTTTCCTTGACCTGTCAGCACACTAGAGGGTGATATGATCAGTATCACGCCTGGCTGCCTTTTCCTTCCCCAACTCCAGAAGAAGTCGGGTACCCATTTCTACAGCCTGGGTGACACGTAAATCGATGTCCTAGAAACATTTATTGTAACTGTAACACGAATGATAATAAATGTAAGGATATACCTTTTATTTAAAATGTGCTTAGTGTTGATCATACTGACGTTAAAGAATAGAGATATAACAGTTAGCTTATTGTATGAAAGTTCACGGAAACTGGTAAATAATAATTTTTGATAATTTCTGACTGGGAAGCTGTTAAGTTCAAAGATAAATTATGATGTAGTAACTTTTTATTGGACACTTAACAAAACAGCTGAGAAACACATAAATGCCTTTGAATGTAAATGCTACAGAAGAGTTCTTCAAATATCGTGGACACAAAAAATAACAAATATATCCATACTACAAGAACTTAATATTGAAGAAGGCTGGCTAGTAAAGAGGATTAAAGAGAGAAAACTTAAATATTTTGGACACATTAAAAGTCATGATAATCTAGAGAAGACCGTCTTGGAAGGATACATAATGGGAAAAAGAAAGAGAGGAAGACCAAGGCGAAGATGGCTGCAAGACATCGTTGATGATCTGCAAATGGATGGATTAGCAGCAGGCCATCTTGCTCACAACCGAGAGGCCTACAGGAAAGCTGTTAGGGAGGCAAAGTTCCACAAGGGAACGTTTTTTGACGTTGAGAGACAGACAGACAGGAAGGCAGGTAGATAGATAGATAGATAGATAGATAGATAGATAGATAGATAGATAGATAGATAGATAGATAGATAGATAGATAGATAGATAGATAGATAGATATTGGCTTTTCAGAATAAACGAAAGCTCCTTATTGAATATATCCATCTCCTCATAAGTTAGAAAACCTCGAAAAGATTTCAAAAGATTTATCATTTCAAAAACAGCCCATGAGCTGTGATACTGCGGTATATTTTCTATATTACCTGGGCTGTCTCTTTTGATTTTATGTGCTGTTTTGAGAAATATGAATCGAATACAAACCGTTGTATGAAATACAATTCTTACGTCTGACAAATTTAACAATTTCCCTTGTGTTTACGAATTACGTGTTTGTAACCGGAATTTCTTTTGACGGACAAAAATATATACATAAGCACACTCCCTATAGCCATCACTTGGTCTTTCTCTCTCGGATTTTCAAAAATATCTACTTTTATTTTACATTGCAACAGTTTCAAAATGCTCTAGAAAGAGGCAGGTTAAGCTGGGATGCATAAACCCTATAACCGCCTTCAACAAAACCAGGGGGCATCGGCGTTTGACCCAATCTTTGCTGTACTAAACCGAGCCAGGAATCCATATTGAATCTTTTATCACGTGACTGCGCCGTGATAGAGGGGGCAAAGCCAGGAGAATCTCAGCTAGATCTGAAAGTCATTTTAATATTTTTCTTACCGTTACCAGGCCCCCCCCCCCCTCTCTTTTAGAAGCAGGGCGGTTAGAATATATTTTATCTCCGGCGTGGCTGAATAAGCTTGTCATGTTGAACGTTCAAGTCAGCGACAGACTGGCGACTATTGCCGCGTAGGATGTGTTCGCCATTTTTTTTTTTTTTGGGGGGGGGGGGCATTTCTGCATTTACTACTTGTATTTTCTTTAAAAGATAAAGGGCGCTAGTTTTTTCTTGGTCAAGACTCGGCAAATCAATACAATATTTTAGGAATTTCCAGCAGAATTTCTAGTATTCAGTCATTGTGTAATATGGCTGGTAGGGATTGATGGTCGTTCTTCTCGATTTACGCAGTGCTTTTTTTTTTTTTTGGTGTTTCCTGTCTACAGCGCTTCCCTTTTTTTTTTTTTTAGCATTGCTTGCCCGTCATCGATTAGATATATTTATCTCTGACCCTCTCTTCTCCTTTTTCCCTTGAGTTTTGCAGTTATTATCATATTTTTTTTAAGGAGAAAGTGAAATGGACTAAAAATGAATCTCACTGAGGCGAATATACAGTTCTCTACGATCAATAGACAGGGATGTTTTAAAACATAAACTGGAGTGATCTTGTAATTTGCACACAGACTTTAAAATAAGTAGTTTTACATTAAATAAGCCAACTGTTTATAAAAAAAATGTACATTTACGGTAAGAAGTCGACTGAACAGAAAAACTTCCTACTGAACAGAAAAACTTCCGACTGAACAGAAAAACTTCCGACTGAACAGAAAAACTTCCGACCGAACAGAAAAACTTCCGACTGAACAGAAAAACTTCCGACCGAACAGAAAAACTTCCGACCGAACAGAAAAACTTCCGACCGAACAGAAAAACTTCCGACCGAACAGAAAAACTTCCGACCGAACAGAAAAACTTCCGACCGAACAGAAAAACTTCTGACTGAACAGAAAAACTTCCGACTGAACAGAAAAACTTCTGACTGAACAGAAAAACTTTCGACTGAACAGAAAAACTTCCGACTGAACAGAAAAACTTTCGACTGAACAGAAAAACTTCCGACTGAACAGAAAAACTTCTGACTGAACAGAAAAACTTTCGACCGAACAGAAAAACTTCCGACTGAACAGAAAAACTTCCGACCGAAACAGAAAAACTTCCGACTGAACAGAAAAATGAGTAGTCGTAAAGCGAAGCGTCGTAAAGTGGAACTATTTCTATATATACAGAAACAGACAGAGAAAGAGAGGAAGATATAGTTTCCTGTTGGTCGTCATTTGAAAAGGAACTTGTGATTCTGCTGATGTAAACGATCAAGGCAATTTCACACGCGGAAAGCTGTCTTTTCATGAACCCAGTCATTAGTTTAAATTTGAACCAAAAAAAAGTGTCCCAAGTCGAAATTTCGAAGCAATTTAAGAAACGAGTGTATTTCCATTACCGGACGTGCTGTCGCCAAACGTATGAAAGTACTGATGCAGTTTTAAATAAAGTATGAGATATATCCGCTGTCCCATTTCCTCTTTGGTGTTGCTGTATAGACTGAGACGAGAGCTGCTATTTGGCGGAACGTTCTTTGGTCCAGAGTGGAATCTGTATTATCACAAATCCTTGTGCTTGACTGATCGTGCTAGCTTGAGGACAGAGCTCAGTTTCTGTGGTAAAGTCCATGAATCTGTTACTGTGTTCAGTGTTTTCCTGACCTTCTGTTTTCCCGTTTGCTGATCTAATAACCAAAAGGGGGGCCCAAAATACAAGGCTGCCGGGCCCCTTTAACAGTCAGGGCCTGAAGGGACACACCCTTAAGCTCTTCTCCCCTTCCCACTTTGAGCATGGTTGTGCCTTAGATCTAGATACACGTTCAGTATTTCTACAACTTGTAGAAGAACAGGACTGTCAAATGTCCATTACATTTTCTTTACATTTTATACATTACATTTTCTTTACATTTTATACATTACATTTTCTTTACATTTTATACATTACATTTTCTTTACATTTTATACATTACATTTTCTTTACATTTTATACATTACATTTTCTTTAAATTTTATACATCACATTTTGCAGTTTAATCATTTTTAGCAACTGTAACTGAGAAGTGAATGTAAATAAGCGTTTTTTTTTTTAATGAAACTCTTTCAAACGTTTTCTTGCCTGTTTTAAATGTATGTAACAGTTTTATTCAACAGCTCTCCAGCGGTTTTGAAGAATTTTACTGTCAGTAGCTAGACATGTGGCGAACTGATACATTACTGCCACCTAGCGGGGCTGAAGTCTGTCTGTCTGCCCCGTGGTTGTTCTGAATCAAACATCTGCTCTTCCTGGAAACTTCAAACATTGTTGCGCAGAATAAACTTTTCAGCTCTCAAAATACGTCTTTCATTGCACAACATAAACTTTCATCTCCCAGGATAAACCTTTCAACGCCTAGCATGAGCTTTAAAATTATCTATATAAACTTTTCAACTCTCAGCATACACTTTTTTTTTTTAATAGATATATGTATTGTTCTTGTCATTGAAATTCTCTACATAAACTTTTCAACTCTCAGCATACACTTTCTTTTTTTTTGTTTGTAGACAGATACTTGTCATTGAAATTCTATACATAAACTTTTCAACTCTCAGCATACGCTTTTTAATACACAAATAAACTTTTCAACGCTCGGTATAAACTTTTTTTATAGCTAGATTTATTGTACATGTCACTGAAATTCTCTACATAAACATTTCAACTCTCATCACAAACTTTTCACTACAGTACTTCAATAAATTATGTTTCAAATAAATATTTATAGAAATACTCTTGACACGTAAGTCTCATGGAGAATTTTTGTATAAAATAAATAAACACGGACAGAAAAGGAAAATAAGTGTATTAAGGACGATAAAACATAAAAATAATACATAGAAGAAAACAAATAACAAGAAGAAATGAAAGTTATCTTGATATTACTCGCATCCAAGGGGAAATCACTGGCCAGAAAATAAAAGTCACAAACAGTTTTAGAATGGCCTTTACCATAAACCAAAAAAAGCTTTTTGAAAAGAAAGCAAATATATTCTTCTTCTATCTCTCCGGAACAGCGAGCTGGTGCTCTTTGCAGCAGATGCTGTGATGATATTGAGGCACAGCAATGTGTCGGATTGGGAGGGGGTTATGGGTTTTTTTTTCTCAGTCCCTGAATGGAACTTTAAAAAAAAGCAGGAGCTATGCAGTACCACTTTAACAGTCTTCGTCACCATGGGGGTTATGGCGACTTTTATCTCATTAGCTGGCTAGTCTTGTTACTTGGGGGTACCAATGGAGGGATGGGACAGGGTCTTGGTCAACTTTGGTTGTCCAACCATGACGTAGCAATGTCAGCTACGGGTTGCTATTTGTCAAATTGCGCAGTATCTTCACTCCCCTGATGACTTCTAAACTGGTAATATTTTCACCATACGCCAAACATCACCAAACATTTCTAAACATTACCTCAAACGTGGGTTTTGTCCCAGTTCATGCCTGGGAAATAATCATCAAAATAACCATGAACGCCGTGATTCTGTTTACTTCATTTTTTTCCATCTCTCTATATCTAATCAAATTTCCATGGGGATCATATTCTGCTCAACCGTACATCTCTCTGTAAATGCCTACACATCCTGATCGATTCTACGTCTGTATGTGTCTATTCATATCGTCATGGACTTCCGCTAATTTTGGTTGGTTCTTTCGTCTGCAGCTTTCTCTTTCATATATATATTTGTGACTTTATGAAAGAATTCTTCCTATGCCGATCCTTATGTCCAAATTTCCGTTCATTCTTCGCTTACCTCTTTTACACTTTATCGCTTTCTTTACACAAAAACTACCGAAATCCCCCACAGTATAAGACGCACTTTTCCCTTTAAAAACTTCAGAAATCACCCCTACCCCTAATAATCCGATGGTTATATTTAGATGAAGGTCCCAGGAGTTGGACTAGCACTTAAACACCCACGAACCTTCCAGATCTCTGGAGGCGCTCGCTATTCAGCTGTTAAGAACTACAGTATGAAAATATTCAGAAGCGTACAATCTCGCACCAGAATCCTGTAAAGTGAGGGGCAATAAGGTTCACAAAAAATGGGGCTTTCAGTTTTATTCCAATTATTTCTTTTAAAATTATGGATGCATCGCATACCCTGGTGCCCCTTATATTAGGGGAAATACGGTTAAAAGTAGAAGAAAACAAACTACGTGGAGCGGAGTTTCTGCTATTTTTATCATCTAGGAGGGATCTTTCGTTTGCGGCATTCTCTGTCTGCTTTTCGTCGAATGATTTTTCAGTTTGAGACTTGTCATCTACCTCCTTTAATCCCTGGTGTCGGTCATTTTCTCACCATTGTTATTGTTTCCTAACGTCGTTAACCTTCCCATTATCATTTTTGATATCACTAAGCTTCTTTTATTATCTCCTAGTGTTATTCATTTTCTCTTTATCGTTTCCTGATATTATTCATTTTCTCTTTATCATCTCCTAGTGATATCCTTTTTCTCTTTATCGTCATCTGATGTCACTTATTTTCTTTTTATCATCTACTAGTGTCATTCATTTTCTCTTTAATGTCTCCTGATGTCACTTATTCTCTCTTTATCATCTACTAGTGTTATTAATTTTCTTTTTTAATGTCTCCTGATTCCATTCTTTTTCTCTTTATCGTCTCCTGATATTATCCATTTTCATTTTATCATCTCCTAGTATTGTCCATTTTCATTTTATCATCTCTTAGTATTATCCATTTTCATTTTATCATCTCCTAGTATTATCCATTTTCATTTTATCATCTCCTAGTATTATTCTTTTTCATTTTATCATCTCCCAGTATTATCCATTTCATTTTATCATCTCCTAGTATTGTCGATTTTCACTTTATCATCTCCTAGTATTATTCATTTTCATTTTATCATAGCCTAGTATTATCCATTTTCATTTTATCATCTCCTAGTATTATCCATTTTCACTTTATCATCTCCTAGTATTATCCATTTTCATTTTATCATCTCATAGTATTATCCATTTTCACTTTATCATCTCCTAGTATTATCCATTTTCATTTTGTCATCTCCTAGTATTATCCATTTTCTATTTATCATCTACTAATGTTATTCATTTTCACTTTATCATCTCCTAGTATTATCCATTTTCATTTTATCATCTCCTAGTATTATCCATTTTCATTTTGTCATCTCCTAGTATTATCCATTTTCACTTTATCATCTCCTAGTATTATCCATTTTCATTTTATCATCTCCTAGTATTATCCATTTTCATTTTGTCATCTCCTAGTATTATCCATTTTCTCTTTATCATCTTCTGGTGTTATTCATTCTCTCTTTACCATCTCCTAGTATTATCCGTTTTCTATTTATCATCTCCTGATGTTATTCATTTTCTCTTTATCGTCTCATAATGTTATTTATTTTCTCTTTATAATCTTCTGGTGTCATTCATTTTTTTATCATTTCCTAATGTTATTCATTTTCTCTTTATCATTTACTTGTTTTATCTATTTTCTCTTTATCATCTTCTAGTGTTATTCATTCTCTCTTTATCATCTCCTAGTGTTATTCATTTTCTCTTTATCATCATTTGACGTTATTCACTTTTTTTTATCGTCTCCTGATGACATTCATTTTCTATTTATCATCTCCTAGTTGTATTCATTTTCTATTTATCATCTCCTGAGCTATTCATTTTCTCTTTGTTATTGGATGTCATTTATCTTCTCTTTATTTTCTGATGTAAATAACATTATTATCACCTCCTGATGTAATTTATCTTCTTGTTTCATCTCCTTGTGTCATTCAATTTCTCTGTATTCTAAAGAAACAACCAAGTGATAATCTTCTGACTGAGAACGGGACACTGAAGACGGAGACACCATCTATACCAGAAGCTGATATGTGGCAGGACACACCCAGATGCCCGCAGCAAAGAACAACAGACGACACATCCTCCGGGGCTGCCAGCTACACAACCCACTCAGGCAAAGGACCTGGCCAAACCCCAGCTCCTTCCAAGTGAAGTTCGGTAATGTTGAAAACACGAGGCGAACTGCCGTGTTTGTGAGAGAGTTTGGCGTAGATGTCTGAGGGAAGGTTTTATCTGTGTCATCTGATGTCATGATATATTGTCTTTCTTACCTCCTGGTGTTAATCATCTTCTTCTCTTTGTCACGTTCTGATGCCATTAATATCTTTTTGTTTAATCAGACCGCCTGATAACAAACTATATGTATGTATGATTAACCTAGAGACAGTATTACACAAAGTACTCCAGAAATGAAACATATGAATAGCCCAGGTATAAGTATACATAAAACTAAATATATAAATATACACGAATACACAGCTGTACAACTGTGGTAACATAATGTTAAGACTGTTTAAAACAAAACTAGGAACAGCTTTAAGATGGACACCACAGAGGAACAGGAAAGTAAGTGTAGACCAAAAGAGACATGGAGAAGAACAACAGAGAGGATGTTAAGAAATAGAAGGGCTCACTTGGGCAAGAGCGGGGGAAAAAAAAGCCAAATGACAGGCGTCTGTGGAAAACCCTTGCGGAAGCCCTACGTGCCTTGTGCACTTAAGGTTCAGAGAGAGAGAGAGAGAGAGAGAGAGAGAGAGAGAGAGAGAGAGAGAGAGAAATAACTTTATTAATTAACAAGCAGACAGTTGTAACGTTTCGATCTGTCACGTATCCTAAATCTTCTAAGCATTCACAACAGTCTATCTCGTGAACTCCTGGACACACCTTCTTATGAGTCACAGCTAAGTACTCACTTTTTTCTCAATTCTTTTTTTCTTTTCCTATTTGTTGTATAGCATTCATGTGAATTTATATTGTTCCTTTTTCTCCGCTTTTCTCTGTCCTGTATGTTTTTATGTAACTAATGTATAAACTAAAATGTTAGAACTGTGTGCTCGTTAATTAATAAAGCTGTTCCTGCTTCTGTTTTTATTATAAACAGTTTTAACACTTGGAAGTCCATAAAGTCCTTTGTCTACTACGTTTTTCTTCGAGTCTAGATCTAATACTTTTTTTTCAAGGAGTTTAGTTCTAATACTTTTTTCTTCGAGTCTAGTTCTAATACTTTTTCTTCGAGTCTAGTTCTACTACTTTTTTCATCGAGTCTAATTCTACTATTTTTTTTTCGATTCTTGTTCTACTACTTATTTCTTCAAGTCTAGTTCTAATACTTTTTCTTCGAGTCTAGATCTACTATTTTTTTTCTTTGAGTCTAGATCTACTATTTTTTTTCTTTGAGTCTAGTTCTACTACTTTTTCTTCGAATCTAGATCTAATAATTTTTTTTCTAGGAGTTTAGTTCTACTTTTTCTTCGAGTCTAGTTCTAATACTTTTTCTTCGAGTCTAGTTCTACTATTTTTTCATCGAGTCTAATTCTACTATTTTTTTTTTTCGATTCTTGTTCTACTACTTTTTTTTCAAGTCTAGTTCTAATACTTTTTTTCGAGTCTAGATCTACTATTTTTTTTCTTCGAGTCTAGTTCTACTACTTTTTCTTCGAGTCTAGTTCTACTACTTTTTCTTCGTGTCTAGTTCTACTACTTTTTCTTCGTGTCTAGTTCTACTACTTTTTTTCGAGTCTAGTTCTACTACTTTTTTCATCGAGTCTAATTCTACTATTTTTTTCGATTCTTGTTCTACTACTTATTTCTTCAAGTCTAGTTCTAATACTTTTTCTTCGAGTCTAGATCTACTATTTTTTTTCTTTGAGTCTAGATCTACTATTTTTTTTCTTTGAGTCTAGTTCTACTATTTTTTTCTTCGAATCTAGATCTAATAATTTTTTTTCTAGGAGTTTAGTTCTACTTTTTTTCTTCGAGTCTAGTTCTAATACTTTTTCTTCGAGTCTAGTTCTACTATTTTTTCATCGAGTCTAATTCTACTATTTTTTTTCGATTCTTGTTCTACTACTTTTTTTTCAAGTCTAGTTCTAATACTTTTTTTCGAGTCTAGATCTACTATTTTTTTTTTCTTCGAGTCTAGTTCTACTACTTTTTCTTCGAGTCTAGTTCTACTACTTTTTCTTCGTGTCTAGTTCTACTACTTTTTTCTTCGTGTCTAGTTCTACTACTTTTTTCTTCGAGTCTAGTTCTGCTACTTTTTCTTCGTGTCTAGTTCTGCTACTTTTTCTTCCAGTCTAGTCAACCATTCTTTGCTACAACATTTTATAGCGAACATAATCTTGTTTCTTCCAAATTAATAATTGATCACGTATAACCACTTCTCTGAAAACCTAAGTTCTCTTTATTTTTACATCACCCACGGCTCCAGAAAAGCCAGTACGGCAGCCACAAATAGACACTAATTTACCATCTTTCTTAACCTATTTCACTCCATTATTTGTCTCAAATTTTCCACTTAGGGCTTTTGTCCCCCGCCCGCTATACTTTCTAAAAGAACCCCATAGAAGGCTTTCTTAAGCCTAAGTGAAAAATCAGACCCAGGACCGAGATAAATGGCTTAATCTGTGACCTGATGACGTGGAGGAGATTTTATTTATCTTCCAGGGGGAGGCTTGATTTGCTCAATTTGATTCGAGTTTCAATATGGCGCCTCTAAGCTTAAAAAGTGAAAGGAAAAAAAAAAAACAAGAGATTCTTTCAGGTGGAGTCTTTTTTTTTGTGGCTTTTTTAATGTCGCTTTTTCTGAAGATTCGGTGTGAACTTTCCATACGAAAAACTTTTTTTCTAATTATTACGAGAGAAATGCAGCCGTTGTTTAAATTATACGTTATACGTAAGAATAGCCTGCAGAGAAGGAACTGGTGAAAGACGGCCACATATAATATAGAAGCTGTTTTAAGGTTATAAAACATGAAATGCAAGCGTGAAGAGATTGAGGTTTGTAGCACAAACCTGGCTTGTTCTTATTATTGCCGATTCTGTTTGTCAGATGTTTAGTAGAGTCAGCCAAGAGCTGCGTCAATGGGCAATACTGTGCGTTGTAACTGATTTTAACATTAGGTATCCATGTAATCAATGTGTCCTGGAAGTTCTATGGAACATTAACATTAGGTATCCATATAATCAATGTGTCCTGGAAGCTATAGAGAACATTAACATTAGGTATCCATATAATCAATGTGTCCTGGAAGCTATAGAGAATATTAACATTGGATATCCATATAATCAATGTGTCCTGGAAGCTATAGGGAACATTAACATTAGGTATCCATATAATCAATGTGTCCTGGAAGCTATAGAGAACATTAACATTGGATATCCATATAATCAATGTGTCCTGGAAGCTATAGGGAACATTAACATTGGATATCCATGTAATCAATGTGTCCTGGAAGCTATAGGGAACATTAACATTAGGTATCCATGTAATCAATGTGTCCTGGAAGCTATAGGGAACATTAACATTGGATATCCATATAATCAATGTGTCCTGGAAGCTATAGGGAACATTAACATTGGATATCCATATAATCAATGTGTCCTGGAAGCTATAGGGAACATTAACATTTGATATCCATATAATCAATGTGTCCTGGAAGCTATAGGGAACATTAACATTAGGTATCCATGTAATCAATGTGTCCTGGAAGCTATAGAGAACATTAACATTGGATATCCATATAATCAATGTGTCCTGGAAGCTATAGGGAACATTAACATTAGGTATCCATGTAATCAATGTGTCCTGGAAGCTATAGAGAACATTAACATTGGGTATCCACATAATCAATGTGTCCTGGAAGCTATAGGGAACATTAACATTAGGTATCCATGTAATCAGCCTCGCTTCTGTCTTTTCTTCCCAGCGAGGGATGAGCGAGGTAGGCTTTGCTAGAGCCACCCGTCTGGGCTGCCCTCCGCTCGACTATCTATCTCGACTTGAGAGACATGCGCACTAGATTTTTTTTTTTAGAGATTATTATTATTATTACTGAATAATCCTTTTACTGTTTTCATCCTTTTCAAAACGATCGGCTGTAACGAAACCGTGCATGTCAAAATACAAGAGCATTTAACACAGATCACTATCATGTGTGAACTTATTTCCCCAGTGGGGCGTTACATTTGGCTGCCAGTTGCTTGTTATTGAGGTTTAATACCACAACATATAACATCATCAGTTACGTATGGCTGTAGCCATCTATCCACATTACCATTAATTGTTGGGGGGGGGGGGGAGGGTGTCCTTGTTTTAATATGCTTTTCTTTGTGAAGGGTAGCACAGCGACCGCCCATCCCAAACTTTCCCAGGATCTTAAACTTTTCCTTTTTTTATGTCACTGTAGCAAGTTAGGGGGTTATTTTCCTCATAAATCTAATTATGTAGCAGAATTGTTGATCTATCACCGGCCCACACATTTAATCATCATTTGCTGGCGCCCAACTTCGGTGGCCACAAGGGCCACAACCGTGTGACGGAGCGAACAGCACTAAATCAACAAATGTTTACTAGCTCACATAAAAATTAGAAACAGTGACAGTTATGAGGTAATGGAGAATTGATTGTTTTTAATTAAGCTTTAGGGATCTTTTTCCCTAAAAAGTTTTTTTTGTTAATGTTTCTGTTAATTTTAAGAAAATAAATTACATTTTAATAATAACCTCGAGTGCTTCAAAACAAAAACAAACAAACAAAAAAGCCTCGCGGGCCGTCAGTTTGACACTTTGATGTACGTAGAAGACAGTACAGACAACCACTGCATAGAACACCGACAAACAGCGTCACGATTAAATGACATGGCAAGCATACACATACTGATCGTGCCTTACTTTGACTACTCGTCTCTGAGAAGTATTAACTGAATGTCTAAGAAAAGCAAATGCAGAAAGGGAAGCTAAGTAAATCCATAAGAAAACGACCTCCTCGTTCAGTCTAGTATCGTTGACTGAGTGACCTATAGCCACACAAGCGGTACACATTTGTACACCTACGAGGAGTTGTGTACATATTCCAGATAACACATGTACACATGTCTAACGTTAACCCATTCACTCCTGAGTTAATTTCCATGCTCTGGCAACACAAATTTGGGTGAGGAAATTTGGTAGATAGAACATGGTAGGAAGTTACTTCATAATTTTAAAATATGGATTGGGTTAATTTACTGTATTTAGACATTTATCTAAATGTCTAAATGAGCACTGATTGGCATAGCGTGCAAAATCTATCGTCATTGATAGTGGTGTTTTGTAGCCACAGAGTTAAATATCCCGTCTCAATGAAGCAGTCTAGCACATTACAAGGTAATATACTGAAGCGAAGTCTTCACTTCAACAACTGATTCCAGCAGAGATCGTGCGAGGGATTCATCAAACTGACAGAAGACTTATGCTTCTCGTAAGGCTACACCACCATAGAAACACTTCGATTCCTAAAAAACTTCTAGTTAGTCTAAAGTAATGCACAGTCTGATTCCAGGAATGACATAGGAGCAGGCGAGGGTCTTGGCCAGTTATGTTTTGGTAGCTCAGGTAAACGGGAGTCCTTCTAAGAGAGACACTCTGCTTCTTTATAGATCCCAAAATTACAACACTGCGGTTCCTCATAGGGATTATCTACACATCTTTTGAGGGTATGGGAACCAAACGAATTGGCCGGTTGGGGGGGGGGGGGGGGACATTCATTCATTCATTCATTTGCATGTCCCTTGCGGAACTGTGCCTCACTAACAGCTCTTCTGTAGGCCTCTCGGTTGTGAGCAAGATGGCCTGCTGCTGATGCATCCGTCTGTAGATCATCAACGATGTCTTGCAGCCATCTTCGCTTTGGTCTTCCTTTCTTTCTTTTTCCCATTATGTACCCTTCCAAGACGGTTTTCTCTAGATTATCATGACGTTTAATCTGTCCAAAATATTAAAGTTTTCTCTCTTTAATCCTCTTTACTAGCCAGCCTTCTTCAATATTAAGTTCTTGTAGTATGGATATATTTGTTCTTTTTTGCATCCATGATATTTGAAGAACTCTTCTGTAGCATTTACATTCAAAGACATTTATGTGTTTCTCAGCTGTTTTGTTAAGTGTCCAGGTCTCACAGGTATATGTTGCAATTGGAAAAATCCATGCCCTTAAAAATCTTATTTTTGTAGTTCTGTCTGCTCCTCTCCACAGATTCTTTATTTGTTTTACTTTCTGAAGAGCGATAGATGTCCTCCTTTTAATTTCCCTCATTATATCTCCATTATTAGTTAGCAGTGATCCAAGATATTCAAAACTCTCCACTTCTTCCTGTTTTTCCTCATTGATACATATTTCAGCTGCCTTGTTTGTTTTGTCAGTTGTCATCAATTTAGTCTTCTTCGCATCAAGATAGAGGTTTTGCTCTTCGCTGTTTTTACGGACTGACATAATTAGTTTTTCCATTCCTTTTTGTGTTGTGGACAATATAATGTGTCATCAGCATATCTAATCTCTGGTATTTCATAACCTCCAATTGTTACGGCATCGTAATATTCTTTCTATACATCTTCTCTAATATTCCTCATTATATTTTCAGTATACAAGTTAAATAAGTAAGGTGATAATATGCACCCCTGTGAATCTATATTTAGCCTTTATAGACTACTCAAAGGCATTTGATTGTGCACAACACCAGAAACTTTGGGAAGTAATGGAAAAAATGGTATTTCCAACACATTTGATACAATTAACACAACTGCTGTATCTAGACCAACAAGCAGGAGTAAGAATAAATGGTGAAACAACAACTTGGTTTGACATAAAACAAGGGGGGGTTGAACAGAAGAAAGAAAATATTGGAATATATATATATATATATTTAAGAATTTTATTTCATCTATTCCGTTCCTAGTAAAACAAAATATTGACATACCGTGATGTCGTCAGTTAATTAGAATCTTTCAAAAACAAATGCCTAAAGAAAATACTCGGTATAAAGTGGAATGAATTCAAGAACAGCGCAGAGATCAGACATATGAGCAAACAACAACCTGTCTCATGGTTGATCAGAAAAAGAAGATGGACATATGTCGGTCATGTGATGAGAAGAAACAATCAGAGAAACCTCCGACAAGCTGTCAAATGGAACACAACAGGCCGAAGAAAAAAGAGGTCGACCACGTGAAACTCTAAAGAGGATATTGTTAAGAGAAGCCAATTCAGTGGGCATAACATCCTTTGATGAGATTGAAAAACTCGCTGAAGACAGGACATCTTGGCGAACTACCATGCGGGCCCTATGTGACGTTTAACGACACGGGAAAGATGTAAGATGTAAGATGTCTTCAGTTAGAAGAATGTTAAGAATAGCATGGACAGCTAAGACGACAACCAACGAATGTCTAAGAAAAGCAAAGGCAAAAAGGGAACCTAATTAAATCCATAAGAAAACGACCTCATCGTTCACAGGGCATATAATTAAAAGAGAAGGGCTTGGAAACATCGTAACAACATGAAAGATAAATGGGAAGAGAGGCAGGAGGGAGACCAAGTGAAAAAAAAAAATTATCGACAGTATAACGAGATGGAACAATATAAAAATCACCAACTGAGCTGATGGAAAATATCAAGGAACGAGAACTGTGGAGGAGCATGGCCGCCAAAGACTACCGGCTTAACACTCGATGGCGATTAAGTCATATTAGGGTTTAACAGAGTTAGTGATGATCATGTGTTGAACAGTCTGGCTAAGGGGGTATGAAAACACATTGGACAACCCCACTTTCAGGTTCTATGACCTCGAAAAGATTAAGATTGCCTTCTATAATATATTCTTTTTTAAATTAAGTGAGAACATTAAAAGTATAGGGAACAAAATATACTTTTGCCCTGCAATACCCGTTAAAATCCACAATCATGTCTCTAAACACCAAAATAACAATTCGCAAAACTATAATAAGACCAGCCGTCATGTTGAGTACAACAAAGAAAGATGAACAACAATTGCAGGTCTTTGAGAACAAGACCCTGAAAAGAATATTTGAGCGGATAAAGGATACCAACAGTGGAGGATAGAGACCTAGAAAGAACAGTAAACTTAACCACTTATTTAAATCCCAAAGAATTATACATTTTAAGAAATTGACAGATTACGTTGGTTGGGCCATGTAGAAAGAATGGAAGAGAACGGACAAGCGAAAATGATATATGTACAAGCGATGAAAGAAACAAGACCAAGGGGTAGACTAAGACAGAGATGGAAACACAACATAGAAGAGGATAGAAAGGAAATTGGTGTCACCAAAGGAAGAGAGAAGATTAGAAACAGAGAGGAATGGAGGCGAACTTTAATGGCTCGGAAAGCTGAAGAAGAAGAAGAAGAAGATTAGAAACAGAGAGGAATGGAGGCGAACTTTAATGGCTCGGAAAGCTGAAGAAGAAGAAGAAGAAGAAGATTAGAAACAGAGAGGAATGGAGGCGAACTTTAATGGCTCGGAAAGCTGAAGAAGAAGAAGAAGAAGAAGAAGAAGACGACGAAGGGTAAAGACATCCTTAATATGTCATGAAGGTGTTCTCTTTGGCCTCTCGGCACACTGAAGAGTTATGAGGTCAACGTAACACATGGTTGCCTTTGGCGTGTCCAAGTGCAGTCAACTACAGTTTTCTACAGCTGGCTAACTGGACTGTCTCCCATGGGACTTGATCGACCGACCTCACCGTCAACAACTAGTGCATTAAATACTCGCTGGCATTCTCTCGAGAGAAATACCGAATATTCCATTCGAAACTTTATTCGGTGTAATAGTGAAATCCGACAGCTCACATTCTAAAGACATGTCAAAGAGTAAAGTTTGCTTTATTTCCCTGAGCAAATATTCTCAGCTGCACAAAAGATACCTCATATATATATATATATATATATATATATACAGTTTTCTCTAATCCTGTAAAAGAACACGGAAATGTTAAACATGTAATTTGTTAACATTGTGTATTATCTATCTTCACTTTTACAAACATTCAATCATTAATCTGCATGTCCCTTGCGAAACTTTGCCTCCCAAACAGCACTCTTGTAGGTCTCTCGGTTGTGAGCAAGATCGCCTGCCGCTGATGCATCCATTTGCAGATCGTCAACGATGTCTTGCAGCCATCTTCGTTTTGGTCTTCCTCTCTTTCTTTTACCCATTATGCATCCTTCCAATACGGTCTTCTCTAAATTATCATGACGTTTAATGTGTCCAAAATATTTAAGTTTTCTGTTTAATCCTCTTTACTAGCCAGCCTTCTTCAATATTAAGCTCTTGTAGTATAGATATATTTGTTCTTTTTGTGTCCACGATATTTGGAGAACTCTTCTGTAGCATTTACATTCAAAGGCATTTATGTGTTTCTCAGCCGTTTCGTTAAGTGTCCAGGTCTCACAGGCATATGTTGCGATGGGAAAGATGCGTGCCCTTAAAAATCTTATTTTTGTGGTTCTGTCTACTTTAGCAAACAACGTGTAAAATATTAATAATTTTAAATGTATTACAGCCATGCGTCGTGTTATTGCCGACCGAGTTACAACGGTTCGTCCTTATAGCCTATGCCCCTTTGGAAAAATATGAAAAATAATCAAACCCGGCCGCTGTAGGCCACTGAGGCCGTAAGTATTATGGTTATGGATTGCCGTAGCGGCGCTGTTAGTCATACAATGCTGCATTGTATTTTTCTAAGCTGTAATACAGTGCTCTACCCCATATATGTGTATGTTAGTGTGCATGTGTGTACATACATTTTTGTGTATCACTGAAAAGTTATTACAGTATAATTCTGTGTGTGGTTTGTTGTGATTCACATTTTTTAAAAATTAATTTCCACGAAGGTAAATGCCTTCATTTGTATTCTTTTAGGCTTGTGAAAGTGGTGCTAGACATGTTTATTCGTCTTGTACTATGTTATAGTAGCGAACTGTATTTAGTGTCTTCTCTGTCCCTCTCTCTCTCTTCCTCTCTCCCTCTCTCTCTGTCCCTCTCTCTCCTCTCTGTCTCCCTCTCTCCCTCCTTCCCTCTCTCCCTCCTTCTGTCCCTTCCTCTCTCATCCTCTCTCCCTCTATCTCTGTCCCTCTCTCTCTTCCTCTCTCCCTCTCTCTCTGTCCCTCTCTCTCCTCTCTCTCTGT
Source organism: Achatina immaculata (assembly GCA_009760885.1). Taxonomy (NCBI): domain Eukaryota; kingdom Metazoa; phylum Mollusca; class Gastropoda; order Stylommatophora; family Achatinidae; genus Lissachatina; species Lissachatina immaculata. The sequence continues at coordinate 10,349,407 of CM019715.1, forward strand.
CTCCCTCTCTCCCTCCTTCCTTCTCTCCCTCCTTCTGTCCCTCCCTCTCTCTTCCTCTCTCCCTCTATCTCTGTCCCTCTCTCTCTCTTCCTCTCTCCCTCTCTCTCTGTCCCTCTCTCTCCTCTCTCTCTCTGTCTCCCTCTCTCCCTCCTTCCCTCTCTCCCTCCTTCTGTCTCTTCCTCTCTCCCTCTATCTCTGTCCCTCTCTCTCCTCTCTCTCTGTCTCCCTCTCTCTCTGTCTCCCTCTCTCCCTCCTTCCCTTTCTTCCTCCTTCTGTCCCTCCCTCTCTCTCCTCTCCCCCTTCTTCTCTCTCTCCCTTCCTCTCTCTTTCCCCCTCTTTCTCTCTCCCTCCCTCCTCTCTCTTTCTCTCTCTCCCCCTCTCTATGTCCCTCGCTCTCTCTCCCTCCCTCTCTTACAATCCCTCTCCCTCTTTCTCCCTCTCTCCCCCTTCTCCCCCTCTCTCTCCCTCTCTCTTACTCTCTCTCCTAAAATTAAAAAACCGACGTAATGCTAAATGAACATCTTTTCTAACGATCCGATCGAAATGTGGCTGTTAAGTCGATCCATTTCTGTTTAAGTTTCTTATAATCAATTACCATTACTTGCATATAAAAAGTGCTTTTCTTAATACATCTCCAAAAGTGTAATATTTTATTATTCGAAAAAAAACCACAGGTTAAAATTTTCCGTCCAGTAATGCCAGAAAGGCATCTGAGGCATATAGAGTTAATGCCCGTATTTTCTTTACCTTTCTTGAAATGAAGAAGCAAAAGAAGTACTCCAATTTACATGAAATTAGTTTCCTTTTTAATTTGTTTGCGGTTACCCTGAAAAGTAATTATTCGAACTTGTCCGAATACGTGAAAACTTGATTTCCAATACATGTCTAATTCTCTAAAAACCGTATTTTAAACACTCGTTACATCTCCAGGGATCGATTATGCTACTGTAGTTTTATCAAACATAAGGGTACAGTCGAGTCTGCATACAAATTACCGCTATATACATTTTTGATGATTCTGTAAGCTAGAGTTACTGCGTCTCAGTGGAGTTTCAACCGGTGAATTATTTAGTAATATTGAGTTTCGTCTGGGTGCCAGATACTTTCACATTTCTCATTGTCTTGGAATATTAAGTTTCTAAATTACCATTCCTCTCCTTCTTTGTCCTACATCTACTTTCTATCTAATGTAACAGTGTGAGATTTCTGAGTTATTTCCCTTGTTTCGACTGAGCTAGTTTTCAGTGGCTGGATAAGTTCGGAGTTATCTCATCTTGCACGAGCCTCGAGTAGAAACTCAGTGACACGAGAATTGTAAGAAGAGAGACTTAAGTCACGCTGTTTGCGGGATACTTAAGATAGGCTCAGGTCCTGGTTCTTTGACCCAGCGATTTTACGTCAGAAGCCAAAAGAGAAAGAACAGAATGTCTCAATGTTTCGTCTTCTTGTGAGTGAACCAATGTTTCTTGCTGCCAGTGAATTTCTATTCGTGCCTGTTCCGCCAGTAATTTGGGCTACCGGATACCACCATCGTCAACGTCAATCTCAGATTCATCGTCATCATCATATTCACCTTTAAATATTATTGGAATCACCATTGGTGCTATAAAGTGTTGAAACTTTATCACTGCGGACCTGTAGAACCTGGTTAATGTCGTAGTGAGTCCTACAGCAGTTGTTGTCTTAAGTGAGTCATGCAGCAGTTGTTGTCTTAAGTGAGTCATGCAGCAGTTGTTGTCTTAAGTGAGTCATGTAGCAGTTGTTGTCTTAAGTGAGTCATGCAGCAGTTGTTATCTTAAGTGAGTCATGTAGCAGTTGTTGTCTTAAATGAGTCCTGCAGCAGGTGGTGTCTTAAGTGAGTCCTGCAGCAGTTGTTGTCTTAAGTGAGTCATGTAGCAGTTGTTGTCTTAAGTGAGTCATGCAGCAGTTGTTTGTTGTCTTAAGTGAGCCCTGCAGCAGTTGTTGTCTTAAGTGAGTCCTGCAGCAGTTGGTGTCTTAAGTGAGTCCTGCAGAAGTTGTTGTCTTAAGTGAGTCATGCAGCAGTTGTTGTCTTAAGTGAGTCCTGCAGCAGTTGTTTGTTGTCTTAAGTGAGTCATGTAGCAGTTGTTGTCTTAAGTGAGTCCTTCAGCAGTTATTGTCTTAAGTGAGTCCTGCAGCAGTTGGTGTCTTAAGTGAGTCCTGCAGCAGTTGGTGTCTTAAGTGAGTCCTGCAGCAGCTGTTGTCGTAAGTCCAAGCTGTAACATCAGGTGATGTCATACTGTCTTCATTTGCTACCTTACTACAACCCTATGAAGGAATATTTCTTCACCAACAGCTGTCTATATTTCTTTTCTTTTCTCATCCCTCGCCTTGCTTCTTTTTCCTCTTTTTCAAATAGATAGATTAGACAGAGGGTGAAGACGCTCTCCGATTTGGCAATCATGATTGGACAACCATAGATGGTCAAGACACATCTCACCTTTCCGTTGGTGCCCTCATTAACAGGGCAAGCCTGGCTAGCGGTGCAGGCTTCGGTGGAGTCTGTTAAAGAACCACTGCACACCTTCTGCTAAAGATTCATTGAAGGCCTTCTGTTAAAGATTCATTGTACACCTTCTGTTAAAGAATCATTGTACACCTTCTGTTAAAGACACATTGTACACCTTCTGTTAAAGACACATTGTACACCTTCTGTTAAAGAATCATAGCACACCTTCTGTTAACGAACCATAGCACACCTTCTGTTAACGAACCATAGCAAACCTTCTGTTAACGAATCATAGCACACCTTCTGTTAAAGAATCATAGCAAACCTTCTGTTAAAGAATCATAGCACACCTTCTGTTAAAGAGTCATAGCACACCTTCTGTTAAAGAATCATAGCACACCTTCTGTTAAAGAATCATAGCACACCTTCTGTTAAAGAATCATAGCACACCTTCTGTTAAAGAATCATAGCAAACCTTCTGTTAAAGAATCATAGCACACCTTCTGTTAAAGAGTCATAGCACACCTTCTGTTAAAGAGTCGCTAAAGAATCATAGCACACCTTCTGTTAAAGAGTCATAGCACACCTTTTGTTAAAGAATCATAGCACATCTTCTGTTAAAGAATCATAGCACATCTTCTGTTAAAGAATCATAGCACACCTTCTGTTAAAGAATCATAGCACACCTTCTGTTAAAGAACCATAGCACACCTTCTGTTAACGTACCATAGCACACCTTCTGTTAAAGAATCATAGCACACCTTCTTTAAAGAATCATAGCACACCTTCTGTTAAAGAATCATAGCACACCTTCTGTTAAAGAATCATAGCACACCTTCTGTTAAAGAATCATAACACACCTTCTGTTAACGAACCATAGCACAACTTCTGTTAAAGAATCATAGCACACATTCTGTTAACGAACCATAGCACACCTTCTGTTAAAGAATCATAGCAAATCTTCTGTTAACGAACCATAGCACACCTTCTGTTAAAGAATCATAGCAAACCTTCTGTTAAAGAATCATAGCACACCTTCTGTTAAAGAGTCATAGCACACCTTCTGTTAAGAGTCGCTAAAGAATCATAGCACACCTTCTGTTAAAGAGTCATAGCACACCTTTTGTTAAAGAATCATAGCACATCTTCTGTTAAAGAATCATAGCACATCTTCTGTTAAAGAATCATAGCACACCTTCTGTTAAAGAATCATAGCACACCTTCTGTTAAAGAACCATAGCACACCTTCTGTTAACGTACCATAGCACACCTTCTGTTAAAGAATCATAGCACACCTTCTTTAAAGAATCATAGCACACCTTCTGTTAAAGAATCATAGCACACCTTCTGTTAAAGAATCATAGCACACCTTCTGTTAAAGAATCATAACACACCTTCTGTTAACGAACCATAGCACAACTTCTGTTAAAGAATCATAGCACACATTCTGTTAACGAACCATAGCACACCTTCTGTTAAAGAATCATAGCAAATCTTCTGTTAACGAACCATAGCACACCTTCTGTTAAAGAATCATAGCACACCTTCTGTTAACGAACCATAGCACACCTTCTGTTAAAGAATCATAGCACACCTTCTGTTAAAGAATCATAGCACACCTTCTGTTAACGAATCATAGCACACCTTCTGTTAAAGAATCATAGCACACCTTCTGTTAAAGAACCATAGCACACCTTCTGTTAAAGAATCATAGCACACCTTCTGTTAAAGAATCATAGCCCACCTTCTGTTAAAAAATCATAGCACACATTCTGCATTTTGGCTTCCCTCAGGACTGAAAAATGTAGCCGTAACCCACTCCCAGTCCGACACGGTGTTTTAGCTCAGTGTCTTCAGCGCATCGGCTGCAAAGAACACCAGACTCGCAGTTCTAGAGAGATAAAAGAAGAGGAAGTTTAATACACTAATTAATGACTTTAAAATATTCAGCCGAATGCAATTATTTAATTTCCAGATGGCTGAATACAAAATCAAGATCGAAGTGTGGATTCGCGTGAATGAATTATCACTATAAAAATGTGAATAGAATAACGGTAATAATTAATGAAAATTATTTACTAAATATAAAGTCATTTATTTCCTATAGACTGTTATAGAAATATAATGAATTACTAGTTTAAACTTCATTTGTCCTGTGAGATCTATCCCTACTGAAACAATTATTATTTTTATTCCAATTCTGCATAGTGCGGAAGAAAGATTTTTTTCAAGTATTTGATATTTAACTTTTAGAACTTGTAACTGTTCGAACCTTGTTATGTATCACTGGTTTATCAAGTTGTAACAATCTATATGGATAGGGGTTGGGGTGGGGCGGTGTTGAGGCTGGATGAAAATCGTTCACCTATTTATAGATGAGAGATAGAGAACAACAGAAATGTACTGAGAGTAGATAACAAGCTAGTGGAGGAGGTCAACGAATTTGTGTATCTTGGCAGTAGAGTAGCAGAAGATGGAGACAGCACAGAGGACATCGACGGTAGACTTACTAGAGCAAACTAGAATTTTGCAGTGCTGCAGACTATATGGAAATCTAAAAAACTAAGCATAAATATGAAAATCCGGATATTTAAGAGTAATGTTCTAAGTGTACTACTCAATGGAAGTGAATGCTGGAAAATCACCAAAACCATAGAAAACAACCTGAATTCTTTCCAGACTAAATGTTTATGAAGAATTAGAAGAATATTTTTGCCAAACACCGTACGAAATAAAATCTTGTTTGTTAGAAATACAGATGAAGCCACTGACAACAATTATTGAGGAAAAGACGCTGGCGATGGTTGGGACATGTGCTCCGAATGACTGACAACTCACTACCAAAAATAGCAATAAAATGGACACCACAGGGGAACAGAAGTAAGGGTAGGCCAAAAGAGACTTGGAGAAGAATAACAGAGAGGATGTTGAGCAACAGAGGACTCACTTGGGCAAGAGCGAAAAAAAAGACGAAGGAAAACCCTTGCTGAAGCCCCATGTGCCTTGGGCACTTAAGGTTCAGAGAGAGAGAGAGAGAGAGAGAGAGAGGAGAGAGAGAGAGAGAACCCGAATACGGCCAGACTAAACTGGAGCGAAGTGGAAAAGGAATAAGATAATGCAGAGTTGTTTTAGAGATCAGATCTTGACTGGGGAAGCCGATGGTTTGGCTGAAGTACTACTACGCGTGAATGCTTAAAAGTAATGTCCCAAGTGTGTTACTCTAAGGAAGTGAATGCTGGAAAACCACGAAAACTCTAGAAAAACAAATTAAATTTCTTCTAGGCTAAATGTCTACATAAGATTAGGCAGTGTTTTTTTTTTTGGGTGGGGGGGGGGGGGGGGGTAGCCAAATACCTTAAGAAATAGCACCTTAATTTAGAAATGCAGATGGAGCTATTGACTTCGAATATTGAGAAAAGATCTTGGCGATGATTATGGTATGTAGACTGGATGAATGGTAAATCATTGTCTAAAATAGCGCTGAAATGGACACCTCAGAGAAACTTGAGTAAAGTAAACTGAAGGAGACATAGAAGAGAACAACAGAGAGGCGTAATAGATGACTCACTTTGACAAGAACGGAGAAAAAGGCCAAGGATAGGCATTTGTGGGAAGCCCCTTGCTGAAGCTCCATTTGGCCTTGGCACCAAACAGCTCAGAGATATGATTCTGTGCTAGAGAAGGGCAGTTTTCCTTGTGCTACAAAGATGTTAATAACCAGATCCTTGTGTAGATTTGATTGGCTGGACTTAACTGTTGAGTAGAATTTTCTAGATAAAAGTTGATCGTACGAGTAGATAAAAGTACTCCTTAATGTTGCTACTAGTTGTGTAGCACAACTCTAACAAGCCTAACTGATAACACAAACACACACGCGCGCACACTTTCTTCCTGCAAGAATATTCGTTTTCCCTCATTATTCGAAAGAATGTGAATTCGAATCGAATAACGTGTATGTCTCCATCTTTGTTTTCTTTTCCTCGCATCTGAGTATTTTTTAATCTCTACTGTTGCTGATTAACAATTTTTTAAAAATCTATTTCCTCTCTATTGTTATCTTTATTCCCTAATCTATTTCTTTACATTGTCTCCAGCCATTCAGTCTTACTTTTGTTGAATACAATCTCGTGTTTTTCCCCAAAAAAGCCAGTAGATTTTATAAATAGTTCTGAAACATTCATATGGGAGTTATATCGACATTCTCAAGCACAATATGAGTTTAATGTATATGAAAATATTTGTCAGCTAGGGCTTCTCATTTCCTCGATGATATAGCACAAAAGATCTCATTTCTTTTATTACAGCTTTTTTCAAATTATTTTTGTTCATTTCACTAAAATTTTCTTTCAGCCTGGGTCAATGTGCCTCTTAGTTTATTTGCAGAAAATGTAGATGGAGTGTTACAAATCTGCGAAAAGGAAAATAATATACAGGAATGCCATGCGAGAAAGGATATTTTAAGACAACAAAATAATAGTGCAACGTTTCGCCAAAACGCCTTGATTAAGGGCCGGTGAAATTTTAAAAATAACGTATAATTTGTTCTTTCCGTCTCAGAAGACAATTTTCAAGCTCTCAGATTTTAGGTGTTTGTGGCGGCGCCAGTTTTTAGCTCAGCATCATCGTGCCAACAACTTGTCTCGTCACTGATTCCGCTGATGGTGGCGTCAGTTTTTAGCTTAGCATAATCCTGCCAACAACTTGTCTCGTTACTGATTCTGCTGATGGCTGCGTCAGTTTTTAGCTTAGCATAATCCTGCCAACAACTTGTCTCGTCACTGATTCTGCTGATGGCGGTGTCAGTTTTTAGCTTAGCATAATCCTGCCAACAACTTGTCTCGTCACTGATTCTGCTTATGGCGGTGTCAGTTTTTAGCTTAGCATAATCCTACCAACAACTTGTTCCGTCACTGATTCTGTTGATGACTCGAACAACACACACACACGCACGAGCGCGCGACTTTTGTATTACGGTTTGGTCTGTTCTTGGCTGGTTCTTCTACATACGCTTTTAGCCTAGTTTTCCCTACAGGTAACACAGCGCTCTTACGCTTAGCTTCTCTTTTTCCTCTTCTTTCCAGTCTTGGCATACGCTGACAAGTTGCCTTACATCTCATTTCCTGACATCTTGGCATACGCTGACAAGTTGCCTTACATCTCACTTCCTAACATCTTGGTTAACGCTGACAAGTTGCCTTACATCTCATTTCCTGACATCTTGGCATACGCTGACAACTTGCCTTACATCTCACTTCCTGACATCTTGGCATACGCTGACAAATTACCTTACATCTCACTTCATAACATTTTGGCATACGCTGCCACTTACCTTACATCTCACTTCCTGATATCTTGGCATACGCTGACAAGTCGCCTTACATCTCACTTCATAACATCTTGGCATACGCTGACAACTTACCTTACATCCCATTTCCTGACATCTTGGTTAACGCTTACAAGTTACCTTACATCTCACTTCCCGACATCTTGTTTAACGCTGACAAGTTACCTTAAATCTCACTTCCAGACATCTTGGTTAATGCTGATAGGTTACTTTACATTTCACTTCCAGACATCTTGGTTAACGCTGATAGATTGCCTTGCATCTCACTTCCAGACATCTTGGTTAACACTGACAGGTTGATCTACATCTTACTTCCTGACAACTTAGTTTACATTAATAGGTTGCCTTACATCACACTTCTTGGTGTCTTAGTACACGCTGACAGGTTGCCTTACATATCACTTCGTGACATCTCAGTATACGCTGACAGGTTACCTTACATATCACTCCTTGACATCTCGGTATACGATGACAGGTTACCTTATATATCACTTGTTGACATCTCAGTATACGATGACAGGTTACCTTTCATATCACTCCTTGACATCTCGGTATACGATGACAGGTTACCTTACACATCACTTCTTGACATCTCAGTATACGCTGAAAGGTTACCTTACATATCACTCCTTGACGTCTCAGTATACGATGACAGATTACCTTACACCTCACTTCTTGACATCTTGGTATACGCTGACAGGTTACCTTACATCTCACTTCCTAACATCTTGGAATACACTGACAGGTTGCCTTACATGTCACTTCGTGACATCTTGGTATACACTGACAGGTTATCTTACATTTCACTTCCTAACATCTCAGTATACGCTGAAAGGTTACCTTACATCTCACTTACTGACATCTTGGTATACGCTGACAGGTTACCTTACATCTTACTTCCTAACATCTCGGTATACGCTGACAGGTTACCTTACATCTCACTTCCTAACATCTCGGTATACGCTGATATGTTACCTTACATCTCACTTTCTGACTTCTTGTTATACGCTGACAAGTTACCTTACATCTCACTTCCTAACATCTCGGTATACGCTGACAGGTTACCTTACATCTCACTTCCTAACATCTTGTTATACGCTGACAGGTTACTTTACATCTCACTTCCTAACAAATCGGTATACGCTGGCAGGTTACCTTACATCTCACTTCCTAACATCTTCGTAACAGGTTACTTTACATCTCACTTCCTAATATCTTGTTTATACGCTGACAGGTTACCTTACATCTCACTTCCTAACATCTTGTTATACACTGACAGGTTACCTTACATCTCACTTCCTGACATCTGTTGATACACTGACAGGTTACCTTACATCTCACTTCCTAACATCTAGGTATACGCTGACAGGTTACCTTACATCTCACTTCCTAACATCTAGCTATATGCTGACCGGTTACCTTACATCTCACTTCCTGACATCTCGGTATACGCTGACAGGTTACCTTACACCTCACTTCCTGACATCTTGGTATACGCTGACAAGTTACTTTACATCTCAGTTCCTAACATCTCGGTATACGCTGACAGGTTACCTTACACCTCACTTCTTAACATCTTGGTATACGCTGACAGGTTACCTTACACCTCACTTCCTGACATCTTGGTATACGCTGACAGGTTACCTTACATCTCACTTCCTAACATCTCGGTATACGCTGACAGGTTACCTTACATCTTACTTCCTAATATCTTGTTTATACGCTGACAGGTTACCTTACATCTCACTTCCTAACATCTAGGTATACGCTGACAGGTTACCTTACATCTTACTTCCTAATATCTTGTTTATACGCTGACAGGTTACCTTACATCTTACTTCCTAATATCTTGTTTATACGCTGACAGGTTACCTTACATCTCACTTCCTAACATCTAGGTATACGCTGACAGGTTACCTTACATCTTACTTCCTAATATCTTGTTTATACGCTGACAGGTTACCTTACATCTCACTTCCTAACATCTAGGTATACGCTGACAGGTTACCTTACATCTCACTTCCTAACATCTAGCTATACGCTGACCGGTTACCTTACATCTCACTTCCTGACATCTCGGTATACGCTGACAGGTTACCTTACACCTCACTTCCTGACATCTTGGTATACGCTGACAAGTTACCTTACATCTCAGTTCCTAACATCTCGGTATACGCTGACAGGTTACCTTACACCTCACTTCCTAACATCTTGGTATACACTGACAGGTTACCTTACACCTCATTTCCTTACATCATGGTATACGCTGACAGGTTACCTTACATCTCACTTCCTAACATCTCGGTATACGCTGACAGGTTACCTTACATCTCACTTCCTAACATCTCGGTATACGCTGACCGGTTACCTTACATCTCACTTCCTAACATCTCGGTATACGCTGACCGGTTACCTTACATCTCACTTCCTGACATCTCGGTATACGCTGACAGGTTACCTTACACCTCACTTCCTGACATCTTGGTATACGCTGACAAGTTACCTTACATCTCAGTTCCTAACATCTTGTTATACCTTGACAGGTTACCTTACATCTCAGTTCCTAACATCTCGGTATACGCTGACAGGTTACCTTGCACCTCACTTCCTAACATCTTGTTATACGCTGACAAGTTTCCTTATATCCGCTTTTTGACGTCTCGGTACGCTGTGACAAGGTTCATCACATCCGCTTCTTGACTTATTGTTACACGCTGACAAGTTTCCTCGCAATTACTTCTTGACGTCTCGGTACGCAGTGACAAGTTTCGATGCGACCAGTTTTTCTACGTCTTGCAAAAGTCTGGAAGTCTATCTGGCGCTTATTTACTTTTTCCCTGCATGTTGCAGCTTTTTGCCAGATTTTTCTAAAACTGGAGACTTAATTCGTTAACAAACAAACAAACAAAAAATAAATAAAAACGGAGACTGGATCAGTTTTTCTTTTAGGACCGAAATATCTTTTGCATTGCATCGCTTGATTAAGATTTTTAAAAAAGATTTTTTTTTAAATGACGAAAGACAATAAAATAGAGATGAAATGTATACAAAGATAATTTGAGCATTAATTTTAGTATTTGATACAAATAACTTGGATGACTTCACGTGAGTTACTGCAGCCAATGAATGTTTTTTTAAATCATCCACATATGAGCTATAGTCACATATGAGCTATAGTCACATATGAGCTATAGTCACATATGAGCTATAGACACATATGAGCTACAGTCACATATGAGTTACAGTCACATATGAGCTACAGTCACATATGAGCTATAGTCACAAATGAGCTACAGTCACATATGAGCTACAGTCACATATAAGCTATAGTCACATATGAGTTACAGTCACATATGAGCTATAGTCACATATGAGCTACAGTCACATATGAGCTATAGTCGCAGATGAGCTATAGTCACATATGAGCTACAATCACATATGAACTATATTCACATATAAACTATAGTCACATGTGAGCTACAGTCAAATATGAGCTAAATTCACACATGAGCTATAGTCACGTATGAACTAGTTTCACATATGAGCTATAGTCACATATGAGCTACAGTCACATATGAGCTATAGTCACATATGAGATAAATGCACATATGAGCTATAGTCACATATGAGCTACAGTCACATATGAGCTATAGTCACATATGAGATAAATTCACATATGAGCTATAGTCACATATGAGCTACAGTCACATATGAGCTACAGTCTGCATGCGGCTGTAATATCTGGAGACAAAGAGGTTTAACCCTTTCACCCCAAGTAACACTGGCAGTGTTGGTACGTCTTGTAGGTCTGTACAGATCAGAACAATATTTAAGCAAAATTCTAAAGTGAGCGAAGAGTGATGCTTTTCTACCCGAACCCAATTTTATTTTTCTTTAAAAACCACCGGGTAATTTCCTCCCAGCTTCTGTCTACCAAGATTTCTCCACAGAATTTATTCCGGTGGAGAGTGGAAATTAACTGCGAGGGTGAAAGGGTTCAACACAAAATTTCGACATTGTAGTATATGATAGATAACCATCATCATCATCAGGTGCCGCGCCGACTGGCGTTGGCTAGTATGCTTCTCCAGAGTACACGATCCTTCACGCATGTCATTAGCTCAGTTGGTGATCTCCTCTCACACCATCTCATCAGACTGTCCAGTATCATTTCTCTTGGTCTTCCCCTGGCTCTTCTTCCCTCTATTTTTCCTGTTATAATATTTTCTATGTCTCCTCTTCTCATTGCATGTCCTATGAAAGTGCATTGTCTTTCTCTTGTTTTTTTAACAGACTTTTTTCTATCTCCATCTCTTCTCAAACGTTGTTCGTTACTAATAGATGATACATACAATAATATTGCATAATGTTCAGTGTAGGCGTTTAAAAAAACGTAGATGAATGTTCCGTGCTATGTTGCAATGAGCTCGGTGTACTCACGCAAAACTTCCATCGATTTTCTCTCATATCCGTGCGCTTGCTCAGATGATCTGAGGTTTGTGACTTTCACGGAATGAACCTGTACCTTCGGCTTACCCAAGAAGAAGTGTTTGGGGAGTGTCTAGATCTTCTGAGTATGTAGGCCGTCCCTCGTCGTCACATGGGATGTTTATCGTAGAAGTGGGATAACGAAAGACGGACGCAAATAAACAAGTTAAAGGAGTGACATAACGAAAGAAAGACGTAAAACATTGTATTGAAGGAGTGACATAACAAAAATGCAGACATAAAATATCGTTACTGAAGAAGTGATACAACCAAGGACAAACGTAAAATACCGTATTGAAGGAGTGACATAACAAAAATAAAGACATAAAATATCGTTGCTGAAGAAATGACATAACGAAAGAAAAAGGTAAAATACCGTTATTGAAGGAGTGACATAAGGAAGGAGCGGCAGTTGGATATATTCATTATTTCAAAGACTTCAATCATTCAGGCTGTTCTAGCTGTTGATCTGTGCATTGGCCTTGCTTTATTAACTCCTTTATCATCGAGACCTTAAACCTCATTTTTTGTTTACTCTAACAGTAAACCTCAAGACGTAACGCTATCAGCATCGCACTGCTGTCGCCTGGAATTTTTGGATGTAATCAGGCAGATTAAAGAGAATTACATCTGTAATCATCTAATTTGTAGATTAACACAAACTGTGTTGCTCCTTCGTCACACTATTCGTGTTACTCCGCTGAAATTCAACTGTGACTTTCACTCCCTCGTTATAATCTCTCGTTCTTCATATGACTCTTTCAGTTTAATACTCCTTCAATGCGTCTCTCCTTTCGTATCTCTCTCCTTCGATATGTCACTTCTTCATTATTTCACTCCTTTGATATCTCACTTCTTTGTTATTTCACTCCTTTGATATCTCACTTCTTCTTTATTTCACTCCTTCTATATATCAGTTCTTCGTTATTTCACTCCTTCGGTATGTCACTTCTTCGTTATTTCACTCCTTCGGTATGTCACTTCTTCATTATTTCACTCCTTAGGTATGTGTCACTTCTTCGTTATTTCACTCCTTCGGTATGTCAATACTTCATTATTTCACTCCTTTGATATGTCACTTCTTTGTTATTTCACTCCTTTGATATGTCAATTCTTCGTTATTTCACTCCTCCGGTATGTCACTTCTTCGTTATTTCACCCCTTCGGTATGTCACTTCTTCGTTATTTCACTCCTTCTATATGTCACTTCTTCGTTATTTCACTCCACCGGTATGTCACTTCTTCATTATTTCACTCCTTCAGTATGTCACTTCTTCATTATTTTACTCCTCCGATATGTCACTTCTTCGTTATTTCACTCCTTTTATATGTCACTTCTTCATTATTTCACTCCTTTGGTATGTCACTTCTTTGTTATTTCACTCCTTCGGTATGTCACTTCGTTATTTCACTCCTTCGATATGTCACTTCTTCATTATTTCACTCCTTCAGTATGTCACTTCTTCGTTATTTCACTCCTTCTATATGTCACTTCTTCGTTATTTCACTACTTCTATATATCACTTCTTCGTTATTTCACTCCTTCAGTATGTCACTTATTCGTTATTTCATTCTTTCTATATATCACTTCTTCGTTATTTCACTCCTTCGGTCCGTCACCCCATCTGAACTGCTCCCAGCAACATGGACCAATCCAGTCTGTGACCTTTTTTTTTTTTTCTTAACCGGTGCCTCGCCATTTTGGCGTAATAAGCTGGGCCGCCATCTTCTTGTAGCTGCTCCCGGTGACCTTTCTCCAGCCCATTAATTACCTATCTTTGTGTCCATCGGTGTGTCGCTGAAATTTTCTTCCGGGTCAAAAATAATCTGTCATTGTTAGTTTTGAATGACAAAATTTCCCAGGGAAAACTGATGACGTTTTTGTTCCTTCAGCCTCCTCAATATCTCGTGAAGAGATGAGAAGTTGATGGTCGCTGCAGTTACCCCCCGTCAAGCTTACTATGAGTGAAATACGTTTCACGTGTTAATTTTTGTACTTGACGAAAGTGCGTTCTTGCAAAGTGGCCAACCGTTCTGTATCATACGGGGCAGTCCAGTATTTTAAAGATTTGTCCCAGGAACCGTATTACTACAGCTGAGACGTCTAAACGTCTCCCAATTTAAAACGCGTGTCCCATTTTGTTGCGTATTTTCATTTATGATCGCTTCATGTTTTGAAACATCCAGATTTTTTGTTTTTAATTTGCGTAATGGAAACATGGTTATTTTGAAGAAAATTCACTGTCAATGAGTGTCGTCATTCCTATCAAGATGGAGGTCGATTCTGTGTGCAGGGCTACTGGGTTTAGTGCTATGGCACCACTGTGAGCTTTGAAATCTGGCATAGACCGTACTGATGATTTTTCCCTTATGTCTGCTCGGCCATTGTTGAACTGTGATAGTCTTTGTATGTCCTGGTTCGGCTTGGCGACTTAGCTAAGGAGTTCGTGTCGAGAGCGACGCTGACCAGTTTCGCATCTGAGCTGTTGTAGTCCCTAAAGTGGGGTTCTCATTGGATGGCTCATTGTCAACAACTAATACGAGTGGCCGTTGATGAACATTCTGTGGGATATTCACTGGCACGGGTGGTGGACCGATGATGGGATTGTCTCGTTCACGACGATGTCGAAAATCTAGTGAGATTCAAACACTGTGTACAGAGGTACAACGAGAAGGCATGATTGTAGGTAATGTTATAAATCGAGTCTGCTTTCAAAATTCTGAATTAAATTTCCCCCCCCCCCCCCCTCCATCCTTTTCTCCTCCCACTTGATTTAATGTCCAGAATTTTTAGCGCAAGAAAAATAATCAGATTAATTCTTTAGTAAGAAGGGGTATTGAAATACTGACATAACGAAAGACAGACGTAAAATGCCGTATTGAAGGAGTGACATAACGAAAGACTGACATAATGAAAGACTGAAATAACGAAAGACTGACGTAAAATACCGTATTGAAGGAGTGATATAACGAAAGACTGACGTAAAATACCGTATTGAAGGAAAGACATAACGAAAGAAGGACGTAATAGTAATGCTATTTTGCTTCTTACATCTCCTCTCTCATCGACTATAAAGATAGAATCTAATGTGTTCTTCGCTTCTTTTTTTTACACATATATGTTATCTCTTTCATCGTAATATTTTTTGTTTAAATTTCCACTCTTGTTCAGACTGGCTACATGTAATTAATCTTTTAAATTAACAAATATGAGCCAACGAATCTTTCTCTTCATTTTGTAACCCAAGCCATTGTCGGGTTTTTTCGCCTCTCTAATTTAGAAAGCCTCCGTTTCTTTTTGTTTCCTTCTATGTTTTAAACCTCATTGGCTGACTTTTATTCTCATTATTTCAAATGGGCGGCCTGATGGCTGAGTGGTTAGAAACTCAGCCTACTAATCCGGCAGTACAGAGTTGAAGTAGTTGGAATTTTTTTTTCTAGTACCAAAACACCAAAAAAGGCTCCAGGATTCAGCCAGCCACTAGTCTTGCCTTGTCTAGTCTTGTCTTGTCTAGTCTTGTCTTGTCTAGTCTTGTCTTGTCTAGTCTTGTCTAGCCTTGTCTTGTCTTGTTTTGCCTTGTCTTCTGCCTCCCTGGAATTGCGAGCTGGTGTTCTTTGCAGCCGATGCTGTGAAAATATTGAGATACAGCATCATATCAGAGTGTGAGCGGGTTATGTCAGCTACTTTTTCAGTCCCGGAGTACACCTAAAAAAGCAGAGGGTGCGGAATACTTTTTTAGCAGACTCTCCCACCTTCAGGACTATGGTGATCCCTGCCTTGTAAAACAAGCTAGAGTGAGGTGGACTGAGCTTGGTTCTTCGAAATCGGCCCTTCTGAGGGTCAGCCTATCTTATGACTTTCACCTGGTCACGTGATGTGTTGGTCAGTTAGAATGTAATGTGTTTGCGAGTTCAGTCTCACCGAGGCTTTGGCGAGTAACACACGTCATTTCGGGGAGTCGTGGTTGTTGGTATATCCGGATGTGTCTACTGCAGCTTTCATGTATATGGTGAAGTTGGATACATGGATTGGTTAGCTATGAACCCAAAAATGTTGTCCAGGCCGCCTCATTGTTGTGTAAGTTCTATATGTAGGGTGTGGTATGTCGGATGTCGATTTTTTAAAAGCATGTATCGTGAGAAGTGTTCCGTATTAAATGATTTGTTCATTAAGATTTTGTTTCATGCTGCATAATGTTGATCATTCTGATATTTTTCATCACTATGCCTGCATACCTTTACATTCCTTCATTTTGATTCTTAGACATTGACATGTTTTCCCTTGTGAGTCATGGACACTGATATGTTCCCTATATGTTTTGTGTGCGTGCGCCTGTGTATTCCTATTCAGTGTCAAATTTCACCCATGACTTATAATGCATATGAGTCATTATTGCCATAAATGCGTCATTGATAATTTCATTATTGCACCTATTGAGTTGATGTTGGCGCAGGCAGAGTATGTGTTATATGACGGAGTTTGCAAGAAACTCCTATATGTGCAAGGGAGTGTGGCTAACTCTTGATACATGTGGATATGCATTTATATGTTGCTAAAGAAGACTAGGTTTTTGTAAGAGACGTAAATTAAGTAGTAGCTTCACGTGGAGTGACGCCTTTGTTGAAGATGTTATTTTGCACAAGCATGCTCAGATTTTCCATGCTGTGGTTAACTGTTGTTGAACCACATGCTGCGTGTAGGTGTTTATATGTTATCTGGTGTAAACATGTGTAGGCGTGCTGGTATTGTGATTAAACCAACCCTTTGTTTTGCCTCGATCAATGTATGCCTTTTGAGTAGTTATTTATTGTTGGTGGAGATGGAGACGAATGAGATGTTAAGTTATTGTTCCAGCCCAAAGTCATTTAGGGGAGCATATTCAGACACCAACTGGGCGGGCATGAGCCTGGGCTGTCGATCGTCAGAAGCAGTACAGTAATTAAGTGCCCGAGGCACAGCTGTACTTTACTGGGCACTAAACTCATTACATAAAGGCTAGCGATTTAAGCCACGAGCACCAGAGAAATCTCCGTGTACGACGATAAAAGAGAAGAAAAAAAAAAAAGAAGCAAGATGAAGAGAAGAGATGAGAAGTTGATAGATTAGCACCAAAATAAGCACCAAAGTAATAAGTAGTTCACTCGTATTTTACACTAGGCTTGTTACTAGCAGTACCAGCGAAGAGGTGGGCAGGGATTTGATCAGCTATGATTCCCCAACCTGATGCTAGCATGTCAGCTATGGGTCGCTGATCGCCAGTGGGTACCAGAGAAATCCGGGAAGACAAAAGCGGCCAGGCGTGACACTGACCACATCACACCTTCATGTGCCGAAGGTATTGGAAATACGGCCCTAACACCATAATAGGGATTTTACCTTTTCTTTTATTTCAGCCTGCACTATCCTAAATTTATCTCTATATTTTTAACTATTTCAAGTAATATTTCTCTCTATTTATGAAATATGTTAGCTCATATCTCTCTATATTTCTTTTAATTACGTCAACTTATTTTTAAAAATATTTCTCTCTATGTGATTGTAAACTAGATGTGTGTTAAACTTATCTTTTATCTCTAAATTTTTATTTTTTAAGTCAGTTATTTTTCATTTGTTCTTTTATCTCATAAATTCTCGCCTGTGTCTCTTCTTCTTCTTCTTCCTCCATATACTTCCTTTATTTCTTTTCCTCTCTTCCACGCTTCAATGCTTCCGATAGTTCAACTAGGTTCTTTCCCTTGTCTCTCACGTTAAAAGAAAACAAAATGGTGGCTCTATTCTCAGCCCAAGTAAATATTTATGTCCGATCGTTCCCTTCTTTCAGCCTTCGCTGTTCCATAAAGCGCCACGCTCGCCACAATAAATCCTGGTCCACTGATCCTGCTTGACGTTAATATAGCCACGGTTATTTCTACGGGCCGTATATCTCAGGCATAAACCGATCGACATTTCCGAAGTGTTCTTATCGGTCCTGGATTTTGAAAGAGGACTAAGTCTAGATAGCCTCCCCTATTTGTTGTTTGTATGGCCATTAAAACAGTCGCCGTACCAAAATATTACGTGAGACTATAGCAACGAAAACAACCCTGTTTACTCATTCTCTTTCTTTATATCCGTGATATTCTTCTATAAAAAATGTTATACATTATTTTTTTGGCAGTTTGAATCAGTATTTCATATCACAACTGGTTGTTGTTGTTGATGTTGTTTGCATCTGTGTAATTGTAATCTGCATTATTTTTGGACGAATTTTTTTTTGGGGGGAGGGGGGTATCTTTACTGAATATATCTATAAATCTACAGTACCAGCTACAGAAGATACAGATGACTGGGATGTGGCACGAATGGGTGGCAGTCGCGTTCCTAAGCAGATTTTGTATAGCGAACTTACAGGAGGAAGAAGGCTATATATTAGACAGATATATTTGTAAATCATTAGTGGCAGATTTTTCTATCAGCCACGTGGGCTAGGAAGAATTTACGGAAGACCATGTTACTTAAAGAGCATCACCGCAGAAGGACACAGTATCATTTGATGAGAAAGTGAGTACCAAACTTGAAATTGGAAGACACAAGAGCAAGGAAGCTGGACCTTATAGCACAAATATTGCTTGTTGCTGCTATGGTGGATTATGCAAATTCAATATTGCTAGAATCTGCAAGTGCTCATATTTAGCAAAAAAAAAAAAAAACCACAACAGTTGATATCTGCTTACTCCAAAACAGTCTTTATATATCTAGGTTTTACTTTCTGAGACAAAACCATTATCTGCGCCTTGCGGGTCGCTAAGTTATAAAAATAGGTACCCGTATACACTAGTGCTAAAAATATCAGCCAATGAAAGCCGAGATTACTCGTGTCCACAGTATGTCACGTACCGGCCTGTCAATGATTTGCAGGTCATGTGATGGTCTGTCAGTAAATTGAATCAAAATTTGCACGTCATGTTATGGTCTTTCAGTGAACTGAAGCAAAATATGCAGGTCATGTGATGGCCTGTCAGTGAACTGAAGCAAAATATGCAGGTCATGTGATGGTCTGTCGGTGAATAAAGGTCATCACAGGGCCAGCAGCAAGCGATTCATATCTACTAACAAATAGCAACCTTTCATTTATTTCTTTTATCCTTCCTTTATGATAATGATAATAATAATAATAAGAAGAAAAAGATTAATTGATTGATTGATTGACTGAATGATTGATTGATTTTTCCAAAGGGTTAAGAATTGGGCACGCAGGCCCGTCTGACATTCTGCCCTTTATCGTATAACTTTCACTCTGTTCCAGACATTCTACAAATATGCTGCTCATATAACCAACACAAATGACATTGGAAACGTGAGAGACATAAAATAAAATTAAAGTATAACATTCACATTTCACTCTTATCCATAAAGAAGAAGAAGAAGAAGAAGAAGAAGAAGAAGAAGAAGAAGAAGAAGAAGAAGAAGAAGCACTTGTTAATACATGTACAATACTTTATAGCCATACGTCTAGTCACTCTTTTCAGTGTGTGTTCTAACAATCAGGTACTAAACACACAGTTTTAATAAAAGAAACTTATTTGTCTATCTATCTCTCGGATAACAATTTTTTTTAAATCAACAGCACGATCAATACAACAACAACAAAAAAAAGAAAGAAAAAAAATAACAAAGAAAGAAAGAGAGAGAAAACAAAAAGAGAACCTAACGTAACGTGTATTCGACATTAGCTCAATTTCACAGGACGGCAGAAGGCTGGAACAAACATGAGAGAGGACAGCGCAGAAGAAAAGCGTGCTAATATCAGGTTTTTGCATTTACCCATATCCCAGCTTTAATCCATCACCGTGACGTGGGGGAAACTAAATTTAATCCGTCAACGTGACACTGTAAGGGAAAAAGAACAGAACTAAAACTATACTTAAAAGAGATTTGGTGAATGCTCCACGGCCACAGTACAAAAAAACATACCAGTAATTCATCTCAGAGTGGCCAGTATTAGCACACACACAACAACAAAAAAACAAAACATTTACATTTGTAGAAATACTTTTACAAAGTCTGTGAGGCATTCGTGTGAAAACATAGCACATAATGCTTAACTTATACATGTAAAAAAAACATTGCAAACAATTCGTAACTTCTATTTGTAAAAACAGACCACATATTTCTAAACGTATAACCTTGAAAGGAGAGTACATAATTATTAACTTATACTCGTAAAACCATAGCAAATAATTCTTAACTTATATGCATAAAACATAGCAAATAATTCTTAAATTATATGCGTAAATCATAACAATTAATTAATTTATGTGTGGAAAACATAGCAAATAAAATAATTCTTAACTTATACTCCTAAAAACAAAGCAAATCATTTTTAACTTTTACGCGTAAAGCATGGCAAATAATTCTTAAATTATATGCGTAAATCATAACAAATAATTAACTTATGTGTGTAAAACATAGCAAATAATTCTTAACTTATACTTGTAAAAACATAGCAAATAATTCTTAACTTATACTTGTAAAAACATAGCAAATAATTCTTAACTTATAGGCGTAAAAACATAGCAAATATTTCTTATACTTGTAAAAACATAGCAAATATTTCTTAACTTATAGGCATAAAAACATAGCAAATAATTCTTAACTTATACTTGTAAAAACAGAGCAAATAATTCTTAACTTATACTCGTAAAAACATAGCAAATAATTCTTAACTTATACTCGTAAAAACAGAGCAAATAATTCTGAACAAGTTTTTTTTTACAGGTTGTTGTTCATAAAACAGAGCAAATAATTCTGAACTTATACTCGTAAAAACAGAGCAAATAATTCTGAACTTATACTCGTAAAAACAGAGCAAATAATTCTGAACTTATACTCGTAAAAACAGAGCAAATAATTCTTAGGAAATCCCCAGTCGCCAAGTTGTTCATGCCATTTATTTTCGTGACTAGACGGCTACATTTTAGTGAATCTGTTCCCAGTCATTATCTTGCGACTTTCTTTCGCTCACGTTTGTGTCCTTAGTTCAATTTTTTTTTTTTTTTGCGAGACTAGGCCACATATTTAAGTCTCAGACAGAATTCCTAAGGAAAAAAAAAAACTCTCACGCGGGCCAAAATATAGAAGTGGCCAATTCATTTTATTTTTTTTTTTTGTTACATGTACAGAGGCAGACAGAAGGAGAAAAATCGATCGCTGTATGTCGATTTCCCGTAGGAACCATTAATTGTTATCAAAGCTGCATTAAGTATACGTGTTTGGTCAAGCAGAGGACAGGGAATATGCAGAAATGGTGCTACCTTTTTTAAAAGAGCGCATGATACAAGAACAGAAAGGAGATGTTGCTGAAAAATTCATGCTCTGAAAATCGTAGAAGTGTTGTTTCTTCAGTGTAGCAGCATATTTTGTTTTCATTTGTTTCATCTTACATCTTACACCTCTCACGTGACGTTAAACGACATATAGGGGTTCGCATGGTAGTTCGCCAAGTTTTCCAGTTTTCAACCTCATCAAGGGATTTTATGCCCACTGATTTGGCCTCTCTTAACAATGTCCTGTTTAGAGTTTCACGTGGCCGACCTCTTTTTCTTAGGCCTGTTGAGTTCCATTTGATAGCTTGTTTGGGGATTCTCTAATTGTTTCTTCTTATCACATGACAGATATATGTCCGTCTCCTTTTTTCTGATCACCCACGAGACAGGTTGTTGTTCATTTCCTAACATCATAATAATTTATATTCCAGTTTCCGTGAAAAATAAAAGTCATAAAGAGTGTCAAAGACAGACATGGGTATATGGTTCAGTTTTTTACACACATACACATACACACACAAACACACACACATACACACACAAACACACACACACACACACAGATAGAAAGAGTAAGGAAATGGGCAAGAATGAGAGCAGGTTTGGCAGAAAGTAAGATGAGTATGTATAAATGAAGAAAATACAACAAACATTTCGCACAAGTTTTTTTTTTCAAGGATCACATACAAAAACACCACAACAGATAAAAACACGAAACATAGATGAAAAATTAAATACTTTTTTGTTGTTGGTATAATCCTTGTGTCAGACTTTCAAGATATTTCTTTAAAATGTTGATATACTGAATAGTGTGGACAATCAGCGCTTGGGTCGAGGGGTCTGCGACCTTGTCCACGTGACACGGTAGTGGATCCGGGGTTAGGTGGGACTGATCATTTTTCTTACAGATTTTTATCTGAGGCATGACCAGGCGATGTCGTATTTTCGTTAATCTTATGGATGGCTGTAATTCCCTGCTGTGATTGTTTAGTTATACTCCGCCCGTGTCCACCTCATGTTGTGTAGATTGTGCAGTGTGAATTAAGTTGTGATGCAAGGTTCGTGTCATTACATATAGAGATGAAAATTATGTGTATGATTTCATTGTGATTATTCTGCACATTGGATTGGTAACATGCATGATTTTTTTATATCCACTTCATGTATATTGACCATGTGTTGCATAATTACAGATTATACATACATACATATATATATATATATATGTGTGTGTGTGTGTGTGTGTGTGTGTGTGTGTGTGTGTTGGTAGCTATGGCTGCAGAGATTAAAGTGGAATTGCACACATATTCGTAATGGAGGCCACCTGGAGTGCCCAGACAGTTTAGGATCTCAGGTCCATGGTGTTAATAATATTAATATTACAGTCCTGAGAAGTCTCACTACCATGCGTTTCCATTATTTATTAATAATGTCTTGATGTCATGTTGATTTGTCAGTGCCAGTTTGTATGTGACTGTTGTGGTTGATTTGTGAAATTAAAATGGGTGTATTATTGATTTCAGAGTTGGTGATTTGTATTGCGTGTCATATGTATCGTTGCTTGAGCTGATTTATACACAGTCAGCATACAATAGGCCAGTGATGGAGAAACCTGGGCTAGTGGTCTAATGGGGGAGTTATATTGTCCTCTAGTACTGTAGTACATGCCAAGGGGATTGTTGGTTTGTAAATCATTTTCGTAAAATAGTCCTCCCAATATTGATAACATGTAGACTTGCACCAACGAGTTTTACAACAGAGTGATTCCGAAGATGGAAACGGAAACAGTGAAAGACTATAAGAACTACGTATTTTAAAATATTTCGACCATATCATAATACGTTAATGAAAGCCATAATAGTAGGAAAAGTTGAAGGAAAAGTCGAAAGAAAAGGAGCAAGATGGCGACAACGATATAGATGGGCGGACAGCATAAATAAATGGACTTGAATGTTCTTAAGCTGAGGGCAGAGCAGATAGATCTTTCGTAGAAAGCTGATACAGGGTGAGTGATTGAGTCCTATACATCTTCTTCAGTCTGCCAATGCTGAACTCTAAAACCCGACCTGTACCTATCAACAGTTCATCTATTTTCACTGTCTGAACTCATTGTCTTTCGCTGATCTATCATCCAGGAAGTCTCATTTTTCCACCAGAACGAACCTGATACAAACTTACAATCCCAGTATGTCTTATAACAGATGTAACCCCGTTCAAAAGTGATGGAAAAGCAAGAAAAATAAAAAGAGACAATCAAAACATAAAATTTAAAGGAAGTTAAATTCTCGTCTCCATGCCATTAAGACATTTAAGGTATACGATGTTAGTCCCGTATTTCCAAGACCATAGGCACATGAAAGTGTGATGTGGTCAGTATCTCGCTTGGCCGTGTTTTCCTTTCCCAGATTTCTCTGGAGGAAATTGTTATTGTTGCTCATTTTGGACAATGTATGTCGTTTCTTTTTTACACAACCTTCTTTGAAAGTGATCGTATTCTGCTGATTCTTAGTAATACTTTAATTAAACAATAATTTCCCTCCGTGATTCCTAGATTAGGCAAACATGAAGATCTTTCAGTTTGCTCTACGAGGGTAAGTAAAAAATAAAATCTTATAAACCCAGTCTAACGAACTTAAATTGAATAATTATTAGTGTATGGGTATACAACTAATCAAAAAGCACTGCAGTAAAGCTTTGATACCAAAATGTATAAACTAGGAAAAAAGTAGGAACAGCTTTAACGATAACACACTTGCGATGTTTCGGGGTGAGCATTTGTCAAACAAAAACAAATAGGAAAAAGAATCAGAGAGAGGAGACAAAGTACATATTCACATTAATGTTATGTAATTTAAATAATAAAACAATGAAAACATTAATGACTTTTCCTAGACCTTGGAACCTCACTGAATTACGATCGCCTGTATGTGACCAGGAGCATAAACAAAATGCCTTTTATTTATTACATACAAGCGATCGTAATTCAGTGAGGTTCCAAGGTCTAGGAAAAGTCATTAATTTTTTCATTGTTTTATTATTTAAATTACATAAAATTACGTACAATTCATGTGAATCTGTACTTTGTCTCCTCTCTCTGATTCTTCGTCCTGTTTGTTTTTGTTTGACAAATCCTCGCCCCGAAACGTCACAAGTGTGTTATCGTTAAATAATAAAGCTGTTCCTACTTTTTTCCCCTAGTTTATACATTTTAATTCAAACCAATTTCTGTACTCACTAGAGCACTGTGGACCAGGTTCGCCTAAAATGGGATTCAGCGAGAGGTCTCCGAGGGTTCCAGTACAGACCGCTAGGGATTCCGCAAAGGCTGCTATGGATTCAGAGAGAGGTCGCAATAAATCGTGATTAAAAGATACATTTTTTGTTAAAAATTAACATCGTTTATTAAAAAATATTCACACAAAAAATCATTTTCTAATCAATTAATAATTGTTATTGAATTACAATAACCTATTTATCCTACTGAAAAAAATATGGATACAATAATTTTTAGATAGTTTTTTTTCTCAAAAACATTGATCAGGTTCCTCCAGGGTTAGAAAAGTTGAGAAACGTTGGTAGACATCCCACATAAAATGAAACAATTATTCTATACTTGTCTTTCGATTTCTTGTCGACTGGCCACACACAGCAAAGTTTACTCTTCTCCACTTGCTAGAAATGAAAGCTGAGCAGACATACACCCTGTAAGCTGTGCTGCTAAACCTATTCCGACCACTAGCAACGACTCCTTGACCGAAAACAACCTTTTCCTATCCTTTGATTAAAAAAAAAAACAGGAGAGTTACACTTTAATTCTGTAACTCCTGACTTAAATTTCCACTCACTGTCAGAATATATTTTGATGCGAAATTTGGCAGAAAGTGGAAGACAATTATTGTATAATTCGAAAATATGGTTTGAGTTAGATTAGTGCTACCTTTCATTCAAGTGGATGTTTTTTTTTTTCGAAAGATCTGGTTTAAAGAGTGTTAACCACAACGAGTGTTTGACTGACTCCATCGGCAGACGCACACTTCAGTGGCTGTTGGAAAGGAAGGCGGAACAAATATGGGAATGCCCAGTCATTCATTCATTCATTTGCTTGTCCCTTGCGGAATTTTGCCTCCCTAACAGCACTCCTGTAGGTCTCTCGGTTGTGAGCAAGATGGCCTTCCGCTGATGCATCCATTTGCAGACCATCAACGATTTCTTGCAGCCATCTTCGTTTTGGTCTTCCTCTTTTTCTTTTTCCCATTATGTATCCTTCCAATACGGTCTTCTCTAAATTATCATGACGTTTAATGTGTCCAAAATATTTAAGTTTTCTCTTTAATCCTCTTTACTAGCCAGCCTTCTTCAATATTAAGCTCTTGTAGTATATATATATATTTGTTCTTTTTTGTGTCCACGATATTTGGAGAACTCTTCTGTAGCATTTACATTCAAAGGCATTTATGTGTTTCTCAGCTGTTTTGTTAAGTGTCCAGGTCTCACAGGCATATGTTGCGATGGGAAAGATCCATGCTCTTAAAAATCTTATTTTTGTAGTTCTGTCTGCTCCTCTCCACAGATTCTTTAGTTGTTTTACTTTCTGAAGAGCGATAGATGTCCTCCTTTTAATTTCCCTCATTGTATCTCCATTATTAGTTAGTAGTGATCCAAGATATTCAAAACTCTCCACTTCTTCCTGTTTTTCCTCATTGATACATATATCAGCAGCTTTGTCCTATTTGACTTTCCATGATTGCTGTTTGGGTTTATTGGTATGTTTCCAGAAGATAGTTTACCATTGCTTTCCTTCCGGGCAGTGACTGTACTAGTCAGTGATCGTAACCATTGTCCCTACATTGAGATCATATGCCTACCATCATAGAATGATGACCATAACCAACATTATCTGTCAGCTGCTCTCCCATTCCATCCACCACCTGCTCCCATGGCTTCACGTCACCCTGATCGGGGGGCTATACGGGTACTCCACCTTGCCCAAGGGTGTCCCGTAGACTGATGGAGGTAAGGAGGCGTCTTACTTCTCCTTTGATAGGGGATACCCTTAATGGGAATGCCTGGAGTGCGGAAATACCGGTCTCTGATAACAGTTAGTTACCTTTCGTTTTATTTATCCAGTGCCTACATACCAGCCTGAGAATTAATTCACACAAGCATGTAAGATCTACTAACACTGCCAGTGCTGTTTTGAAGTGAAAGTGTTTGTTATTCTTTAAAGTTATTTACAGCCCACAACTGGCTATTTTGTCTCGGTTGATTGTTATTGCTTTACCTCCCTTGATTGATAGCTATTATTTTACCTCCCTTGAATTCAAGCTGTACTTTTTTACATGTTTCTAAAAATAGCTGGTCTGATTAGTATTTTTCCTCTTCAAAATAATGCAGGCAAAAACTAGTTCGATGGATTGTGAGACACAGAATAGGGAAAGGTTAAGATGTAGTTTGTAAATGATGTTGTGTTATGTAAGATCATCTTTCATTTTAGTCAGAAAAAAGCGCCTGGTTTAACTCACTGCGTGATATCATCTCTCTCTCTCTCTCTCTCTCTCTCTCTCTCTGAACCTTAAGTGCCCAGGGCACATGGGGCTTCCGCAAGGGTTTTCCACAAATCCCTGTCCTTCGCCTTTTTTTCTGCTCTTGCCCAGGGGAGCCCTCTATTGCTCAACATCCTTTCTGTTGTTCTTCTCCATGTCTCCTTTGGTCTACCCTTACTTCTGCTCCCCTGTGGTGTCCATCTTAGTGCTATCTTTGGTAGTGAGTTGTCAGTCATTCGGAGCACATGCCCCAACCATCGCCAGCGTCTTTCCTCAATAACTGTTGTCAGTGGTTTCATCTGCATTTCTGCTAATAAGATGTGATATCATCTACCCGTCTTTTATCTTGAGTTGTCTTATGTGAGTCTTTGTTAGATGACAGGTGCAAGATGACCACGCATACGCTGGAAACACGTAAAAAAAATACTTCGACAAATTGTAGGTCAACATATGGGACAATAACCACAAGCATAACTTTTTACATAACCATCATCGTCATCATCATCATCGTTGTCTGTCACTCTGTTGGGAGTACAGGTCGTAGATAAATGTTCTCCAGTCATTCCTGTTCGTGGATGTATTCTCTGCTTCCTTGCACGTGTAACCCTTGCCTCCCAGCACTTGTGTCGTAGTACTTAGCCCCAATGTCCGTTCTGCAGCGCCCATTCGGGTTTTGACTGCATCCCTTACACACGCTCTATTATCAGAGTCCCTTCCTTGTCCAGGACAAAGTTTTGTCCGGTTCTCTCCTCCATGTTTCTGTAATCCTACGATTCTTTTCCCCCGGGCGATCAGGTGGGTGGCCTATACCCCAACCCCCTCAGCCACCTCTTTACAACGTGGGTGGGAGATGGCAGTGACTGTATTCTATCTCCCAGAGATCTAGATCTAGTTCCCAGTGACCACACGAACTTTTATGTGATTTTCAGGAACAGTCCAGAAAGTTGAACAGCATGAGCGGTGGAGCAGACTTCATATAACAAGATGTTTAACGCGGTAGGTCAGTGTTTCCCAGGCTTGTTCTGGCTGCTGCCCCCTTATCTCCCTGGCCCCCTCCCCTTCTTTATGTATTATTCGTACAATGACCTATTGAACTAGGACATCCATTACACAACTAAACACTTCAGCTAGCAAACCAGTTTATTTAGCAATATGAAGGAGTATATTTATAACTCACCTACTGCATTATTTTTATTCATTCAAGTGCCATGCCGCGTGGCGTAGACGATCATTTCTCTCCACAATTCCCTGTCTTTAGACTTGATTATGAGATCCGCCGGTGACTTTCTTCCTAGCCACACTGACAGCCCATCCAGTAACTTCTCTCTCTGTTTTCCTCTGTCTCTTCTTCCTTCAATTTTTCCAGTTGCCACAATGTGTTCCAATTTTCCTCTTTTCAGGAAATGTCCTTTAAATCTCGCTTGTCAGCCTCTGATCTTTGCTGTAATTTGCTTTTTAACTCTAACCTCTCTTAAGACTCTTCACTGGTTTTCTTGGCTGTCCATGGTACTTTCAACATCCTTCTTATAAACCGCATCTCCATGGGCTCCATTTCACGCTATACTCTCTTATTCATAGACTATGTTTCACACCCATAAAACATAATTGGCTCGATGTAACATTTAAGTACTCGGAATCTTGTTTCCATTGATATCAAAATCAATGGAAACTGCATTATTTTATCAACCTTAAATGTGATGGGTGAGTTTCATGTAGGGGCACAAGTTTCTCAATATCAGGTTTAAAAGTGCTAAGAAGGGAAGTGTTAAGGACTCCCGCCTGCTGCTTCTTTTTTTCCCTCAACGACCCACTAATGTCCCTTTTTCTTCCACTGCCCCTGCTGTCCCTTTTTCTCCCACTGCCCCCTACTGTCCCTTTTTTCTTCCACTGCCCCTATTGTCCCTTTTTCTTTCACTCCCCCTATTGTCCCTTTTTCTTTCACTGCCCCCCTATTGTCCCTTTTTCTTTCGCTTCCCCTATTGTCCCTTTTTCTTCCACTGCCCCCTGCTGTCCCTTTTTTCTTCCACTGCCCCTATTGTCCCTTTTTCTTTCACTCCCCCCTATTGTCCCTTTTTCTTTCACTGCCCCCTCCTGTTGACAGTCTTTTCTTTATGCCGCCCCACTTGGTCCTTACCAACGCTCTCAGAAGGGGCGTTATCACCCACGTTGGGAAACACTGAGTGGATGATAACAAGCGGCAACATTTTCAGGGAACGAATTATGCTTCAGGGGGACAGCATAAGACTTCTACACTGCCGATTACTTCTATACAACCGAATCTCTTTCACAAAATAAAGTTCGTTTATTAGAATTTGAATAGTCCATTGTCTGGCCGAATCATATAGACAGTCAGACATCCCCACAGGACAAAACTTAACGCCCCAGTTGACTCTGCCCGAGCCATTTCTTTTTTTTTTTCTCTCGCCTGTGTCAAGTTTGTTGCCCACCAACCCGTGAACGTTGTGGATGATTCTCCCTAAACGCCCCGTCTGTATTACCCTTTAGGTCTTCTCAGTGCACTGCTATTGCGTGAGCAGGAGTTAAAACAAAGATGAGTTTGAACTCGGTTCCAGTTTGTAAAGGGGTTTTCTGAACTAATTCGATTGTACACGAAGCTACTATAAGTACGGTTTGATTTATGGCTCTTTGGATTCTTTAATCTGAGTACTACAGACAACAGGGCAGACAAGTAAGGGTAGATCGACAGATACCCAGACAGATTTGTAATTGGGTGGGTTATAGGTAGATATGTGAATGGATAGACAGAGATGTCGGTGGTAGAATAGGAAAGCTGTATGTAGTCAGACAGACAGACTGACAGGCTGATTGATTGATTGATTAATTGATTGAACTTTATTTGCAAAGGGTGAAGAATTGCAAAGGAAAGCCCTCTGGTTTTGTTCTTTATCTACCACCTTTTTCTCTGTTCCAGACTTTCTTTACAACAGATATTACACACAGGTTACACAATATACAAAAATGATTTAGACTGAAATAACAAAACTGAAATAACACAATTGAAATGGCAAACCTGTTATGTTTCACTATTACCTACAGGCTCGTTACACGAAATAACTACATACGCGCTACAAAGTTACTCGGGCAGTCTTCCACAGTAATGAACGTGTACCAAACTCCAGTGCAGTAGAAGAATTCAGTATCTTCTTCTTCTCTTTCTACAACTCCCTGAAACTGTTAAGTTGGTTCTTTGCAGCCAATGCGGTGAAGATGATGAGACATACCAGCATGTCAGCTTGGGAGCGGGTCATGGCAGCCATTTTTTTCAGTCCATGAGTGTACAATACTTCTTTAGCAGAATATGCTGTGGTTGGGGACTATGTAGCTTGGCTGTCTATTTTTGGGAGTACCATCGGAGAATTAGGACACGGTCATGATCAGCTACGGTTCGTCGGCCCTTACGCTAACATGTCACCCATTGGTCTTACATCTTACATCCTTCCCGTGAAGTTAAACGTCACATAGGGTTCGCAAGGTAGTTCGCTAAGTTTTCCTGTTTTCGGCGAGCTTTTCAACCTCACCAAGGGATGTCATACCAACTAAACCGGCCTCTCTTAACAATGTCCTCTTTAGAGTTTCACGTGGTAGACCTCTTTTTTACTTCGGCCTGTTGTGCTCCACCTTATAGCTCGTTTGGGGATTCTCTGATTGTTTCTTCTCATCACATGACTGACATATGTCCAGCTCCTTTTTCTGATCACCCATGAGACAGATTTTTGTTTGCTCATCTGTCTTATCTCTGAGTTGTTCTTGAATTCAAGAATTCGTTCCACTTTATACCGAGTATTTTCCTTAGACATTTGTTTTCGAAAGAGTCTAATTTATTGCTTATTTCTTTAGTTGTTTTCAAGCCTTCACATGCATAAATGAGAGTGGATATTACTTTGAATTGAACAAACTTAAGTTGATTTTTGTGCTTATAACTTTTGAATGCCATATGTTCTCAAGATTCCTGAAAGTCAGTGCTGCTTTTCCAACTCTAATTCTAACTTCCTTTCTGGTGTCACCATCCTGGTCTACGCAGCTGTCTATGTCATCATCCTGGTCTATGTAGCTGTGTCTGTCACCATCCTGGTCAATGTATCTGTCTATGTTACCATCCTGGTCAATGTATTTGTCTATGTTACCATCCAGGTCAATGTTACCATCCTGGTCTATGTATCTGTCTATGTCACCATCCTGGTCTATGTATCTGTCTATGTCACCATCCTGGTCTATGTAGCGGCCGAGCTATGCAATCTGGTCGCTGCTTGCCAAATCGGACAGTGTTCCTTCCCCCCCCCCCCACCCCACCACTCATTTTGGAGCGTTTCCTATAAGTTATTGATGTCACAGTCACTACTGTAAACAGTTCAGTCATCAGCAAAGAGATCACATGAAGAGTGCTTTAAGTGTAGTGGTAAGTCGTTAATATAGATAGCAAAGAGAAGAGGACCAAGAATGGAACCTTGAGAAATACCAGTATCAACCACAGAGGAGTCAAATATTTTGTTTCTCGGGCAAACTGCTTGTTTTCTACCTGAGAGAAAAGATGTAATAAATTATGTCATGTCAGGGTGCAATCTATGACCTTCCAGACAGACAGACAGACAGACAGACAGACAGACAGACAGACGGACAGACGGATAGATAGATAGATAGATAGATAGATAGATAGATAGATAGATAGATAGATAGATAGATAGATATTTGCAGCGTGGTTTTATTTTTGTAACATTTTTTTCCCTGGATGAAAGGGTGGTAACTCGCCTCTAACGCTGCTCAGCGAATAACGTTCTCTTGTGCTGAAGAACATAAATCATGGACAGCCTCAGAAATGGAAAATGAAATCGACAGAAGCAATTTATTTCGATTGCTTGGACTCGAACGAGTGAAGAGTTAACTTATGTAGCTGTATAGGAAGAGAAAACACTTTCTGAAGTGTCACAAGCATCTAGATCTGCTGGTTATTTTCTTATTTTTAGAGTCTGAATGAAATTCTATTGCTAATCTAATATATTTTTTTTTTTGGTCTCAAAGGCAAAGCTGTGAATTTATTTGATCTGGGACGGTCGGTCTAAATATAACATTGTCCCAGTTGTCGAGGTGGGACGGGCTATATTAAATGTTAAACGACCCTGGAAGTCAGAATTGCATGATTTCAGCCTAATCTACATGCCTAACACAGAGGGGCTTGGCTGATTACGTCGATTTATTGTCCAGTTACGTCGTAGAACAACATCGCCGTCTCTTTCTAGCCCATGTCATTCAAGGATTTGTCGCCACTGATTTCCACGACCATCTATTCTTTGCTTTTTCTACAATATGTGTGTTAAACCGTGCCCTATGCTACTCTTTTAGTCCCTCAAGTGTCTTGTTTCTTTGTCCTCCTTTGTCCTTTTGTCCCTCCAGTTTCTCCTGTTGTAACTAGGCGTTCCAGTTTGAATCCTCTCAAAATATGTCCTATAGATCGGGATTGTCGTGTCCTGAAATTTTTTTTTTTTTTTGTCGTAATTTCTCTGGTTTGTCCCGCCTCATGTTGAACCTCTTCATTTTTGTTTTCTCGCTTGGCCCAGGTACTCTTCCCACTCTTCTTAAGAGCCACATCGCACCTGGTTCTAGCTGCCACGCTACCTGATCTTAACCTGACTGGGTGGCAGACGTCTTTGGCCTCGACCACTGATTATAACTATTGGTTAATTATGAGTGGCAAACGGGCGTGAAGAATTGCTAGAAGTCTAGTTCAGTCCACTACCAAACAGCCACGTGATAGGTCGCAAAAGTATCTATATGAAAGTAACAAGTACTTAGTTATAAACCTTTTTCATTCAGATGGTCTGTTTAGTTAAAAAACCTCTCTCGTTCAGATGGTCTGTTTAGTTTTAAAAACCTTTCTCATTAGGTGGTCTGTTTAGTTAAAAAAACCCTCTCAGTCAGATGGTCTGTTTAGTTAAAAAACCTCTCTCGTTCAGATGGTCTGTTTAGTTAAAAAAACCTCTCTCATTTAGATGGTCTGTTTAGTTTAAAAAACCTTTCTCATTAGATGGTCTGTTTAGTTAAAAAAAACCCTCTCAGTCAGATGGTCTGTTTAGTTAAAAAAAAAACCTCTCTCATTAGGTGGTCTGTTTAGTTAAAAAAAAACCTTTCTCATTCAGATGGTCTGTTTAGTTAAAAATCTCTCTCATCCAAATAGTCTGTTTAATTAAAAACCTCTCTCATTCAAATGGTCTGTTTAGTTTTAAAAAAACCTTTCTCGTTCATATGGTCTGTTTAGTTACAAACCTTTCTCATTCAGATGGTCTGTTTAGTTTTAAAAAAACCTCTCTCATTCAGATGATCTGTTTAGTTTAAAAAAAAACCTCTCTCATTCAGATGGTCTGTTTAGCATTATCACAAAGTTTCCTCTTCGCCTTGTTAGTGTTTTGATGTTGATTCGAAATCAACATTTGAGAGAAACAAATTATAATACTTACTTGTTGGATGGCATACACTACCCCAGGCGACCTCCGATGGGTCATGTGAAGGATAATAAACATGATGATGATTTTATGTTTATGTATTACAAGTCTCTATGGTGACCCACGGCTGCATGAAAGTAAGAGTGATATGGGATGATTTCTATGGTGACCCACGGCTGTATGAAAGTAAGAGTGATATGGGATGATTTCTATGGTGACCCACGGCTGTATGAAAGTAAGAGTGATATGAGATGCATACACATATGACAACATCAGTGTGGAAGTAAGAGTGATATGAGATGCATACACATATGACAACAT
The DNA here is from genome assembly GCA_009760885.1 of Achatina immaculata. Taxonomy (NCBI): domain Eukaryota; kingdom Metazoa; phylum Mollusca; class Gastropoda; order Stylommatophora; family Achatinidae; genus Lissachatina; species Lissachatina immaculata. The sequence goes on from CM019715.1 coordinate 10,383,331, forward strand.
CAGTGTGGAAGTAAGAGTGATATGAGATGCATACACATATGACAACATCAGTGTGGAAGTAAGAATGATACGGGATGCATACACATATGACAACATCAGTGTGGAAGTAAGAATGATACGGGATGCATACACATATGACAACATCAGTGTGGAAGTAAGAATGATACGGGATGCATACACATATGACAACTTCAGTGTGGAAGTAAGAGTGATATGAGATGCATACACATATGACAACATCAGTGTGGAAGTAATAATGATACGGGATGCATACACATATGACAACATCAGTGTGGAAGTAAGAAACCAGAAGCTATAAATTATATAAATAAGAAATAACAGCAATAACATTCTACTTCTTCTTCTCCTCCTCCTCCTCCACCTCCTCCTCCCTGGAGTTGCGAAGTGGTGTTCTTTGCGGGCGATGTTGCGAAGCATTGTCTCGACTTGGGAGTGGATTACAGCGGCTAGTTTTTTTCAGTCCCTGAGTGAAGGCAGGATGTAGTGGTAGTTCAACGCTTCTTTAGCAGGCTCCACCACCACGTGGACTATGGCGATCCCTGCCCGTTAGCCAGGCTAGGCCTGCAACTGAGGGTACAAACGGAGAGATGAAACAGGGTCTTAGTGGGCTATGTCTCGCCAGTCCTGACGTCAGCGTTGCAGCTATGGGTAGCTGACTGTCAAACCAGAGAGAGACTTCTTTGATTGATCCATACCCTAAAAAGGACAATAATTCCACTGTGAAAATTATTTTACATTTCATTCATTCAGTCATTAGCATGTCCCTTGCAGAACTTTGCCTCATTAACAGCTCTCCTGTAGGCCTCTCGGTTGTAAGGAAGATGCCCTGCTGCTGATGCATCCATTCGCAGATCATCATCAATGACTTGCAGCCATTTTCATCTTTGTCTTCCTCTCTTTCTTTTTTCCTATTATGTACCTTTCCAAGACAGTCCTCTCTAGATTCTCATGATGCTTAATGGTTCTAAAATATTTATGTTTTCTCTGTTTAATCCCCTTTACTAGCAAACAATATTAAGTTCTTGTAGTATGGATATATTTGTTCTTTTTTGTGTCCATGGTATTTGAAGAACTCTTTTGTAGCATTTACATTCAAAGGCATTTATATCTTTCACAGCTGTTTTGTTAAGTGTCCAGATCTCACAGGCATATGTTGCGATGGGAAATATGCATGCCCTTAAAAACCTTGTTTTTGTAGTTCTGTCTGTTCCTCTCTACAGCTTCTTTAGTTGTTTTACTTTCTGAAGAGCGATAGAGTCCTCCTTTTAATTTCCCTCATTGTATCTCCATTATTTGTAGTGATCCAAGATATTCAAAACTCTTCACCTCTTCCAGTTTTTCCCACATTGATACACATTTCAAGTGCCCTATTTGTTTTGTCAGTTGTCATCAATTTAATTTTCTTTGCATAAAGATAAAGATAAATATGATTGTACAATTGGTGGAAAGAAATCCAGTCTGGAAGTATTTTAATTCAAATATGGAAATTATATTCATAAGTTCACAGTGAACTACATCACATCAAGATTTCTGGGACTTTAGTTCCCGTGACGCCAAAGATAATTCTCGGCGGTCTCAGCAAGGTAAAGGTAAAGGTAATCCTGTCACGCCTTAGAGGCACATAGGGATATGGTGTTAGTGCCCATATTTTCCTTCACCTGTCAGCACACTAGAGGGTGATATGGTCAGTATCACGCCTGGCCGCCTTTCCTTCCCCAACTCCAGAAGAGGTCGGGTACCCGTTTCTACAGCTGGGTGACTGGGGTGCCTCGGGCCGGATTCGAACCCCCGACCTTCGCCATGAGAGACCAGTGCACTAACCACTTCGACACACAGACAACTCTCAGCAAGAGTACATTCCCCTTAAAACATTCACAGATAGATAGATAGGAGGATAGATAGGAGGATAGATAGATAGATAGATAGATAGATAGATAGATAGATAGATAGATAGATAGATAGATAGATAGATAGATAGATAGATAGATAGATAGATAGATAAGTAGATAGATAGATAGATAGATAGATAGATAGATAGATAGATAGATAGATAGATAGATAGATAGATAGATAGATAGATAGATAGATAGATAGATAGATAGATAGATAGATTACATCATACGTTTGCTCTTCCAGACAAAGACTGATGTCTACAGAGAATTGCTATGTTTTCACGAGACTGAATTGTGCTATATACCCTCTTCTGGCCTCCATCTACAGAGAACAATCTCGGCAGTGTAAATCTGGAGTTACTCGTCTACATGAGCAATTTGACCTCGAGGATCTTGTGTAATAACCATTCGTATCGATGGATCGAATTTAAAGATGCAGCGGCGGGATTTGATTCCACTGCTTTGAGTCCGAGACTTGGCCGAGGGACCGCGTCACTATCGATTCGGGACAAAATCCTATCCTCAATTTGTGGCTAAGTACACCAATATTGGAGACCTTTGACTCTGGTACTTGTTTACCAGGTTGTCAGTTATTGTGATCGATACACGAGCTTAACATACTTCACACAAAGTATTAATCCTATCTGGCAACACACACACACACATAGGGAAGTAATGCGTAGTTAATTAAAAGCCAAAGTTCTATGATAACTGCGGGCACTACGTTCGCGTCCGAAACAGCCAAAACAAAAACAAAAAAAAGTGGCAGATTATTCCGTTGCTATGCAACATGAATTTTTACGTGGATTCATATTTAGATGCTACAGAGAAGTGACGTAGTAGCTACTCAGTCTTTGATTAAGCTCCTTCGCTGGATGGGAGATGTTGGCCATCAACAAGTTGTTGTCAAGTGGGCGAGTGTAGCATGCTGAGACCATTATCCGCAAGTTTTCGGTGTCTTCTTCTGCGCGTCTGATGAAGTGTTTTCATTTTGTAGTGGTAGCTCCAAAAGGAAGTTCTCTGTTTTAAAATCCTGTTTCTAGTATCTTGTAGTTGATCATCGCCACGGAACTAAATAACTCGGTTCTGTCGATTGTGAGAATTCGTGCCGTTAGACTTCATTATAACCGTAACAATTAAACGAGAACGAATACACAACAGTTGTGAAAGTAGACCTAATATATCTGTAAGTTCAATTACAATTTTATTTAAAACTCTTTTTTTTTTGTTTGTACAACGTCTTCTCCGCATAAAAAAGGAAATTTAAAGTATGTTTTAGTTTTAGATGCAGTTTGTGCTCTACTTAAACTTTGTGATTTCAAATATTTGTTTGTGTTCTACCTAGACATTATCATTTCAAATATGTGTGTTCTACTTAGATACTGTGATTTCAAATATGTGTGTTCTACTTAGATACTGTGATTTCAAATACTTGTCTATGAAGATACGGTCTCCTGTAGCTGTGATTTTCTGTATTTTACAATAAGCAGAAACTTTCTTTCATCGCTTTTGAGTGATTGTTGTTTGGAAAAATCCATCCATCCATCCATCCATCCATCCATCCTCTCTTCAGGCTGATCGCTGAATCAGTTACCGCTCTGCACGTCTTGTATCGTCTTAAATAACACAAACAAAATATCCTCCACTTGTAACGGTCTGAAGGCCAGGATTTGTACGAAACCCCAGCCGTACTGAATGCTGACCAGCTCGCCTTCAACATTTCTTTACCAGGTCCGTCTCTCTCCATCTAACCTTGCAAGTGCCAGTCACATGTCTGAGATAACAGCAACGTCCAGAGATAGGGAATCTCTTGACGGTACGTTAGCACATATAATTTCCATGGCTGTTTTACTGTACGCTTGTCAGTTCTATGAAACAGTAGAAAGTTACAGTTTTAAGGATGCAGTCTGTAGCAATGCACAACTTACCGAAGATCTGGCGTATTATATCTATGGTTAAATCTTACAGTTAATCAACTCTGCTGCCAGAAAGGAAATCTTTCTTGTATCCATATAATTCCTTGCATGCATCGCAGAGGCCCAATGGAAGGGGTGGGGGGTGGGGAAGGATGCAGGAGGGGTATCGCTCTGGGGCCTGTTTTTTTAATGCGGTCTGTAACTGATGAAAACAGGCTGGCCAATTAATAGTGCATGGGGGTCGAAGACGGTTTTTAATTATCTTATAAAATTCCTCACGTAGGCTGTGCATGCATACGTGAGTGAGTGAGTGAGTGAGTGAGTGAGTGAGTGAGTGAGTGAGTGGGTGGGTGGGTGGGTGGGTGGGTGAGTGAGTGAGTGAGTGGGTTGGTGGGTGGGTGGGTGAGTGAGTGAGTGAGTGGGTGGGTGAGTGAGTGAGTGAGTGAGTGAGTGAGTGGGTGGATGGGTGGGTGAGTGAGTGAGTGAGTAAGTGAGTGAGCGAGTGATTGAGTGAGTGAGTGGGTGGGTGGGGGTGAATGAGTGAGTGAGTGAGTGAGTGAGTGAGTGGGTGAGTGAGTGTGTGGGTGGGTGGGTAAGTGAGTGAGTGAGTGGGTGGGTGAGTGAGTGGGTGAGTGAGTGAGTGGGTGAGTGAGTGAGTGAGTGAGTGAGTGAGTGAGTGAGTGAGTGAGTGAGACTGAAGTGAAAGTTGATCAGTTGTTCACATGCCGTGCTCTGTACGTATTATGAAATCAAGATGTCTGAATGTTATCATGTAATATTTCACTAACCCCCCCTCCCCCGCACGTTCTTTTCGGTGAGATTTTCTCTTAGAGCAAGGACCGATCATTTTTCTATAGCTCTTACCACATAATAAGCAGGAAAATGTATGTGTACACATGTGTACATATATATATATATATATATATTATATATATATATATACATATTTTAAAAATCCTATTTCCATACCATTAAGGCATATTGGAGATACGGTGTTAGGCCCGTATTTCCAAGAACTTCGGCACATGAAAGTCTGATGTGGCCAGTGTCACTCCTGGGCGCTTTATCTCTCCAGATGACTCTGGTACTCATTTTTAGAAGCTGGGTGAACACCGGGACCTTTTCTGGTGTGTACCAGAAAAAAAAATCCCACTCTTGGGACTTGAACCGAGCGTCTAACCACTCAATTAACCAGATCGCCATTCCTCATATGCATATATATGTATATATATATATATATATATGGGTGTGTAGTGTGTGTTCATTATTTGTGTTAAAATCAGGATTTTAAGAAGTCTGAATGAATCGGCAAAGTTTTAGTAAATTTCTACATTTTCTTTGTTAACAGCCTCTTACATGGCTCACGGTAGATAGATTTGGTGCGTCGTAATAGATCCATACATTTTCCCATGAATCTGCCAACGTCTCAAAATCCCTTCAAAGTTTCACTTCTTCTTCTTCTTCTTCTTCTTCTTCAGCCATCTAGGCTCGTTGCTGCAGATAAAGTTCGCCTCCATGCTTCTCTCTTCCTAATCTTCTCTCTCCAGTTGGTTGACACCACTAAGCTTTGTATCCTCTTCTATGTTATCTTTCTATCTCTGTCTTGGACTAGCCCTTGGTCTTGCTTCCTTCATCTCTTGTACATACATCATTTTCGTTCGTCTGTTCCCTTCCATTCTTTCCACATGGCCTGACCAGTTTCACTTCACTATGTTAAATCACATATCAACGAATAATTCTCAAAATCTATCCCCCTCCTTTTTTGGACCTTTTTTTTTCCTTAATGAAATTATTTCATAGTACAATCAATATAATTTTGTCAATAGCGTTTGGTCTCGCCTTCGTTATTTTCTCAGTAAATTAAAAAGCTTTATCTTCGATGGCGAAACAAATCTGAGCTGAGCTCAAAAGTCACAGTTCGGAAGCGAGCCACTATTTACATCGGGGCTCTGTTGGGGACGGGGGGGGGGGGGGAATTAGATACGTTTATTATGAAGAGTACGGTAGTGGTTTTCTCCTGTGTGTACTTAAGCTGACAGTAGAGAATCCAGACATAGCGGTACCTGATACAAGGAAATAAATTACATAGGTTAATAGAAACAAGCTGACTGCGATGGCGAGTTGGTGATGACATATCCTGCCGACGTTTCAAGTTTGATTCGTAGTGTACGCATTGATATCTAGGATTTCTTCCACGATCGCACTTTACGAGATTGATATATAATCAATTTAGAGTACGTGCTTCCTCTCCCGCGCTAACGTTGCCCAGCAGTCAGTAGACCCCCATTTCTCACGGCTATGTCCAGACACCAAACTAAACAGCCCCTTTCCAGCCCGCCGTGCGTGGGTTGTAAATTCATCGTGGAAAACAAGGTGCAGTCAAGACTGAGTAAATGTTTCCTTTGTAAAACTGGAATACATTTTCTTCGACTATTTTTGCAATGTGTATTTTAGTGTACTACACTGAAAAACAAAACAAAAAAACTTTAATCGGAAGATTTTCACGGTTATATGAACTATTCTAGTGTATCTTTATACTATTTGGTGTTGGCCCGTATTTGACAGAGAATCATCTGTTTGAGATTCAGTGTTTTGCTAAATGGTCGGCAGTTTATACTACGCTAAGATGGTATCTGTTTACGGACTAATGAATTAAATTATGTTATCAATAAAATATTTTAACTCTTTCATTCTCGAATGAACTTTCATGCTTTGTCGGAATAAATTCTGATGAGAATTTTAAAAAAAAAAAAGAAAATTAGAAAAATTGTAGAAAGAAATTTGAAGTTGCTCGACATTTTTAAAATGTAGATTGGATTAAAATATCCTTCTTTTCATTTTGTTTCGACTGTGCCTAAATATCACTATGAGCATTGATTTACATCTTATCTTATATCCTTCCCGTGCCGTTAAACGTCACATAGGGCTCGCAAAGTAGTTCGCCAATTTTTCCTGTCTTCGGCGAGTCTTTCAACCTCATCAAAAGATTTTATGCCTGTCAATTTGGCCTCTCTTAATAATGTCCTCTTCAGAATTTCACACGGTCTGCTTCTTTTTCTTCGGCCTGTTGTGTTCCACTTGATAGTTTGTTTTGGGATTCTCTGATCATTTCTTCTCATCAAGTGGCCAACATATGTCCATCTCCTTTTCCTGATCACCCATGAGACTGGTTGTTGTTCAGTCATCTGTCTTATCTCTACATTGTTCTTGAATTCGTTCCACTTGATGCCGAGTATTTTCCTTAGGCATTTGTTTTCAAAAGAGTCTAATTTCTTTTCTATTTCTTTAGTTGTTTTCCAGCTTTCGCATGCATAAATAAGGGTGGATATTACATTTGAACTGAATAGTCTTAACTTGGTTTTTGTGCTTATAACTTTTGAATTCCATATGTTCTCAAGATTCTTGAAGATTGATTATGCTTTTGCAATTCTGATCCTAACTTCCTTTCTAGTGTCACCATCCTGGTCTATGTAGCTGCCAAGGTATGCAAATTGATTGACTTCTTCAATATCTGTCCCTTCTATGTGTATTTTTCCATTTTGATTGAGAGGAATTTTCATTATTTTTGTTTTGTCCTTGTTAATTTCAAATCCTATTTTGCTAGCCAGTGAAGACAGGCTATCTGTTTTTTTCTTGCATGGAGTTCACATTATTACTGATAAGAGTTATGTCATCACCAAAATCAAGATCTTCTAGTTGGGTCCCATGTACCCAGTCAATACCTGTGTTACCTGTGCAGCATTTTTTCATTATGAAGTCTATTGTAATCCCAAAAAGTAAAGGAGACAGTATACATCCTTGTTTCACGCCTGTTTCAATCTGGAACCATTCACTCATCCCTTCTTCTGTCTTGACTGCACAAACATATCCATTGTATAAGTCCTTAATGATGTTGACAATTTTAGGTAGTATTCCATATAGACTTAAAATTCTCCATAATGAATCTCTGTGTATGCTATCAAATGCCTTTTTAAAATCTATGAAGTTCAGTATTAATGGTTTCTGTTTTTCAATATGTTCTTCAAGTATTATTCTGAGAGTAAAGATCTGGTCGAGACAGCTTCTCCCCTTTCGAAATCCTGCTTGTTCTTCTCTCATTGCTGTATCCACTATATCTTTGAGTCTATTCAAAATGACCTTGCAGAATACTTTTGACACAACTGATATTAAAGTTACTCCTCTCCAGTTGTTACAGTCACTAAGTTTGCCTTTTTTTTGTGGTATTTTAACAATGATTCCTTTCTTCCAATTAGAAGGGACCTTTTCTTCTTTCCAAATCTTGTTAAACATTCTCTGTAGTTGTCTCATGTTGTCACTATTGATAGCTTTTAGCATTTCGGGTGTTATTTCATCTTCACCTGCATCTTTGTTGTTAGCCATTAAATTCACTGCTGTTTCAGTTTCATGCAATTTAATTTCATCTAGGTTGACATTTAGTTGTGGGGCTGGTAAGTCATTTTCAAGGTTTAACAATTCTTTTGGGTGTGGTCGATTAAGTATTTCTCGGAAGTGTTCAGCCCATCTTTGTTTTTGATTTACACAGACGTGCAAAATCTTTCAACCGTGCCAGTGTTGTTTTGGAGTGAAAAGGGTTAATTCTATCACTGCAGTACAGCACTGGCAGGGTTGGTACATCTTCTCAGTAAGTTTTGAATGATTTTTTTAACCTTTGGTAGATCGTGCATACCCATGCGAATTAATGCTTAGAGAAATATTTAGGCAAAGCTTAAATAAAAAGAAAAATACGAGTAACACGTATCTAGCCCAGCCCATATTTTTTTTTTAAATTATAGAATAACTTACTTTACAATTTCTTTCTACCAAAATTTCTCATCAAAATGTGTTCTGACGAGGTACCCAAGTTAATTCAAAGTGAAATAGTTTATTGTCCAGTTTCTTATTTTCCTCAGATTTAAAAAAAACTTTTATTCTGTAATTGTACTACATACTTTTGTTTAGCCTCTATCATCAAGATAGTACTCTTAGATGGATGCTGCGACATGCGGGTGAGCACATATGAGGCTGTCCTGAATGCAATGATGGCTGCAAGACATCGTTGATGATCTTGCAAATGAATGCATCAGCAGCAGGCCATCTTGCTTACAACCAAAAGGCCTAAAGGAGAGCTGTTAGGGAGGCAAAGTTCCGCAATGGGCATGCAAATGACTGACCGACAGACTGTTATACTTTCATAATTGCAGTTATATTTATACTTCTCTGATAATTTTGTCATAAGTCATCTTCGTACTTCTCTGTTATGTTTTCATAATCGCAACAGTCTTTATACCCCTCTGTTATACTTTTTATAAAGTTCCCAAATTCATGGTCTGAATTTCTACAAAGCTAGATCGAATGTTTAATGAAACATTTAACCACATAATGTCCATGTTTAATACAACAGTTATGTGTGAGCAATATAAGAATTACAGAATGTTAAAAATAAATACACTGACCGGCGCGCGTGCTGTGAACTATACCCATCGTCCGGTAAATGATGGTTTAGAACAATTTCGATATTCCGGAATTTTCTTTTTCCTCCAGAAAAATTAGAATTCCGGAAAATTGAGGTCCGTAAACTCGAAGTTGATCAGAAATGTACATATGCATGCATTTTCTCCTAATCATTGTGCCTGTATGTATAAATGTGCTGACATTATTGTATGTTCTCATTGTTACTAAGAAAGTCTGTCCTTAGAAAAAAAAAAAATTCTTTTAATTCCGGTTAAATGCAAAAGCCAGATATTGCAATAAAACGAAAAACTAGATAACGGTCAAAGCCACAACGAAACTAAGGTCGTTAGAATGCTTCACATGAAACTAAAATAACAATAACTATCAAACGCGATTTCATTCTCATCTTTCATTGTATTTTATTTTTCCTTTCTTCTTAAAATTAAATTTTTCAAGCGAAATTAAGAATAAAAAATATAGCGTGCAAATAAAGACTGTTATGCCCATTTGTCTTCTTTTTTTTTAAAGCACACGGTTCTGAATATCTTGCGAAACAACCTTCATACATTTTGTCGTTTTTCCCTCCCGCTCAAGCAATCAAGCAATCAAGTGCAGTGCCGCGTGGCGTAGGTGATCACTTCTCTCCACAACTCCCTGTCTTTTGCCTTGATTATGAGATCCGCCGGTGACTTCTTCCTAGCCGGACTGACAGCCCATCCAGTAACTTCTCTCTCTGTCTTCCTCTGCCTCTTCTTCCCTCATTGTTTCCAGTTGCCACAATGTGTTCCAGTTTTCCTCTTCTCAGGAAATGTCCTGTAAATCTCGCTTGTCTGCCTCTGATCTTTGCTGTAATTTGCCTTTTAACTCCAGCCTCTCTTAAGACTTCTTCGTTGGTTTTCTTAGCTGTCCATGGTACCTTCAACATCCTTCTTATGAACCACATCTCCATGGTCTCCATTTCTCGCTGCACTCTCTTATTCATGGACCATGCTTCACATCCATAAAACAAAATTGGCCCGACGAAACATTTAAGTACTCGGAATATTGCTTTCATTGATATGGATCTGTTGCACAAGATTATCCAGAACTGTACAGGCGGATGGATTTCCTCTTGCCGGTGTGGTCTTCTAGAAACAACTTCACGCAGATTACACCCACCGCTGAGAATGCTTCCATCTATAATCTTTCGACCGGGTTGTAAAGAGACAAAGGAGCTGGATTTCAGAAGTATCACATGGAGAAGGGATAAATTTCTCGCCAGCTTTTGACTGGCTGGAAGTTTTGGCGACTCGGTTTCAGATCTTAACGTCTTCTTGTTTTGTGTAAAGTTGACTTGTTTATATTCGTTACCTAGTCTTATTGAAACAGCATGGCTGCTACGGCCTTGACGCTAAAATATTGAGTAAAGTTGCGTGTAGCATTTTTATTGTTATTTTCTCGTCGTTTTTCATCAATTGATTTGATGGAGCGCTCTGCTTTCAACGTTTCACCAGCTTTTGGAAGGCAGGTCGTTGTGTCTGTCTCGCCGTGTGCCATTTCATGCCAGTCTTGGAAGCTGTAATTCGCACTAATTTACGCATTCTAACTTGTGTCCTCTTAATTCTCTCCACATTCTGCCAGAGTAAATTTAGATGAGAAATTTTAGTAGAAAGTAAATAGAAAGAAAGTTACTTTACAACTTAAAAAAATATGGGTTGGGTTAGAAATGTTCATCATCATCATCATCATCATCAGGTGCCGTGCCGACTGGCGTTGGCTATTATGCTTCTCCAGAGTACCCGATCCTTCATGCAGGCCATCAGTTCAGTTGGTGATCTCCTCTTACACCATCCCGTCAGACTGTCCAGTATCTATTCTCTTGGTCTTCCTCTTGATCTTCTTCCTTCCATTTTTCCTGTTGTTAGAAATGTTAGTACTTTATTTTTAATTGAAACTTTTCCTAGAAATCAAGTTGAGCACTGATTGTCAAGGATATGCAAAATGTATCAACACTGCCAGGGTTGTTTTTGGCTGAGAGAAAAAAAGATTTATTTTTTTGCACAGACTGCTGCTGATTGTTACATTGCATGCGGGCAAAATCACTGACAGATTCAGTCAATAGTTTAGAACAGGCTTAAGCCAATTGGGCCCTGAATAACAGGGGGCCCCTGGTGAGGGTAGAAACTCTACCGTTACAGATCATTGCTTCATGTGATAATCACTTATAACGTATATGGCAATATTAGCATGTAGCTGTGTGTGTGTGTTACAGAAGACAGTGACGTGTCAGTTAATGTGTGCTCTGTGTAATACAAAGTGATGTAGTAACCGCAGAGATCACAGCTACAGGGGATCAGGTCATATTTCAGGAGATGGATGGTATAGGTCGGAGGAGGGGGGGGGGGGGATGGGGTGTGAGAAAGGACATGGGTGGTGATTAATGTGTCACTGATCAAAATACCGTTGAGATGGGGTTTTTTTTTAACTGGGTAAGTGACAGACATCCTTCAACTTTTTCGGCAAAATGAGTAATTCTGTCTGGTCTTTTCTTCCTTAATGACCGAAGTTAGACAGCCTTCCAGACATTAAAAACAAAAAACAAAAAAAAAAAGGGACGGAAACTAAACGCAAAATTATAATATCTCGGCGGACTAACCAACTGGTTTGGGAAAGAACATGCACCAGATGTGAATACAACAACCTAGAACTTGTTGGTTAGTTTGGATTATCTTCAACGGATTCAAGACACATTCCATAGCTCCTCCGATCTCTCCCCTCCTCCCTCTTTTGTTAGACAGCATACGATGACTGATGACACCTGTCAGATGTTAACTGACCAGCCTACTTGTATCATACCCGGAATACATCACGTTCAGCGGTTCTAGGTTTGGCCCATCCCTAGAATTCTTCATAAACTGTTAGAACTAGAATACGCATGTTGGGGCGGTACCACGTGAGCTCATGAATAAACATGTGATTAGAACTATTTTTCTGTAAACTCCGCGTTGTTTACAGCTGCCAGTGAAACGTAGTGTAGGAGACGAACTTCATCATAAATGTGTTCTAGAAAGTTCACTATATTAATTCATTACTTGTTACTGAATTAACGTGTGTTTAGAACTTTTTTTTCTTTAAGCGCGTCTATGCTGTCTGCAGATGGAAATGTAATACTGGAGAGAAACTTTATCACATACATGCGCTAGAAGGTTCCCTATATTAATTCAATATTGTTCTGGAAAATATGTGGTGTTATTTACTCGTGTATTCTTAATTATTCTTGAAAAAAAAACTGAAGGATATACATATACATACAGACAGGACATATAAAAAAAGTTATCAAGCTGATAAAATTGGTAATGGATAAGCATTCGGACGGTTGGAAGCCACATACCATCAACTGGACATCACAAAATATAACTAAGTTTTTGATGTTACCTGATGCCGTAACAAATTTCCGCAACAGGACTTCGTCTGGTGAAGGTTACATGGTGAGCGATGCGAATGAAAAGAGAATCATCGTTATAGCAGTCATAATGGCCTGTGAGTTTTGTCTTTTACATTTTATGGCATTCCATTAATTTATCTGCTCTTGGATGTTGTTTTTTTTTTGTCATTAGTATGATCGATTTTGTTATTTTACTTAGCTTTCTTGCATCTAATATCCTCTTTTTCGTTTTGTGGCAAATTTTGCGCTAATTTAGAAATTATTACGGAAAAAAAATACTGTACCCGCCTCTTTCTCTCTCTCTCTCTTTCTTTTTCTATTTCTCTCTCTCTCCCCCTCTCTCTCTTCTCCCTCTCTCTTTCTCCTTCTTCTCTCTCTCTCTCTCCTCTCTTTCTCTCTCCTTCCCCCCCTCTCCCTCTCTCTCCAGAAGGAATAAGGGATAAAGCAACGACAGTGACAGTCAGACCCAAGTGAAAGATTTTTAGAGGTCTAATGATATGTCCTGGCAAGCATGTGTGGTGTTTGTGTGTGTTTGTGCGTCTGTGTGTGTTTATGTGTTTGTGTTTGTGTGTTTGCGTGCTTGTATGTTTGTGTTTCTGTGCTTGTGTGTGTTTATGTGTTTGTTTCTGTGTTGATTTGTGTGTTTGCGTGTGTGTTTGTATGTGTTTGTTTGTGTATTTGTGTTTGTGTGTGTGTTTGTGTGTTTGTGTTGGTGCGTGTGTGTTATGTGTGTTTGTTTGTGTGTTTGTTTGTGTGTATTTGTTTGTTTGTGTGTATTTGTTTGTTTGTGTGTTTGTGTATTTATCTTTGATTGTGTGTGTTTGTTTGTGTGTGTTGTGTGTTTGTGAGTGTTGTGTATTTGTGTGTGTTTGTGTGTGTGTTTGTGTGTGTTTTTATTTGTGTGCGTGTTTGTTTGTGTGTTTATGTGTGTTTGTTTGTGTGTTTATTTGTGTGCTTGTGTGTGTTTGTTTGTGTGTATGCTTGTGTGTGTGTTTGTGTGTGTTTTTGTGTGTTCGTGTTTGTGTGTAGACAGTACCGTTTTAACGCAGTTGTTGTTATTGTCGCTTTTAAATTTTGTGTTAATTATTTTAACGGCTTCAGTTTCCTGTTAACTTTGACGTTATTCTTCTATTCGGTTTTACTGCAGTGATGTGGGTTGTGTATCTTGCTGGTAGTTTAAATCTTTTTCCTCTTTTTCTCTCCAGGTCTTATTTTTCCACCCCCTTTTTGTTATGGCAGTGATGTGTGTTTGTATCTTCATTATTGTTATTTATCATTAGTTGCCGTGCCAGCAGGCGTTAGTTGTCATCCTTCTTCACATACATCAATCCTTGATATTTCCTATGAACTTGTCCCATCCCGTTACGTTGTCCACGATTTTTTTTTTTCGTCTCTTGGCCTTCCCCTGCTTCTCTTCCCATTTACCTTTCCTGCAGTTTGAAAACCTTCCCCTTCTCATTATGTGGCCAATGAATGATGACGTCGTTTAATTAGGTTCCTATCTATCTATCTATCTAGCTATCTATCTATCTATCTATCTATCTGTCCGTCTGTCTGTCTGTCTGTCTGTCTGTCTGTCTGTCTGTCTGTCTGTCTGTCTGTCTGTGCCATGCCGCGTGGTGTAGGCGATCATTTCTCTCCACAATTCCCTGTCTTTAGACTTGATTATGAGATCCGCCAGTGTCTTTCTTCCTAGCCACACTGACAGCCCATCCAGTAACTCCTCTCTCTGTCTTCCTCTGTCTCTTCTTCCCTCAATTTTTCCACTTGCCACAATGTGTTCCAATTTTTCTATTCTCAGAAAATGTCCTATAAATCTCGCTTGTCTGCCTCTGATCTTTGCTATAATTTGCTGTTTTAACTCCAGTCTCTCTTAATACTTCTTCAGTGGTTTTCTTGGCTGTCCATGGTACCTTCAACATAATTCTCATGAACCACATTTCCATGGCCTCCATTTCTCGCTGCACTCTCTTATTCATGGACCATGTTTCACATCCATAAAACAGAAACAGCTCGATGTAACATTTAAGTACTCAGAATCTTGTTTCCATTTATATCGATCTGTAGTTTTATTTCTACATCTCCTTTTGTTAGAAATAATCTGTTGTCATCTTAGCTGTCAGTGGTACTCTTATATCCTTTTAAGAAGCACATCTCTGTTGCCGGTAATGATCTTAGCATTGATCTGCTCATTGTCCATGACTCACTTCCACAGTGTAGAACAGGCTTAGTATCGCATTTTAGAATTCTTTTTTTTTTTGGTGTTGGGTGATAGAAAGCTGTTTATCCTTCCCCTGAAAGCTATTTTTGCCTTAGCATATTCCTTTTTCATGATTTCAGAAATGAATTTTTCATCTGATATTACTAGTGCCCAAATATTTAAATGTATCCATCTCCAAGTTGTTCTTTGTGCTTCAAAGTTGCATTTAGGTGAGTTCTTTTTCCGTGATATAATCAATGTTTCTGTTTTCTTGCTATTTAGGGTGTCTTTTCTTTTCCATTTATTTACTACTATAGCTGGGGGGGGGGGGGGTGAAGACGCCCGTTGAGGCAATCAGCTACCCATGGCTGATATGCCAGCGTCAGGGTTAGGGACCCATAGCTGATCAAGACCCTGTCCCACCTCTCCGTGGTACTCCCAGTAATATGCCTAGCCTGGCTAACGGGACAGGGATTGCCATAGTGTCTAATTCTTCTCATAATAATTTTATTTTTTCATCTTTATTCCGTGTCTAGTTCTTCTCATAATAATTTAATTTTTTCATCTTTATTCCGTGTCTAGTTCTTCTCATAATAATTTTATTTTTTCATCTTTATTCCGTGTCTAGTTCTTCTCATAATAATTTAATTTTTTCATCTTTATTCCGTGTCTAGTTCTTCTCATAATAATTTTATTTTTTCATCTTTATTCCGTGTCTAGTTCTTCTCATAATAATTTAATTTTTTCATCTTTATTCCGTGTCTAGTTCTTCTCATAATAATTTTATTTTTCCATCTTTATTCTGTGTCCAGTTCTTCTCATAATAATTTAATTTTTCCATCTTTATTCTGTGTCTAGTTCTTCTCATAATAATTTAATTTTCCCACCTTTATTCTGTGTCTAGTTCTTCTCATAATAATTTAATTTTCCCACCTTTATTCTGTGTCTAGTTCTTCTCATAATAATTTAATTTTTCCACCTTTATTCTGTGTCTAGTTCTTCTCATAATAATTTAGTTTTTCTATCTTTATTCTGTGTCTAGTTCTTCTCATAACAATTTTATTTTTCCTTCTTTATTCTGTGTCTAGTTCTTCTCATGATAATTTTACTTGTCCGTCTTTATTCTGTGTCTAGTTCTTCTCATAATAATTCTCAACAGTGGTTTTGTGATATGACATACTTTTAGAAAAACTATCCTTTTTTTTCCTTCATCATCATCATCATCATTATCATCATCATCACCATCATCAATCTTATTCGTCTTCTTCTTCGTTTCTCATGTATAGTGTTAAATTCTAATTTTGCTCATATGTAATTAAGCCATAGTCATTATAACCATACATTATCCTCCTTGCTAGCATCTCCATTATTCATCTTCATCTTCATCAGAATCATGAAGAACACCATTTTATTGCGGTCTGTACAAATCTTTCCCCTCTAGTCACGCTTATTGGTAACATGACCTTGATATTGGTCCTGATGTGCAAGAGGTCAAGACGAACACGTCGCGTGAGCATCTTGTTGATAAACCTTGCCTTTGGGGACTTGGCGGTTGCCTTGTTCGTCAACAGCACAGAGATTCTGTTTCTTGCCTTTGGCGACTGGGCCCTTGGGCCAGTCTTGTGTAAGATCAGCGTCTATGTTCAGGTGAGTTTAAAAAAAAAAAACTTCCTATCTCTAACCTAATCAACCAATGCCCATTACCACACACATACTTTTCGTGTGGAAGCAACATACACGCCATTTTTGTTTCTTCTTTTTTTTATGGGGAAGTGGTACGCACTCCTATGCCAAGTTTCTTTATTTTTTTTTAAGAATGGGTTAAAATTACGAACTTGTGCCACGGAACAAAACCCAGTAAGTACAGTCGTTTTAGTTACAATTTTATTTTCCGTTTACATGGGACAAGAAATTTACTGCTTGTTCGAATAATGTGAAGTAAATTGCTACAAAATTTGATCTGTCGAGCGGCCGAACCGATAGTGACGGAGCTTCTGGGAGTGAAAGCAGTAGTTTCTACGCCCTCTGTCGATATGATTCATGCTAGTGCTACGGAGTGTGTGCATCTGTTTTGAAACATCCGTTCTGGTAGGGAAATCGGAGCAATGTATATTTATCCGGGCTAAATATCCCAGCTGAGCGGGATTTTTTTTCCGACCAATACGGCCCTGAGGTCGACCCAGCCTCGTAAAATGGGTACCAGAGAAAATCTGGGAAGTAAAGGCAGCGAGGAAAGGAACTGGTCACCCTACCTCACACGCTGATGACCCAGCATAATGAGGTCTCTAACGCTTCACCCCCTACGGCATTTGAAATGCTATGGGACTATCTTTACTTTACTTTTTAAATGGTTGATTTCAGCATTTTAAAAGTGATTAAACTGACAGCAGCAACCAAGCTAAAAGTAGTCAACTTGCTTCGTAAATGTCTGTACTTACTCGTAGCTTCTGAGTGGGTAAGTGGTTAGTGCATTAGTCTCTCATTGCGAAAGTTGAGGGTTCGAATCCGGCCGGAGGCACCCTAGTCACCCAGCTGTAGAAAGGGTACCTGACTTCTTCTGGAGTTGGGTAAGGAAGGGCAGCCAGGCGTGATACCGATCATATCACCCTCTAGTGTGCTAACACCATATCCCTATGTACCTCTAATGTATGCCAGGGTTACCTGCAGGTTTAAACCTCAGGCCCCGAACATCAAGAAATAAAATTATCTGCAAAAATAAAGAAAATTTTGGGTACATAAAAATGATTAAAGAAGTAAACGATAAACGTACTAACAAGTTCAAGGTTGACAATGACGTCAACTATAGGGGAATCAGGTCACATATTAGGGTTTGGAGATATAGCTTAAATTGGAAGGGGTGGTGGTTCTACTTTTAGCCTTATAGTCTGGGTGGTGGTTCTACTTTTAGCCTTATGGTCTGGGTGGTGGTTAGTCAGTCGCTGGTCTGACTAGACCAGTTATTAAGGAAACTGAACAAAAAAGACCTAGCTCTGTTGTTGGTCATGGGGAAATGATTCCTTACATTCTGGGCATTGTCCTTGCGTTTTCGGCTTTCGACATCAGGATGTTATTTAGTGTTTTTTTAAGAGATGTTGGCTGTGTGTTTACAGTGTCCGGGCAAATGGGATTTGCGCCCACTACAGTCAATTAAAGTTATTAAGAAATATGCCTACTTGGAGTAGGGTTTTGTGTTTAAATCTAATCCATGTCTTGGAAAATAACATCTTGTTGGCAGAAATGCAGCAATTATTGAGGAAAGACGCTGGCGATGGTTGGGACATGTGCTCCGAATGACTGACAATTCACTACCAAAAATAGCACTAAGATGGACACCACAGGGGACCAGAAGTAAGGGTAGATCAAAGGAGACATGGAGAAGAACAGTAGAGAGGATGAGCAATAGAGGACTCACCTGGCCAAAAGCGGGAAAAAAAAGACAAAAGACAGGCGTTTGTGGGAAACCATTACAGGGCACCATGTGCCCTGGGCACTTACGGTTCAGAGAGAGAGAGAGAGAGAGATAAGAGAGAGAGAGAGAGAGAGATGTTTTTGATACTTTAAAAATCTTGTAACTCCTTTAGCTGTGTGATATTATTTTCTGTTACAAGGGTAAAAGGATTAGGTGCCTCACAGAACTCCCAGGAGCTAGGCAGTCTTTAAAGTCAGACTCCGCTGAAACTCTGAAAACGTAAAGTGTAGATAAAGTGTAGATTAAGTGTAGATAAAGACAGTTCTGTCCAGCAATAAAGGCGCCGTGGAGAGACACTCTTAGTGCCCGTATTTGTTTTTCTTAATCTATCGGCTCAACAGAGGGTGATGCGATTATCATCAGACCTGGCTATCTTCTCTTCTTCCCGGGTTTAGAAAGAATCTCCTGTCTACTTTCAGAGATGAACGACCGGGGCAGCTCTTGTTGGGCTTAACCACCGTGGAGTCCCTCCAAGTTTGAAAAAATAAATAAATAAATAAAAGACTTCGATTCGATTTCAGAGATGAAGAATATGAACATGTACTCAGTTTGCACATTCAAAGTTATGATTTACGATTCGAATTCAAATTTGCCACAAGGGACTTGAATTCATAGAATTCTAACTGGAGTAAAGATGAAGCGACACACACGTAAATAATGCCATGCGTTGTTATGGATACCTTAGTGAATCTGTGATTTAGTAAAAACTAAAAAGTTGTTTGGCTGGAAACAGATCGCGAGCTGAGTTCTAGTCTACACGCAATCAACTCTCACCTCGAACCCAAATCGAGTTTTCAAAGTGACTGAGGCCTACAGTTTTTATCACGAATAATGAAACGTTAACAATTTGTAAAGCTTTGTTTTCTTTTGTTTTATCGTCTAACAGATGATCTGCTTAAGCTCGGCAACAAATCTTCTGACGACCATGAGCATTGATAGATACCAGGTAGGTCAGTCAATTTACAGGAAAATGTGATGAAAAGAAAGACGCAGGGGAACATTATCATTTTTGAGTAATTAATATGTTGGAGGACCTTGACTTTGCGGACAACATCTGTCTATTATCAAGCAGTCACAAAGATATGCAAGATAAAATAAACAAGCTAACTCAGAATGCAAACAACATTGGACTAAAGATCACCGTAGGAAAGACAAATGTGAACAACAGAAACGCACTCAGATTAGATAGCAAGTTAGTGGAGGAGGTCAATGAATTTGTATACCTTGGCTGTAGAGTAATAGATAATGGAGACAGCACAGAGGACATCAACAGCAGACTTACTAGAGCAAACCAGGCTTTTGCAGTGCTGCAGACTATATGGAAATCTAATAAACTAAGCATGAAGACGAAAATCAGGATATTTAAGAGTAATGTTCTAAGTGTACTACTCTATGGAAGTGAATGCTGGAAAATCACTAAAACTATAGAAAATAAGTTGAATTCTTTCTAGACTAAATGTTTACGAAGAATTAGAAAAATATCTTGGCCAAACACCATAAGAAATAACATCTTGTTGGCAGAAATGCAGATGAAGCCACGGACAGCAATTATTGAGGAAAGACGCTGGCGATGGTTGGGACATGTGCTCCGAATGACTGACAACTCACTACCAAAAATAGCACTAAGATGGACACCACAGGGAAACAGAAGTAAGGGTAGACCAAAAGAGACACTGAGAAGAATAACAGAGAGGATGTTGAGCAATAGAGGGCTCACCTGGGCAAGAGCAGAAAAAAAGCAAAGGACAGGCATTTATGGAAAACCCTTGCGGAAGACCCATGTGCCCTGGGCACTTAAGGTTCAGACAGAGAGAGAGAGAGAGAGAGAGAGAAGATGTAGATTTTTGCCATTTATGTATCACATGGCGAAGGCCTGCTTGGCAGAGTGGTTAGGCCCTTAGTCTACTAATCTGGTGGTGACAGGTTCATGTCTCAGTAGTGGGGATTTTTTCTGGTACAGAACAAAAAGGCCCCTTGATCCACCTAGTCTCTAAAAATGGATACCAAAGAAATCTGAGAAGGTAACACTTTCATGTGCCGAAGGTCTTGGAAATAAGGGCCTAAAACCGTATCCCCCAATATGCCTTAATGGCATGGAAACGGGACCTTTACCTTTATCTTTACCTTTATATGTATTACATGCCACATTTAATATCAGTTCAGTATAAAAGAATTTTTTACAAAAGAATGAAGAAATGAGATTTTTTTTTTCAAAATGAAAAAAGAAGAATATCGAAATGCAAAGAGAATAGACAAGAAGTGAAAGAAAACAGTATAAGAGAAGAAAGAAATAGAAGAAAAAAGAGAAAAAATACAACAAAGGAAGAAAAAGGTGAGAAGAAAATAGAACTGAAGAAAGGAGAATAGAAGACAAGGGGAAAGAAAGAATAGAAAATAGAAGATAACGGAGATTAAGAGAATAGATTGGAAGAAAACAGAATCGAAAAAAAGAAAGAATAGAATAAGCAAAAATGGAATAGAAAAAAGAAAGGGAATAGAAGAAAGTAGAACAGAGGAAAGGAGAATGGGGAAAATATAGAAGACATTGGAAGATAAATAAAGACAATAAAACAAAAGAGAAGAGAAGATTCAAAATAGAACATAAGAAATGAAAATCAAAGAAAATAAAATGGAAAAAAAGAGGATAGTAGAAAAGAAGATACGAAAAGTAACCGCAGATCAGGGGACGTAGCCAATGAAAAATATATAAAAATACTCGTTTTCATCTCCCTCGAGTCTTTTTTTTTTCATATAGGAGTTCTTCGACTTCCGATGGTTCGATTTACGGTTTTTCGATTTTACGATGATGCTACAGCAGTGCACATTCAGTTCTCTATATCTATTGATGTGTCCAACTTGTACTCATTTATTTATTTTTTAATTACTGGTCTTTAGTTATTTATTGCAGTTATGTGTTTAACACTTGTCTGATGGGGAGGTGTACTTCCTCTGATGATCTGAAGGAGCTGTATTGTTGTTCGGCTCTCCACAGTAGAGGGTTTACTGCATACTTGTTCAGTGGCAGTCATAACTTATTTATTTACTTATTTATTTATCGTATTATTTATTTTAGACTTTTCAACTTACGACAGCTCATCGAAACGTACTCCCGTCATATGCAGAAAGGTCACCTCTACATTTTCTATGGTTACGTACCTTGATTTGCGGCTACCTTTTGACTCGCCCTAGTATGAAAAGAGAAAATGAAATAGAATAGAAGAAAAAAATTATTAGGAAAAATATTAAGAAAATTCCAAATTCTATGTATTATTTAAAGCGGGTTGTTCTGAACCACCCACCCCCACTTTTTGTACCCTTTTCACCGTATGTCAGAATGCCATTGCCCCTCCCCGCTTTACAAAATTGTCTGACTCAAAATATAACAGTATGTGTTACATGAATTGATTAAGGAAGAGAGGTCTAAATCTACATGAGCACATATATGCACTAATACAACAAATACGGAGAGAAGAAAAACTCCATAGTGAATGGAGAGAACCACTACTGATTCCAGTATTTTTTAAAGGCATACAAATGTCAAGGCACAACCTTCAACAAAAGCAACACAGTAAGCGAGGAATTTAAAAGCAGAGTACAGATAGGGAATAAAATAAACTTCGCCTTGCAACACCTGTTAACATAAAAAATCCTTTCCCAAAACACCAAAATAACAATCTACAATACTATAATAAGACCAGCCATCGTGTATGGATCACATACGTGGAGTACAACAAAGAAAGATGAACAACAACAGCACATCTTTGAGAAAAGAACCCAAGAAGAGTCTTTGGGCCCATAAAGGATACCAACAGTGGAGAATGGAAAGCTAGAAAGAACACTGAACTTATTTAAATCACAATGAATTATAAATGTCTTGAAACTGAACAGACTACACTGGCTGGGGCATGTAGAAAGAATGGAAGACAAACGAAAATATATATACACAAGAGATGAAGGAAACAAGACCAAGGGGTAGACCAAGACAGAGATGGAAAGACAACATAGAAGAGGATATAAAAGAAACTGGTGTCACCAACTGGAGAGAGAAAATTAGGAATAGAGAGGAATGGGGGGCGAACTTTGTCTGCAGCATCTGGCTCAGAAACCTGAAGAAGATGTCACAAGCATCATCACATGATTGTGGATTGTCTGATTAAAAAATATAACACTACGACATAACTGTGGCTATGGCCTGCGCCCACGGCTTTGTGTCCGTTCAGCGAACGTTTAAACGAGTTGTTTTGAATCCCGGGATGAACTCGGATATTTAATATGTTACTTGGGGGAGAACAGAACGAAAGCTTGATGTGAGAGGACACATTTTGTCGTTTCTGTCTACACGGAGTCCTAGCTATTATTTAGATGTTTCATCTTGTTCCTGAATTTGTCCGAATGTTTGAGAAGTTATCAGCTTCGTGACTGGATGTACTAACAGCTGAGCTGGAGTTGTACAACTGGATATGTTAGAAGCTATGATCTTCCTGTATCGCCATACAATCATCATCATGTTCCATCAATAAACGTTCCTTTATGTGTTACTGGAAAATCTGAACTTGTCTGATTATTTTGTAACAAAGAATGACTGGGCAGTTGCAAGAACCAAAATTTTTTGAAACAATATTTGGTCACTTCAGATGAGTGCCAACTAAACAAATAGTGGTCATAGATTAGGCAATTCGATTACAAAAAGCACATTCTACATAAGTGTATATAATATTCCAACAGTTTAAGTCAGTGGACCCCCCCCCCCCCCCCCCGCCTGATCCCCTAACTGAGAACCCTTGTTTTAAACTGTTAAAATTAAAACAGTGGCTTTCAAATTTCTGCAGGTAATTGTCAAGCCTATGCAGACCCTGGCTAGCCGCCCTTGGATCTGGCTGAAGATCGCTGTTGCCTGGACTATGAGCCTGATTTTCCCAATTCCACAGCTTTTCATCTTTGTCCAGTACAACGATGGCCTCAAATACGACGGGATGCCTCGAAGAAACTGTGGCAGTCGTGGATACACCGCTTCCTGGCAGAGGAAGGTGTATTTTACTTACACCACTGCTTACATACTTGTGGTTCCTATGGCAATAATGCTGTACTGTTACGTCAAAATCATTAAAGTTGTGTGGATACGAGCAACTAACGAAACCAGAAAACAATCTTCGTGTGGGATATTGCCATCCAACTCAAATTCACCATCTTTTAGAATAAGTGAAAATGGTTCGAATCCTGGCTCACCAAGAATGAGTGTCAGAAGGGGTCTGGTCTCTGCCGCTAAACGGAGAGTTTTGATTATGACGCTCAGCGTCGTGATCAGTTTCTTGCTGTGCCAAGTGCCGTATTTTTGTGTGAACCACATTCGAATATACAGTGACTACAAGACGAAACTAGAAGGCGCTAAGATCGTGAGCGAATTTATGGTCATGGTACACAGCACCTTGAACCCTATTCTCTACGGCCTTTTTACTTTGAGGGAGTACCATCTGAAGTATCTGATAGCATTTCTGGCAGGCTCTCGCCACTCAGTTCCTGTGAAAGGCATGCGGTTTAAGCAGTACTCAGGTGAAAGGCGTAAACTTTTCACCAAGGGTCGCTCAAGTTTCGTCAGTATTGACAAAGACGGTCGCACTTCGACAGCGCTGGTTGGCGCTGGCTATGACAGCAACTCACACACAGATTTGTTCGGAGCTTGTAATCCAGCAGCTCATGGCATGTTAACAGAAGAATTTAACTCTCCGCCTGTGGTGCCCGAGGAAACCTCGTCGACCGCCTCGATTTTTAAATACCTTCTCCGCTGTAGAACAGTGCCTCAGTTTGTCAGGACCAGAGAAAAGAAGAAGCAACACGATTCGGGGGCCATTCTGTTTACCAGTTGCGAGGCTATCCATCTGTCACAAAGACAAAAGCGGGCATCGAAAGACATGGAGTAAACTAGACTACGTTTTATAATTTACTTGTCACAACCAAGCTCATTCACGGCACAGGGTGTTTGACCAACATATGAAAAAAAAAAAAAAAGAGTTAGACCAGTGGTTCTTCTACTGGGGTTCATGAACCCCGGAGTGTCAGCGGATCAGCAAGTGAATTGTTATTGTGCTTTCAATAGAGTTCTGTTTATTGCTTCATTTTTAATGAAGGGCCCACACGTGTCCTCAGCCTGGAGACTCCAGGGCACAAAAGTTGAGAACTAATGTAGAGAAAATGCTTTAGACGTGAGAAGAAGAAGAACAGTAAGAATGACTCGAACTGCGGATTCGGCTAAAATGAGCAACCGCCCAGCTGCAAAAGGGCAGCGCACTGTCAACTCAGGCACTTTGTATATATTTTACGGGTGTATGGTGATCATCTAAAGTGCTCAAACACTTTACTGTGAGCAAACCTCGTTGTTTCTTTCCTAGCGTAAACGTCTCTCTCTCTCTCTCTCTCTCTCACACACACACACACACACATATCTTACATCTCATATCTTACATCCTCCCCGTGCCGTTAAACATCACATAGGGCTCGCATGGCAGCTCGCCAATTTTTCCTGTTTTCAGCGAGCCTTTCAACCTCATCAAGGGATTTTATGCCTATTAATTTGGCTTCTCTTAATAATGTCCTCTTTAGAGTTTCACGTGGTCTGCCTCTTTTTCTTCGGCCTGTTGTGTTCCACTTGATAGCTTGTTTTTTGGGATTCCCTGATAGTTTCTCTTCTCATCATGTGACCAACATATGTCTGTTGTAATTCCAAAAAGCAAAGAAGACAGTATATTTTTTTGTTTCACGCTTGTTTCAATCTGGAACCATTCGCTCATCCCTTCTTCTGCTTTGACTTCACAAACATATCCATTGTAGAGGTCCTTAATGATTCTGGCAAGTTTAGATGATAGTCCACATAGACTTACAATTCTCCACAGTGAATCTCTGTGTATGCTATCAAATGCCTTTTTTTAAAGTCTATGAAGTTCAGTATTAATGGTTTCTGCTTTTCAATATGTTCTTCAAGTATTATTCTTAGAGTAAAGATCTGGTCAAGACAGCTTCTCCCTTTTCGAAATCCTGCTTGTTCTTCTCTCATTGCTGTATCCACTATATCTTTAAGTCTATTCAAAATGACCTTGCAAAATACTTTTGACACAACTGATACTAAAGTTACTCCTTTCCAATTGTTAGTCACTAAGGTTGCCTTTTTTTTTTTGGTGGTATTTTGACAATGATTCCTTTTGTCAATAAATCTTTCCAAATCTTATTAAGTATTCTCTGTAGTTGTCTCATGTTGTCACTATTGATAGCTTTTAACATTTCGGATATTATTTCAGCTTTACCTGCAGCTTTGTTGTTAGCCATTAAATTCACTGCTGTTTCAATTTCATTCAATGTAATTTCATCTAGATTGACATTTAGTTATGGGGTTGGTAAGTCGGTTTCAATGTTTAACAATTCTTTTGGGTGTGGTCGATTAAGTATTTCTTAGAAATGTTCAGCTCAACTTTGCTTTTGGTCTTTACTTGATGTTAATAGGGTTCCAGTTTTGCTAAGGACTGGTCTTTCTTTAGATGTAATAGTACCTGTTAGCCTCTTTTTGTATGTTATATAAAGTTTTGCTGTCTCATGTTTTTGCTGCTTTCTCTGCCTCTTTCACCATATTGTCTATGTATTCTCTTTTATCCCTTCTAGCTGAACTTTTTACTTTCTTGTCTATTTCTTTGTATGTTGCTTTCGCCAGATCTTTCCCAAGATCTGTCTTTACATTCAATGTGTCTAATATGGCTGCTCGTCTTTCATGTATGTACTTCCATGTGTTTTCTGATATCCATGCTTTTCTTTTTTTTTTCAGTCCAGTGGTTGCTTCTGCTGCTGTGATTATGGCTGTGCTGTAGGAATTCCATAATTCATCTATACCTATCTCCTCTACTTCACTGAGTGTTGTGGAATGATTGGCAAGTTCCTGATTGAAACTACTGTTAGTACTCTTTTCTTGTAGGCTGTGGTTGTTTATCTTTCTGTGTACTGATTTCTTGTGTTGGCTTTTTCGTTTTTAGTTTTATTTTCCCTATACACAGATTGTGATCACTGTTGACATCTGCACCCCTATATGCCCTTACATCTATCAGAGATGTTCTGTATTGCTTTCTAATACAAAAATGATCTATCTAGTTTCTAGTTCTATCATCTGGAGATATCCACGTTGTTTTATGTATCTCTTTGTGTGGAAATATTATGCCTCCAGTGACCATGGCCTCTGTTAGACATATTTCAATTAATCTTTCTCTGTTCTGATTTACCATGTCAGTTCCTTCTTTCCCCATTACTTTTTCAACGTCGGTGTTATCTTTCCCTACCTTAGCGTTGAAGTCCCCCATAGCAATTAGGATGTTGTGTTGAGGGACTTTGTTGATGATTTGTTGTAATTGGTGATAGAAATCATCTTTCACCTCATAATCTGTATCGTTCGTGGGTGCATAACACTGTATTATTGTCATTCTTCCGTGTCTTAGGTTGTATCGTGCTCTTATTAAACGACTGTTCACTGATTCACATTCTACAAGGCTCTTTGCTGCTACATTTGACATACTTATACCTACCCCCTCTTGATGTTTCCTGTCGCCTCTGCCTGAATGTATTATTAACTTACCGTTTTCTGCCGATCTTTACCTGCTTCTGGCCATCGCATTTCACTGATGCCCAGTATGTCTAGATGGTATCTCTCCATTTCTTTGATGACCTGGGTAGTTTTTGTTGGTGCTGCCATCGTTCTTACATTCCAGAACCCAATCTTTGTCACATGTTTAGGACCGACGAATGAGCTCTTCGGAGTTGGCATCCCTGATGCTCGGTTGGTTTCTTTGCCAGTTTCCATAACAATATCTTTTTTTCCCATCTAGATAGGTCCCAGGATAAGGTCGTTAGCCTTATGCCCAACTCCCGGTACAGGATATGTGACAGATCAGGCGGGATTTCGCTGATTTCTGTATGCCGGCGAGAGCGTTAAACTTGCACGTCACATATACGTCTTCTTCTTCAATCTCATTGGAACTGCGGGCTGGTGTTCTTTTCAGCCGATGCAGTGAAGATGTTGAGACACAGCAGGGGTCGTATTGGGAGTAGGTTACGGCGGCTATTTTTTCAGTCACTAATTGGAGCTAAAAAAGCATGGGTTGTGCAATACTTCTTTAGCAGACTCCACCACCATGGGAACTATGGCGATCCCTGTCCCATTAGCCAGTCTAGGCCTTTTACTGGGGATACTAAAGAGAGGGGTGAAACAGTGTCTTGGTCAGCTATGGTTCACCAGCCCTGACGCTGTTGTGTCAGCTATGGTTCACCAGCCCTGACGCTGTTGTGTCAGCTATGGTTCACCAGCCCTGACGCTGTTGTGTCAGCTATGGTGTGAACCAGCCCTGACGCTGTTGTGTCAGCTATGGGTTCGCCAAATCAGATATTGGTGCTACAGTGGCATCGGGCCGCTGAAGTAATGAAGTGGCCATTCGGTCATATCTCATGGTGGAGATTAGTTATTTAATCCGGGTTGGAGTAAATCCTGGCTGCCTGCTTTCCCCAAAAGCTGAAGAATGAATAGTACACAGGTGTGATACTGACTATATCACATGTAGTGCGCCAGTAGTTCATAGTACGTACGGGCAGATGCGCGGTATCCCATAAAAGCCATGTAAAAGATCAAAGAGAAGACTGGGACAAGTCAAGGAAACCATGGGCGCTAGCACCGTATTTCATTTATGTCTCATCAGCTTGGAACAGTTCAAATAAAATACAGGTAGTCTCCCTTTTCGGCGAGGTTCTCCTTCAATGGCCACGAGTATCTTATCTTATATCTTATATCCTTCCCGTGCCGTTAGACGTCACATAGGGCTCGCAAAGTAGTTCGCCAATTTTTCCTGTCTTCGGCGAGTCTTTCAACCTCAACAAAGGATTTTATGCCTGTTAACTTGGCCTCTCTTAATAATGTCCTCTTCAGAGTTTCACGCGGTCTGCCCCTTTTTCTTCGGCCTGTTGTGTTCCACTTGATAGCTTGTTTTGGGATTCTCTGATAATTTCTTCTCATCAAGTGACCAACATATGTCCATCTCCTTTTCCTGATCACCCATGAGACTGGTTGTTGTTCAGTCATCTGTCTTATCTCTGCATTGTTCTTGAATTCATTCCATTTGATGCCGAGTATTTTCCTTAGGCATTTGTTTTCAAAAGAGTCTAATTATGGACAGGAAGAGAAGTATACAGGGAGAGTAAACAGTACTTTACTGTCAATAGTCAGGCATGTTTCAAAACATAGAAATAAACTAGAATGGTCCTATAGTTTGTACACGGGTACTAAAATAAGTAGTTTTACATTAAATACTGTATACTCTTTAAAATGTTGTAAATCTACTATAAGAAGTTATTGAACCGATTGTTGGAGAAAACAAAATATGAAATGTCGTAAAGTGAGGACTATCAGTTTTGGTTTTGAACACCAGATCCATTGCATGTCTGAAAAGAATTGAGCAAGTCAAAGAAACTATTGCCTCTGGTATCAGAATGTCCTACTTATCTCAGCGGCAAGCAACAGGGCTTCTCTTCCCCTCCTGTTGGGTCAGGCCGTCGTGGTTCTAAGGGGGAACTGGAGATATGTTGCAGCAGATACTGTGAGAAAGACCCTAAAGAAAGGCATCATATCAAGGAAGTGAGCAAGAGTGGCCCTTGCTACTCATTACTTAGAGGTTCCTGAGCAGAAGAGTATTTTATGGTGCTAGATTAGGGCTTCCTTCTTATATATGAGTTTATCTGTATCATAATTTTGTTCACAATTATGATAATGAATTTTTTTCCATACACATGACCATGAGTGTATTCATATCTACGATCAGGAGGTTATTAACAGTTATGAGTTTATCTATATCTGTTCATGAGTCTATCCATATTTATGATCATGAGTATGTCCATATCTGTGATCATGAATCAGTCCATATTCACGATCATGAATCCTTCCATATCTATAGTCAAGTCTGTCCATATTTATGTTCATGAGTCTATACAAGTCTGTGATCATGAGAAAATCCATATTTATAATCATGAATTTATCCATATTTATGATCACGAGTCTATCCATATTTATGATCACAAGTCTGTCTATAGCTATGATCATGAATCTATCCATATGTATGATCATGAAGCTATCCATGTACATGATCATGAATTTGTTCATGTTTTTTATCATGAAATTGTCTGTTTCTGTGATATCATATGTGTGTGTGTTTTTTTCCATGAGTTTGTTCATTGCAAAGATTTTACATTTATATCTCTGATCATACGTTATCCATATCCATTAGTTTATCCATAATTATGATAACAATTTCATCCATATTTATAATAACCAGTTTATCCTTACTCATGATCATAAATTCATCCATCACAATGACCATAACAAGATTGGATTCTGGAATGTAAGAACAATGACAGCAAAATCAAAAACTGCTAAAGTAATCTGAGAAATAGATAAATACTTGTTGTTCATTTCATCAGCAATATCTGTCTCGTTGTTCTTTTCTTTAACAAACAAGGTAGCTGATATGTGTATCAATGAGGAAAAACAGGAAGAAGTGGAGAGTTTTTAATATCTTGGATCACTGCTAATAATGGAGATACAGCGAGGGAAATTAAAAGGAGGTTATCTATCGCTCTTCAAAAAGTAGAACAACTAAAAAAGCTGTGGAGAGGAACAGACAGAACTACAAAAATAAGATTTTTAAGGGCATGCATCTTTTCCATCGCAAAGTATGCCTGTGAGACCTGGACACTTAACAAAACAGCTGAGAAACACATAAATGCCTTTGAATGTAAATGCTACAGAAGAGTTCTCCAAATATCGTGGACACAAAAAAGAACAAATATATCCATACTACAAGAACTTAATATTGAAGAAGGCTGGCTAGTAAAGAGGATTAAAGAGAGAAAACTGAAATATTTTTGACACATTAAACATCATGATAATCTAGAGAAAACCATCTTGGAAGGGTAAATAATGGGAAAAAGAAAGAGAGGAAGACCAAGGCGAGGATGGCTGCAAGAAATCGTTGATGATCTGCAGATGGATGCATCAGCAGCAGGCCCTCTTGCTCACAACCGAGAGGGCTACAGGAGTGCTGTTAGGGAGGCAAAGTTCCGCAAGGGACATGCAAATGAATGAATGAATGTTCTTTTCTTTATGACTGCCACTCTGCAGACTTCATCTAACTGGTTCTTTCTTTTATTTTGGTCATGACTCCCAGGCATTCTTCCGCTGTGTTCTTTATAAAGGTTTTTATATCTTCCTATCTGTCATCAATGCTTTTATTTTCTTCATTCCCTCTTATGTTTATCTTATGGTTTAGCTGTTTTCCCGATTTTTCTTTAGTGTCTTTTCTTTTCAAAGCATCTCTGTTTATTACTGAAGTTTTATTTAATTTACTATAAACATTTTTCTTCAGTCTGAATTTTAATTTAGCTCCCACAAGATAACGGTCAGTGTTGCATTCAGCTGGTCTGTGACTTCTTATCTGAAGTATGTATGTTGTGTGCTTGGTATCAGTTAAAACAAGGTCTACCTAGTTGCATGTTAAATTATCAGGGGACTTCCTTGTTTGTTTATGGATGTTTCTATTTTTAAAATGTGTGCGGCTTATTCTCATTCCATAAGCTTCTGCCATATTTATTAGTCTCCATCCATTATCATTAGATGCTTCATGCAGACTTTCTTTTCCTGTGATGTGTCTGTGTGACTCCTCCTTTCCTATTTTGGCATTGAAATCTCCTAGTATTATCAGCATATCATGTTTCCGAGTCTTCTCTATTACCCTTTCTCTAATGTGTTGTAAAATTCTTCTTCGACTTCATCCTCTGTATCTTCTGTTGGCACATGCATATTAATCATTGTTATATTTATCTTTGTTCCTTTGATGGGCCGGCTAGCGTAGTGGTTAGAGCACTCGTCTAGCAACCAAATGGTCGAGGGTTCGAATCCCCAGCTGAGCGGGATTTTTTTTCCGACCAATACGGCCCCGAGATCGACCCAGCCTCGTAAAATGGGTACCAGAGAAAATCTGGGAAGTAAAGGCAGCGAGGAAAGGAACTGGTCACCCTACCTCATACGCTGATGACTCAGCATAATGAGGTCTCTAACGCTTCACCCCCTACGGCATTTGCTATGGGACTATCTTTACTTTTTTTTTACTTCCCTTGATGCAGAGGCTGCTGATTCTTTCATTGGTAGCACTGAAGTCCATCACTAATTGCCATACTTTTCTCTTGACAGCAAAACCTGTCCCAAGTTCATGTCTTCCACTGGTAATACCTCTGTATACTAGTACCATTTACAGAACTGTTGCCCTCATTAGTCATGCCAGTAAAATTCTATTTAAAATCATAATGGGTAGACTTCGAAAGAACATAGAAGGAGAAATCAATATAGTCCAAGCTGGTTTTAGACACGGGAGAGGTTCAAGAGATCATATATTCAATATAAAATTAATTACAGAGAAATGCAGAGAATTTAATGTGATATTTGTCTTTTGTAGACTGTTCAAAAGCATTTGATTGTGTAAAACACCAGAAACTTTGAGACATAATGGAAAACAATTGGATTTCCAAAACATTTGACACAATTAATATCACTGCTGTATCTAGGCCAACAGGCAGCAGTAAGAATAAATAGTGAAACAACAACTTGGTTTGACATAAAACAAGGGGTCCATCAGGGGTGCATACTGTCACTTTACTTATTAATTTGTATACTGAAAATATAATGAGGAATGTTAGAGAAGATGTAGACAAAGGATACTATGATGCCATAGCAATTGGAGGTTATGAAATACCAGAGATTAGATACGCTGATGACACAGTATTACTGTCCTCAACACAAAAATGAATGGAAAAACTAATTATGCCAGTCCGTAAGAACAGTGAAGAGCAAAACCTCTATCTTAATGCAAATAAAACTAAATTGATGACAACTGATAAAACAAATAAGGCAGCTGAAATATGTATCAATGAGGAAAAATTGGAAGAAGTGGAGAGTTTTGAATATCTTGGACCATTACTAACTAATAATGGAGATACGAGGGAAATTAAAAGGAGGACAACTGTCGCTCTTCACAAAGTAAAACAACTAAAGAATCTGTGGAGAGGAACAGAAAGAACTACAAAAATAAGATTTTTAAGGGCATGCATTTTTCCTATCACAACATATGCCTGTGAGACCTGGACACTTAACAAAACAGCTGAGAAACACATTATTGCCTTTGCATGTAAATGCTACAGAAGAGTTCTTCAAATATCATGGACACAAAAAAGAACAAATATATCCATACTACAAGAACTTAATATTGTTGGCTAGTAAAGAGGATTAAAGAGAGAAAACTTAAATATTTTGGACATATTAAACATCATGAGAATTTAGAGAAGACAGCCTCGGAAGGATACATAATGGGAAAAAGAAAGAGAGGAAGACCAAGATGAAGATGGCTGCAAGACATCACTGATATCTGCGAATGGATGCATCAGCAGCAGGCCATCTTGCTTACAACCGAGAGGCCTACAGCAGAGTTGTTAGAGAGGCAAAGTTCCACAAGGGACTTGCAAATCACTTCTCCTATGACTGTTATATCTTTTCAAGCCATCTGATTTCCTGTAACGCTGTAACATCCATGTCATACCTACTTAGTTCATCTGCTAATTCTTTAGCTGCCCCTTGTCTGTATAAACTTCTTATATCCCATGTTCCAAATCTCATAATATTTTTGACGTTCCAAGGTCATAATCCATTTTTATCCATCCAATTTTGAGGCGTCTCTATCTGTTCCATAACACTAATCTTTTTTTACAGAGATGGGGTCGTTGGCCCCATGCTCCAACTCCTAACCAGGGTGCAAGTTTCATCTGACCCCTACCCACGCAGACCTTCCCAGCTTGGCTGGACCTGCCGAGAGTAAAACTCCCGCTGGTATAGCTCTGGGGGTGATCAGGGTACGCAAGCTGTCACGCCACGACAAGGCACCCACAATCATTCCTTCTTGCTATGGAAAAAAAGACAAAATAACAAATAGATTGAACGTGGTTTGATGAAATATTTATTCTGGTTCTTTGTACAACAGACAGAATGCAAATATTTTTCTGGTAATGGTGTACTGTATATAGTGGAGCAGCCCTCGACACATGAAAAAGAAGTACTAATCTAATTACATGATAATGCCAGTGCTTTGATTGATAGGATGCATCTCAAATACTATAAACAAATATTTGTTTCTACCATTTACGAGAAATCGAGATACATTAAGTTTTATGTTCCACAGATAAAAATTTGTGCCACAGTGGTGCAGTGGTTAGTGCACTCGCTTGTTAATCAGAAGGTCCCTGTTTTGACTTCACACTAGGGTGAAATGTTTTCTGACCAACCGACACCTGGGCTTTCCCCAGAAAAAAACAAAGCCAGTGAAGATAGGTGATCTCATCCTGTAATGGCCTAGAAATGTGGCAGCATTTCACACCCCTATAGCATGTAAATGCTATGGGACATATTTTTTTTTTTTGCAGGGAAAATTAGAAATAACTTTCTGCATAAAGTTTTGAAAGAGAAGAATTAAAGACTTTCTCACAGAGAAAGTAAACAAGCTAAAAAGTCAATCAGTGAAATAAGATATGACTTTCGAGAAATTGGTGAAATATACAAAAGTACACTCAAAATCGGTGACAAAAACAGATGAAACAAATAAGTGATATTCAGGAGAAATCATTAACAATTAAGAACTAGGAGAAATCATTAACAATTAGAATTCAAGAGATATCAGTGAAATGAACAATTAAGAACTAGGAGAAATCATAAAAAAAAAACAGACAAAATTGGTGAAATAACCAAGAAAGAAGAGAAAAAAAATTGAGAAATAGGAGAAATCAGTGAGAAAAAAAAAAATCAAGAAACAGGAGAAATCAATGAAAGAAAGAGTTAAGAAACAGGAGTGGAATAAACAATTAAGATTCATGTGAACTCAGTGAAAACAATCCTGAAAATAACTGAATACTAACAAGATTCTCTTAAGTGCTCAAATGTGAATAAATAAATAAATACTCATTTTTGTAATTCTGTAAAGGAGAAAGTCTCTCTCTTATGAGAAACATTTCCATTACTCATTTACAAGCTTTGGCCAAATGGAAACCAAGAAATACAATGCTAAGCTGAGTGAAGCATATAATATCCTGCCAAATCTGGCCTAAAAATATATGTATATTTTTTTAAGTCTATAAACATCAGCATTCATAAAATTCTGATTGCCTTTTCAGGTTCTGTTAAGAGAAACCAAAAAAAAAAAAAAATACTATGTGAGCATTTTCATTAGTGTAAAAAAGAACAAACAAATGAACTTCACTTTCAAAGTGTTGAAAACTGGCCATGTGGTCTTGCCCAGTACTCTGTAAATAACGTTTATTACGGAGTGAGGAAAAAACATACTGAGAACACCATATTAGAGAAAATAATAATTCTGTTTCCAAACAAGGTACACACTTGCAAATGTAAAATCCATTTATATTTTTAAAATTAACACCCATTTCTCTCATAGGCAACAAATTGAAAGGAAAAAAAAAGTCACAACACAAAAGTTCAGTACTGGGGACACGACCACTGCAACATAAACCATATTGATTCATATATACAATGTATTTGGAGTTAACTTATATGGAATCATGTCATGATTCTGCTACCAACATCAGCAGACAGGGAAATCTTCTATGGTATAAGTTCCAGATCAGTCAGTGAGGCATGGCCAGAGGACACAAGCTTGGGGTTGGGGCTCCTGTCAGGATCTGGGAGAGGACTGTGGGCTTTGCCATGTCCACAGGGATCAAGATCTGATGTGACCAACAGAAGAAGAAGAAGTTCCAGATCTGGAGCCAAAAAGGTCATGTAGGAATCCTCGCAATAAGTTTAGATTCTAATTGTTTTTTTTTTCTCATCTGACATCGAGCTTACATGCATAAGTTGCCAGAATGCAAACATTTGGATAGTTTTTTTTTAGATTAATACATGTAGTGGGGAGATAATGTTAAGAGCTACAGCAAATTATTAACTTCGGTGATCTGCAACATGAAAAATATTGGGAACCACTCTACTAGTAATTATGTCCCTTACCACATGCACGCCGTTGGGGTGTGAAGTGTTAGTGCCTTCACATTTCAAGGCACTGTCGGCTGGGATGCCAGTACCTGCCCGTGCTGGCTTTGTTTCTCTAGGGACACCCCGGGTACTAATTTACTTAAGCTGGCTGGACTCTGGTGCTGACCAGTTTGGAGAAAATATCAAGCTTAACACGTGAATCGAACCTGGGATTTTTGGTAGGTGAATCGAACCTGAGATCTTCAGCAGGCGAATGCACTACCTACTACATCACTGTGGCACCAACAGAGGATTCTAAAGAT
Source organism: Achatina immaculata (assembly GCA_009760885.1). Taxonomy (NCBI): domain Eukaryota; kingdom Metazoa; phylum Mollusca; class Gastropoda; order Stylommatophora; family Achatinidae; genus Lissachatina; species Lissachatina immaculata. The sequence continues at coordinate 10,419,116 of CM019715.1, forward strand.
GAAGTTTATAGGATGCTTTAGAAGTGATATCAGCTGGACCATACACTCCAAAGTGCTAAAGTTTATAATGGCAGCAACTTATTGGATGAGTCCTGAACAACACACAGCCATGTTTGTAACAAATTCAAAATACAGCCAATGAAATGAAACAACAAATAAAAACAATGCCCCCTGAAAGCTAAACTGTTTTTATATTTTATAAGTTACTGAAATATAAATAATTTTTTCCTCCCTCTGTATGGCAGGGAAAGAGAAATTATTAGTGTAATGGTGGTGCAGTGGTTAGCACACTCATGTGCAACTTGAAAGTCCCCGGTTCAATTCCTCAGTGGAGCAGGTTTTTTTTTTTTTTTCTTCTTTAATTAAACTGACCAGCACTGAGGGTTGTCACAACCCACAGAAACAGGTACTGGTGGTTTCTCTTGGAAGGCCAGGACAGCTAGAACATGCTGACCCCCTCCCCCCCCCCCCCCCCACAATGCTGTGGCCTGGACATGTAATGACACCCAACACTTGATGCCCCTGGAACATGCAAATATAACAGGGCACCTTTTTATGACCATAAAATTGGGAATGCAAATAAGACCACACAAAAAAACATTGTTTGTGGTAGCTAACATCGTTCTTAAGAATATAACATGCCATGTTATATTATTGATGCATCAACAAGCAGTCACCTTGTGATATTTCTTATTTCCTTGCAATGAATAATTTATTTGAGCTTGGCTATGTCTTTCATTTTCTACATTTATGCATCGGGGAAGATTTTTCATGTTATTTGTTAACAGATTCTGTTATCCAGAGCACTTGCTGTATTTTTCTGTATCAGGGAAATATTTTTTTTTATTTCTTTATGCAAGACAAGTACTTTCCAAATTTTCTTTTAGCAAAACGCAAGTACTGTCCATGTTGCTTGGAGGCTGCGGAAATCTGGTTCCTTAGAAGAATGCCAAAAGATACCATGGACTGCGAAGAAATCAAATGAAAAGGTCCTGAAAAAGGTGGAAGAGAGACAAGTAATAATAAAATTCATGAGGGGACAATCAAAATTCATAGGACATGTCATGAGAGCAGTGGAGGTTGGAATATTTGATACCAACAAGGATTATAGATGGCAAAAGAGAGACCCAGGCAGACAAAGAGAGAAGATGATAGATGGACTGATGAAGCGGCATGGAGAGAGGATGCCAGTCCTGCTCATAATTAACACACGAAATAAAGAATATGCAAAAGCTTGATCACCAATGCCTGTTGGCATGGCAGCATCCACAAACATTACATTAACTGCTCTGATTATCATTCATCTCCATCCTGCATGATCCTTGGTGATTTTCCAATCAGTTCAAATACTTTTCTTTCTCCCTGCCACTTGGTCAGTCTGCAGTGTCATTTTTCTCTTGGCCTCCCTATCCTTTTCTCCCTGCAATTTTTCCAGCCATTACTAAGCTTTCTAACTTGTCTTCTCAGAACATGTCCAAAAAATTTTGACCGTCTTCTTTTTTCTTATAATTTTAACTTGTTTTCGTTGTTCTCAAACTTCCCTAAGGATATTCGTATAAGACAAAAATTTTCTATATTTCTCTGTATAAGGCAAGTATTTTCTATATTTAAGACCAGGAACTTTCTATTCATCTCTGTATAAAGCATGCACCTCTTTTTTTTTAACTTCTTTCTACAGGGTATGTTCCTCTGATGTATCTTTGCATAAGATAAAAAAATGAAAATAATTATGTCAAAGACTCATCATCACGTCACATGGCGGGCAGTGTGGGCAGTCATACTTCACAAATCTCTGGGCAACCATACCACACTGTCAGGCCTTCTAACATCTGTCCCCTTGGCCACCCTCTGCCTTTCTTGCCATTAGTTTTGCCCATTGTTATGGTGTTTCCCAGTCTCATTCTTCTCATCACATGCCCCAAGAGTGAGATTACCTTTCCTTATCTTCATTATTATACTACATTTTTCATTAGCTTGAATCAAAAACACCGTTCATTAGTTATCTTGGCTGTCCATGGGATCCTCATCATTCTTCTCAGGAACCGCAACTCTACTGCCTCAAATAATTTACTCATTTTCCTGTCAGTAGTCCATGGTTCACATCTATATAGCAAAATAGGTTCAATATAGCACTGTAATACTTCCTTTCTCACCTTCAGTGACAATGTCAAAGACTACACTTCTGAAATGAAGTACATTTGTTCATTCATTATTTCTTCATCCTTGATATTCTGGATTACTTCAGTTGCCTTGTTTTTTTTTGGTGCCACTTGGACAGCCCAATAAGACATTTCCCTCTTGGCGCCCTGTTTTCCATTTCCCTTGAGTTTTTCAGTGATTATCCAAGTTCTCTATCTTCCATCTTCTCATGACATATGAGTATTAAAAAAATTTTTGATAATTTTTCTTATAGTTTTAACTAGTTTTCTACAAATTCCCAGAGTACTTCATTCATTTTTGTTTTATTTTTTCACATTGAAAACATATACAACATGCACATATTAATACTAAACATATACATCAATTAATAGGTCTTATGAGTAGATATCTGCTTTAATGACATAAATCATAAGTTATGGTTCAGGAAAAACAAAATCAAATTCATGGTCAGTTATATACAAATGTGCAAATATATACAAGAAAAGTTCATATTTGAATATTACAGTAAATCAGGGACCGGTAAACATTTTTTTCAGTCACAGAATCCAAGTGGATTGTTCAATATGCCCCCATACCCCTCCTTTCATCAGATTACTGAAATCATCATCAACCAGTTCTATTTGGTACCAGTATGACTTTAACAAAGAAAATTCTAATCTAGTTTTCAAACGCTTAAAAAAAAAAAACATATCTGAAACTGTTTAGAGATCAAGTTCCTCACCCCCCACCGCCTGATTCCCTCACCCCCCACCGCCTGATTCTCTCACCCCCCACCGCCCGATTCCCTCACCCCCACAGTGCATGGATGCCATCTCTTATCAACTCTCAGTGTAAAGGTTGAATGCTGTCAATTTTCTTTTGTCCAACATGCATGAATATTTCAGAAAGCAGAAATCTTTTGTTGAGCAATCATCATCATCATCATCATGTGCCGTGCCGACTGGCGTTGGCTATTATGCTTCTCCAGAGTACCCGATCCTTCATGCAGGCCATCAGTTCAGTTGGTGATCTCCTCTCACACCATCCCGTCAGACTGTCCAGTATCATTTCTATTGATCTTCTTCCTTCTATTTTTCCTGTTGTTATAATATTTTAAATGCCCCCTCTTCTCATTGCATGTCCTATGAAAGTACATTGTCTCTCTCTTATCTTTTTGTCTCTCCAGCTCTTCTCATACATTCTTCATTAGTTATTTTTGCTGCCCAGGGGATTCGCAACATTCTTCTAATAAACCACATTTCTGATGCTTCCAATGATTTTTGTGCAGACTTGGCTTTTGTCCATGATTCACTTCCATATAACAAGATAGGTTCAATATAGCATTTTAGGACTCGTTTTCTAACATTCATTGATAAAGATGTGTTAGCTAATATGTTTCTAATTCTCTGAAATGCAGTCTTTGCTTGGCCTATTCTGTTCTTAATTTCAGTTCTGCATTTCCCATCTGAAGTTATTACTGCTCCAAGGTATTTGAATTTCTGCACCTGCTTTAGAATAGTTCCGTTTAATTTTATACTGCATGCTGGTGGATTCTGTTTCTTAGATATAACCATAGTCTCTGTCTTTTTTATGTTCAAAGTAAGGCCTTTCTGTTCACTTTCTTTGGCGACTTTATCCAAGAGATTTTGCAGGTCTTGTTGGTTCTCAGCTATCAGTACTGTGTCGTCAGCATACCGAAGGTTGTTAATATTGTATCCTCCAATTTTTATGCCTGGTTCTGTGATGATTGTTCTTAGAACATTCTCGCTATACAGAAAAAAAAGGTCTGTCGAGCAAGCATGAACATTTTAGAAAACAGAAATCCTTTGCAGAACATGCATGAATATTTCAGAAAGCAGAAATCCTTTGTAGAACATGCATGAATATTTTAGAAAACAGAAATCCCTTTGTTGAATATCTCTCTCTCTGAACCTTAAGTGCCCAGGGCACATGGGGCTTCCGCAAGGGTTTTCCACAAATGCCTGTCCTTCGCCTTTTTTTCTGCTCTTGCCCAGGTGAGCCCTCTATTGCTTAACATCCTTTCTGTTGTTCTTCTCCATGTCTCTTTTGGCCTATCTTTACTTCTGCTCCCCTGTGGTGTCCATCTTAGTGCTATTTTTGGTAGTGAGTTGTCAGTCATTCGGAGCACATGTCCCAACCATTGCCAGCGTCTTTCCTCAATAATTGTTGTCAGTGGTTTCATCTGCATTTCTGCTAATAAGATGTTATTTCTTATGGTGTTTGGCCAAAATATTTTTCTAATTCTTCTTTGTTGAATATGCATGAATATTTTAGAAAACAGAAATCCTTTGTAGAACATGCATGAATATTTAAGAAAACAGAAATCTTTTGTTGAGCACGCATGAATATTTAAGAAAACAGAAATCCTTTGTCGAGCAAGCATGAACATTTCAGAAAGCAGAAATCCTTTGCAGAACATGCATGAATATTTTAGAAAACAGAAATCCTTTGTAGAACATGCATGAATATTTAACTCTTTCCGTGCGTATGGTCGATATACTGACACCGGAAGTGTCCTTAAGCTACCGCATAGTTGATATAGTGACAATTGTTTGTTTCATTAAAACAAGCGGTGTAACATTTAGATTGTACATATTTCGTCCGCGATTCCGGAGACACTTTCAAAATGGAGAATGCGTGCCTAGTTATGAGCGATGCCGAGCGAGAACAAAGATGCGAAGCATGGAAATTTTTCAATTTTTGATGATGTAGATAGGGGTATGGACATAGCCTATGGCCACCCCGCTGCTCTTGAATGTTTTCTAAGTAGATCTAGACATATTTAGACGACTGGAGAAGTAGTTAGGAGGTTAGTTCAGACATTCATTCAGGGAGAATGCAATACGGAGTCACAATACGAGATCGACAAGTAGATCTACACATCTCAGATGGTAAGTAGGGGTAAGTAGCGCGGATCTAGACCTAGCCGATGGTGAGCTGGCCACAATCAGTGTCTAAAAACATCACATTACTTCTTTTTTCCTAAAAAACTCTGCATTTATGAAATTTTCAATCATTTAGCTATACTTTGAAACATATTAAGTATACGGAATTACATGGAACTACTGTTTTCCATTCCATTTTACAACTAGACCCCCTTACAGACAAGACCCGCGTTTTTACTCCCGCACCCCAAGACATGTCCGTGTTTCTTCCTCCAGCATGGAAAGAGTTAAGAGAACAGAAATCCTTTGTCGAGCACGCATGAATATTTAAGAGAACAGAAGTCCTTTGTCGAGCACGCATGAATATTTAAGAGAACAGAAGTTCTTTGTCGAGCATGCATGAATATTTAAGAGAACAGAAATCTGATGCAGCGAGCAAACAACATACAGGCCTCTAAGCATTATGAACATATTACAGAAATGTTAAATAGAAAAAAAAAAAAAAAATCCTCAGTTCTGATCTGAGAAAACTCTGTAAAAGTTCCCCTCACTCTTCTAAAATTAAATATCCCCCCCCCCCCCCCCCACATCAGCACGGACAGAAGTGAAAATCTCCTGCCACTGGTAGCCCATGTTCCGTGGGAACTAACAGGACACAAGGGGGAGAGAGATTAGCTTAGCAAGGAGTTTTTTTTTTCTCTCAAACACTTCTTCAGAATTTACTTTTACCCTCTAAATCTTTTTTTTTTTTTTTAACAAAATACCCTTTAAAAGTGAACACAAATCTTCTGATGTGTTTAAGCAAGGAAAGAAAAACAGCGGACACTGTTATGCTTTTACGCAGACTCACACAATAACAATTCATTGCACACAGTATCATGAGTGTAATATCTTTAACCCTTTTACTATGAGGGTCATACCGAAAGTTGTGAGCAAAAATTTTTTTTAAATCCGAATTTATAGACAGAGAAAATATAAATTTATCACCTTATCTTTCTTCACTTTTCAACACAATCTCCTTTTCTCTGCACACATTTTTCTCATCACTCTGCAGGTTTGAAAATACCTTCCTGGTAGAATTCCAGCTGACCGAAGGCATAAACGTGCTGTCGTAGTGATGGCCTCGCATTTGTTCTTTCACAAAACCAAAAATCACTGGGTGCCAGGTCGGGGATATAGGCAGGGTGTGGAAGAATTTCCCAACCTATTTTCTGAGTTTCTGAGTGATGGTTTTTCTCACAGCTTTGTGATCTTCAGTCAACAAACGAGGGACCCAGCGGGCACAAACTTTTCTATAGCCTAGGGTTTCAATCATTTCCTGTACTGCATTGTGTCCTATTCCAAAATTTACGGCAATTTTAGATACCGTGACACATCTGTCTTCTTTAATGATGTTGTCAACACTTTCCATGTTGCGTTCAGTAGAGGCAGTTCGAGGGTGACTACTGCAAGGCATATCTTGGATGCTCGTTTTTCCATCTTTGAAAATGTTTCACCCACCTCCTAGTACCTATACACACATCTCCATAAGCAAGATGAGGTCTTTGGTGAATTTCAGCAGCGGGGATTTCCTCTTTAATGAGGAACTCAATAACAGCACATTGACAAAATGAAACTTCAGCACCTGCCATTTTATTTCTGCTCCACACGGTCATGTGACCTCTGCATGAAGTGCAATGGATGCAGTTAAGGTGATACATTTATATTTTCTGAATCTATAAATTCTGATTTTTAAAAAAATTTTTTCTCACGACTTTTGGTACGACCCTTGTACCATGTAAAAAATTTTGCAAAACATCATGAGTGTAATATCTTTAACTCTTTTACTACTATGTCAAAAATCTTAAGACCACACAAACAACTTCATAATAAACAGTCCATTATGTTTCTGCAAGGAAGATACTTATATATAAGTTAAATTTAATCTAAAATGTAATCTCAAGAGACCAAAACAAAAATAAATGTTTAAAAAACTACATAAGAGTCATTTCATGTTATATATGGGCCTCTCAAAGATGCACGGCATGTCATTTATTAAAACACATGAAATGAAGTAGTGCAGTCCATACTGAACTAGTTTCTCATGTAAAGTTAAGTATTAGAGACCCAAAACCATCATGCCTTTGTTGGGGGAAATACCTCTGAAATAACAGAACATCTGCCTGCAGGGTCAGGCACAACAATAACAGTCATTTTTTTTTTTTTTGCAAGGAAAATAATGTGATAGTCAGTGGTTGTGTACACTGCTGAGAGTACATTAAAGGGCAAATGAAGGTAAAAAAAATGTGTACAGTTCAGTTTTACTAAAAGAAAAAGTGAGGAAAGTGGGCAGAAATGAGAGGCATGAAAATAAGATGAGAACGTATAAATGAAGAACATACAACAATCCTATACTTTAGCAAAAGCTTTCTTTTTTCCCCAAGGATCACATAAAAAAAAAAAAAAACACATCAGATAAAAACTTGAAAAATAGATGAAAAATGAAACACTCAGCTTTTTGCTGGCATTCTTTTGTGCCTGTCTTCTTTTCAAAGAGAGACCAAAAAGCTAAGTGTTTAGTTTTCATCTGTTGTTCTGTTTTCTTACGTGACCCTTGAAAAGGGCTTCTGCCAAAATGATTTGACTGCTGTATATGTTCTTCACTTACATATGTTCATCTTACTATCTGCAAGTCTTGTTTCTGTCCACTTTCCTCACTCTTTCTTTCTTTTTGTAAAACTGAACCACACACCTCTACCTTCATTACTACAACCAGTTTTACCGCAGTTGTCATTTTTCCTGTGTGAAGGGTAAACCAAAGTCCCTGTATAAGTCACCTCCTTGAAAATGGTGGTTACTTCTGAGCTCACTGCAGGTGAACAAATTAAAAAAAACACCTGCAAACATTGTTTGGGGGCATACACGTCCACAATTTTGTTGTACATTTCCAAACAATTAACCACAGGTTCGTTATACCTGCAATATAGTTTTGTTGCCAACATACCTTCAACCTGGTCAGACCAAGTTCCTACACTTTCAAGTAAGACCAGCATAAATAATTTTCACATTTCTTTCTGCGGCTGCTCCGCCATGTAAAATAAGGCAAAGATGAAACCGTGCATGCCAGCTGCTGCACAGGCTCCATTAATGTAATTTATAATGGGCAATAATTTGTTCATAGATTTGTATAAGTTTAAGGAGTTACAGAAAGTATATCTACACTATTTGCCAGCAATCATTAACACAGATACGTGCAAGTAGAGACAGATACACATTCTCCCTGAAACTGTAACATGCATATATATATCCTCTCTATAAACATGTCTGTTTTTGTGTCACAAAAAAAACTGCATACCACAGTGCTTCAAGATAAGGCCAAAAAAAAAAAAAAAGGCATGAGTCTTTTTTTATTTTTCTTCTTTTGGATAAATAATGAAATTCTGAGTTATTTTAACCATACTTCACTTGTCATCTCTGAACCTGAAATGTCTTAAATCCATCCTTTTAAAAAAAAAAAAAAAAGCTACAAACAAAACAACAACAGCACAAACCAATACTTGAAAACAAGTGGGAATGTTTAATATTTTATAAAACTGGAAATTAGACTACAAAGAAACAGAAATATCAGAGGCCATCAAAGGTCTACAGAAAAATTCCTGCTCCCAACTTATGTATAAGTATAGTGAAATGAAATGGTAAATTAATAATGCCACAAGCTACCTTGCCCACCATAAGAAATGAGGCATCAACACCACTAGCCACCTCTGAGATGTCATTTTAAAATATTAAAATGATAAAGATAATAACATTAGCCATTAAAAATTTTAAAAAAATAACTGACTGAAAAACACTAAATCACAAACTTGAGTATTCTTGTAATAAGGTGACTGATGTGACTTAGAATAGTTTCTATACTTTTACCAGAACAAATTTTCATGAGAAATTTGGTCAAAAGAAATAGAAAGGGAATTACTCTATAATTTAAAAACATGAACTGGGTTAGAAATATGCTACTTTTCATTTTATTCACACTTGACCTAAATATCGCTCTGATAATTAATTCACTAGGTGTGCAAGATCTATCACCACCTCTCCAGTGTTGTTATGGAATGAAAGAGTTAACACATTATTTTCAAATGAGGATTAAACCGAGCCCTACACCCAGCAATAAATGTAAAACTCTATTTTAACATGCTATATTCAAATAATAATCTAGAGAAAACCGTCTTGGATGGGTACATAATTGGAAAAAGAAAGAGAGGAAGACCAAGGCAAAGATGGCTGCAAGACATCGTTGATGATCTGCAAATGGACGCATCAGCAGCAGGCCATCTTGCCCACAACCAAGAGGCCTACAGGAGAGCTGTTAGGGAGGCAAAGTTCCGCAAGGGACATGCAAATGAATGAATGAATGAATATTCAAATAAGGATTAAACTGAGCCATACAACCAGCAATAAATGTTAAACTCTATTTTAACATGCTATATTCAAATAAAGATTAACCCGAGACCTACAACCAGCAATAAATGTTAAACTCTATTTTAACATGCTATATTCAAATAAGGATTAAACCGAGACCTACAACCAGCAATAAATGTTAAACTCTATTTTAACATGCTATATTCAAATAAGGATTAAACCGAGACCTACAACCAGCAATAAATGTTAAGCCCTATTTTAACATGCTATATTCAAATAAGGATTAAACCGAGACCTACAACCAGCAATAAATGTTAAGCCCTATTTTAACATGCTATATTCAAATAAGGATTAAACCAAACCTTAGAACCAGCAACAAATGCTAGGCCCTAATTTAACATGTTATCAAAAAGTGATGCTATAAAAACACACAATTAAACTTTGAATATTTTATAAAGCACTCAACAAAAGCAAAACAAAAATAAATGTGAACTCTCTGAACTTTATAAATCAGTTCACGAGAGCTTAAATAACAGATCATCTTTGTGGCTCCCTACTAATCCACAATTCAAACAAAATCAATGCCACAAAAAAAAGAGAGAAGATAATGAGGAGCTTTATGCAGAAGTGTAGAATGGCAGCTGTAAATGTAATGATAATAAGTGCCATCATTTTATGACAAATAACACATAAAATCTATGGAGTATCTTTGCTGTCTAAATATGCTATGGCAAATAAATTCATGCAACTTTTTCTCTTAAAAGGGAGAACACAATGGAGCAGGCAGCTCTAGCACCTTTGCTCTGAAACATTAAAACTGAACTTCTTTTTCAACCTAACAATCTTTAATTCAGAAAATATTTCGTAACATAGTTAAAAACTCATTATAACGGACTTCAAAGGGACTGGCAAACTAGTCTGACTAGTTATATCCAAAGTCTGCTATATCCAGAATAAAATACACATAAAGGAGCGTGGCCAGGACCTGCGGACCTGGTCCGCTACTGATGAGGCTCTGCTATAAACAGGATCTGCTACAATGGGAATTTACTGCAATGCATGACTGATTTCAAGCTGAAGCAAAACTTAATGCAGAAATTGTCATAATTTGTAATAATCAATGACTGATGAACCACGGTAGTTCTCAAATATCTTCAGAGAGACTGGGAAAGGGTAAAAGCACGAAATACTTCATGCCTGATTATTTGTATCATCACACTGGAAATACGTTGTGACTGTTTATATTTATTGACTGCTTAAATATTGTGCTCTGAAAACATATTGATTGAAACATTAACTAAATATTAATCCATAATTAAAGTAATATTTGCCAACCAAATCTGGTTCACTGAAGTCACACACAGAGGCAATGTAAGTTCACCTAACAAAAAAATACAGAACTGGACAGCAAAGTTAACTTCCAAACTGTCTTCTTTAGGCTATGAGGCCCTAAGTTACTGTTCTGGACAACACTTCTGCTGGCAATGGCTCCGCAGAAGATAATGGATGTGAAGTAACAGATGAAGAAACAAGTGCAATAATGGGCCGTTCTGGCGTGGTCACATTCAACGTCTTCAAAAATGAACTTGCTTGCGGCACGAAGTTTTCACCACTTGCTTCTGCAATGTTGACGGATGTGAAGAATCGCTTGAAGTACTCAAACGTGCTGATCATGATTGCACAGCTAGGAGCAACTTTCAAAAGCCTTGGAGGCAGACCTGAAACATACAGGAGCAAATTATTCCCCAGGATTCACAAATACGGAAACTGTTGCAGACAGCAAAACAACAATACAAACTCCTCAGATCATCAGAGAAGTCTCCCTCTCTCCCAACATGAAATTTAACCCTTTAAATTTCTGAAGTCCTTTCTGTGGAGGGTGTGTGTCTTGACTCTCAGAGGTCCATCAGCTGTTGGATTATAACAGCTTCACAAGGCTGAGGATTCTACTTAACATCCACAGTTTACCAATGCACCTTGTTGTTTGTTCAGTGAATGCGATATCATAATGGATAAATTAATGAACACAATCAGTTGATATTAAAAAATATTTTGGTACCATTTCACTGGCTCAGCAAATTATACAACTTGTCTATTCAAGGTCTTTCTGTTAAGCGCAAGATAAAAAAAAAAAAAGGAACAGATGGGTGCAGTCATGGCATATTTTACATCACTGATGGTTCTTAGTTATGTCTACCTGGCCAATGATGAACTACAATGGCCTCTGTGTGTCCTGGTTCAACTTTGGAGCCTGAGCTATTGGAGTTCAAGCTGGGAGAGACGCCGACTGGTTTCATTTTTGGACTTTTGTTAATTCCAAAAAATGGCGTCCTCACAGGTGGCTCATCATCAAAGACTGACGTGAAGGACTACTGATGAACATTCTGGGCGATGCTCACTGGCACAGGTGGTGGAGCGATTATGGGAATATCTCCAAGAGAGAAGCTCACTGAATGTTTAGTTTTACTTTCATTAACATGACTATTCTCATCTGTTCATTTTTTTATGCTTGCTAAGAAAACCCAGGTTGAAATATTTTTTTCTCTTAGATTCTTAATAAGACTGTACCTCTGCCTTTTTTTTTTTTCTTTTTTAATGTCCATGGCTCTACTGCACGGACTTCATAAATATTTTTATAAACAGATGTATACCCTTTGTTTTGGTAGCTTCACTGGGCTTGCTTGGAGAATATAAACTGGAAACTACATCTCCATCTGTTTGCCTTTCCAGCTTGTGGTGATATTAAAACCATTATTTTTTCTTGGCAAATAGACACAATGGAATGCTGAAAGCACCACCTGATACACTGAAATGGGTCAAAGGGCAAGAACCAACATGAACTTATGTCAGAATTAAACATGGTTTCTGAGTCATGAGCTGTTTCTTAGGTTGTTTCATCTGCATCTGTTTGAGTGTACTTCTTCAACTTTTCCTTTTCTAAACTTGTTTTTATTAGCATTTGCAACTTGCAACATAGAACATCTCGCACATAGGAGTAGTAAAGTTGTTGGTGAACTTGTTTCTCATGGAAGTGGTTGGTGATTTGATTTCAGCTGGAGGTGCCCTGATCAAATCTGATCTAAAAATGGGTTACCCGAGATCTCTTGTAGCTAAGGAAAGATATACGAGGTGACGCTGATCACGGAGGCAAAGACACTGTCCAATTTGGCAGCCAACAACCCACTCTGGACACAAGTGTCAGGGCCGGTAAGCCATAGCTGACCAAGACCCTGTTCTACCTCTCCAGTAACAGGCCTAGCCTGGTCAATATGGCGGAGATCGCCATAATCCCCATGGCGGTGGAGTCTGCTAAAGAAATACTGCAAGGCCCTGTTTCTTAGACCCAACCAGGGGCTCTATTATAATAATGTGCCCCAATATGACCACTGCAAAGAATATCAGTTACAGTGAGAAAGGAAGAGGAGAAGGAGAAGGAGAAGAAGGAGGAGGAGGAGGAGCAGAAGAAGAAGAAGAAGAATGATGACCACATCTCCCTCTAATCTGCCAACAGGTCAAAAGAAAATATTGCTTCTAATATCATACCCCTATATGCCTCAATGACACATAACAGGTCATGGAAAATAAGTACAACCATACCCTCTTCAAGCCTTAAAGCCAAGGATCAGGTCCAGGAAAATACTAACGCCACGCCCCAATATATTCTTTGGTGACACAGAAACAATATTTTGTTCTATAACATCTCCAAAACTTTAATAAACAGACAGACATTTCTTATCTGTTTCCACCAGGTTCTGCTCTTAAATTCTATCTTATCTAAATTAATTTTAGGTTATTTACAGCTTTTTGTTTACCTATTACTTTTTAACTGGTTATAAAATTTCCCACTTTACTGATATCTATGTTAAATTTATGAAGAAAATTTATTCAGGAATGTGTATTTTACCTGAATAAATTATACTTTTTTTTTTGCATTTAATCAGTAATAAATTTATACATGATGTCGACATCATCATCACCAGTCCTCTACTCCCTAAGAGAACAAAGATTCTCCAGGAGTACCTCAAACCATGTCTTTCCTGCTCCTTTAGTTCTTCCTGTATTGTGCATCTCCTTGTCCTCAACACCCTGCCCCCTCCTTCTTTTTCCCTTGAGGTGTCCAAGTCAAGACAGTATAGGGGTGTCTTCTCTGACACTTGTCTAAGAAATTTTTCAGAAAGGATAGAAAAGGGCTAATGTCAGTAACAGGTGTATTATTCTGATCCTTACCTGTAAACAATGCCCTGAATCCCTCGGTGGAGTAAATATTTATAATGATTTTCCAGGTTGAGGTTGGTCTCTTTAGTCTCCCTAGACGAGAAAACAAAATTCGTCTCAGTTAAAAACTACCAGATAAAAAATACACTGCTTACGTTACCAGCCCTGAATGTTTTGTTTTCAGAGTTATCTCTCCTGTATCCTATAACAAAAGTACCAGAAACTTCGTATTCTGGATATTCTTTCAAAAATGTTCTTTAAGATAAAAGAAAATGTCATCTTTCAGTTCCTCAAAGGGTCTTTAAATAGGACATCTAGAGTTACTCAGTAAAGTCTTGATAAGTACATGTACTTACAGGCTCTAAGAGGCAGACTTTCCTGAAGTTAAAATTCTGATTACGTATGGTTGTGGAATCAATACTGTTCTGTTCTGTGATGAAAAGTTCTTTTCTATCTGACAGTTGGTTGTAACAACATACCGTGGTGAGCTAACATTCCGTATCACATCTTTCTGTGATCAAAAGCCAGTCTGCGGTGAGCACTTTCCCTGCTCTAGAATATTTGTGCATGAGAAAGCCCTCAGCAAAGACACAAGAGGAAATGTTTTGCGACAAACAAATGCTTTGTTGCTGGTAATGAAGAGCAGTTTCAAATAACAAAACCTAAAAGCTTGAGTGGTGCAGTGGTTAGCGCACTTGTCTCTCACACGGAGGTATGTGATTAAGTCCGGCTGGAGATGCCAGAGATACACACCAGCTGCATCCAGCTCCTTCTCCTGAAGCTGGTACAAGTAAAGGCAGCCAGGCATGATGCTAACCACATCACCCTATAGTACACCATCAGGTTAAGAAAAAATCAGTCAGTAAGTCATTTGCATGTCCCTTGCAGAACTTTGCCTCCCTAACAGGTAAAAAAAAACTTGTTATGGCATTCAACGATCATTTCAGAACCAATAATGAATCCCACACTTCTATCCACAAGTCTATGGCCACCTCTCAAATTTGTGGCCTTCAACAATCATTTCAGAAGCAATAATGAATCCAGCAGTCCTGCAGAAAGCATTACATTAATGATGACTTCTTACATTTGCAGACTTCTGAAATTACACCAACACTGGTAAATGAATCATTTTCTACTTATTGACACTTTACCATAATATTTTTTACATTCTTCTCGTACCATTAAATGTCACATAGGGCTCAAATGGTAGTCTGGTATGTTTTTCTGTGAGGTTTTCAACCTTGGGAAAGGATCTCATGCCCATTTATTTAACTTCTTTCAACTGTTTTCTCTTTACAGTTTCATGTGGTTGACCTCTTTTTCTTTGTCCTGTTGTGTCCCATTTGACAGCTTGTTTTTGGACTCTCTGATTGTTTCTTCTCGTCACATGGCCAATGTATGTGCATCTCCTTTTTTTTCAATCACTGATGAGACAAGTTACTGTGTGCTTGTCTGCCTTACCTCTGCATTGGTCTTGAATTCGCTCCACTGTATACAGATTATTTTCCTTAGACATCTGACTGAAATATAAACTACATTTTATCTATCTGTGATATGTACCAAGTTTGATTATCTAATTATCTTCACATTAAACCAGCAATACTGCATGGGACTTTTTTTGTGCAATAATACCTCTTTCCGTTTGGCAAAATGAATCATACTTAGATCATACTGAAGCTTGGCATTTGAAAAAACTTTTTTTTCTTTTTAACGACAGACAAAAATACAACATAATGAAAGAAGGAAACAAATATCTGAACGCTGCAATAAATGATTTTTGTTCTTTTTGTTTCAATTGCTCTTAAAGAGTATTTGTGGCAACAATCAAAGAACATCATTACACATGAAGCAGAATTACATTTCCAACAGCTTCAATCATGATGAAACATGACTAAGCACAGACGGAGGCAGTTATACCCTCTTTGAAAAAATTTTACTGTTAATTTGATGAACTGTTGCCCTGATTAGTCATGCCAGTAAAATTCTGTTAAAAATCATAATGGGTAGACTTCGAAAGAAAATAGAAGAAGTCAATATGGTCCAAGCTGGTTTCAGGCAAGGAAGAGGATCAAGAGATCATATATTCAATCTAAGATTAATAATAGAGAAATGCAGAGAGTTTAATGTGAATCTATATTTATCCTTTATAGACTACTCAAAGGCATTTGACTGTGTACAACACCAGAAACTTCGGGAAATAAAGGAAAAAATGGGATTTCCAACACATTTGATACAATTAATATCACTGCTGTATCTAGACCAACAAGCAGCAGTAAGAATAAATGGTGAAACAACAACTTGGTTTGACATAAAACAAGGGGTCCGTCAGGGGTGCATATTGTCACCCTACTTATTTAACTTGTATACTGAAAATATAATGAGGAATGTTAGAGAAGATGTAGACAAAGAATATTACGATGCCATAACAATTGGAGGTTATGAAATACCATTAGATATGCTGATGACACAGTATTGCTGTCCACAACACAAAAAGGAATGGAAAAACTAATTATGTCAGTCCGCAAGAACAGCGAAGAGCAGAACCTCTATCTTAATGCAAAGAAAACTAAAGTGATGACAACTGACAAAACAAACAAGGCAACTGAAATATGTATCAACGAGGAAAAACTGGAAGAAGTGGAGAGTTTTGAATATCTTGGATCACTACTAACTAATAATGGAGATACAATGAAGGAAATTAAAAGGAGGACATCTATCGCTCTTCAGAAAGTAAAACAAATAAAGAATCTGTGGAGAGGAGCAGACAGAACTACAAAAATAAGATTTTTAAGGGCATGCATCTTTCCCATCGCAACATATGCCTGTGAGACCTGGACACTTAACAAAACAGCTGAGAAACACATAAATGCCTTCGAATGTAAATGCTACAGAAGAGTTCTCCAAATATCGTGGACACAAAAAAGAACAAATATATCTATACTACAAGAGCTTAATATTGAAGAAGGCTGGCTAGTAAAGAGGATTAAAGAGAGAAAACTTAAATATTCTGGACACATTAAACGTCATGATAATTTAGAGAAGACCGTATTGGAAGGATACATAATGGGAAAAAGAAAAAGAGGAAGATCAAAACGAAGATGGCTGCAAGACATAGTTGACGATCTGGCTGAGAGGCCTACAGGAGTGCTGATTGGGAGGCAAAGTTCCGCAAGAGACATGCAAATGAATGAATATGATGAATTAATATCGCACAAACAGTAATGTAAAGGTATGCAAAAGAAAATGCTAACAAAATCTGCTAGGCAAAAAAAAAAAAAAATTATAAAGAACAGGTAACCAAAATCTAACAAAGAATTCAGTATGAAGATCAATAAGTGGCTTCTTCAGTTGCATCCACTCACCTGTGATCTCTTCACCCAACTCGATCTGTCTCCGTGTTTTTATCACGTCAAAAGGTAAAGTTACCACTGCAGCAACCTATAGGAAAACAAGGAATCTATTGTTATATGAATCCACATTCCAAATTATTTGTTGTAAACAAGGCAAAATATAGTTTTTTTTTCAAAATAAGTCAATATACAATCTATTCCAAACATGGAAAAATATAC
Organism: Achatina immaculata; assembly: GCA_009760885.1. NCBI lineage: Eukaryota > Metazoa > Mollusca > Gastropoda > Stylommatophora > Achatinidae > Lissachatina > Lissachatina immaculata. The sequence goes on from CM019715.1 coordinate 10,436,343, forward strand.
GAGGGGCGTTCAGAAAGCAATGCACCACATCTTTTTTCTCAAGAGCTGTTTATTCAAAAAGCATGAAATTTATACACAATATACATGGATATGTCATGTAAGCATCGGTATTACTCAACATAATCCCCATCAACTTGTACGGCTTTACGCCAGCATGAAACAAGTGCATGTATTCCTAGCCCATACCAGATTTTCTCTTGATTATGTAGCCGTTTCTTCGCCGCATGAATCACTCCTTCATCATCTTCAAATCTTACCCATCAGAGTGCATCTTTAAGTGGACCAAATAGATGGAAATCAGAGGGTGCCAAATTGGGACTACAGGGTGGATGGGGTAGTACAGTCCAACTCAATTTGGTGATTGCTTCCTGTGTTGCCAAACTTGTGTGAGGGTGAGCAGTGTTCTGAAAGAGAAGCAGGTTTGCTTGATTTTTCTGCGGCCGAACTATGCAAAAACACTGATTGAGTTTTTTCAATGTCTTAAAGTAAGCTTGCGAACTGATTGTCTCTCCTATCAGTAAGAATAATGCCCTCAGTGCATTTCAACATTTCTGCCTCGGTGGTTGTGGCAGGACATCCACAGCACGGCTGATCATGGAACTCCTTATCTCCATTTATTGATTCTTTGATTCTCTGAACCCAGCGACTGACTGTACTCCTGTCAACTGCAAAACTTCCATACACATCACATAGGTGCTCACAACTGTTTCTTTCTCGGAAATGAGAAATTCTATCACAATTTGCTGCTTATACTGCAAGTTGATAACATGCTCCATTACAACAGTTAAGGCAGAAATTTTCTTTGGCCGGTTGCTGTGCAATTTGGTTCACACAATTGGCACACACCATATTTAAAGTGTGCAAAATTTCATGCTTCTATCTTCATTAATACCTGAAAAAAACAATGTAGTGCATTACTTTCTGAATGCCTCTCATAGTTTGTCTTAAACAAGGCAAAACATAGTTTGTCTAAAATATGCACAATATACTTTGCACCTAAAAAAAGACTTCTATATTCTTACTTTTAAAATAAAATAAAAATTATATATAATTTATCTACCTAATCTTCTAAAAAAAAAAATCTTAAATGCAACCAAAATATCAAATAGACTGTACTTGTTATCATATGAAAATATAAGATCTCCGAGGCAAGGTGGTTAATGTGCTTGTGAAGGTCGATGGATCAAGTCTGGCTGCAGGCACCCCAATCATGCAGCTATAGAAATGGACATCCTTTGAAGTCAGAGAAGGAAAGGCGGTCAGGTGTGACGCTGGCACATTCCCCACTAGTGCACAGACAAGTCATGTGGGCACTAACACCATATCCCACAAATCTCGATGACAGGTCTTCTTAAACCTCTTTTTTTTTTTTTAACCACTACCAATCCCTGATGGACTGCCCAGCACATTTCCATATCCTTTCACAGCACTGTCAAATAATCATCTTCACAATGTCATATAAATATCAGTATACTCTGAAAGACAGCAAAAGCTGTTTTTTTTAAAACTATACACAGGAATGTATAATTTTATAAATCAGTGTTTCCCACAGTGAGCGATGTGCCCCCCCCCCCCCATGGGCACTGAAACAGACTGGGGGGAGGCGGTGAAAGAAAGTCAGTGGGAGGGGGGGGGAGCTGAAGAAAAGGGAGGGGGGGGGCTGAAGAAAAGGGAGCAGTGGGGGGGGGGGGCTTTGAGGGAAACATGATGAAACAGCAGGTGGGGCAGTTATGCCTTCTTTCCCACTGGGAATAATTGTGTTACAAACACACTTATCTTAACATAGTCTTTGTGAGACAGGGAACATAGACATGTTTGCTTAAAAATTCTGACCTACTTCTGTAGCCCAGAAACTTGTAGCAATCAACACTAATTGTAATTGTTATTTTTGTAAAATGTAATGTCAGGTTGGTGGACGGATGGGGACATGGAGATCACTGGCAGGGATGAGGAAAATCTGGTGTGAAACCAATGAATCCAGGACGTGACAAGCCTATGGGTCTTTACAACAATGGCTATCAGGATGATGTAAACCAAAACAGAGCCAGCAGATGATAGGTGGTGGGGAATGGATATTGTTGAGGCACTCATTGGATTCCTCATCCCAAAGTCGGAGCGTCTCTGTGGAACTGTCTCACAGCTGTCTAGCCAGCCAGCACTGCATGCTGAATCTGATGTGGAGAAGGGGCTTAAGTACAGCTTCCAGATCCTGGAAAAAAAGTTTTCGCCAGGCCAGCCTACACCACTGTTTTCATGGAAGTCTGCCCTAGCAAGGAAAGGTGCTGAAATTGGAGGTACCCAGCCAAAAGGCGCATCACAAAAATCAGGGTACCATACATCATTGCCAGTATGCGTACGAAGAAGAAGAAGATACCTTCCTTCTTAGCACTTTTCAACTGATATTGAGAAACTTGTGTCACTAAGTGAAATTCATCCATCACATTAAAATCTGAGAAAATACTGAAGTAGGTGAGATATAAATATACTCATTCATACTGTTAAATAAACTGGTTTGTTAACTGAAGTTTTTAGTTGTGTAATGCATATCCTAGTTTAATACGCTGTTGTATGAGTAGTATGGGGGAGGGGGGGTTGCCAATTCAGGATGTAGCCTAGGAGAAAAGGGGGCTAGGGAGCCTGATCAACCCTGAGAAACACTGTCATAGATGGACCATCATCCTTGCACTCCAGGCACATCCATAGGTCCTCTGATCTCCTCCTCAATATATCCCTCGGCATGCAGTGACCAAGTGTCAGTAGGGTGCTGACTGGTGATTCCTTTCATGCACCAAAAATACCGCTCACTCCTTGCAATGCCATCCAAGGCAGCAATGTCAAGTCATCTTTCTCAAAGTCCACCGTTCTTCCAAGCCCACTAAAAGCATTAACAATGTCAGCATGATCCACTGGTTGGACATCATCATACTGGCCAAACCAGCCAGTTCATCAGCTCTCTCATTGCCCCAGGCACCAGAATGACCTGGTACAAAAATGAAGGTGATACTTCGAACCTTTGACCTCCGCAAGGGCTCCAGCCACTACCTGCACACTGATCCCGCGCCAAACCTTCTGGATAATGCTCATCAAGTCACTCAGCACACAGACATGGGTATAATCCTGTGATTTCAGCCACATAAATGCCTGTGTCACAGAAAATATTAATCTAACAACAGATCAGAAATTGAGTCCCATAGCCTCATCATCTGGTTTTCCTACTGCCATGGTGTATGGATACTTCCAGTTAAAAACTCATGCTCTACAGCATAAAAGGGTGACTTTTTACCTTGACTGAAACAAAAAAAACAATGAGAGCAGTAAAAAATTTTTGGCCACAAAAGGACCTTCAGAGCAAGAAACTCACTGAGCCTGCCAGTGCGCCAGCACTAAAACTTTCATAGAATGTAAGATCTGAATGCCCTTTTGTGGTCAGCACATATGACTTCATGACCTCGTAACCTGTCCAGTACATAGCTGTGAAAAAAAAAAAAAGTAAATAAAAATTTGAATTTACTACAGGTGGAACTACTACTTTGAAAATTATGTATAATCATAAATACCAATTATCTGTGGGTTGTCACAGTATCTGCTACAACAATCTTTTTTTTTCAATTTTAAAGCAAAATAAATTGGCTTTGTCCTAGCCTGCTCTACCTAAACTTCATCGCTTCTGTTATTTTGGGGGGGGGGGGGGAGAAGAGGAAAGAAAAACCAGCCAGTTCATCACTCTGTGGTAGACTGTCTTCTCCCTTGATTTAAGGAGAGAAGGCTGCTAGAAAGCTTCCTCTGTTTTACATGCTGTATGATATGACTCTCTGGTACTTCCATCTGTCAAAATCTGCACTTCTTAAATGATTTTGGCTTTTGTTTGCATTGCATCTCCTCATAATGGTTTTACATCAATTACAATAATGGTTCTTGTTTTATTAACTGTGTACGTTGTCACAAAACTTCTTATTCCTCTGTAACTAAATGTGTTTGTTGTCACAAAAAAACAGCACCTCTCTAACTGATTCTGACTCTTGTCACAGTACTTCCTCTCACTGACTACGCCCACTGTCAAAATACTTTATATTTCCTTGTGGTTGATGTCACGACACTTCACCTCACATGAACCGATTAACCAATATACACATGTAACGGTGAATTTGTTAAAACATACCAGAAAACGGGACATCTCTCAGCAGCGTTGGTCCCAGGCCCTTCCAGAGGCTGAGCACTCCATTCTTTCTGACGGTGTGCTTGATTGCTTGCTGCACTTGGGAGTAGTTGATTTTTTCTGACTGCATCTTTGTGCGGACCATTTCGAGCGGGCTGATCAGACTGGCTGCCCACACTGCGGTTTGTCAATGTACACAAGGAGAACAATGGAATTTAAGTACAGATTCTGGGAGTAAGACAAATGTGATGGGTGATTATCTAGAACAGGCAAACCACAGCTGGTCAAGAACCTATTCCCCAACCAATCTTTACAGTAACACTTGTAACATGCTGATGAATTCATGTAGCATGGCTAAAAAGATATGGTTTCCAAGGCAGTGGAGCCAAGAGAGAAGTTCAAGGTCTTCAATAAAACCGCAGTAACCCTCTCCATATCTGACATTTGCTTTCAAATCATCAGGGTGCCCGAGTTGCAAAAGTGGTTAGTGCATTGGTCTCTCTCGATGAAGGCTGGCAGTTCAAATCTGGTCTCAGTCACCTAGCTGCAGACATGGGCATCTGGCTCCTTTCTGGAGCTGGGAGAGTAACCACAGCCAGACAGGACACTAACCACATCACTCTCAGGCGTGCCGACTGGTCACAACAAAAAAATACCAGCACTAACACCGTATCCCCTGGGTGCTTCTATGGTATGATACAGCTTTCTTTTTTCAATATCACAACATTCACTTTATGGTTCTGTAAAACTGTTGTTAATGGAGCTATACAGCCCTTCATAATGGGAGCAAACATTTAGGGTCATAAGAGTTCCCAATTCCTTCTTTTGCTACACAAAACCTTCTTGACAACTGCAACAGAAGGTCACTGATAAGAAAAATCTGTTTTAAATCTTAAGAGCCACACTGACATGTTGAAATAATAATGACAGCTTTTTTTATGAATAGTCAAACTATATGATTTGCTAACCAAACAAACAAACAAATGTTAGTGTATATTGTTGCAATGGCAGCAGCTTTTGACAAACAAAACAAAAGGTACAGCAAATGTCAAGACCTTGAAGACCCCTGTCTTTTCTTTAAAAGAAACAAACAAGTCAAAAAAGAAACAAACAAGTCAAATCTTACACCATAAGGTCATTTGTTAAAAAGTTCCTTGTCCACAGTGTTTGATCTTTTCAAACTGCTTCATTAAAATAGATGGCATGGTAACATAATAAATTTCTAAAACTTATGACCTCTTGCAACGGCTCCAGATGCCATAGGCTTCCAGTGGTCACTGGCAATGCCATCTTGATAGCCCAGCACAGACTTCATTTGTTCATAGCTTGTGAAGTATACAACAGTGGCTGGCACTGCCATTACCCTGCAGGAGAACAAATACAACATTTCATGTCCCCATACTTCATGAACAATACAACAGTGGCTGCACTGCCATTAACCTGCAGGAAAACAAATACAACATTTCATGTCCCCATACTTCATGAACAATACAACAGTGGCTGGCACTGCCATTAACCTGCAGGAAAACAAATACAACATTTCATGTCCCCATACTTCATGAACAATACAACAGTGGCTGGCACTGCCATTAACCTGCAGGAAAACAAATACAACATTTCATGTCCCCATACTTCATGAACAATACAACAGTGGCTGGCACTGCCATTACTTTGCAGGAGAACAAATACATTTCATATCTCCACAGCTTATGAAGTATACAACATTCTTCAAATATTTGTGCAACCTGAATAATGCTATGAGTAAGACAACATATCTTTCAATGCTGTATATGGATGATGTTCATTATGGTAAGATTCATCATCATCATTTCATGCCGTCTCCCCATGGAAAGTTAGCTGCAATGAATCTCCACTCGGCTCTGTTTCTTTCTTGCCTTCGTAGAACACTCGGCCAAGCTTGACCCTGTCCATCCATCTATATCGATGTCGTCCTCTTGATCTGTTCCCTTCGATCTTGCCCTCAAGAAGGGTCTTCAATATGGTACTGTGGCTCTTGACATACCCAAAGCATCGAGCTGTCTTGTTTTTATGACTTTCAATATTTCTCTTTTCACTTCCAGTTGGTTTAGCACTTCGTTGTTTGTTTTCTTTTCTGTCCATGGGATAAGCCCTATATGATAAGATTATGTGGAGAACACACACAAAAAATGGCCCACAACATAATCATATACCTGACATCAAAGAAACTGAACATAAGAACTTAATGCACAGTGCCACTTCAACTTACATCAAGGTTTCTCATCTCACATTACTGCAGATAGTGCATTCATCATCACCAAGTGCGATGCTGGGCAGCGTGGGCAGTCATACTCCTCCACAAATCTCAGTCCTTGATATTTCTGTGTAACTCTGCTGCTGATTCCTTTCTATGCCACAATGTCAATATCAGGGCTTCTATCACCTGTTCCCTCAGTCCTCTCCTGCCTTCAGTTTTGCCCACTGTTGTGATACTCTCCAGTTTATCCCTTCTCATCACACACGCCAAGATTGATGATTACCTTACTGCTCATTAGTTAGCTTGCCTGTCCTCATCACTCTTCTCAAGAACCACATCTATACTGCCTCTAATGATTTATTCATTTGTCTGCCAAAGCTCCATGATTTACATCCATATAGCAAAATAGATTCAACATAGCACTGTAATACTTTCTTTCTCAATGACAATGACTTATTGCACAAGATGGTCTTCAGTTTCTGAAATGCTACTTTTGCCTGGCATATTCTGCTTTTAATTTCTGTGACATCCTCCAGTGGCTGCTATCACTGATCCCAGGGATTTAAATTTGTTCGCTTGCTGCATTGTTCCACTGATATTTATGCTACAGGCTGATGGGCACTTCTTTTTGGATAAATCCACCGTCTCCATTTTCTTGATGTTCAGACTAAGTTCTTTCTTTTTACTTTCTGTTACTATGACGCATTAGTGCATTAAAGAGACAAAAGTAATCACACAAAAATTACACTTACATATATAAGATTACGCTTGAAATTAAAGAAGGCAAACCTTGAAATAATACATGCCTCTTTTAAATCTATGTCATGAAGGTTCAAGCTCTCTTATCAGAATTTTAACATTTTCAGCTGTCAGTCTTTTGGTTAAAACAAGGACCACGCAACAAAATCATCAAAGACTGTTTGCATGGCACACAATTAATACATGAAGTCCAACAACAACAACAACAAAAAAAGCGAAAAATCCTTATAAACTTACAGGGTGGGAGGCAGCCCACTCCACAAGGAAGCAACACCCTCACTACGAACTATCTTGACCATTGCATCCTGAAAATAAGAGAAACGATGCTTGCATTTTTAAGCTGAAGTGACACTCCTTCAGTCTCCTTCTCTCTTACATTCTACTGTTCGTTTACAGAAAACAGAAATAACAAAAACAATATTTTAAACACAAATTCCTTATGGAATAACAGACATTCTAATTATATAAAATTCTAATCTGGTTGTCCTTTTGTCACATGTCCTTCAGAATATAGCTTCATCTACGTCACACTGAGAACAGATGAAGAATGGTGAATTGCTTCTTCTTACTGTACAGGCTTCCGACTTTGATTTTGACTTTTCCAATCCCCGTGTTTATGAGTTTTCACTCTTTTTCCCTTGTGCCAGATAATGGAATGTAAAAGTCTTTTTTTCACCTGCTCTGTATCTCCAAAAAGACTACTGGTGATATTTGGAATTTGGTGGTGTCAAGTTCTTCTGAAGATCTTTCAATGCAATACAGTCCAGCAGGTGGTGCTTAATAATTTCTTCTTTTTGTCTGTTGCAGTGCATCGCTGGCGATGGTTGGGACATGTGCTCCGAATGACTGACAACTCACTACCAAAAATAGCACTAAGATGGACACCACAGGGGAGCAGAAGTAAGGGTAGACCAAAAGAGACATGGAGAAGAACAACAGAAAGGATGTTGAGCAATAGAGGGCTCACCTGGGCAAGAGCAGAAAAAAAGGCGAAAGACAGGCATTTGTGGAAAACCCTTGCGGAAGCCTCATGTGCCCTGGGCACTTAAGGTTCAGAGAGAGAGAGAGAGAGTGCATGCAGTGTATGGTGTGTGGTCAGCCGCCACTGTAAGTGCTTACTATGGGTGATGTGTCATGCACACAGCCTGAAGACTGTACACTGGCCTCTACAAAATAAGCTATTGATGTGGTCTCCAGGGCTGTTTTGGTAGGTATGCATACAGGGATCTTTCAGTTGGGTTGCTTACTGTATAGGCATAAGCTTAGAGTTAAGATATGATTATTGTTAAAAAATGTGTCACTGGATATTCATTAGCAACTATCCTTTTTGTTGCTGATGGTGTTCTTAAAGGAAATGGTAAAATTCGATAGTTAAAATCACATTTTCAATACTTCCTCCCATCAGTTTTTCAGTGGTTACAACTTGATTACAAACAAGAAATTAACTTTCAACACAGCATAAGCTTAGTTTTATCATCAAATGTACAGCTCTGAACAAAAAAATGTTGCTCAAGATGTGTGGTTAAAACTTAACAATACTTACAAATGTCCCATTGAAATGACCTGGTCTCTCATACCAATGAGAAGAATGGGTGTGTCCACTGACACAGTGGCACAAGTGATCCATCAAACCATTACAGTAAAGGAAACAGTGGCCTTTCGTAAATGCTGATGGCTTAGATTGTGACTGTAAGCGAATTTTCACCACATCAAAAGGGGTCACTGAAAGTAGTAAGATCAACAAATAAAAGTAGTAAAATTAAAAACTGAAAACACTCGCCACAATCATATTTGGTATTAGAAATATTATTCTTATCCAACATCAGCCATCTAAAGTGAGGTACCAAGTTAAATTACATGACATTTTTCTGACTGAGACTACAAAACCTAAATGTGTTAAGAGTGGCATGAAGCAACATCAGATGGCACTACTACCATGTGGTACCAAGTGGCGCTACTACCATGTGGTACCAAGTGGCACTACTACCATGTGGTACCAAGTGGCACTACTACCATGTAGTACCAAGCGGCGCTACTACCATGTGGTACTAAGTGGCACTGACCTAGGCTTATGTACCAAGTGGCACTGACCTAGGCTTATGTATAGAGTAGCGATATCATTTGTTTGACATCATGCACTCATCATTTGGCAAATTTTTCAAGATGGATGTAAAAAAGGAGCAGTGAGCAAATCTCAGACAAACTGCAACAGAAACCCTGACAGAAATTTAATTAGCGTTTGGTGAGCAGTCTCTTGCTTAGAGACAACACCGCAGCACTGACAATTCAAGGCTGTTCAAACATCAGTTGATGACAATGACCACACGGGGAGGCCATTGATCTGCATACATTCTCAAAATGTCAGAGATCCAACAGCTCATTCATGAGACATGATGTCTGACCATCTGAGAGCTTTGTGGTGTGGTGGGAATTTTGTTTTAGGACACATCACAATATTCTCACCGAAGGACTGGGCACACATCTCATCACAGCCAAATGTCTCCAGGATCTTCAAAGCTGCTAAATTTAGCAGTGTATCAATCTCTGCTACTAGCTTCAACAATTCACCTCAGGGGATGAAACCTTCATGTCCCAGGTCATTAACTGGTGATGACAGCTGGATCTATGGTTATGACCCAGAGACAAAGCAACAATCATCCCAATGGAAAAATCCAAGGTCACCAAAACTCAAAAAAGGCCATACAGTAGAAATGCAATGTCAAGAGGATGGTTATTGTTTTCTGTGACATGTAGAACTAGCGCATCAAGAATTTGTCCCTGCTCTCTCTCTCTCTCTCTCTCCCTGAACCTTAAGTGCCCAGGGCACATGGGGCTTCCGCAAGGGTTTTCCACAAATGCCTGTCCTTTGCCCTTTTTTCTGCTCTTGCCCAGGTGCATCCATTCATAGATGATCAACACTGGCTTGCAGCCATCTTTGCCTTAGTTTTCCCTTCCAAGAGGTCTTCCCTAAATTTTCATGACATTTAATGTGTCCAAAATATTTAAGTTTTCTCCATTTAATCTTCCTTACTAGCAAACCTTTTTCAATATTAAGTTCTTGTAGTATGGATATATTTGTTCTTTTTTTTTTTTATCCATGATATTTTAAAGACTCTTCTGTAGCATTTACATTCAAAGGCATTTATGTGTTTCTCAGCTGTCTTGTTAAGTGTCCAGGTCTCACAGGCATATGTTGCGACAGGAAAGAAAATAAGACATGAAAGTACTATACTAACACTTTTGGTCTAAAGAGATGGTTTTGAAGCAGGCACATGTCAACTGTTATGATTTTTGTTAAGCAATGTTTTCTGTGAAGTTCCTCCCACGGCCAACACTACCAATATTAGATTTGTATAATCCCACAGTAACAGCATGCGACATTTGTGTATGAGATCCAGCTTTCTTGCGCCTGGATCTTTTTAACTTCAAGTTTTGTCCTCATTTCCTTGTCAAACGATGCTGCTCCTCTGGACAGAGTTGTTCTCTATGTGGCTCAGTCTTTTACAGGTTCCTCCTAGTGCCTCTCTCTTTCAGTCTGGTTCATGCCAATCAGGCATTGATTGTCACTGATTTCAACAACCACCTGTCCTCTGCTCTTTCTATAAACTGTGTTTTGGAATGTGCTCTGTGCCACTCTTCAAGCATATTGTTTCTTTGTCTTCCTCTGTCCCTTCTGCCCTCCAGTTTTCCTGTTGTCATTAAGTGTTCCAGTTTGCCTCTTCTTAAAACATGTCCTACAAATCTGGACTGTCGTGCTCTGAATTTTGCCATAATTTCCCTCTTTATTCCCAGCCTCTCTTAGAACCTCTTCATTTGTTTTCTTGGCTGTCCAAGAATGGACATTTTCTTGACTGTCCAAGAATGGACATTTTCTTGGCACTCTTCTGCAATTTCTGGTCTTATCTTACTCCTAATTCTCCTCATGATTATGTGCACCCTGAGTACTTCTCTGCTCACCATGATACTTCCTTCCTTCGAAGTTAAAATCCTATCTCATGCTGTTTTCTTCTTTCTGATAAGTCTTCAGTGCCCTTATACAAGTCGCAGCAGCTCTCTTGATGACGCTGTTCTATTTCCCTGCATTTCTCACTCAGCCATTTTTCTTTAACTTTGTTACATTCATTCCTGATTGTGTTGTTCGTCTGTTTGTATCTAGTCGGTTCACTTTTTAACATTCTTCTTCTGTCCATCATTTTCAGTATCTCATTTGTCATCCATGGCTACTCTGTTTGTCACTCTTCTGTCTTTAATATCTCTCTCGATGTCTGCTGGATAGACTCCTTGTGCATGCTCCATTGTTCATCGATTGTCTAAATTTTTTTCTATGGCACTATTTATGTTCCTTATTATTATGCTATACTGTTCTTGCAGGTCTTGGTCCCTTGTCTGATATCTAGCTTTTCATTCCTTCTGTGCTCTTAGTCACTTCATTCTGACCCTTAAATCTTCCTATTAGCACTGCATGATCAGTGTCGCAGTCAGCACCTGGTCTCACTTTCACAAATATTAATAAGTTTCAAAATCTCTTATTGATTATGATATAGTCTTATCTGATTCTTGTGTTTTCTTATCTGGTGATTCCCACACCTGTGGCCTTCTGAGGTGTTGCTGGAAACATGTGTTTCCCAATTATCATCCTATTGTTTCCTGCCCATTCTATTAATTTATTACCTCTTTCATTTCTTTTACCTAGTCTGCTTCTTGCTGGAAACATGTGTTTCCCAATTATCATCCTACTGTTTTCTGCCCATCCTATTAATTTATTACCTCTTTCATTTCTTTTCCCTAGTCTGTATTCTCTACTGCTTCTTGCTCCTGACCTTTCCCTACTTTTTGTATTTAATTCTCCTGGCACTATGTTGACCTCATATAGTTTACACTGTCTCATTGCTTCATCCACATTCTTATAAAATTCCTCTATGTCTGTCTCCACAAAATCTGCTGTTGGTGCATATATCTGGATTACGTTTACATCTGCTGGGTTCCTTTCATCTTTATGACCCTGTCTGACATGCACCAGAATCCTTTAACAGACCTGCTGTCTCTTTATCCAAAATGGCCACTACTCCATGTTCATGTTTGCTACCTCCTGAGTATATTACTTTATATCCTTCAGACATTATAACTTCCTTATTTTTCCATCTTACTTCACATAATCCAAGTATGCTGGTGTCTATTCTCTTCATTTCTCTCATGTTGTCTAACTTTTCTGTTAATGTTCTGATGTTCCAAACTTGATGGTTCCAGTTGCTGGCAAGGTCGAGGATAAGTCTCAGTCCTAACAAATGCCCCTCAAGGTGTGTGTCTCACAAAGCCTCTGTCAGCAGGTCTCGCTCCTGACCTTCTCATGGTGGGAATGTCTCAGACAAGAGAAAGGATGAAGGCGAGTTTCTGGCGCCTTAAAACCGTACTGCTTCTGGAAGATGGGGTTCATAAGCCGTTCATCTAGGAGAACCACGTGCTGCCTCGTGAGTACTCTTGACAAGCCAGAGGCTAATGGAGTAAACCACATACAAATCCGCTGGAAGGCAAGGGGAAACCACCAATGTAGCTTCCCAATAATCAGTCATTGAGATCTACTGCCATTCAACCGAGAGAGACGTAAATGGGGACACCTTAGTTGTCACTTCGTAACAATCAAGTGCGACAGGTGATACCAGGCTGTCAGCAAGCGACTTCCTGTTACAGTCAGTCAGTCTTAAAAGATGATACTTGGAACCATAAGCTTGACAGTCTACACAGACAGCCGGCTTCGGGACTTCCTTATTAGACGAAAAGAAGCAGTAGTATTCTGCCTCGTTAAAACAGAATTTAAGTGACTTGATAAAATAATACTGTAGCGAGTACTTACTCATTAACGATGTTAGTACGGCTCCAGTGCATGATGAAATCATATGTTGAAGCGGCGTTATGGCGACTCCTTGGGGTGAAAACTGCCTTATCTCATCATCTGCAGACATTCTGAATCTTCTGCTGCAGCCCTCCTTCAGCCCATCTGATCTCTGGGTGAGTATTTTAAATGAATTATTTTGTTACATGGTTCGGGTCCAACAAGTCCACATGCGGATAGTCTGGAGGAGGTCATGAACTTCGTCAGAAACCTTGACCTTTAGGAAAATGCGAAACTACATATTGTTTTAAGGAACGACACTTTCTTCTTTTTTTTTCCTTTTATAAGAAATATTATTATATTAAATAATGATTATTTGTCTAGTGGTTTGTGTTTAGTTATAAAGAAAGGATTTACAGTTCTCTACGAAGCTAAAAATTCATACTGTCTCTACCTGATGACATTTCGTGTTGACGTCTGTGGACATTTGTTATTCCAGCGGATCGTTTTTGTTTGAATTTCTACTTTTCGGCTGTATAAATCTCATTGTCTTCATCAGGATGGTCTGCGGTGGTTTTGCATGTTCACGACATTCGCTCATAATACTGAATGTCATATATATCGTAAGTCAGAGCGTAGTTGATTGTGACATGGTGTGTGGGACTGCATGTTTCATTATTGACCATTCTCAACCTTTTGTTAAAAAGGGACTCTGCTACAGAACCTTCGCAAAACATTGATTAAACTAAACTCACATATGAAAATAACAGGGGTTTTTTTCTTCCGGTCATATGAGAAGGTGCATCATTTAATGAATGTTACCTTGAAAAATATAACATTTATGTTAATTTATTCTAGTTTCGCTTGCTATGTTACAGACCCGTGCGTTTTGGTTTTTTTTAATCTTTGATTTTATAGGTGAAAAAAAAAATGTTTGTGTTTGATAGATACAATTTTTTTTTCACCTGCTTTGAAAATCATGCATTCATGAACTGAGTTGCATGAACTTTTTCCCCATTTACAACTTGCAACCAGATGGTGCAGTGCAATCCAGTGCTTCTCGTTGTGCAAGCAAATTTTTTTTCTGTTTTGGAGGCAGTTTTGCTTACCACAGTGTGTGCCAAGTACCATTTTTCACAGCAAGGTTGACTAGAAATAGTGCCAACAGTCTTTGATTCAAAAGTACAGAAACCTAATATCCCATTACCTGAAGGAAACTATCAAGCCCTGTCAAGGCAGAGTTAGGGCTATGATCTGTCTGTTCTCTCATACAAGGACAACATAAGGAAACTTTACTGGTATGATGGACAGGACAACATAAGGAGACTTTACTGGTATGATGGACAGGACAACATAAGGCTTTACTGGTATGATGGACAAGACATTATGAGACTTTTCTGGTATGATGGACAGGACAATATAAGGAGACTTTACTGGTATGATGGACAGGACAACATTATGATACTTTACTGGTATGATGGACAGGACAGTATAAGGACACTTTACTGGTATGATGGACAGGACAACATTATGAGACTTTACTGGTATGATGGACAGGACAGCATAAGGAGACTTTACTGGTATGATGGACTGGACAGTATAAGGAGACTTTACTGGTATGATGGACTGGACAGTATAAGGACACTTTACTGGTATGATGGACAGGACAGCATTATGAGACTTTACTGGTATGATGGACAGGACAGCATAAGGAGACTTTACTGGTATGATGGACAGGACAACATAAGGAGATTTTACTGGTATGATGGACAGGACAACATTATGAGACTTTACTGGTATGATGGACTGGACAACATAAGGAGACTTTACTGGTATGATGGACAGGACAACATTATGAGACTTTACTGGTATGATGGACAGGACAACATAAAGAGACTTTTCACTGGCACACTGAACAGTTGTTATGCTTGTCTCACATAGAAGAGTAATATCAGAAATACAGGAAATGGAAATTAGTGAGGGACTTTGCAGGGATAAACTTGGGGCAGTTTTTTTTTTTTTTTGAGGAGGTAGCTGCATTCTGTATTAGGTATACGGTAACGTAACGGTAACCCTGTCATGCCTTAGAGGCACATAGGGATATGGTGTTAGTGGCCATATTTTCCTTCACCTGTCAGCACACTAGAGGGTGATATGGTCAGTATCACGCCTGGCTGCCTTTTCCTTCCCCAACTCCAGAAGAAGTCGGGTACCCATTTCTACAGCTGGGTGACTGAGGTGCCGCCGGCTGGATTCGAACCCCCGACCTTCGCCATGAGAGACCAGTGCACTAACCACTTCACCACTCAGACACCTGTATTAGGTATGGTGCTGGATAAATAAATGTTTTGTCTCTTGGACTTGAGTTACTAAATAAAAATATTTGTGATGATAAATTTATGCAAACTTATATTGTCATATAAATTTGTTTCTTTATTCTAGATTGTCTCCCTTATCTTGATTGGTGTTGCGGCATATGGCAGAGCAGTTGCAGTTGTCACGAGCTTGACATTAGTAGGAAGTCTGATTGCCTGTGGTGTTTTCCTGTTTCTTATTGCTTTAGTTGGACTAGTTGGAGCTGTCAAGCATAATCAGGTGTTACTGTTCTTTGTATCCTTTTATATAAAAATGAGGAGAAGGAGATGGAATTCTTGTAGTAAATCCTCAAGGTGTGATAGCAAAAGGAGTATGATACGTCTCTAAAGTTAGTAGATTTGAGAGAAAGAAAAATGCTAGGAGAATGACTATGACTTGAACTCTGGTCTTCTGTAAGATGAGCAACTGCCTAACAACTGTAGGGCAACTCACTATCAACTCAGCTACCTTGCGTTCCTCAAATGAAGTTGATAGTGCATTGTCCTTCTGCATCTTAGGCAGTTGCTGATCCTATCCAAGTCTGGACTAATTGGGACTTGTTGAGAAAGGAAAGATTGGAAAAAACAACAAAGGAAATATAGATGAAAAGAGAGGTCAAGAGAGAAGATAATGGACAGTGAAAACACAATGGCATGATAGAAAATTACCAGAGGTGATGGAAGACATCAGTGATCAAGATCTGTGGAGAAGCAACAACACCAGTTCCTTTTGTCTTGGCACCGGATGACGATGTCATATTCAGTCTTTTAATGCTGCTTTAACGTGGAGTGTGTAGAAATGTCACACAAATATTGTATATTTCTTTTCCTTTCACATCATATTCTGTGGATGATAGTGGTTTTTTTTTTTTCTCAGAAAAAATGTTTTTGATATGCCCAAAGAGGAGAGTAGATGTGGACATCAAACTGGGTTTAAATTATATTCATTTTCTTTCAGACACTGTAAAACTCTTTATGTTTTTTTTTTCTCCTATATTCACTCTTAAAAACTCCAGTTTACCTCAGGCTGTTGACCAGGTTACCTGAAGCCATAAAAAAAGGGACCGTCCAGCACTGAATACATACAGACTTTCATCTGTGCTTTTCCCTGATATTTTCGGTGAGCGTTTACTACAAAGTCAATAAGGCAGCAGGCTCGTAAAAGATGAATTCATAAACAACTGCTCTTAACCGCTGGCAAAGCATGTAGCATGTGCTCCTGCAGTACTTGCCCTGAATGTGGTTTTAGTCAATAAATGTTACAGGGCTTTAAACATATAAAGGGATAAGTTGTTAGATAATCAATACACTTTAATGGCTTACAGTAACAAAAAGTAAGTTTTTATATTAACTTCACCCAGATACACACCCTGTTAATCTCTGCTATATGTTGCAGTGGTACCAAGTCTTGATTTGGTAGTTAAGAAACCAATCATTCATTCATTCATTTGTATATCCCTTGCGGAACTTTGCCTCCCAAACAGCACTCCTGTAGGTCTCTCGGTTGTGAGCAAGATGGCCTGCTGCTGCTGCATCCATTTGCAGATCGTCAACGATGTCTTGCAGCCATCTTCGTTTTGGTCTTCCTCTTTTTCTTTTTCCTATTATGTATCCTTCCAATATGGTCTTCTCTAAATTATCATGACGTTTAATGTGTCCAAAATATTTCAGTTTTCTCTCTTTAATCCTCTTTACTAGCCAGCCTTCTTCAATATTAAGCTCTTGTAGTATAGATATATTTGTTCTTTTTTGTGTCCACGATATTTGGAGAACTCTTCTGTAGCATTTACATTCAAAGACATTTATGTGTTTCTCAGCTGTTTTGTTAAGTGTCCAGGTCTCACAGGCATATGTTGCGATGGGAAAGATACATGCCCTTAAAAATCTTATTTTTGTGGTTCTGTCTGGTCCTCTCCACAGATTCTTTATTTGTTTTACTTTCTGAAGAGCGATAGATGTCCTCCTTTTAATTTCCCTCATTGTATCTCCATTATTAGTTAGTAGTGATCCAGGATATTCAAAACTCTCCACTTCTTCCAGTTTTTCCTCATTGATACATATTTCAGCTGCCTTGTTTGTTTTGTCAGTTGTCATCAATTTAGTTTTCTTTGCATTAAGATAGAGGCTCTACTCTTCGCTGTTCTTAAGGACTGACATAATTTTTCCATTCCTTTTTGTGTTGTGGACAGTAACACTGTGTCATCAGCATATCTAATCTCTGGTATTTCATAACCTCCAATTGTTATGGCATCATAATAGTTAATAATTATAATGGTTAAGAAACCATAATAGTTAATAATCATAATGGTTAAGGAAGCAAAAACTGCAGTAATAAGTCAAACTCATGTACTTGATTGTATTTGTTCCTCTTGTGTGGCATTTACTGGTGTGTGTCCTTAATCAGTTTTAATAAGGTTTATTTATAATAGTTTTTTATGCACACTGTACCTGTCCATTTTTTCAAATATGAAGATACAGTTTAAAAACCAGTTGATATGCAACTTCTTATGGCTTCTTCTTCTTCCTCTCTGTATGTATGACCATCATGATTGCTGTACTGTATGCTGACAGGTCGGTACATTATCCCCTAGATGCCTCTATAGCGTTATATGCCTGTGTTAACAATATTTTTACCCAAAGACTTAACCAGCCACAATGTTTGCTTTAACCATACCCCACACAGTACATGGTTATACTCTTCATCCTCTTCTTGCTGCAATTCTCATTGGCTTGTGCATGTTTAGCTGTCAATACTGAGCAGAAGGATGCCCTGGCAGAGCAGGGCTGGAGGATGTCCAGCAACATGACGCGGTCCGAGGTGCAAGCCCAGTTCAACTGCTGCGGCTTCAAAGATTGCAACGTGCCACAGAATGATTCACTAGGTCACCCACGCTGTGATGTTGTAAGTTTTGTCATGTGTGTTTCTTACTTTTTAAATCTTGTCACCCACAAAAATGAGTCCCTAGGTCACTCAGCCTGTTCTGTTTTAAATTTTATCTTTTTTTTTTTCATAACTTTAAAATCATCACATTGCCAAAAAAACTTGTTTAAATCATCATACATCTAATGTTGCAAATTTATTATTCCTTCATTTCTGTCACTTGCTTAAGTTTCGGAGGCAAAAAAAAAAGAACTTGTACAATTTTTTTTTTAATGAATTTACAAGTTAAACATATTCTACTTTTTTTGGTTTTTGTCAGCAGAATTAAAAACACTGAAGCCAGATTTCTTGTGAGTTTCTTGATTTCTCTTCTCTTACTGTCAACTGCATGCATAGTTGTGCAGAAGTTTATAAATAAGATAGTTACACGTCTGTGGGTTTGTTCCAGTTAAAACTTTCAAGTTACATTATAAGCTGATTATACGCATCTCATCATTCCCAATAGAAACATGGCGGATGTTTTTATTATAACACTTTTAGTGTGAATTTTAGTTGTGAGAGTTTTAGCACTAGTATTGTGCTGTTATTTCTAGAATTTTCTTATTTTGTTCACATTTTTATGCAGGGATTATATCATCTTACATCCTTCCCGTGCTGTTAAATGTCACAAAAGCTTGCATGCTAGTTCGCCAAGTCTTTCTGTTTTGTTTTTTTTTTGCAAATTTTTCAACCTCATCAAGGGATTTTATGCCTGCTAATTTGGCCTCTCTTAACAATGTCCTCTTTACAGTTTCACGTGGTTGACCTCTTTTTCTTCTGCCTGTTTTGCTCCACTTAATAGCTTGTTTTGAGATTCTCTGATTGTTTCTTCTCATCACGTGACCAACATATGTCCCTCTTCTTTTTCTGATCACCCATGAGACTGATTCTTGTTTGTTCATCTGTCTTATCTCTGCATTGTTCATGAATTCGTTCCACTTTTTACCGGGTATTTTCCTTCAATTGTTTTCCTGCATCTGTTTTCAAAAGAGTCTGATTTGTTATCTGTTTCTTTAGTTGTTTTCCAGCTTTCACATGCATAAATGAGGGTGGATATTACAACTGAATTGAATGCTCTTAGCTTGCTTTTTGTGCCTATAACTTTTGACTGCCGTAAGATTCTTGAAGATAGATGCTGCTTTTGCAGTTCTTACTTTCTTTCTGGTGTCACCATCCTGGTCTGTGTAGCTGCCGAGGTAAGCAAATTGATGTGCTTCTTCAACAGCTATTCTTTCTCCATATGTTTTTCATTAATGGGAATTTTCATTATTTTTGTCTTTTCCTTGTTAATTTCAAGTCCTGTTTTGCTTGCCAGTGAAGACAGAATATGTTTTTTCTTGCGTTGAATTCACATTGTCACTGATAAAAATCTGGTTGGTTCCCATTACCCAATCAGTACATATATAAGAAACTTCAAATTGTAAAAAGTGAAAGTGCATTCTTGTACTTGATCTATTAAAAGGCATACATTACTGTTTGACTGTAAGTTCATGATTACCCTTAAGCAGTGGTCTTAGTCTGGGATCCATGGACCCATAGAAGGTCCACGGAAGGTTTTTTGGGGGTCTGTGGATCAGTAATTGGGTTGGGCATGATTAAAAAAAAATATCATAGCATCATCTATTCTGTTTGGTGCTTCATTTTTATTTAGGGGTCCACTGTTAACAACAGCGCATGCCCTGATTGTCCGATGTTCGTTGGAGGATACTTTCAGGTGGTGGGGTAACATTTCTGCTTTCTTACAGTAGTCACCTTGGAGTGTTTCTGGCTGGATGTTTTAATTTGCATGTCCCTTGCGGAATTTTGCCTCCCTAACAGCTCTCCTGTAGGCCTCTCAGTTGTAAGCAAGATGCCCTGCTGCTGATGCATCCATTTGCAGATTATCTTGCAGCCAACTTCGCCTTGGTCTTCCTCTCTTTCTTTTTTTCCCATTATGTTCCCTTCCAAGATGGTCTCTAAATTATCATGGCCTTTAATGTGTCCAAAATACATAAGTTTTCTCTCTTTAATCCTCTTTACTAGCCAACCTTCTTCAGTTTTAAGTTCTTGTAGTATTCAATATTAAGTTCTTTTTCAAGTCCATGCTGGCCACATTTACCTTCTCAAATTTCTGGTACTCGTTTTTAGAGGCTGGGTCGACCCTGGGATCTTTCTTTCTCCTTTCCTGGCGTGTACCAGAAGAAAATCCCACTCCTGGGACTGAACCCAGTACCACAGGATTAGTAGACCGAGCACCTAACCACTTGGCTAACCAGGCCATATAATGGCCGTATTTGACTTAAAATTGTGGAATAAGTTTTGAAGTTCTAGAAGGTCAGAATGAAGCTGTGTGCAAGCAGTTATTTAATTTCTCCCTTCCCCTTCTTTGTTTTTCTTGTAACAAAACTGCTCCCACGACTGAACTTAGGCAAAGAGTTCAGTTTCAGGGCTGGGTAGGCAAAGAGTTCAGTTTCAGGGCTGGGTTGGAAGTAGCAGAATGAATGTAGAATTTCTGTGACGACAGTAAGCAGATTAAAATGAAACAAGCCAGTTTTTTTCTGAGGTTGGGGTCAGATCACGGCTCATGCTGTTTGCAGTGCCATTTTTAGTACATAGATCTGAAAAATGTTTGTGCACTTTATTACAGGTTGTTCCAGTGTCATTTAGAAGGAAAAATGCAAGACTGGGTTTACATGGGAAGATAATTAGAATTTTTTTTTTGGTTTATTCATTACAAAACAGTGGAGAAAAATTATGATAATAGTTTTTGTTTGTTTGTTTGTGTGTGTGTGTGTGTGTGTCTGTCTGTCCTCTTAACAATTCTGATGTTAAAAACTAGTCCTCAGAGTGTTGTAAAACTAGCGATGCCCCATGCTGCCTTGGGATATACTCTCCAAATGACACGCAAGCACATTGTCCATGCCAACCCTGTCTTGACGTGCTGCAGCCACTTATCTACAATGCTTTCTCTGCAACCGGAGGGCTTGGCTTGTTCTTTAGTTTTACTGAGGTAAGTGAGAAAGAACAGAAAAGTTTTGTCCAGTAAAATTTTCATGCTTTTTGTGTGTGTTTGTGAAAACTTTGAAATGTTTTCTGTGTAGACAAAATTTGGTTGTTGACATATTTAAATGTGTTTAAGCCTTTCTGTTTTGTGCAAGTTTGGTTTTATGAAGTCATGTCCTGAAATAAGTTTTCATAAAACTCATTTCACAGAATGTTTTGTTGTTTTTTTGGGGGTTTTTTTTTTTTTTTTTGCACAACTCTGGTTTTCATGGCGTGTTTTTTCTTGTACAACTTTGGTTCCGTATAAGTATATCCTGAAATAAAGTTTCATGTCTGTTTTGTAAAGATTCATTATTTACATAAACCAGGCAGTGTTGAATGTGAAATATAAGGGTGACATTTTTCATGATTGCTCCAGCTGATGAATTCCCCATGTATCTAGTCGGGGGGGGGGCGGCGAACACTTTGTGCACAGTAATCCCTTGGCTGTTTGAAATTGCAAAATGAGTGTGCCAGATGGCTGCTGCTCAAGTGAAATTGTAGGGAAAATATTCTGCAATGGAAATGCTGCTGGTGCTTGGGGTGCTGCATATGATACCCGTCCTGAAGTGATAATTGGAACTGAAAACTGAGTGGATATGGGAATGTCATGAATGTGATGAAACCATTCCGAACACCAGAAACAGAGTGCAGTTTCATAGTAGAGCAGTATTAGTTATCCAACCATACGTCTCTGTAGATAGAACTGTTCAGCTGTATACATCTGTAGATAGAACTGTTCAACTGTATACCTCTGTAGATAGAACCGTTCAACTGTATACCTTTGTAGATAGAACTGTTCAACCATATATTTCTATAGATAGAATTGTTCAACCATATATCTGTGTAGATAAACTGTTCAGCATGTCTCTACAGATGGATCTGTTCAACCATATATCTCTGGAGAGATGTTCAACCATATTTCTCTGTAGATAGAGCTGCTCAACTTTATGTCTCTGTAGATAGAGCTGCTCAACCATATACCTGTAGATAGAGATGTTCAACCATATTTCTCTGTAGATAGAGATGTTCAACTATATTTCTCTTTAGATATAGATGTTCAACCATATTTCTCTGTAGATAGAGCTGCTCAACCTTATATCTCTGTAGATAGAGCTGCTCAACCATATTTCTCTGTAGATATAGATGTTCAACCATATTCTCTGTAGATAGAGGTGTTCAACCATATATCTGTGTAGATAGAGATGTTCAACCATATTTCTCTGTAGATATAGATGTTCAACCATATTTCTCTGTAGATAGAGGTGTTCAACCATATATCTGTAGATGGAGCTGCTCAACCTTATATCTGTAGATAGAGCTGCTCAACCATATAAGCCTGTAGATAGAGCTGCTCAACCATATAAGCCTGTAGATAGAGCTGTTCAACCATATAAGCCTGTAGATAGAGCTGTTCAACCATATAAGCCTGTAGATAGAGCTGCTCAACCATATAAGCCTGTAGATAGCGCTGCTCAACCATATAAGCCTGTAGATAGAGATGTTCAACCATATAAGCCTGTAGATAGAGCTGCTCAACCATATAAGCCTGTAGATAGAGCTGCTCAACCATATAAGCCTGTAGATAGAGCTGTTCAACCATATAAGCCTGTAGATAGAGCTGTTCAACCATATAAGCCTGTAGATAGAGCTGTTCAACCATATAAGCCTGTAGATAGAGCTGTTCAACCATATAAGCCTGTAGATAGAGCTGCTCAACCATATAAGCCTGTAGATAGAGCTGCTCAACCATATAAGCCTGTAGATAGAGCTGTTCAACCATATAAGCCTGTAGATAGAGCTGTTCAACCATATAAGCCTGTAGATAGAGCTGTTCAACCATATAAGCCTGTAGATAGAGCTGTTCAACCATATAAGCCTGTAGATAGAGCTGTTCAACCATATAAGCCTGTAGATAGAGCTGCTCAACCATATAAGCCTGTAGATAGCGCTGCTCAACCATATAAGCCTGTAGATAGAGCTGTTCAACCATATAAGCCTGTAGATAGAGCTGTTCAACCATATAAGCCTGTAGATAGAGCTGTTCAACTATTCTGTTTCCACCCACCATGGTACCCCTCCTCACCCATCTTAACACTAAGACTAGCATGATCTAACGAAAGACCATGCCACAGAAAAATGATTTTTTTTGGAGTTGCAGTCTCATCATTTGAAGAGAAAATGAGAGTAAAATTTTAAAGAAAAGCTTGAAGAAATTAACATGTTTTGTCTTTGCTATGACTCCTTATAACAGTTGTAGAATCTGTGTCAAGGGAAGGTACAGCACTGCAAGAAGACATAGACCACATAGCAAATGCCCCCAAAGTCCCATTCTAGACATAGAACACATAGCAAATGCCCCAAAGTCTCATTCTAGACATAGACCACATAGCAAATGCCCCCAAAGTCCCATTCTAGACATAGACCACATAGCAAATGCCCCCAAAATCCCATTCTAGAAAATGCCCCAAAGTCTCATTCTAGACATAGACCACATAGCAAATGCCCCAAAGTCTCATTCTAAAGCTGAGCAGATCATAGCAAATCAAAATTTTCTGACTCCAACAGGACGACACTGCAGACTACAGTCCTGTCTACACAAAGAGAAAGCCATCCATATCCCATTCTCCACATAAAAGAATGGTTTCCACACTGCAGAACAGGTCCTGCAGACCTACACTTTCTGCTGGGACCTAAGTTCCCAGACCTTGCCCCTGGAATAGAGCATGGATGGAAAATTGAGATTCATGGGGGGGCTACTTATTTCCTTGTTTAGATGAATGAGCTTATGAAACTGAACACGGAGGAAGAAGAGTCAGCCATGAGAGAACAAACAGCAGCAATCTGCCCTCATCATAACTGAATAGAAATGTAAAAGAACCTAATGTGACTAGCATCCCACATTTCTATAATCACGTTGTTGCTAACACTTTTGGCACGTGAATCTTTTCAGATCATAGGAGTCTGGCTGACCATTCGATACCGCAACCAGAAAGACCCATCTGCTAACCCTAGTGCTTACCTTTAACATTTTGTCCCGTTTATTGTGTGCTAAATGTGTCAACATTGTGAGGTATTAAGAATTGATTTTTATCCATTTATCCCTCCTCGTGCTGTGGGTTTGGACTGTGACCTCTCTGCTCGTAAAGTTTCTTTTTTGTGTTAAATTTATTCCCATGCATATGTTTATTTTTTCCTGCAGTTTAATCACATTCATTATGTATAACCTCTTGAAACCTGACTGCTGTATTTTATTTCAGGCATGATTATATATGATTTATCGTTATTACTGAAGAACTTATCATTTGTTACAAGTTTTCTGAAGACAGAATGAATTGTTAACAGACGTGTATGTCTGTGGTGTATGCAGTCTTCTTACCCTTGAGGGAAGTAATTCCGATTTCTCGTATGCCTGCTTGGCAGTTTTGGTTCTAGCAAGTAGGGACTTGTTGATGCTGAACTGAATTGCTGTAACATTCTTACCACTTTGTTACTAAGTCAGAGGTTGGCAACATCACAGGTTATAGTGTCATCATTATTATTATTGTTATCATCATTATTATGTGCTGTGCTGGATAGCGTGGCGATCATGTTTCT
This sequence comes from Achatina immaculata, assembly GCA_009760885.1. Taxonomy (NCBI): domain Eukaryota; kingdom Metazoa; phylum Mollusca; class Gastropoda; order Stylommatophora; family Achatinidae; genus Lissachatina; species Lissachatina immaculata. The sequence goes on from CM019715.1 coordinate 10,461,216, forward strand.
TCATCTTATGCAGTCCTTGGTGTTTCTGATTAGTTTAGATGCTTGTCTTTTTCCATATCCACATGGTAAGTCCACTGAGATATTTTTATCTTGGCCTTCATCTTTTTTTTTTTTAACCATCACGCTTTGATGTGCCGAAGGTCATTAAAATACACACTTAACACCATATACCCAATATGCCTTAATGGCATGGAAATAGGAATTTTACCTTCCTCTTTTTTTCCTTTTTCCCTTGAATTTTCCAGTCATTACTAAGTTCTCCAGGTTATGTCTTCTCATGACACACGTTAAGTTCTCCAGCTTCTGTCTTCTCATGACACACATTAAGTTCTCCAGCTTCTGTCTTCTCATGACATGTCTTAAGTTCTCCAGCTTCTGTCATCTCATGACACGTATTAAGTTCTCCAGCTTCTGTCTTCTCATGACACATCCAAGTTCTTCACCGTCTGTCTTCTCATGTTCTCATGACATGTTCAAGAAATTTTTATAATCCTTATTATTTTAAGTAGTTTTTGTTGTTCTGAAACTTCTTTGAGGTCACCTTCATTTTTGCTTCTCCATTATTACATAATATTGTGCAAGTGAAATAACTATCATTCATAATTGTATGACATTTTGTTGTTGTTACTTTCATCCATTAGATGTGTACATAAATATGACCCACTGGCCACTCACATAAGTGGTGTCATCCAGCACTTTTGTAGAAAAAGATTACCAACCAAGTCACTCTTATCAAAAAATCAATAGTTATGTCCCTTTTAATTTTCATGCTTGTAATAAGAAGGTTGGCCGCCCCTGCTGTAAGGTACAGAAACTTGAGAGATGCATTTACTGCTGAATTTATAATGTACAGTGGCCATGTCCATTGTGAAGGGGGGGGGGAATGGGGTTACAGCCAGTCCATCACTCTAGAACCCAAGGGTTTTCCCCGTGTTAAGATGGGTGAGGATACCATGGTGGATGGAAACAGAATGGTTAATCAGTAGGGTAGGGAGCCCCAAAAATAATTGTGCTCCATCTTAAAAAGTTTTCACATGTAAAATAACATCTCAGAGCATTTTCCTTGTCACTTTTCTGTCTTCACTAAACCAGGTTTTTAAAACAAAAATGCCACATGTTATTGATAGCCATACTGTGGCACTTGTTACTGAGAGCTATACTGGATTTGGCAGATTTTCTCCTGCATTAGATTTTCTTGCCCTGATAGTGTGGAGAATGCAAGCTTGGTTTATGGAGTTATTTATTTGCTCTATTTACTCCTTATAATTGGACTCTGGGTATTTTGCTGTATATTTCTTATGAATTGGACTATGGGTATTCTTCTTTATGATCCTTTTTTTTTGCTTTTGGCTGTGGGTGTTTGCATGTATGAAGCTTATGTCTTGGGCCCTCAGCATGCATTTTCTTTTAAGATATCTATGTTATATGTTGCATTGTTATGGCATTCTGGGCTTAATGACAAGGTTTAATTAAGTTTTATTTAAACTTATTTAGAACAAAGATGATGATTTGTGAGCAATCTTTGATGATATAATACATAATTATTCTCATAAAGCATTTATATGTCGAGACTTTTTTCCTGGAAAGCTGAAAAGTGTATTTAGTGTTATCAGCCCTTACCAGCTATAAATGAAAGCTATTAGAGCAAGACACACATGTTGCAATATTACATTTACTGTCATATTTGCATTTCCCACTTTATTGTCTTTAAATAGCGTAAATGTTTGCTCTGTCAAAGTAATATAACATTAATAGCTTTAGAAAAACATTGGAGTGGTTATCAAGAAAAGAGATGGTGATGTCATATTTCAACATTCATATTCATGAGACAAACAAGTTAGTAAACAGAGAAAAGTGATGAAAGGGTGTTAGAGAAAAGAAAAGAAAAAAAACTGGTTCCTAGAATAGGGTCTGTAAACCCCAGGACGTCTGCAGAAGGTCATGTGGGGGTTTGTGTAGTCTGCATTATACAGGATATTAGCAGCGTATGAAGGTTTTTTTAAATTAATGCCAAAAAAAGTGAGTGGTAGATGTAGGAAGAAACATGGCAAATTGTTACTGATATCAGGGACCTCATTCTGGAAGAGTTTTGGAACCACTGAATCCCCTAGTTGGAATAGAGTGAGTTGATATGAGCTCCGTATTTGTGTCAACATGAAAAGTTTGAACGTGCCCAAACTTTGCAATGGTTATGTAGAGAATTAAATATGAAAATCAGGATATTTAAGAGTAATGTTCTAAGTGTACTACTCTATGGAAGTGAATGCTGGAAAATCACCAAAACCATAGAAAACAAGTTGAATTCTTTCCAGACTAAATGTTTACGTAGAATTAAAAAAAATATTTTGGCCAAACACCATAAGAAATAACATCTTATTGGCAGAAATACAGATGAAACCACTGACAACAATTATTGAGGAAAGACGCTGGCGATGGTTGGGACATGTGCTCCGAATGACTGACAACTCACTACCAAAAATAGCACTAAGATGGACACCACAAGGGAGCAGAAGTAAGGGTAGACCAAAAGAGACATGGAGAAGAACAACAGAAAGGATGTTGAGCAATAGAGGGCTCACCTGGGCAAGAGCAGAAAAAAAGGCGAAAGACAGGCATTTGTGGAAAACCCTTGCGGAAGCCCCATGTGCCCTGGGCACTTAAAGTTCAGAGAGAGAGAGAGAGATGTAGAGAATTAAGTAATTGAAGCACTGCTTACACATTCTTTCCATTTATGTTTGTCTCTAAGTCAGAGGTTGCCTACTGTTATTGTAGCTGTTTATGCAAATCAAATATTGGTGTCCGTTTTATAACGTAATATGTAATTAGTCATTTATTTGTTCATAGCGTCATGCTTATAGCGGTGCACTTTCTTATTTAGAATATAAAGTTCCAAGATGAGACAGGCAGCTGGTCACTTAAGATATGACTCCCCATGCTGGACTAACAGCAATAATCTCCTGTATAGTAAACACTTGATAGGAACCTCGGGTTCCGATTAGCCACAGTTGAAGTACGTTTAGTAGAGCAGACATATCGTTGTCAACTTTGTAACAAAACCAATTTAATGATGGGAAAGGATGATGATGACTGAACGGTAGTTGACGAAAAATATCTGCCTCGTGTGACCTGGATCAAGAAAGGGAACAGATAACTGGCATCAACACACTGGCGCTGAGTACACTTGGCCAATAAGCTACCACAAAACATACAAGTTAGGGAGACACCTTGCCTTTTAAGAGCCCATCCGTTGACAAAAGAAAACATCTTTGCACGCGAGTCTGGCAGAACTTCCTCAGTGTCTGAGCATTAGAAACAGATTAATGAATCTCTCATAGTCAGAAATCGCACAAAGCTTCCCAGCAATTCCCTTGCACCAGAACTTTTTGAAACTCAAGGCTTCACATGGTTAACTCAGGTCGCCCCCAGAAATTTAACTACTACAAAAACAATGAAGGGCGTTAATTTTAGCTAGTAATGCAAGGGGACAAACTCTGAAAAAATCAGCATCCTGTTATGCATTGAGCCAACTGTTTTAAGATATGCATGTCTAATTAATTATTTGTTTGTGGCTCCAGAGTATCAACTGAGCCGCCTTTTATAAAACAACAATGTCCAATTGGTCGGTTATTTGTTCATGAAAACAAACCCATCTGTACAGAGCAGACAAAACAGCCACCCTTCCAAAATTACACGGAGATGAACAAAAGAATTTTGAATGCAGCAAGCTATCCCCAAAGACTGTGCGAAAGGGGGATAAAAAAAAAGGCAGTGACGGACATCAGAACTTTGTGGAAAAGATCAAGCTATGTTCAATCAATGTGTCATTGGCACTATCACCCATCATACACTATGAACAGCACTGAGGTTAAAGGCCAAGTACATATGGGAGTGTCATGAGTGCAAGGAGGCCTATCTCTAGGCCAGTCTTCAAGTTCAACATCTGTTTTTAATACAGCGATTCATCATCATCAACATTGCCTTTCACTCCCTTGATAGTATCTTCTTATATCTTACATCCTTCCCGTGCCGTTAAACTTCACATAGGGCTCGCAAAGTAGTTCGCCAATTTTTCCTGTCTTCGGCGAGTCTTTCAGCCTCATCAAAGGATTTTATGCCTGTTAATTTGCCTCTCTTAACAATGTCCTCTTCAAAGTTTCACGCGGTCTACCTCTTTTTCTTTGGCCTGTTGTGTTCCACTTGATAGCTTGTTTTGGGATTCTCTCATCATTTCTTCTCATCAAGTGGCCAACATATGTCCATCTCCTTTTCCTGATCACCCATGAGACTGATTGTTGTTCAGTCATCTTTCTTATCTCTACATTGTTCTTGAATTCGTTCCACTTGATGCCAAGTATTTTCCTTAGGCATTTGTTTTCAAAAGAGTCTAATTTCTTTTCTATTTCTTTAGTTGTTTTCCAGCTTTCACGTGCATAAATGAGGGTGGATATTACATTTGAATTGAATAGTCTTAACTTGGTTTTTGTGCTTAAAATTTTTGAATTCCATATGTTCTCAAGATTCTTGAAGATTGATGCTGCTTTTGCAATTCTGATCCTAATTTCCTTTCTAGTGTCACCATCCTGGTCTGTGTAGCTGCCAAGGTATGCAAATTGATTGACTTCTTCAATATCTGTCCCTTCTATGTGTATTTTTTCATTTTGATTAATGGGAATTTTCATTATTTTTGTTTTGTCCTTGTTAATTTCAAGCCTTATTTTGCTAGCCAGTGAAGACAGGCTATCTGTTTTTTTCTTGCATGGAATTCACATTATTACTGATAAGAGTTATGTCATCAGCAAAATCAAGATCTTCTAGTTGGGTCCCATGTACCCAGTCAATACCTGTGTTACCTGTGCAGCATTTTTTTCATTATGAAGTCTATTGTAATCCCAAAAAGTAAAGGAGACAGTATACATCCTTGTTTCACGCCTGTTTCAATCTGGAACCATTCACTCATCCCTTCTTCTGTCTTGACTGCACAACCATATCCATTGTATAAGTCCTTAATGATGTTGACAATTTTAGATGGTATTCCATATAGACATAAAATTCTCCATAATGAATCTCTGTGTACGCTATCAAATGCCTTTTTAAAATCTATGAAGTTCAGGATTAATGGTTTCTGCTTTTCAATAGAGTATAGGCCACGGATAAAGGCTCTCCATCCATCCCTGTTCTTGGTAAATGTATATTGTATATAATACAATGATTCCTAGTTAGTTATTGTTCATGGCTACACTGTGTCTAGTGAGCCATCTTTTATAAAACAACAATGTCCAATTGGTCGGTTATTTGTTCATGAAAACAAACCCATCTGTACAGAGCAGACAAAACAGCCACCCTTCCAAAATTACACGGAGATGAACAAAAGAATTTTGAATGCAGCAAGCTATCCCCAAAGACTGTGCGAAAGGGGGATAAAAAAAAAGGCAGTGACGGACATCAGAACTTTGTGGAAAAGATCAAGCTATGTTCAATCAATGTGTCGTTGGCACTATCACCCATCATACACTATGAACAGCACTGAGGTTAAAGGCCAAGTACATATGGGAGTGTCATGAGTGCAAGGAGGCCTATCTCTAGGCCAGTCTTCAAGTTCAACATCTGTTTTTAATACAGCGATTCATCATCATCAACATTGCCTTTCACTCCCTTGAGAGTATCTTCTTATATCTTACATCCTTCCCGTGCCGTTAAACTTCACATAGGGCTCGCAAAGTAGTTCGCCAATTTTTCCAGTCTTCAGCGAGTCTTTCAGCCTCATCAAAGGATTTTATGCCTGTTAATTTGGCCTCTCTTAACAATGTCCTCTTCAGAGTTTCACGTGGTCTACCTCTTTTTCTTTGGCCTGTTGTGTTCCACTTGATAGCTTGTTTTGGGATTCTCTGCTCATTTCTTCTCATCAAGTGGCCAACATATGTCCATCTCCTTTTCCTGATCACCCATGAGACTGATTGTTGTTCAGTCATCTTTCTTATCTCTACATTGTTCTTGAATTCGTTCCACTTGATGCCAAGTATTTTCCTTAGGCATTTGTTTTCAAAAGAGTCTAATTTCTTTTCTATTTCTTTAGTTGTTTTCCAGCTTTCACGTGCATAAATGAGGGTGGATATTACATTTGAATTGAATAGTCTTAACTTGGTTTTTGTGCTTATAACTTTTGAATTCCATATGTTCTCAAGATTCTTGAAGATTGATGCTGCTTTTGCAATTCTGATCCTAATTTCCTTTCTAGTGTCACCATCCTGGTCTATGTAGCTGCCAAGGTATGCAAATTGATTGACTTCTTCAATATCTGTCCCTTTTATGTTTATTTTTTCATTTTGATTAATGAGAATTTTCATTATTTTTGTTTTGTCCTTGTTAATTTCAAGCCTTATTTTGCTAGCCAGTGATGACAGGCTATCTGTTTTTTTCTTGCATGGAATTCACATTATTACTGATAAGAGTTATGTCATCAGCAAAATCAAGATCTTCTAGTTGGGTCCCATGTACCCAGTCAATACCTGTGTTACCTGTGCAGCATTTTTTTCATTATGAAGTCTATTGTAATCCCAAAAAGTAAAGGAGACAGTATACATCCTTGTTTCACGCCTGTTTCAATCTGGAACCATTCACTCATCCCTTCTTCTGTCTTGACTGCACAACCATATCCATTGTATAAGTCCTTAATGATGTTGACAATTTTAGATGGTATTCCATATAGACATAAAATTCTCCATAATGAATCTCTGTGTACGCTATCAAATGCCTTTTTAAAATCTATGAAGTTCAGGATTAATGGTTTCTGCTTTTCAATAGAGTATAGGCCACGGATAAAGGCTCTCCATCCATCCCTGTTCTTGGTAAATGTATATTGTATATAATACAATGATTCCTAGTTAGTTATTGTTCATGGCTACACAGTGTCTAGTGAGCCATCTGTTTATAACACTACCATTCCTAATTAGTCATGTGTTCATGGCTACACGGTGTCTAGTGAGCCATCTGTCAATGATACAGCAATATCTAATTTGTTTCAGGGTTCCACAGTGTTTAATAAACCATCTGTTTCTTCTCATTTCAGATCATTGGTGTATGGCTGGCCATGAGATACAGAAATCAGAAAGACCCAAGGGCAAATCCTAGTGCATTCTTGTAATATTTGGAAAGAGGAAAAAGTTGGGGGGAAGGGGGGGAATAATAGATAGACAGAGTTGCTGTTCTCTGTTAACAGAGTTACTTGTGTTTTTTGTGGCTGTTCCCCATCATGAACTAGTGTCACCTTGCCAAGTATCAGTGCAATTTATCGCATTAAGAAAGTCACAATGCCATTAGAGTGATTGGTTTTAACAGCTGTTCATGACATTTGGTGACGTCTTTATGTATTTAGTTTTTTTTATATATGGTGGAAAATTGGGTTTGATATTGCCATGGTTTCAGGGAGAACATTGTTTTCTGTACGAAAATTTAGACATTATATATTGGTTAAACTGTGAAGATGTTTTCGATACTTACAGATTATTGTTTGGACTAATTTTATTTATGGCATTCCTGTTAATTGTTTTTTTTCCCTTAATGAAATTGGTTTTGGGGGGGGGGGGGGGTACATATTTTATTATATAATTTAAGAGAAGATAGCAACAAATGTTTGGTCCTGGGTAAGATGGAGTTTCATTGTTCAGGGGCTCAAAAACATAGAACAAAATGTATAAACTAGGAAAAAAAGTAGGAACAGCTTTATTACTTAATGAGTACACAGATGTGACGTTTCAGCGTGAGCCTAAACTCTTCCAATGTCACAGGAAGAAACATGTTCCACTTTTTTCAGAGTAAAAGCGCTGGTCTTGATATCTATAGGGGGTATAGTTGGAAAAGTGAAATAACAAAGTATTTCCACATAAAATATATACGTATTATGCATCGAAATAACTTTAAATATATGAAGATTTCATAAATGCAGAGTTTGTTAGGAAAATTGAAATAGGATAACATGTTTAGCTGATAATTGTGCCCCGCTCACCATCTACTTGTAGATCTATACGATCTCGTCTTGTGATGATATGTGGCATGCTCACTAAAATAATGTCTGAAATAACCTAACTACTTCTCCAGTCCATCTGATAGGTCTAAATCTACTTAGGGTACATTCAAGAACAGTGGTCTAGTCATAGGGCATGTCCGTATGCCTCCGAAGTCACATAAAAGTTGAAAAAATTCTCTATCAAAACAGGATTTCACCCTTGTTTCTAATAACACTGTGTCAGAATTGTGACAAGGGTCACTAGACGTGCACACTAAATGTTTACAATCAAAAGTTACACTGGTTTTTTTATGAAACAGAGCACATATCACTGTAATGATATTCAGCACCGAACTCGGACACCGAAAGCCGCAGTGTAGTGACGTCCGGCATCGGATAAGTTAATCGTACAAAAACACACAGGACAAAGAAATGGAGAGGGGAGATAAAATATAAATTCACATGAATGCTGTGTTAAAATGAATAGAGCACTTAGCTGTAACTTTTTATTTTATTTGAAATTATTTTATTTCATTAACACACCAATTGTATGATTAAGGCTCACTCCGAAATGTCACAACTGTGTCTCGTTAAGTAATAAATCTGTTCCTACTTTTTTTCCAAGTTTATACATTTTGGTATCACAGCTTTACTGCAGTGACTCCGTGTATAGTTGTATACTCATACTCTAATTATTGTGACAACAAAGAACATTCCACAGACTTAACATTTTATTTGTTGTTCTCTTTGGTTCACTAATAACACCAATGATTTTTTTTTTCTTGGGTCTCAGGCTGTGGTATTTTAAAAACTCAAGCTAGATTTTTTTGCTTGGGCATGATAGATAGACAGAGTTGCTGTTCTCTGTTAACAGAGTTACTTGTGTTTTTTGTGGCTGTTCCCCATCATGAACTAGTGTCACCTTGCCAAGTATCAGTGCAATTTATCGCATTAAGAAAGTCACAATGCCATTAGAGTGATTGGTTTTAACAGCTGTTCATGACATTTGGTGACGTCTTTATGTATTTAGTTTTTTTTATATATGGTGGAAAATTGGGTTTGATATTGCCATGGTTTCAGGGAGAACATTGTTTTCTGTACGAAAATTTAGACATTATATATTGGTTAAACTGTGAAGATGTTTTCGATACTTACAGATTATTGTTTGGACTAATTTTATTTATGGCATTCCTGTTAATTGTTTTTTTTCCCTTAATGAAATTGGTTTTGGGGGGGGGGGGGGGTACATATTTTATTTATATAATTTAAGAGAAGATAGCAACAAATGTTTGGTCCTGGGTAAGATGGAGTTTCATTGTTCAGGGGCTCAAAAACATAGAACAAAATGTATAAACTAGGAAAAAAAGTAGGAACAGCTTTATTACTTAATGAGTACACAGATGTGACGTTTCAGCGTGAGCCTAAACTCTTCCAATGTCACAGGAAGAAACATGTTCCACTTTTTTCAGAGTAAAAGCGCTGGTCTTGATATCTATAGGGGGTATAGTTGGAAAAGTGAAATAACAAAGTATTTCCACATAAAATATATACGTATTATGCATCGAAATAACTTTAAATATATGAAGATTTCATAAATGCAGAGTTTGTTAGGAAAATTGAAATAGGATAACATGTTTAGCTGATAATTGTGCCCCGCTCACCATCTACTTGTAGATCTATACGATCTCGTCTTGTGATGATATGTGGCATGCTCACTAAAATAATGTCTGAAATAACCTAACTACTTCTCCAGTCCATCTGATAGGTCTAAATCTACTTAGGGTACATTCAAGAACAGTGGTCTAGTCATAGGGCATGTCCGTATGCCTCCGAAGTCACATAAAAGTTGAAAAAATTCTCTATCAAAACAGGATTTCACCCTTGTTTCTAATAACACTGTGTCAGAATTGTGACAAGGGTCACTAGACGTGCACACTAAATGTTTACAATCAAAAGTTACACTGGTTTTTTTATGAAACAGAGCACATATCACTGTAATGATATTCAGCACCGAACTCGGACACCGAAAGCCGCAGTGTAGTGACGTCCGGCATCGGATAAGTTAATCGTACAAAAACACACAGGACAAAGAAATGGAGAGGGGAGATAAAATATAAATTCACATGAATGCTGTGTTAAAATGAATAGAGCACTTAGCTGTAACTTTTTATTTTATTTGAAATTATTTTATTTTCATTAACACACCAATTGTATGATTAAGGCTCACTCCGAAATGTCACAACTGTGTCTCGTTAAGTAATAAATCTGTTCCTACTTTTTTTCCAAGTTTATACATTTTGGTATCACAGCTTTACTGCAGTGACTCCGTGTATAGTTGTATACTCATACTCTAATTATTGTGACAACAAAGAACATTCCACAGACTTAACATTTTATTTGTTGTTCTCTTTGGTTCACTAATAACACCAATGATTTTTTTTTTCTTTGGGTCTCAGGCTGTGGTATTTTAAAAACTCAAGCTAGATTTTTTTGCTTGGGCATGATAGAGCACATCGGGGCATTGTCCACTCGAACAGTCTCACAATTTATTTTTTGTTCTAGCAGAAGCATTCCTCGCAAGATATGAATTCTCATACATTGATCTGATGAGCACAGTATAACAGTAGATCTGATGAGCACAATATAACAGTAGATCTGATGAGCACAATATAACAGTAGATCTGATGAGAACAATATAACAGTAGATCTGATGAGCACAATACAACAGTAGATCTGATGAGAACAGTATGACAGTAGATCTGATGAGCACTGTACAGCAGTCAGTCTGATAAGGCAATACAACAGTAAATTGATGAGAACAAAATGACAGTAGATCTGATGGGAACAATATGACAGTAGATCTGATGGGAACAATATGACAGTAGATCTGATGAGCACTGTACAGCAGTCAATCTGATAAGGCAATACAACAGTAAATCTGATGAGAACAGTATAACAGTAGATCTGATGAGAACAAAATGACAGTAGATCTGATGGGAACAATATGACAGTAGATCTTATGAGCACTGTACAGCAGTCAGTCTGATAGAAATGATACAACAGTAGATCTGATGAGAACAATACAACAGTTGATCTGATGGACACAACAACTGTTTATATTCATAGTTGAATGTGGAGTTTGTAAAGAGTGTTGTTCTATTGAAATGTGGAAATCATGATAGATTAATGGAAACTTTTGTGAGTGTGAAAAATTAAACCAGAAATGTGTTGTCAGAGTAAACATTGAAGTATGTTAACTCAGAAATGTGCTGAATAGAAAATTGTGAGACTTTTAATTTGAGACATCCTACCAAACAATGTTGGAGATATAAATATCCAGTAAGTACCACTCAGTTTTATAAAGAATGTAAGATATATACTGTTAACCATATAATGAGGCATAGAGTTTTGTTATGTGTACCAGTACCTCACAGTGCTAGAGAGAGTCTGATATGTATCCAGTACCACACAGTGTTAGAGAGATTTTGATATATACCACAAAGTGCTGGAGAGGATATATCAGAGAGATTTTGATATATGCCATAAAGAGCTGGAGAGGATAGATCAGATATTTTGATATCTACCACATACCACACAGTACTGGAGAGGATAGATCAGAGAGATTTTTATATATATATCACAGAGAGCTGGAGAGGATAAATAGAAATATTTTGATACATACCACATAACACAAAGTGATGGAGAGGATAGATCAAAGATATTTTAATATATACCACATACCACACAGTGCTGGAGAAGATAGATCAGAGAGAGTTTGATATATACACCACATACCACACAGCACTGGAGATTATAGATCAGTCTTGCATGTATGAAGCAGTAGGCAAGATAAGATTCTGAAGTCAAGGAGTGGAGAGTATAGATCAGTCTTGCATGTATGAAGGCAGCAGGCAAGATAAGATTCTGAAGTCAAGGAGTGGAGAGGGGGTGAAACATAACATAGTTATATCAGATAGGAACTTGGGAAGGAACTTGAGACTATGTCAGATAGGAACTTGGGACTATGTCAGATAGGAACTTGGGACTATGACAGATAGGAACTTGGGACTATGTCAGACAGGAACTTGGGACTATGTCAGATAGGAACTTGGGACTATGCATTTCTTGAATTTGCAAAGTACAACAAACAGCACAACGACATTCAGACTTACATAACACACCATCAGTATATTCCAGATTCAGACGGACATGGGCAGTTAACTGTAGTCAGTATTATATAATGCAATATTGTTTTTTTTTTTAATTCTGCCTAGGTAAATTTTTTGCTGAAAGGTATTTACAATATGTTTGGTGATATTACCCCGATCATTCCAGCAATATTTTTTTTTTAAAATTTCCCCCTTCTCGTCATGCTCATATTTTTGCTGCAGAAGATTTACTATGTTATTAGCTGTGGGACAACAGATTTACATAAATTGTTTTATCTCTCTCAAGTTTCCAGCATTATTCGAGTGTGTCTGTTATGGAGCATTATTTTTGTTACAGTCATGTGCCACATAGCATCCATTCAAACAGCATCTGACTGCATGTATGTCTGCGGTCCCACAATGCAATGTTACAGTTCAGAAATCCCAGTCAGAGAGTGATGCAGACTCGGCAGCTTTCTGCATGCAGCTTCACTGCTAGACATATAATGGTCGTACACATGCAACCTATAACACATATGTCTTGATATAAAAAACACCCATGTTACTGCCTTATGCACGTGGTTTCCAGATTGCTTTTACTTTTACTTTTTTTTTTTTTTTTTGGTATTCTCCATCATACAAATAAAAGGTATTGTATTAACTTACTTAACACACACACGTGTGCAAACATGTAAGGAAGAAGATGACGATAAGATGTAAGGACAGAAGCTGTTATTATCTCATTAATTCCGAATTCCTACTTTAATTTTTTTTTTTAACAGAAGCAATCTTGTAACAAGAACAAAAATGAAAATTGTCTTCGATCCTTGATAAAACTGGCCGTTAGCAGGTCATTGAGCAATGCTGGCGAATCGTTAATAGTGGCCACTGTCAACATTGTGTCCCAACAACAAGAAAAACTTGGTTAAGAATTAGACACAAAGTTCTTGTTACCTCTGTTGTATTGACCAGCTTAAACACATCTGTTTCCCTGCCACGCACATTAGTTGAAATACAGTATGTGTATAATATCTTTGCTCTTTAGTCAGTACATTATTCTGTATAGTCTAAATATAAAAAATGGTGGTTCACAATGTCAGAATCACTTAACATCCTATTTCACAGAGCATACTGTGGACATTATGCGGCACATGACTGTATTTTTGTTCACATGCACTAAGCACATGGGACCACATAAGAGTCTTGTAAAAGCACAAGTTGCAAAAGGAATTTGGAACAATTTCATAACTGGGTTTCCTGTTTTGATTTTGAAGTATTTTTGTGACTTTTTTTTTTTTAAACTACATCTTGTAACATCTTCTGTTCATTAAGTATGAAAACTGCTATTGTGTACTCACTTTTAATTGATGTGGTATTGTGCTGCAGTGTGGGCAATGTGACATTCATGTTAATGTTTATTTTAGAAATCCATGTGTTTTTCATGATTTTACACTGCTTTATATTGTGCCTGTAGAGTGTTTATGGGAGTTTGTTCTCCTGAAATTAGTGCATTTAATTGAAAGAACATTGAGTGGGGAAAATTGGTTGTGTCTGCAGTATTATATAAATAAATTCATACCTGAGATCATTGCTTGTTCAGATATCACAGTAAGATAGAGTCCAATACGGGACATAAGGTTTGTGTTATGTGACTTCAAAAGCATAACAAGCTATGCAGAAATAAACCACATTTACCCACACCATATTTCCTTGAATAAATGCCCCTGGCTTTTGTTCGCAGATTTGTGATTTGGTGTTTGTTAGAGGTCAGCGTCTGTTTACGGCAGGCATTTATTTCAAAATGCTGTTTGTCAAGATTGCTTTCTTAAACTGGAGTATTCTTGATAGTAGATTTATCAAAATCACTTTCTTGAACTAGAGTATCCTAGATAGTAGAAACATTGTCAGGATTATTTTCTTGAACTAGGTAGGTAGCCCTATTATGGCACGAAAGCACCTAGAGGATATGGTGTAGACCTAGGGGATATGGTGTTGCCGTCCTTATGTTCCTTGACCTATCAGAGCGCTAGAAGATAAAGTGGTCAGCATCATGCCTGACTGCTGTCCCTTCCTCAACTCCAGAGGTCGGCCACATGCTCATTTCTACAGCCTGGATGACTGGAACACATCTGACCAGATTCAGATCGCTGACCTTTGTCATGAGAGACAAGTGCACTAGCCACTGTGCCACGCAGGTATCCCTCTTTCCTGAATTAGTGATATTTTTACAGCTGACATTGACACATGAAATTTTTTTTTTTTTCACAAGTAATCCTTTGATTTCATCTTGCAAATTTTTGCCCATTCTTATCTGTGTTTTTAGTTAAGGTTTCTTGCATTTTCCCCAGAAACTTTTTTTTTGTCTGTTTGTAGATATTTTTTATATGATTTATTCTTTCATTTTACATATATTTCGTTTTTTTTTTTTTTTTTTGTCCTTATGAATCTCATGTTCTTGCTTCTTGTATTTATCGACTTTGATTATTGGTTACCCTTATTAGTCAGTCTGTTAGTCAGGATTGTCTGCAGTATGTTTGGGACAAAACGCTTCCTCGGCCATCGGCCACTAACGGCTTTCTTTAAAAAAAAAATTAAATTGCTAGTCCTGTGGGTTATTCTGTATGTGGGAGTTTTTAGCAAACTGTATATTTGCCAGACATTTTATGATTTAACAGTAGTTAATTTTATAAATTGTGGGGACATTTTAGGATAAATTACTTGTCACTTTTGTAGATTGTCAGAAAATTAAAGCAGTGATATTTAGTTTTATAAATTTCCTGAAATTTATATTGGAGTACCAGTTTTTAGACACCAGAAATTATTTGTCTCTGTAAAGAAGTAATTGTTAAAATTGTGTGTTAACTTGAAAGAGTTATTTTGGCAATTGTTAACTTCCCCCCCCCCCCCTCACTTTTTATGTTAGAGTGTACCTTAGGCAATATAATTGAAGTAATCCTTCAGTGACACTTTTTTTTATCTGCCTCATTTGAGATAAGTGTTACGTATCTTGTCTTTTGGGTGTGGCTTGAGTACTTTTTTTTCTTTTTAGTCTATATCAATCTGTTTGTATTTGATAGAACGTTTTGGCTTGTCTCTGTCACTTTTGCTCGGAAGTTTGGGTGATGATGGTGCCTTAAGAGAATGAAGTCAGCTTGCCCTATTTTTTTAATATGTTTTCCCCAGCAATATGTGAAGTTTTCCCCATGAATATGTGAAGTTTTTCTCCATCAATATGTGAAGTTTTTCTCCATCAATATGTGAAGATTTTTCCCCATAATTTCTGACATTGTGGGAAAAAAAGGCTGAAATGAATTGACTGTCTCATTTTTTAGCACTTTGGTTGTTGTGAGTAACTTGTTGAAAGTTAAGGTGATGAGTAACTTGTGTAGTGATAAATAAAGGTGATGAGTAACTTGTGTGGTGATAAATAAAGGTGATGAGTAACTTGTGTAGTGATAAATAAAGGTGATGAGTAACTTGTGTGGTGATAAATAAAGGTGATGAGTAACTTGTGTAGTGATAAATAAAGGTGATGAGTAACTTGTGTGGTGATAAATAAAGGTGATGAATAACTTGTGTGGTGATAAATAAAGGTGATGAGTAACTTGTGTAGTGATAAATAAAGGTGATGAATAACTTGTGTGGTGATAAATAAAGGTGATGAGTAACTTGTGTAGTGATACTTTATTTAAAAGTCAGACATCAGCAGCCTATTTGATTTGATTTTTGTTACTGTTTTTGTCATCAATGACTCACCTACAGCACCGTCACATGCTGAAATATACCCTGGTTGTTTTATTTTTAATTGTTATCACTGAAATATACTTTGATTAGTTTATTTTTTTCTTACTTGTAACCACTGGTTAGTTAATTTTAAACATAACTACTGAAAAATACTTTAGTTATTTTTTTAACCAGTGAAATATACTTTGGTTAATTGTTTTTTTAATCATAACTATAGAGTCATTTCTTTATGTATACAGCTGTGAAATTTTTTAAATGGAGATACTGAGCTGGATTTCACACCTGGAATAGATAATAGATTTGTGAAACGGGTGTTTTGGTAGACTTCTGTCACTTTGGATAAGTGTAAGTGGACTTATAGTCTTCAGTGGCCTGTTCATGGCTGAAAATTGTGGCTTGTTGTGTCCTGTTTGAGAGGGTACGGAATGTTATATATCTAAGACTAATACAATGGAAGTGTGAGTAGTGTTTTTTTAAACTTTGTGAGTTAAATCCATATCAGTCTAGACAACCTAGATGTTCCTGGCAAGAGTTCTCACATACACGGTGTGGTCGGTGTTGGTGAGATCCTGCAGATATGGAGATATATAAGAATCTGCTTTCTTTCTTGGTTAAATGAGAGGTTTCAAGCCAAGGTAGAAGTAACATAAGGAAAGTTTTATTTTTCTAGAACATAGGCATTCCCATTGTTTTGATATCAGGTCACTTTTACTTTTCATGGACAGTTATGCTATTTTTTTTTTTTGTGTTCATAATATCACTTGTTATGTCAGCTTTGATCCTTTATTTGTGCTTTTTGTTTTATTTTCTCCTTCATTGCTGTTTTTACAGTGAAGAGAGACTGGTATTTGTATATGTACTAGTGGTTTTTTGAACATACATTCTTATACTGTACATTTGTTATCCAAAAAAAAAAAACGATAATAGTCCATAAAACATTGCATTGTTCCATTGCAAAATGTATTTTGAAATTCATTTTAATTTGGGTCAATTGTTCTTAAACTGGGACCAAATTTGCCAGTGGAATTTGTCGGATGTTAGAGCTCGGGGCACTCACTGTTTTGGTATTGTGAACAGTAACTTGTGTAGTCTGCTAGACTTCTCAGTAGGCAGGAAGCTCTCTGCTGTAGAGAGTTCTACACAATTCACTAGATCATCAGAGGAAGTACCCCTGCCCCCAGGCAAGTGTTTTGGGCCCTGCAAACTCCTGGCATGCCCTACTCAAAACTTTGTGAATTGTTTCATTTATTTGATCCTTGTTTTGTTCTTTAGGTCATTTTAAAGTGTGCAATATGTGATGTATCCAGTGGAGGAGGTTATATGTGATTCGTGGTGAATTCAAAATGTGCATTAAGTGCAATCAAATAGCATACGCTTGTTAGAAAAGGGCTGGTTGTGTTTATTGAGTTGTTTCATTTATTTGATCCTTGTTTTGTTCTTTAGGTCATTTTAAAGTGTGCAATATGTGATGTATCCAATGGAGGAGGTTATATGTGATTTGTGGTGAATTCAAACTCTACATTAAGTGCAATCAAATAGCATACGCTTGTTAGAAAAGGGCTGGTTGTGTTTATTATCACAAAATTACAACAACAAAAATTTTCTTTGGGGAGATCATCAGTTACTGTAGCTGGTTTATATTATCAGAAGCCTGCTTTAGAAAAGCAACCAGTGAAACTGCTCCTGCTTGTCCAGTAGGCTGATGGTGCTGAGTTTGCTGAGAGAAGAGCCGGCTGATCTTGGCTTTGGGTTCATCATGTGAGCATTTTCTAAAGATTAAATCTCACTGCGGAGAAGTTGAGAAAACAAATTTCATATTGAGCATTTAATTTCCACTGTTTTTAAAGTGTGGTCAGTTTTACACTAAATGCCAGATGGTAGTGCTGACGAAAGCACTGTTTTGGAAAGTAATTCACGCAGAGTGAAAGACTGTTATACCGGTTTCAGAAAATCCTAGCACGGTCACCCATTGTCTCGGATAGATTGGAATTCAAGACTGACATTCTGTCAGTACCCAGAGCTATTTGTTAGAAAAAAATCTGTTGGTATAAGAACTAATTTGACTCCCGCACTTTTTTTTAAAATTATCCCAAGCACATCCCTACCATTTTTTTTTTTTGCATTTGTTTAAAACAATTTTTGTCCAGTCATGTTTCTTTTATCATGCATTAAAGACCTTTGTCTGTCAGCATTTATTCTGGCGTTTGTTTTTGTTATGTTGTTTACTGTAGAAAGTCATCCACTTCCAACATACGGTGATCCTAGCTGGAAGTCGGATTATGTTGTGGTTGCTGAATTTCAATATATTTATGCACATTTTTTTTTAACAAGATTGTGTTCTGCTTGATCATAAATGTTGACCCCATTGCATGGCATCTAATGATAATTTTCTTCTTTTTAAGGGACAGCACGTACATCTTGGCACAGAGATAATTTAGTTGTCCCATGAGCCAAGTTTTAAAAATGTAAACATCAGCATCTGAGTGTGTGAGCCAGCAAACACAGGAAGTTGCCACACCAGGTTATACAAAGCAAGGATCATCAAATTAAACCTGGTCTATAATATATCCTTCTGGCGATGGTTGGAACATGTGGTCCAAATGACTGACAACTCACTACCAAAAATAGCACTAAGATGGACACCACAGGGTAACAGAAGTAAGGTAGACCAAAGGAGATATGGAGAAGAACAGAGAAAATGATGTTGAGCAATAGAGGGCTCACCTGGGCAAGAGCGGAAAAAAAAGGCAAAGGACAAGCTTTTGTGGAAAACCTTTGCGGAAGCCCCATGTGCCCTGGGCACTTAAGGTTCAGAGAGATAGGGAATATATCCTTATGTTAACGAGAAACCAAGCAACTGAGGGGAAATATAAAATAAGAGAAAATGACAGAGTGAAAGTAAGGGGACTGACAGAAGAGGGAAAGTTGGTGACTGAATGGAGTTTTCAGAGAAAGTATGTACAGAGGGAAGGAGAGATGAGAGAAGAAATACTGAGGGAAGTTAAGGGATAGGGGAGAGAGAAGAAGAAAGAAAGAGGCATACGGCATATATGGTATTCATGTCATTTGCATATGCTGCTTTCTCTGCTGCTTCTGCTAAGTTGTCATAGTATTGACGTTTATCTTGATGGCATTATTCCTTCACTTCTTTGTCTTTTTGTGTATAATTACTTAAAAACTTGTTCTTTAAGCCGTTGTGATTTGGTGTTCAGTAATTTTTCTTGATTTCTCTTCTTTGCTCTATCTTTTCCTATGTGGTCTTGCTTATCCATTCCTCTTCTCTCCGTTTCCGATATCCCAGCACCTCTTTTGCTGTTTCCTGTAATGTTTTATTGAACTCTAATATGGACATTTCTGCTTCGTCTTGTAGGACACTGAAGCGGTTCCTAAGTACTATTGAGAATTCATTTCTTGTTTGCTGGTCTGTTAGTTTTCTTGTATCAAAATATATCTTTCTGTAATCTCCGATTTTGGCTTTCCTTAATTTTAGTTTTATTTTTGCTACCAGAAGGTTGTGATCACTTCCTACATCTGCTCCTTTCCTTGCACGCACATCTTGTAGTGACCGTTTCCATTTGTTGTTTATTAGTATGTGATCGATTTGGTTTTCTGTGGTTTTATCTGGGGACCTCCAAGTCACTTTATGGATGTTTTTATGTTGGAAAATTGTCCCTCCGATGATCATCATATTTTCTTCACATAAACTGCACAGTCTTTCTCCATTTTCATTTTTTTCTCCAATTCCTTCTCTTCCCATGATTCTTCTTCTATCTTCAGTTCCTTCACCTACTTTTGCATTGAAGTCGCCCAAGATGAGTAGCATATCATGCTTGGGTATTGTTTCTACTGTTGCTTGGAGGCTGTTGTAAAAATCTTCTTTTAATTCCTCTTCAGCTGCTTCTGTTGGTGCATAACAAACTTTAATAGACAGCTTCGTGGATCTTGAGTTGAACCGTGCATATAATAATCTCTCATTTATTGGGGTCCATTTCAGCAATGCTCTTGACGCTTCTTTTGTTATAATCAATGCTACTCCTCCTTCATGAAGATCTTCTTTACCTGACCATATTATTGTATCTTCTGTGTGCTGTGTTGTTAATTTCCTTCTGCCTTGTCCTGTCCATCCTGCTTCTTGTATTCCTAGTATGTCTAGTTTGTATCTGTGCATTTCCTTGATGGTTTGTGCTAGTATTCCAGTCTGATTAAGTGTTCTTACATTCCAGCTGCCTATTTGCATCTTGTGTTTAGGTTCCATGAGGTCTGCAGTCGGGCTGGGGACTTCCAGTGACTGGCTTTCATCCACAACCTTCATTGGCTCAGTTTCCTGATACGCATTTCTCCTTCCACCTGCATTTGCTTTTTCCCTTGCTTCTGTTTCTGTAGCAGTCTGATAGCTTTTTTACCAGATAGGGTTGCTGGCCCTATGCCGAACCCTCCTTAGTCGCCTTTTACGATCATGCGTGGTAGGGTACAGTGGTCCTATTCTTTGCAGATCCCGGGTACCACACGGGGGGCTTCATTAACTACTTTAACCAAATGTGTAAATAAAAGTCACATATTGTTGCACAAATACTCAGAAGCAGTTATATGCGAGGAATCAACAAGCATCAGTTCTAGTTGTTTTTAATACACGCATGTTTTTTTTCCCCTTGATTTATAACGCATTACCTGAATGTAACAGCAGTGCCTTAATTTCAGCGTATTGTCCAGTGACAGTTCGAATTATCAGGATAATATTTAGGATAGTTTGAGCTGACGATGTACCCAGTGAGTTCAGTGATGACCATGCCACAGTCATGAGACAATATGAGAGAATTTCAGAATCTTATAAGATTGTCCCAGTCTGCTGTAACTGTTAATCTAGGATGAGGGAACCTGGGTTATATAATGTGGATGTAGAGATATTCTTCTAAGTACAATTTGTACAATAAATAGGGAGCTTGTCTGGGATCTCACTGACATGTCAGCTTATATGTAAACTGAACTTCATGACGTTAGTTAAAACATGCGCCGACTTTTACACTGTCATGTTGCTGTTTAGCTCTAGGCCTTACTTGCTGCTCTCGTCAGTAATCTTGTCCACAGGTTTCAGCAAAATACTTTTACATGGATAGATGTCATCCGCACATCTCAGGTTATTGATATCGTGGCCTACTATTTTAATTCCTTACACATCTTAATGCCTCTCGTGATGCTTTCACCGCATAGCGAGGATTAGATCAGGTAAGAGTATGTATTCGGTACGCTGACGACACAGTACTGATAGCGGAGAACCAACAAGACCTGCAAAATCTCTTGGATAAAGTGGCCAAAGAAAGTGAACAGGAAGGCCTTACTCTGAACATCAAAAAGACAGAGACTATGGTTATATCTAAGAAACAGAATCCACCAGCATGCAGTACTAAATTAAATGGAACCATTCTAAAGCAGGTGCAGAAATTCAAATACCTTGGAGCAGTAATAACTTCAGATGGGAAATGTAAAACAGAAATTAGGAACAGAATAGGCCAAGCAAAGACTGCATTTCAGAGAATGAGAAACATATTAGCTAACACATCTTTATCAATGAATGTTAGAAAACGAGTCCTAAAATGCTATATTGAACCTATCTTGTTATATGGAAGTGAATCATGGACAATAGGCAAGTCTGCACAAAAATCATTGGAAGCAGCAGAAATGTGGTATATTAGAAAAATGTTGCGAATCCCCTGGACAGCAAAAATAACTAATGAAGAATGTATGAGAAGAGCTGGAGAGACAAAAAACCTTGTCAGAAAGATAAGAGAGAGACAATGTACTTTCATAGGACATGCAATGAGAAGAGGGGGCATTGAAAATATTATAACAACGGGAAAAATAGAAGGAAGAAGATCAAGAGGAAGACCAAGAGAAATGATACTGGACAGTCTGACGGGATGGTGTGAGAGGAGATCACCAACTGAACTGATGGCCTGCATGAAGGATCTGGTACTCTGGAAAAGCATAATAGCCAACTCCAGTCGGCACGGCACCTGATGATGATGATGATGATGATGATAACGATGAAGAGTATGCACCCGTGTCTTGTGCCTCGTTTTATATCATTATATAAGAGCGAACAATGATATAGGTGAGTATCAGGGTATAAAACGAGGCATAAGACAAGTCTGTACTTGTGTAATTTTTTTTCTTGGACTCTAGGCCCTCTGCCTTCCTAGGTCTATAGGATTAATGTTTCTCAGCCTAGTAAGTAATCCGACACTGCCTTCGGCGTGTCGTCATGCCTAGAGAAGTACAGTCACCAACGCCATATCTTCTATAAAATGACTTAGCTACTTCTTGTGACAGTATGGACCACAGAAGTATACAGAAGTCTGGGGCTTACCATCTACGTTTATTGGAGGACAGTGGGAGAAACTTTGGCGCAGGCGTACCCTCGCGTAGAAAACTGATTGTGTACCTGATCACGTGACATCTTGGCATCTGTCGGTCCTGGAAAGGAGTTAGATAGTGTAGCTCAGAGAAGCTGGCGTTTTATGAGCTCTCCGAGGGAAGAAATAAAAATCAGTCTACTCGAAAAAACATTACAACGAGATACAGACATTAGGTAAGATTTCATCTTTTTTGTTTCATATTTTTATTTTGTTCACGTGAGAGTACATAGTTTTATTTAATAATATGTTGCGAAAGTATGTTAGGTTTGTATACAGAACTATCGCATTGGTGTTCTGTATTCAAAACTATTTTTTTTAAGTGCTTTGATCTCTTTCCCCTATATTTATTATTTGTTGCATCAATAAGCATATCTGTTCATGTAAAATTAGACTTCCTTCTTTAATAAATTTTGAATATTTTGAAAAGCTACCAAACTGTGAAGAGCCCATAAGCGCATTATCATTAAAGAAAAAAACAACTCAGAATTGTAAACCTGAAATAGAGGAACCAGCCTTAAATGACATCGTCTACGGTATCATGCTTCTACGAAACAACAAAGCAACGGGTTCAGATGGAACTGCTGCAGAATTTATTATTATTACTATTATTATTATTATTATTATCATAGTCTTTTTCACATTTTGAGGGAATGTTGTTTTATCTCCCCGGGAATGCGATGAGACAGCCGAAGCACGACAACAACATCATGTAGAATTTGGAGCAGAACTTGGAATAGAATTTGGAGCAGAATTTGGAATAGAATTTGGAGCAGAATTTGGAATAGAATTTGGAGCAGAATTTGGAATAGAATTTGGAGCAGAACTTGGAGCATATTACAGTGGCTACTCTTGGAGACCAGGTAGTGGAGCCCCTCTGAAAGCAAGCTCCTCATCAGGTTTCACCGCTAGTGGAGATCATGGCGAGGTGTACTCCTTTAGTCAAACTGATTCTCCTACTAGAAGCAGCATTCTGAGACAGGTAACAGTTTCTCGGCCAGGTTCTGGTCCGCCGGTTATACAAACCGTCCCATCACCCCAGCATAGATTTCGCAAACATATTTTGTCCTGTTGAAACCCTTGAATTCATTTTCAAGTGTCACATAATCCATATATGTAAACATTACAGTAAATGATTAGTAAATTGTTGACATTATAACTGGATCGTTATTGCCAGTAATCTTCTTTGTTCTGAATTATTTATTATCTGTAGATCTGTGTGTAAACGAAGTGTATTTTACTTCATTTTAGTTGCAATTTGTGCCGGTATCCGTAACAAATTCCCCCGCCGAAGTCTAGCGAAGGTCATAGAAACTTCTCTTGGAACCTACAACAACCACGAAACACAAGCGCCCTCTTGTGGGACCCCATAACGACATCTTGTGGAAGTGTTTAGATGATAAATTATAAATTAACTGTTAGCTGTGGCCACATTTTGATGAAGTACTCTGTATGAACGCAAATGTGAAAAAAACCCGTTTGTACAGTTGTTAATTGTGAGTTGGAACAAAAGTGATATGTAAAACAGATTTTTAGGAAAACGCAGTCAAAATCTAAAGCTGGATTTCTTCCACCCCCTTCTGTCCATTCTATCAATAATATAAATTACAGTTCTTGAATTCTTTCATAACTATTCTTTTAAAATATACAAAGTACTAAAACTTTTAATGGTTTCCTACTATTTTTTCCCCATCAATACACAAGAATATCTCAACTCTTTCCTTTCTACCTAGCTCTTCCCGTGCCAGAGGAAGAAACGCGGACGTTCAGTTGGGTGCCGGGATAAAAACGCAGGTCTTGGTCTGTAAGGGGGTATAGTTGTAAAATGAAATGGAAAACAGTATTTACTTGTACTTCCGTGTACTTATTATGTTCCAGAGTATAACTAAATGTGAAAATTTCATAAATGCAGAGTTTTTTTTTTAGGAAAAAAGAAGTAATGTGATGTTTTTAGACAATGATTATGCCCAGCTCACCATCGGCTAGGTCTAGATATGCACTACTTACCATCTGAGATGTCTAGATCTACTTGTTGATCTCGTATTGTGATTCTATGTTGCATTCTCGCTAAATTAATGTCTGAAATAACATCCTAACTACTTCTCCAGTCGTCTAATATGTCTAAATCTACTTAGGATACATTCAGGAGCAGTGGGGTTGTCACAGGCCATGTCCATACTCCTATCTACATCATCAAAAATTGAAAATGTACGATGTTTCTCTTCCTTTTTCTCGCTCGGCATCGCTCGTAACTAAGGACTCTTCCGCCATTTTGAAAAGTGTCACAGGAAACGCGGACGAAATATGTATAATCTAAATGTTACGCCGGTTTTTTATTGAAACAAACCAAAGTTGAATTTTCGGGGGAGATGGAAGTGTCGAAAATCCGACCAATGGCTCTGTAAGAGGATACTTTTAAATTATATACAAGAAAATATTAACTCTTTCTTTCCCAAAAAGTCTTTCACTATTGCACAAGAAACTCTTAACTATTTCTTTTCTGCCTAGACTTTCACTGATACACAGTTGGAGTTTGTTGTGAAGAGTTTTGGAAACTGCAACTTTTCACTTGCTAAGTTGCAAAGACCATCCGGAAATTGACAAATTGACAGTGATGAAAGAGTCTTGTGACCAGAAGATTCCGCCCCCCCCCCCTCACCCTCTACCGCTTTTCACTTGTCTTCCTAACTCGAGCAAATCATCACAAAATTGTTTCATTTCTTGTGTACACATTTTGTTGCATTACGTCGTACGAGGTATGCGGTACCTTCGGCTCGCTTCCTAACGATATCTTTCTGCGGGACATCTTCTGCCGCCTGCTTTCCGCCATTTGTTGTTCTATCTCACTTTCGTCACCACTTCCTGTCTTTCGCTTCTGTTTATAAATCCCAGCTTATCTGTTTATAAACAACAGCCTGTCTACAAAGGTGTTGATTTCATCTCCAGGTGGAATCATTCGCTCCTTGTCAAGGCCATCGAGAGGCGGGGGTCCAGCTGGTGGATTGCTCGGGGGCCCGGCCGGTTTTCCCTATTTTGAGGGTGGTGAGAGACTGCCAAGGTGGGCCCTTCTACAGTAATTTCCAGATTTTTCATCAAACTACAGTTACCTTTTCCTTCCGTGATGTGGACGGTTTCACTTCAAAATTTTTCCTGCGAACTAGTTCATGTTTATTGTAGTTGTTCAAAATGTAATTTACATATGAATGTGTTTGTACAGAAGAGAGAGAGAGAGGAAGAGATAGAGACAGAGGAGAGAAGAAGAGACAGAGGAGAAAGAGGGGGAAGATAAGAGACAGAGAAGAGAGAGACAGAGGAGAGAGGAGAAGAGAGAGAGAGAGGAAGAGAGACAGAAGAGACAGAGGAGAGAAGAAGAGACAGAGGAGAGAGAGGGGGAAGATAAGAGACAGAGAAGAGAGAGACAGAGGAGAGAGAGAAGAAGAGAGAGAGAGGAAGAGAGACAGAAGAGAGAGGGAAAGAGATACAGGAGATATAGATTAAGAGATAGACTGAGGGATAGA
The DNA here is from genome assembly GCA_009760885.1 of Achatina immaculata. Classification (NCBI taxonomy): domain Eukaryota; kingdom Metazoa; phylum Mollusca; class Gastropoda; order Stylommatophora; family Achatinidae; genus Lissachatina; species Lissachatina immaculata. The sequence continues at coordinate 10,487,038 of CM019715.1, forward strand.
GAGATAGAGACAGAAGAGAGAGGAAAAGAAGAGACAGATATAGAGGAGAGAAAGAAGAAGAGATAGAGACAGGAGAGAGAGAGAGCAGGTAGAACAGGGTCTTGACTGGCTATGGTTCGCCAACACTGACGCAGGGGTCAGGCATAGGTCTCTGCCAGATATCCTGTTCAGCATGAACGCTGCGACTCCACCCCCACCTTGTAATGTAGAATCAGTTGTTGCATTTCTGCCCCTCGCTGTGTCTCTATGTTTTCTCTCTATTTGCCTTTGTGCTGTTTCTCGTTACAATATCTTTGTGCTGTCTCTCCCTTTGTTTGTCCGCTGTCTCTCGATTTGTTTGTGCTCTGTCTCCCGCTTTGTTTGTCCGCTGTCTCTTGATTTGTTTGTGTTCTTTCTCTCAAATTGGTTGTGCTCTGTCACCCGCTTTGTTAGTTCGCTATCTCTTGATTTGTTTGTGTGCTGTCTCTCGCTTTGTTTGTCCGCTGTCTCTTAATGTGTTTGTGTGCTGTCTATCGTTTAGTTTGTCCACTGTTTCTTGATTTGTTTGTGTGCTGTCTATCGTTTAGTTTCTCCAGTGTATCTTGATTTGTCTGTGTGCTGTCTCTCGTTTAGTTTCTCCGGTGTTTCTTGATTTGTCTGTGTGCTGTCTCTCGTTTAGTTTCTCCGGTGTTTCTTGATTTGTCTGTGTGCTGTCTCTCGTTTAGTTTCTCCGGTGTTTCTTGATTTGTCTGTGTGCTGTCTCTCGTTTAGTTTCTTCGGTGTTTCTTGATCTGTTTGTGTGCTGTCTCTCGTTTAGCTTATCCGGTGTCTCTTGATTTGTCTGTGTGCTGTCTCTCGTTTAGTTTCTCCGGTGTTTCTTGATTTGTCTGTGTGCTGTCTCTCGTTTAGTTTCTCCGGTGTTTCTTGATTTGTCTGTGTGCTGTCTCTCGTTTAGTTTCTCCAGTGTTTCTTGATTTGTCTGTGTGCTGTCTCTCGTTTAGTTTCTCCGGTGTTTCTTGATTTGTCTGTGTGCTGTCTCTCGTTTAGTTACTCCGGTGTTTCTTGATTTGTCTGTGTGCTGTCTCTCGTTTAGTTTCTCCGGTGTTTCTTGATTTGTCTGTGTGCTGTCTCTCGTTTAGTTACTCCGGTGTTTCTTGATTTGTCTGTGTGCTGTCTCTCGTTTAGTTTCTCAGATGTTTCTTGATTTGGATGTGTGCTGTCTCTCGTTTAGTTTCTCCTGTGTTTCTTGATCTGTTTGTGTGCTTTCTCTAGCTTTGTTTCTCCGCTTTAGCCAGCATAGGCGTGTGATGTTTTCTATTGCTTTTTCCCTGTGCTGTCTATCCTTTTGTCTGTGCTGTCTCTGTTATTTTCTTCCTGTTTTTCTCTCGCTTTTCTGTCTCTGCTACTTTTTTAACGTTTCTTCTTTTTTTTTCCCTCTTCTGTCTATCCTGCTCCTTGTTTCCCTAACCTCTCAGTCACATCTTTATCCGTTTTACTTTCCTTTTTTCTATCTTCTGTCTCAGAACTGCACGTCTGGAACTTAAAAGCCAAAAAGACGAGAAAGATGATGAAAAGATAACAATATTTATTACAGAGGCATCCACGAGAAAGTCTTTAAATAAGTCATTTTGACCATGTCTAAGGTTATAGATGCTTCTCACAGTCAAAGTTACTGCTATACAGGTTTTCATAAGCCATCTTTGACTATGTTTAATGTTATAGAGGCTTCTCACAGTCAGTTACTGCAGTACAGGTTTTCATAAGCCATCTTTGTATATGTTAAATGTTATAGGGGCTTCTCACAGTCAAAGTTACTGCTATACAGGTTTTCATAATCCATCTTTGTATATGTTTAATGTTATAGGGGCTTCTCACAGTCAAAGTTATTGCTATACAGGCTTTCATAAGCCATCTTTGATTATGTTTAATGTTATAGAGGCTTCTCACAGCCAGTTACTGCAGTACAGGTTTTCATAAGCCATCTTTGAGTATGTTTAATGTTATAGAGGCTTCTCACAGTCAAGGTTAATGCTATACAGGTTTTCATAAGCCATCTTTGAGTATGTTTAATGTTATAGAGGCTTCTCACAGTCAAGGTTAATGCTATACAGGTTTTTATAAGCCATCTTTGACTATGCTTAAGGTGATGGAGGCTTCTCACAGTCAAGGTTGATGCTATGCATGTTTTTATAAGCCATCTTTGACTATGCTTAAGTTGATGGAGGCTTCTCACAGTCAAAGCTACTGCTATGCATGTTTTTATAAGCCATCTTTGACTATGCTTAAGTTGATGGAGGCGTTTCACTGTTGGGTTACTGTGACTCTGGTTCAGCGCGGGAGAAAAAAAAATGAGGGCATCTTCACAAAGGTTATACTAAGATGCACTGCGTGTGTGTGTGTGTGTGTGTGTGTGTGTGTGTGGGTGGGTGTGTGTGTGTGTGTGTGTGTATGTGTTTGGGAAGGCCCCCGGGGGAGAGGGGCGGATGGGGGCGGGGGATACAAAGAATGCCCTGACACACATCCAGAAAAACAGAGGTCCTCGAAGAAGTTTCAGAACAACGAAGTTAGTTAAAATTATATTAAAAAAAAAAAAAACACCCAGACAGTCAAAAGAATTTAGAGAACTTGGTAACCACTGGAAATTTCAATGGAAAAAGGAGAAGGAATATAAGAGAAAAATGTCTCAGGCCAGATGGTATGAAAAAAAAAAGCATTTGAATTGATTGGTAACACCAAATACCACGCAAGACGGTTTAAAACAAAACACACACACACAGACACTCACACACACGCAATCCGCAAGCACGCACGCACCCGCGCGCGCCAAAGCTATCCGGCGCGGTGTGTAATGTAATTTAGGAACAAAACTGAGAAGTTGGTGAGATTAGCAAGTACACTTTGAGTTGCACAAAAAGCTTTCAAAAATCTGGTTAAGACCGGTACGGCGGACTGATTCTCAACAGCTCAAGACAGACCAGATGAGCGCGATTGGCGATGACTGACAAGTCAGCAAACCTGCTACAGGAGTGATGCAGGTGAGAGGAAGGAAGAGAGCAGAAATGACCTACCGGAAACTCAGACCAGGTCGAGTTCATTCTCTTTTGGCGGAAGAATATTAAACATTCATTTTCTTAAACGACAGAAGCTGGGAACCTGAAAGTAACGGAAGAAAACGTAGCACTGATTTTAGTAGAAAGTATAATGATAGTGAAAGTAGCAGGACAGGCAGCAGCAGCAGCAGCAGCAGCAGCAGTAGTAGTAGTAGTAGAAGTAGTAGTAGTGGTAGTAGTAGAAGTAGTGGTTGAAGTAGTAGTAGTGGTAGTAGCAGTAGTAGCGGTGGTGGTGGTAGTAGTAGTAGTAGAAGTAATAGTAGTGGTAGTGGTAGCAGCAGCAGCAGTAGTAGTAGTAGTAGTAGTGATAGCAGTAGTAGAAGTAGTAGTAGTGGTAGTGGTAGTATTTTTAATATTAGCAGTGGTAGTGGTGGTAGTAGTAGTAGTAGTAGCAGTAGTAGTAGTAGTAGCAGTGGTAGTAGTAGTAGTAGTAGTGGTAGCAGTAATAGTAGTAGTAGAAGTAATAGTAGTAGTAATAGTAATAGTGGTAATAGTAGTAGCAGTGGTAGTAGTGGTAGCAGTGGTAGTGATAGCAGTGTAAAAGTAATAGTAGTAGTAGTAGTGATAGTAGCAGTAGAAGTAGTAGTAGTGCTAGTAGTAGTAGAAGTAGCAATAGTGCTAGTGGTAGCAGTAGTAGTGGCAGTATTAGTAGTAGTAGTGGTGGTGGTGGTGGTGGTGGTAATAGTAGTAGTAGTAACAGTGTTTTATTTATAGATTAATAACTGCTAAATATAATCGTATTTCGTGTGTTTTTCAGGTACACTATTTTTCACTTATTTTTTAAAGCAGTCTACCCAGACAAACACGCCCGCTGTAGATTTGGACAGAAAGATAAACAAAGTGTGTTACCTATGATGAATTCATCTGATGATTACAAGCGCCTGTCGTTTGGAGGGCGTGGAGCTTCCGACGATATCTTCTCTATATTCGACCCAGCTATGATTGAAAAGTGAGTATAATTAGTAATCAGTTAAAACTACAATAGGTTACCTGAAATCGATTCCAGTGAAATTGTCCCCGGTACGGCAGTAGTAGTATAGAATAGTAGTACCAAACGGTACAGTTTAATTGTTTCTGTTTGTTTTGCATTTGTTACATCGAATCTGACGTTGATGCCGCGAAAGAGGAGATAATTATGGCAACAACAACAACAAAAAATGACGGAAAATCCTGGTTCTTTCCTTATTTGAAAAAATAAGAAAAGGCTGTCTTATCATGAGGTAGGAAATGTATTTAGACGAATGATTACATTCATTTATCTGAAGATAATAGCAACAATTAAAAAATTGCTGTTAGAGAGGCAAAGTTCCGCAAGGGACATGCCAATGAATGAATGAATGATTGAATGAATATCAGTATTCTGGGCAATGGTAAGTAACCCTTGATATAACCCTGAATCAGTATCTCACAGTTAGACCCATGATTCTTGTATGTTTTATAGATTGTTTCTAGATTGTTTTGTCCATGACCATGCTAATGAAAAGAATGTTTTATGGTCTGGGTGTGAGACGAAAGTTTCAACTCAGATCATTCGGAGTTTGACTGCGAAACGTGGCTGTTGTGTTAGGGTGGTCTTGCTAGATATGTTATTGTGCATAAAAAGTTGGGAGTGTGTGGATAGATGAAAGTTATTTACATGGATAAAAGAAGGTTACTTACATGAATAGAAGAAAGTTATTTACATGGATAGATGAAAGTTACTTACATGAATAGATGAAGGTTACTTACATGGATAGATAAAAGTTACTTACATGGATAAATGAAAGTTACTTACATGGATAGATGAAAGTTACTTACATGGATAGATAAAATTTACTTACATGGATAGATGAAAGTTAATTACATGGATAGATAAAATTTACTTACATGGATAGATAAAAGTTACTTACATGGATAGATGAAAGTTAATTACATGGATAGATAAAATTTACTTACATGGATAGATGAAAGTTACTTACATGGATTGCTCATGTGCTCTGAAGAGATCCCAGCAACATGGCTAAAATAGCCATGCGATGAGCACACCAGGGAAAACGAAAGAGAGGCCGACCAAAGGCTACCTGGCGAAGAACTGTAGCACCAGAAATGAGTAGCTTGCAGCACAGCTGGGCCACAATGCAAAAACAGGCCACAGACCGTGAGACATGGAGAGAATTTGTTGCTGCCCTGCAAGACACCACAGGGCATACTGGGCAGTGATTGCTTAGTCGATCGCCGACCAAGGACGTGGATGGATAATAATAATAATAATTAATAATAATAATAATGGACGGCTGAGTACTGAAATGGTTAGTATACTTGCCTTTCGGCGGAGGCAGGTGGTTCGAATCCAGTCATTCATCTAGATGTAAAAATTGGTACCTGGCTCTTTCTTGATCTGTGGAAGGAAATGCGGTCAGGTGTGATGGTCATGTCATCCTCTAGTGCGCCGTCAGGTCAAGGAAAATAAGGACACTAACATCATATTCTTCAGATATCTTTACAGCATATGGCTATTTGTTGTTTTGTTTTTTTTTAATAATAATAATAATCGTTGATGTTTTGGATCTCCACAGACACTATAAAGCAAATAAACTTCTCTCAGTGGCGAATGACATAGGTAATATCTACATCTGGATTTTGTTTGCTGTAGGCGTTCCTGGAAACATTCTTTCCATAGTTACAGCTCTAGGTATGCAGCCCATCGTTCCTACCACCTTCTTCGTGGCTGTACTTGCTGCTCTGGATGGAGTGTCAATCATCACCAAATTCACTGCGCACCAGCTTGTACGCAACCACCATCGTATTGGAACTGTTGGTTGCAAGTTCCAGTTTCTTGTAGTAAGTACAGGAACCTTGGCCAGTTGGATCTTGACGCTTATCTGTTCGGAGAGGTTTTTCTCTCTCTATTACCCCGCAAAGAAAAAACAAATCTTCACGAACAAAAACTGTTATATTGCCGTGGTGATTCTGTGCGTGGTTTTCCTGGGGTCTTTTGCTGGTGTTTCCGGTGCAATGCGAGGCGCTGATGCCACAGGATTGCGATGTGGGACTTACAGAGACTACCTTTGGTTCTGGGTCAACTTATGGTACTGGATCAACTCCGCTTTATATCTTTTCCTGCCTTGCCTGTGCATTATCCCAATGACAATTGCCATGATACGAACACTTTGCCGCCCAAATAGAGGGGAAGTAAGCCGAGTTTTAAAATATACCGGAACAGGAAATGCAACAGTAACTATAGAGGAACCCAGTTCTAGAGACGACAACATGTCGGACAGCGGGCGTGGATTTACTCTGACGACAATCATCATTGCGATACTGTTTCTAATACTTTCCCTCCCAGCTTCTCTGTATTTTCTTTCTTATCGCGAAAGTCACGATGTTCTGGTTGAGGCCAAGTGGGCCTTGTTCGAGCAAATTCAGTTTTTTCTGGCCGACTCCAGACATACTATAAATTTCTTTTTCTACTTTTTCTTGATTCAGAAATTTAGAACTCGTCTGATCAGCCTGTTCCTATGCAAAAAATTTAGAGAAACCGGTCTGCATCACAGGCAAGATGTTGTTGCGATGACTTCCTAATGTCTTAGCTTCATTAGCTTGTGCTACTCCCATAGCAACTGCCGCAAAAACTGCTATAAAGACTGCTGCTATTACAGGCCCTAGTTACCCAACTTTCGTCACTATTGCTATGTTCTACGAAGATGAACGTGAGATAGACAGATGCTGCTGTTTCTTCTGAGACCTTCTCTTTTATTGCTACGGATGCAAAGGCCCCTCCCCCTTTTTTTTCTCAAATAAACACGATTGTGACAAGTTTTACGTTTTTAAAACTGCATGCGTTATGATATGTTGCGATGTTTTGATAACTACCTATTAATGGTTCTCAAGTTAGTATGGTGTGTGGCCTCCGCTTGCATCGATCAGCGACTGGCATCTCCTGGGCATAGATGCGATCAGGTGTCTGATGTGCGCCTGTGGGATGGCTGCCCACTCTTCCTGGAGTGCCTGCCACAGATCACGACGATTGGCTGGAGAAAAGTTTCGGCGACAAACACGTCTTTGCAGCTCATCCCAGAGGCGCTCGATCGGATTCATGTCTGGAGACAGGGATGGTCAGGGAAGGGTGAGAATGTTGTTGGCAGTCAGGAACTGTGTGGTGAACCGTGGATGACGACTGCAGTAAAACTGGTTCTAATAATAAAGGTAAATAGAGGTGTATGATGCAGTTTTACAAAGTGACAGAGGGAGTGAGTAAAGTGAGAAAAAACGAATAGAAAGTATGACAGCGAGATGAGAATGTATAAATGAAAAACACAACATCCGATATTTCGGTGTGAGCCTTTTTCGAGGATTACATACACAAACGAGACAAAAAGTATAACAAAGAAAAACTTATGTGGCAACCTTCAGAAGTAGGAAAAGCAGAGAAATGAATGTTCACTAGACGATGAATAGAGACCACGCGGGGTCACACAAAGGATAAGCCGAAAGAGCCAGTCGTAAAGAAGAGGTGGAGAGAGGGAGAAAAGGCAATAGAAACATGATAGGCGCTAGAGAAGGTGTCGGGTGGGGAGAAGGGGGAAGTGGAGAGATAATGAATGAAGAACATGAACACCTTCATTCATTCATTCCTTTGTATGTCACTTGCGGAACTTTGCCTCCCTAACAGCACTCCTGTAGGCCTCTTGGTTGTGAGCAAGATGGCCTGCTGCTGATGCATCCATTTGCAGATCATCAACGATGTCTTGCAGCCATCTTCGCCTTGGTCTTCCTCTCTTTCTTTTTCCTATTATATACCGTTCCAAGAAGGTTTTCTCTAAATTATCACGACGTTTAATGTGTCCAAAATATTTAAGCTTTCTCTGTTTAATCCTCTTTACTAGTCAGCCTTCTTCAATATTAAGTTCTTGTAGTATGGATATATTTGTTCTTTTTTGTGTACATGAATACCTGCAGGAAGAAAATGTGAAACTAGTGACCCTATACACCTACAGGTCGCCAGAGAAGAAGAGAAGGTGGCGATAGGGAGGGGAGCTATGAGAAAGAAACAAGAGAGTATAAATCAAAAATAAAAAGAAAATTAATTTTAAAAAATATAAATTTTTTTTTTAAAAAGGGGTGCGGAAAACTAAAGAAGTTACAGAAAGCTGAAGATATTATTAATTCCACCTGGGTGAAGACAGCCAGCCTGGAAAATAAGGCGCTGTTCTTGGACCCTCCGAGATTGTACATCAGCAGTACAAGAGCGGATCGCACTAACAGAAATGTCCTGTTTTCCCCTGTGGTTGCTAAGGCAAAAATGTTTAGCCACATGTGTCCAGGCCCTCTTAGAAATATCATTAAGATGTTGGCGAAAACGATCTCCTAAGCTTAAACCGGTCTCCACTATATACATCATACCACAACGTTTGCACATAACAGCAAAAATGTCATTGCGTGAAGTGCAGGTGAAACCCTCCTGAACTGATAACGTGGACTTAGGGAAGGAGATCTGGCTAGCCTCAACAACAAATGGGGCAAGCGTTGCATCTACAACGTCTGGTACCATAAAAAGTATCATCTGTCTTAAGGCGACTACGAACTAAAAGGTCCCTGAGGTTCTTGTCCCGTCTATAGGCCACCAATGGGGGTTCCCCAAAAAGTTCACGTGTATCAAGTTCAGTCTGGAGGAGATGGAGACACAGTATGTTTTTAACAGCCAAACTATGAGGGTGGCGCGCGAGTACCAGTTTAATTCTGTCCGAGCTACAGTGCGGTTTAGGAGTGAGGGTTTGTTGTCGCGATATGTTCTAGGTAACCACCTTGACAGAAGAAATCTAGCATTTTATAGCCTTGATCCTGGAAATCAACATCCTCAGTACACAAACGTCGAAACTCAAGAAGCTTAGAAAAAGGATTAGTGTCTTTACACGATCTGGGATGGGAGGAAGAGTACAAGAGATAGCTGTGAGTCTGTAGATCTATAGTGGACAGAAGCAGTAAGCCCGGTAGGGCCGATAGTAAAGGCAATGTCCTTTTATAGGGTTTCATTTGCATTGGAAGTAAGTTGTGCTCATCACAAAAATCACGACTTTTCCATAAACGCAGCGCGAGTTATGGTAAAAAAAAAATGCGTGATTAGCAAGGGCAGCCACTGCGTTCTGACTACACACGAGAACAGCAAAATTCACGCTAAATCATGGACCTGATATCTTGGTGACAATTTCTGGTTTGGTTTGAGATATCTGGGGGACAAAACTTTTGTCATAACATATAAAAAACTGAAGCTTATATAAGCTATGAGTTTTTTTTGGGACAGTATTATTAGATTCTTATACTTTAAGGACTATATTATTAGATTCTTGTACTTTGAGAACTACACAATTAGATTCTTATAAGATTTTATTCTTATACTTCGTGAATCATATATTAGATTCTTATATTCTGAAAAACTATATGATTAGCTTCTCATACTTTGAAAACTATATGATTAGATTCTTATACTTTGAAAACTATATGATTAGCTTCTCATACTTTGAAAACTATATGATTAGATTCTTATACTTTGAAAACTATATGATTAGATTCTTATACTTTGAAAACTATATGATTAGATTCTTATAATTTGAAAACTATATGATTAGATTCTTATACTTTGAAAACTATATGATTAGATTCTTATACTTTGAAAACTATATGATTAGATTCTTATAATTTGAAAACTATATGATTAGATTCTTATACTTTGAAAACTATATGATTAGATTCTTATACTTTGAAAACTATATGATTAGATTCTTATAATTTGAAAACTATATGATTAGATTCTTATATTTTGAAAACTATATGATTAGATTTATTGTCAAGTCACTGTGTGAGAAATAACATTTGCTATCATTCATAGAGAAGAGAAGGACAGAGAGTGAAAGGGAGAAAAAGCAGATGGTAGCAGAACAGAGAAGAGATTGGCAGATTTCAACAGTACAGTTTAACAAGAGGCTACTTCTTAGGTCTGTAACAAGAGGTTATAAAAGCCACCATTAACACATCTTCCAAGGAAGTTACAAAAGCCACCATTAACAATTCTTCCTAGGAAATTATAAAAGCCAATATCAGCTTATCTTTCCATAAAGTTATAAAAGCCATTGTCAGCATATTGTTCCAGAAAGTTATAAGAGCCATTGTCAGCATATTGTTCCAGAAAGTTATAAGCAACATTGTCAGTATATTGTTCCAGAAAGTTATAAGCACCATTGTTAGTATATTGTTCCAGAAAGTTATAAGCACCATTGTTAGTATATTGTTCCAGAAAGTTATAAGCACCATTGTCAGTATATTGTTCCAGAAAGTTATAAAAGCCATTGTCAGCACATTGTTCCAGAAAGTTAAAGCACCACTGTCAGTATATTGTTCCAGAAAGTTATAAAAGCGATTATCAGTATATTGTTCCAGAAAGTTATAAAAGCCATTGTCAGCATATTGTTCCAGAAAGTTATAAAAGCCATTGTCAGCATACTGTTCCAGAAAGTTATAAAAGCCATTGTCAGCATACTGTTCCAGAAAGTTATAAAAGCCACTGTCAGCATACTGTTCCAGAAAGTTATAAAAGCCATTGTCAGCATATTGTTCTAGAAAGTTATAAAAGCCATTGTCAGCATATTGTTCTAGAAAGTTATAAAAGCCATTGTCAGCATACTGCACCAGAAAGTTATAAAAATCACCCTAACACTTTCTTCTTGTAAGTTTAAAAAAGCAACCACCCCCCATGAAGCCACTGCAGCAGCATTCTTCCAGTAAAAGCCCCCATTCAATGTCAAGACCTACACCTCAGCATCATCTTCCAAATACTGCCAGATCCCAACAGCACAGCTACCCTACATGACATTAAGTTTACTGGGATGTGGGCAAAACAGGAGGAGTTCCAGCTTTTACAAGTAAAAACAGATACAGCTGGTGTATGGTGGTTTTACAAAAAGAGAGAAAGAGTGAGTAAAGTGGGTAGAAACAAGAATGGCAGAAAGCAAGATGAGTACATATAAATGAAGAACATACAATAATCTAATATTTCGGCAAAAGCCTTTTTTCAAAGATCACATACAAAAACAACACAACACATAAAAACATGAAAAACAGACTTAGCCTACTCCTTGCAAGAAAGTCTGGCACGAAATCACCACAGAAGCTGAGATTTCATGCCTGACTTTCTGATAAGGAGGAGGTAAAAAAAAAAACTAAGTCCATATATTTTTCATATTTTTATCCACTGTTGTTTTTGTATGTGATCCTTGAAAAAAAAAGGCTTTTGCTGAACTATTGGATTGTTGTATGTCCTTGTTTTATATGTACTCATCTTGCTTTCTGCCGTTCTTGTCTCTGGCCACTTTCCTCACTCTTTCTATCTTTTAGTAAAACTGTACCGTATACCCATCTATTTTTATTACTAGAATCAGTTTTACTGCAGCTGTCTTTTTTTTGTGTGTGTGTCTCAGCTTTTACAAAGAATGTTTAAACACCTGGGTTTCTGCATACACAAAGCAAAACAAGATTTTTAATCAATTTATTATGAAAGGAAACAAGAGACAAAAATACAGCATATATCAACATGATTAATGTGACATATCACAACATCTTGTACTGATTACATGACTAAAATCTTTACTTCTCCAGAAAGGCTACAACTGGGAGAAAAAAAAAAAAAAAGAACATGGAGATCTCAATCTATTGTTAGGCTACCAAGTGCAGCTGTGCATTTGGCTAAAGTCAATATCAATTTACTGTGGTCCCTCATATTCTCCCCAGCAACTTGTATTAGACTCATATCTTGTATTTCTACTTTTCTCTACATAATACTTATTTTCTATGAGAATACATGCACAGAGACCCCCCCCCCCCCCACCCCCAGGTTTGGAAGCAATGGCTTAGCTTTGAACTAATAACCTTGTAGTTAGTCACAGCATGGTGCCTTTGTAGCAAGACCCACCACAGAACTGTGCTCATTCTGTGATGAAGGAATACACTACAAAGAGTTTTTCACCACCTGTAGTCAAGACAGGCTGATCATGAAAGGCTGATTACTTACTAAAAATGGAACCTTCTGAGTCGCTATTCAAATAAACACATAATACTATATTCATTGTGACACTGAATCTTGACAACTGCCTGTTTGGATAAGGAAAAGCTACTGCTCCTATTCTGGCAAAAAAAAAGTTTTAAAAAATGAAAACTATATTCTAACTACACCAAAGAGAATATACTTTTGTGAGTAATATATCCCCCCTCCCACCCAAATAAGTAAATTTCTCATAAATCTTGTGAAAGTCTAGAGTGGCTCTCAATTCCTGAGAGATGTGAACTTTGCCAGTTAACGCAAAAACTGCTCAGTGGAGCAGAACATCATGCTCAGCTGGCAACACAAGCTCAACCCCTCAAACCTCCTAGACTTACATGGGCTATGCTGCAGTTCAACAAAAATACAAACTTACCGCTAGACTCCACTAAACCTGTTACATGAAATGTCAAATGAACCACAAATCGACTTAGAAAAAAATGAAATGAGACATTATAACTCAACAATGATAAATACTAAACAAAATTACATGTGAGGATCATAACGCAAAACAACAAAGTTAAAACAACAAAATTTGCCACCTATTTTATCTGTAATGTGTACAGCATTTACCAATGGTTGATTTATTTTGTTGCTGATGTACTAGATATGAAAATGAACAGAAATGGAAAAATGATAGTTATAAGAGAATTTTGAAATCTAACACCTTTTTCATATTCCCCTAAAAATTAACATTTTTAAAAAAAAAAAAAAAACAAGCACTCTTTATCTGAATTATATCAGAAAAAATATTCCTTGATACAACTTCATTAGAACTTGCCAATCAATATTCACATTTTTTCCTCTAATGCCTTACACGAATATAAATGAAAATCACCTTATCAATAAAGAGGATGCAATGAAAAAAACAAATTGTTTTTAAAAAATTGAGGATGAAAGCTTATGGACACGACATCTGTGATGAAAGATGAACATTATCACAGTATAAGCACAAATACAACACATAATTTCATTCCTCCTCATACTTGCTGTTCCACTTCATCTTCTACCTCCCACATGTAAGTAAATGATCATGAGTAACAGCAACTACTGTTATCATGAAGGTCACAACCAAAAGGAATCAAGCCAGGATTTGTTAATGTCTACCTTTAAAAGCAATTTTTAAAAAAATCCTTGCATCACAAAACATTTTTTCTGCAACATATCCTGCACAGAACCTCACACAAGCATTTTACAGCATCCAAACACAAACAATAAATAAAAACACACTGAACAGAAAGAATGCTGATCAGCTCAATCTTTAGCTTATAGAACTTACCACTGCAGAACTTTCCTGCAAAACTATCTCAATAAGATGGCAGGAACTGAATGCCAAAGTAAGCTCAATGCCCAACTTTATCTTCACAAAAGCCAGACACAAGCAAACAGCTTTCACTAAACCCTTTAGCAGTTATTCGCTGCCACAAAGATCACTTACACCTGACCTAGAATCATCTGCCACAAAGATCACTCACACCTGACCTAGAATCATCTGCCACAAAGATCACTTACACCTGACCTAGAATCATCTGCCACAAAGATCACTTACACCTGACCTAGAATCATCTGCCACAAAGATCACTCACACCTGACCTAGAATCATCTGCCACAAAGATCACTCACACCTGACCTAGAATCATCTGCCACAAAGATCACTTACACCTGACCTAGAATCATCTGCCACAAAGATCACTTACACCTGACCTAGAATCATCTGCCACAAAGATCACTCACACCTGACCTAGAATCATCTGCCACAAAGATCACTTACACCTGACCTAGAATCAAACACTCCACACTCACTGACAAGCTTCCTCTCAATGAATGGGTTTTGCTGACCTCCCAGGAGGCCATGAACAATTTCGAGGGCTATTTCTAAAAGACATTTTGAAAAAAAAAAATGGATTCTGTAAAGGAAAAATTGCTATAACAAGGCAGCAGAACATTTTCACACAAAAAAGGGGGTGGGGGAGGGGAAAGAGGAAGAAAGGGGGCAGCCACGAGCAGGAAAATGTGAGAAACCCTGGACTAGAAGATGGTCAGAATTAGTTAAATGCATTGCCAACGCACACACACAAAAACCCACAGCACAGATACTGATACAAATTAACACGACATGGCTGTACAGACTTACATGATAATTATCACAAGAATTTCATCATACAATAAAATGGAAAAGCTGCAACTGGATGCTGATGACCCGCTGCTGAACACAATCACGTGAAGGATAAACAAAATATTAATACATCGCCATTAAACACTCTGATCACTGAAATACATATTAATAAAGGAATACATCTACTTACAAGTATGTCTGACAAAACAGTCTTGTTTACATTTTTTTTTTTTACAGGCACTGGCAATAAATAGAACGGAACAAATATAACATTATATACAAAATCATATAAATTGCATACATTATCTGAATATTATGAGTATGAACTGATGGCTTATTATGGTGGTGGTGGTGGGGTGTGGGAGGTTAAGGGAAAAAAAGAGAATGAAGCAAGGACAGAACAATGCTCTGATAGCCTATCAGACTTCAGTCTTGTAAGCAATGACAGAACAATGCTCTGCCTGCCAGACTTCAATGATGTAAGCAAGGACAGAACAATGCTCTGCCTGCCAGACTTCAATGATGTAAGCAATGACAGAACGATGTCAGTGAAATTAAATTACTGTAAGCTTGAGAAAATATCTACTGATTATCTACCAAGATGTACATCAGCAATTTCATCCGTTACTGTACACATTTACTATTCTTCTTTTTTTTTTTTTTAAGTATAGTACTCATTTTTTTACTCTCAATTTTGTCTTGTCTTCAACTACCTCCAGTGTGTAGCTCAAATGCATGTAGACTTGCTGAGAAAATTAATTTGCTTCTAATATAACAACAATAATAAAAAAAAACAAAAAAACAAACACTTCCACATCACTGATTACATTTCTTGAAAATGTATCATTTCACAACACCCAAATGGTCTTATTTGTAGTTCTCACTGTGTTAATGCCACACCTATGCACTCAATTTAACACATTATATCATGATGTGTGTCACATTCTAAAATCAACCATCAAAACACTGATTTCAATAAACAGACCAGAGCAAGAGCCGTATACAAATGAAATCTCCAACCCCTCAAAATCTACAACCATAATGGCACATGTATATTTACTCTTGAGAATAAAACATACTGAAGTTCCAGGTATGGCCAGATGGCACTATGCAGTTCAGGATTAATTAAGATTATTATAGCTTTTGGTTATAAGCAAAATTCATGAGTCTTATTTTTTTGCCTTGTGAAGCTGGCCACTTTGTCCACCCACAGCCACAGATGGCACACAGATTGACTGTTAAAGCAAAGTAGCATTTCCCAACCAGAATCCTGCAAAACTTTCAAGAATCCCCAGACAGTAAGTGTGACCTAAGAAAGATTATTTGAAATTTTTTTAAAAATCTAAATTACTTGTGAAAGTGATGAAGTTCCTTCAGCCACCTAAACCCACATGTTTCTGCTCAGGTAAGGGGGCTGGCAGCAGTTTTACTTGGGTGACCCCCCTTGAACTGAAGAGAACTGATAAATTCTAGCTTCAATGTGACCTGGATAAAAGGTTTTCATTAATGCTATCAACAGACTTGCTGACAACATATGATTGGGAGAGTTTCTCTTCTGGAACACTGTAGGATGTTGCTGTTAAGGAAGCTGCCATGTGCAGCTAATGTCAAACTGACATTAAGCTGTACATACATAGAGATCTGGTGATTCATGAAATGTACATGGAAGGAATCCTACTGGCATTGAAAAGCTGTATGCGGGGTGTTCTTTCTTGGCATACTGAGATATCTTGGCTGAGAAACATTCACTGATCCTGTAAGTTATGACTATATATGAGGTCTTGCTATTCTAGGCACTAATATGAATTGACCTTGAGGATGAACTGCTGGTACAACATGCTGGGCCATGTGGACACCAGGTACAAGTCCATGCAGCTGAGCTGCTTGAGCATGTGCTACTTGAGCCTGGGCCTGGGCTTGAGCCTGGGCTGCTTGGATCTGGGCTGCCTGGGCCTGGGCTGCTTGAGCATGAGCTTGGGCCTGAGCTTGTGCCTGGGCTGCCATCATGTGGGTCACATACTGTGCACCAGCTACGGTTATGCCAGGGTGGCCTGCCATTGGCACTTGGTGCATCCCTCCTGATGAAAGAAGAACATGGTGTGGCACTGGGGCAGCCTGTATGGCCTGATGAGGTACAGCAATCATAGGTGCTCCTGCCTGATAGGGCAATGGCGACGGTGTGGCATAGGCGACCTGGCCATTTGGCAGTTGGACGAGCTGCGGCTGGGCAGCTGAGGCTACGACGTGAGGATGGTGAAGATGGGCTCCATGAAGAGCTGGGTGAGCAGCATGCACCAAATGTGGAGTAGACACTAAACCATAAGGCGAAGGGGCTGCCGCCACTGGATGTTGCTGGATCACCACCGTTGGCTGTTGGACCAGTGGAGACTGAGTGGCAGGCATGAGGATTGTTGCTCCATCTTCAACAGCCACTTCCTCAGCTCCTTGGGCAGCCAGTAACGCTGCCTCCTCCATCTCTTTCTGCTCAGCGGCTAACTTGGCCTCATCAGCTTTCTTCTTAGCCAGTTCTTCCTCATCATCATCACTACTCTCAGGTTCTCCCTTTTCTTGATGCTCTTGTTTCCTCAGCTGTTTCTTAGCATGTTTCTGTGCCTGTTCCTGTGTTACAAATGAAAACAAACACATGAAAACTATGGGAACAGGACTGAGGACAGACAATAGTAACATTTCACCTGACTATATATGTCAGGACAACCTACAGATGGCCTATATCTGACTGACACTTAAACCAAAGCATTCCGACTCCACTTACCATCTTCATATCAACAGTGATCACGCAATTGTGATATGTGCAGTTATATTAGTGTCGGTGAACCAGTCTGGTCAAGACCCTGTTTCATCTCTCCAATGGTGATCCTAGTCAACAGGCTCTGACCAACAGGGTAGAGCTATCAGTAGAGCCTACTGACATAGGGTTCATTCCAGATCTTCAAATCAGCCACTATATCTACGCTTTCAACAAAGTTTGCTTTAACATCTTCACTCCACTGAATGCATGAAAATTTTGTTTGTAGTTCTATAGCGGTACAACAACAGGGCAACTAAGTGGTGAAGTGATTAGTGCATCAGTCTCTCATGGCAATGGTTGGGAGTTCAAATCCGGCCATAGGTGCCTCAGTCACTCAGGTGTAGAAATGAGTACCCGACTTCTGAGTTGTGGAAGGAAAAGTGGCAAGGCGTGATGCTGATCACATCATCCTTTAGTGTGCTGACAGGTCAAGAGAACCATGTCCGTATGTGCCTCTAAGGCATGAAAGGTTACCTTTATCATATTTTTGTTAAACCTTTACAACAACAACAACCAGTCATCTCAAGGTGCACTGAACAACTATCTCACTTGCAATTCTTCTAGGAAATACTTATATCAGCCTGGTTCTCTCATTAAACAAGAGCACATAGAGAGAAAAACACAAACCCAAAAACTATCAAAGCAAAAACATACCCGAAGTTTCCTGTACTGCTCTGCTTGCTCGGGGGGAATGAGAGGTGCCATTGGTTTGATTTCCTCCTTTTTCTCTTCTTTCTTTGGTGGTGGTGGTGGTTGAGGTGTAGGTGGCTTGGGAGGTGGCAAAGGAGGAGGCTCTACTGCATCTGAAGATTTGGCATTACTTTCGGTTGTGGCAGCGGATGAGGCTGCTGCTGGAGGGGGGATATTGAAGTTGGGAGGCGGCTGGCTGAAGTTTGGCATTGGACTACGAAAATTGGGGCCTCCAGGACCACGTGCAGATGGCGGCAGACCAGGCCTTGAAGGTGGGTACTGGCCATCTCTAGAAAGAGGTCCCGACAGTGGTGGACCCATCCTGGGTCTTGGCCCGCCGGGTGGATGTGAACCTTGGCCAGACAAAGGAGGCCCCATTCGAAGAGGGGGACCCATTCTTGGTCGAGGACCGCCAGGACCCATTGGTCCTGGTGGGCCCATCATTCCTGGTCTAGGAGGCCCTCTCATTCCTGGTGGGCCATGCATTCCTGGAGGTCCTCTTGGACCTGGTGGGCCACGTGGTGGGCCTCTTGGTGGTCCCCTCATTCCTGGTGGTCCCATTGGTCCTCCTGGTCCCATTGGTAGTCTAGGTCCCCGTGGACCCATTGGTCCATTTGGTCCCATCCGAGGTGGTGGTCCCATTCCAGATCTCGGAGGACCAAAACGGGGATCATGCGGTGGGTACATTCGAGGCGGCAGACCTCCTCTGTATCCTGGAAGTTGATGCACTCGTGGATGATGCATGTTCGGGCCCAGCGGTCGCAAAGGTGGATGGTGATATGGATCATGACCATAATCATAGTCGTCTTGTCCTTCCTCATAGCAATGATCATATTCACCTCCATCAAACTCAAAGCTCTCATACCCTGTGTCCTCACAGAAAGATGGGTCATGCCCTGCTTGGTAGCCCATGTGATTGTATCCATGCTGCTCATAATTCATATGATCTCCTGGATTGTGATGCCCAGAGTAATCACTGCCGTGTTCAATACTACCCATCAAAGGTTCAAGGTTATGCCCCTGCCCCCCGGGTTCAGAGTTTGATGTACCTGGTGGAGTATTAGCTACATTAGGCATGCCTGATGCTGGTGCTGTGGTAGGAGTTGGTGTGGATGAATTGGAATTTGATGCAGCTTCTTTACCTTCAGTTTTGGCTTTATCTCCAATATTAGGTAATGGGATATCTATTAGACCTGAATTCTCTTTCTTGTCTTTCTCAGACTGACCAGATGAAGCTGGGGGCTCTTTTCCAGGTAAAGGAATGTCATCTGGAGGACCACTGCCACCACCTGTACCTGCACTTTTACCACCACCTGTGCTACCAATCACAGGTGCAACTGTTATTGTTGTGACTGAGGCAGGCAAGATTGGTGACTTCATTAATCTCTTAAGTTTCTGTCGCCCATCTGGACTGCGAGATTTACACCTTGAACGTGATCGTGAGAGAGATCTTGAGTAACTCCTCGAGCGAGAGTAAGACCTGCTACCTGACCAACTTGAACTTGATCGGCTGCTATAACTGTGACTACGATGGCGTCTTGATGAGGACCTCCGTCTGTGATGACGATGGTGGGAGCGACTGCGGCTGTAACTTCTGGATGAACGGCTGTGTGAACAAGACTCGTCACTATACCTAGAATCATCAGAGTAACTCCTATATGAGCCTGAACGAGACTTTGGTGATCGGGATCTGGACCGAGATCTTGATGACCAATCTGAAGAACTATATGACTTTCGACTGCTGCGATTATGGCTTCGAGACATACGGTGAGTCTTAGGGTTGGACGTCTGAGACCCATCTTTATCACAGTTCACACTGTTTTGTGTGTCATCTTTGGATTTCTTATTTTCGCTGCTGCCACCACTATGCTGAGTTGGTAGCTTTGTTAGATGATTGCTTAGAAGTATATTTGACTGCTGCAAAGCTTTAATGAGAGGTACTTTGCCATTTACAGGTTTAGAGTCCAATTTAATTTTTTCTTCCTCTAAATGAATGTTAGGGCCATTTGGAACAAGTGTCTTTTTTAGAACATCTTCTCCTTCACTTTCACTAGTGTCCCACTTGCTTTTTGAGCCCTCTCCTTCCTCTTTATGCTCGTACAGGCCTTCCATTTTACTCCATGTATCTTCAGGCACTTCCAATTTATCAAGTTTTCCTACCTTTGCTGGGGCGATGGCCTCTGAGCTAGACACGCTGGCTGCACGTTTGCGCTTTCCTGATATATCACCATTTAGAGTTCTGCTGGCTTGGGTCCCATCATCTGCAGAAACTTCTTTTTTGTTTTGGACTGAATCTTTTACATTTACCGGTTTGGGGATACTGTTCTTGGCTGGATCTTGCACTTTTCTGTCTTCTTCTAAAATCTTTTTGTTGTTTTTCAAATCTATGGCCAGTTCAGTTTTGGCTGTTTCATTCTGCTTCACAATTTCATTTCCAGCATCACTGTGTCGATGTTTTGTCTTTGATCGCCTGAACCGCTTAATTTTGGGCTCACCAGATGGTTCTCGTTCATTATCTGAAAGGATATGGGTTTCATCTTCATCATTGTAGTCAATTTTTACTTTTGGTTCTTTGATGTTTATGCCCTCCAGATTATTTTCCACTTTAGCTTTTTCTGATGCACTAAGAGCTTTGGCCTTCTCTGACCTGGAAGAGCCTGGACGCCTGTGTTTTCTTTTATGCTTCTTATGTTTTCGAGATGTTTTCTCTCCATTCTGTACAACCTCCGACTTCTCTGCATCTTGCTTTTTATCTTCTCCATCTTTGGCATCTGCAGTTCCATTTTTTTTCTTCTCTCTGTGACTTCTTTTTCTTTTAGACTTTCTCTTGGATTTGTTTTCCTCCCCATCCTTCTCTGCTGTTTTGTCTTCTTCTCCATTGTTATTGTTGGCTTTCCTACTTTTATGCCTTCGCTTCCTTTTTTTCTTTTTCTTCCTCTTCTCCTGAGGCTCTTCATCTCCTTCTTTTTTATTATTAGTGTCTTCATCTTTCTCTTCACCTTGCTTTGTTTTACTACTCTTCTTCCTCTTGTGTTTCTTCCGAGAGTGTTTCCGTTTCGTTTTGTCACACTTTTCTGTCACATCTCCCATTTCAGATTTCTCATCAACAAACTCGCCACCATCTCCCTCTGTCTTTGATTTATTTTCTGGCTGTTCATTTTGTACTGACTTTGGGCTCTGTGACACTGGAGCTTTATAAATATCTTTGAAGTTAAACTGCAACGGGTTGCAGCTGTAATGAATGCTGGGTGCAGTCTTGGTGTATTTAATGGTCTCTGCAGGCCAGTCAATTTCTTCATCTGGCTCTTTCAACAGCCTGACCTTCACGAAATTCTCTAGCAGACGCGGGTTTGTACAACTGGTTGATGATGTGGCCGCTGTAGTTGCTGGTTCACTCCCAGTTTCCCCAGCTCTGTAGAATTAGATAAATTGTAATAATTTTTAATCAACAGACGTCAACTAATTTTTTTTTTTTCCCCTGTAATACTATCCAAAAGTCAACTCCTTTTTTTTTTTTCATCTTCCACTCTATTACTATCCAAAGTCAGTTCATCTTCTCTCTCCCATTCTGCTACTAGGATTTTTAACAATTAATATTTTTCCCAAACTGCTTGTTCACAAAAACATATACAAAACTGTGATGTCAAAACTGACATGCCCAAGCAGACTTTCAGTAAAGGATAAGCAAAGTTACAAACAGAAGGAGACTAGAATACTGATTACAAAACTCTCCAAATTTGCAATAATGAGTTAAAAAAAAAAAACACTTGAAAATATGTTGCCCTTGTTTATGTACACCCTTTCATCTACTTACACTAAGTTCATTGCTTTCTTCTCCTCCTCAATGCTATCGACAAGCAGCATGGGCCTCGGTGGAGGAACGTCTGCAGGTTCGGGCTCCTCCTGACTGAATGCTGATGACGTGCTCGACACTTTGACCGTGGTTTTGTTAAATGAAAAGCAGACGCTTCCTTTGCCAAGTTCTACACATTCCTTTACGCTGGATACAAAAAATAAGAAATATATAAATTTGATAAGCAGGCATTCCTGTATTAATGAACAAAATGTAAAGGTAAAACTCCTGTTCCCATCCCATTAGGGCATATTGGGGATACAGTGTCAGCCCCATTATTTCCATGACCTTCAGCACATGAAAGTGGGATGTGGTAAGTGTCATGTACTTCCCTTTCCACATTTCTCTGGTACCGTTTCTAGAGTCTTTGTGTGTATCAGAGAAAATCCCACTTCTGGGACTTGAACCCAGTACATAAACAATGTGTGGTTTTAAAGTATTCATAGCCTCAGTTCTAAAGAGATAGAAGCATTCTATAAAATGATCTTCAATGTGATTTACTCTGTTTATGTCACTAATAAACATGATTAATTTATTCTAATTTTGCTTACTTTTGTTAAAAAAAAATATCACAATATGCTTTGTAAAATATACTGGATTGGACTAAGTAGACTAAACCATTTGTTCCAGAGGATTTTTCTTTTTTTTACTGTGAGGCATCTTTTACTCAATGAACACGCACTCTTTAAATAAAAAATTAATAAGAATGAATAATGTGATTTATGCTGTCACAGTAAAACCCATGTCGTGCATCTGTTGAATTTTGTACAGATGGTGGACATGATTATCAACTATTCTGACATTAAATAAGCTAAAAACCATATAATGTACTTCATTAACATATTTTACAGATTGTTTTTAATCCTCACTGGAACAAAATTGATCAAATATTCTATAATGACACTATAAGAATGATCACAGTTGCTGCAACTGCACTGACAAAACAATTTATATTTTGTGTTTTCAGCTACAGAAGACATAAAGCTTTTCTAATTTTGTACTGAAAAGAATCGATTTTTTATAAAAAAATTCTCCTTGTTTGTGCATTTTTCTGTTATGATGCTCACAAAAACTTAGCTCACACTGCTTGTTTCTTAAAAAAAAAAAAAAAAATCTTAGTCCTACCACATCTTAGAGACACTTCAGGATTTGGTAGTAGTTTTTGTATTTTCTCTGACCTGATAGAACACTAAAGAATGATGCGTTAAGCAACATCCCCATAAGCAGCCATGTTCCTAGTTCAACAGCTAGGTAAATAGAGTGCCTTCAGCAGAGCTTAACTACCAACCTCTGTATAAGAGACGAGCACACTATTCACTGCACAACTCAGGAACCAAAGCAACCTAAACTGAAATGTATGTGATCTATCTCAACCACTCAAACAAAAGAAGTGATATGGCTGACCATGAAATAAGATGTGCAATTCACTGATCTTCTTGGAAAGTGGAGTTGCCAGACCCAATTAAGAAACACTAATGTGAAACTTTAGACTTGACACAGGCACACTAATGTGAAACTTCACATTTAATTAAGACACACATCTGATAAAGAAACACTAATGTGAACTTTTACATCTGATAAAGAAACACTAATGTGAAACTTTATATTTGATAAAGAAACACTATAATGTGAATATTTACATCTGATAAAAAACACTAATGTGGAACTTTACATCTGATAATGAAACACTAAAGTGAAACTTTACATCTGATAAAGAAACACTATAATGTGAAATTTTACATCTGATAAAGAAACACTAATGTGAAACTTTACATCTGATAAAAAAACACTAATATGAAACTTGTTAGACTGACACAGAATAAGTAAACTTCTTTTTAACACATACTCAAAATAAACCTACACATTAACAAAAATCACCTTTTCTCAGGACGTGGATCAGATGGCAACAGTATATCAGTTAGATCTTCCAAAATGCTCTGAAAGTAAAAGGTGCATACAAGCTGAGTGACAGACAATAACAAGTGCTCAAAACATAAAACAGCATGTATGACTGTATCTTAAAGTTTAATGTACCCGAGAACAAAGTTTCTGTGCATGTTATTTTTCTTTTTGCTGTTGTGGAAGGTGCTAAACAGCTCTCATGGCTGATTACATCAGTATTTAACAAGTGTCAAGTGGCTATAGTGTAGACCATGTTTGTGTATTGTGGTCTAGACTTTGGTCTTTTCTGTTTTGTTCCAAACTTTGGTCTCTCTGTTATATGTTCCAAACTTTGGTCTCTCTGTTATATGTTCCAAACTTTGGTCTCTCTGTTATATGTTCCACATGAGCACTTGGTATGAAGAAAGTGTTTTACTCATGTGCGATAAACCACCCCCCCCCCCCCCACCCCCAGCTTCTCTTGACTCTGTAATCTACTTCACAGGCAGAATAAGGTCTCTATTTTTCAAAATCTAGCAGAGCTGCAAGGATTCTAGAAGTTGAGTGAGAAAGAACCTTACCATTAACTCTTGACCTCACCCTCCTTCCAGATATTTTTTCCCCTCAATTACTCCTCCCAACTCAAGCTTGTAACCTCCCCAGGGACTCCGCAATGAATGGGGGTTTGACAGCTGCAGCTGTTTACAGTCATAAAGTTATAGGTGAATGGGACCTGACACATATTTTAAATTTTCTTCTTCTTCCTCCTCTCTGGAACGGCAAGCATGTTGCTCTTTGCAGCTGATGCAGTGAACGTGTTAATGCACAGAATTATGCTGGATTAGGAGTTGATTATGGAGGCTATTTTATTTTTCAGCCCTCGAATGGAGCTAAAAAGCAGTGGGGTGTGAACTGCTTCTTCAACAGCTGAACAGCCAATATTTACTCCCCAGAAAAATACTAAATACAACTAAACTAAAAAAAACTGTTATTAAACTGATGATAATATAATTCTTCTACTGACCCCATCATCCATCCTGCTGTCTGAGGCCAACACTTTGGGGCTGCCTGGCGGCAAGGGTACATCTTCTGTCTTGATCGGTGGCGGGATCTGTATCTCCGACATCTCCAGCTAAAATTAGAAGCAACAATTTTTCTTTTCTTCATAAATTTTCTGTGGTAGCTCTTTTGTAATGTGAAAAATGTACTAAAATAAAAATAATAAAAAAAAAAAGACATGCATGCAAATCTTTCTCCGACTGTGGAGTTGGTATGGTGTGACTCTTAACTCTTTATCTTTCTACCATCCAGTTATGACTGGCTCTCATTAATGACACATTTCTACCAACCACACATAAACAGTCAGTAGTTCATCTCAACATTTGCAATGCTCTGACATGTCAAAAATAAACATTAACAGGACACCCTGAAACAGAAACTGCTCTCTGCAAAGAAATGAGAAGGAGAGGACGAACACAAAGAAACCTGTAGTATTTACCTGTGTTAATCTGATCAACAGATTCAAAATATCTTTATTAATATATAAAGATTTATAAAACATTTTATTCAAAACAGTTCATGCCTTCATTATATAATCAGATCTGGTGGTAAAGTAAGACAGTAATCTCTCAACAAAAAATTATATGGTTCTTCATTATTACCAAAAGAAAATATGCTTTTGTATAGTATTGGGGAAGGACTGGAGAGGAACCTGACAGAAAATTTAAATGCAAAGCACAGCACAATAAGCAGGAAAAGTCTGAAAACCCCTGATGTACCAGCTACAAAAACTACATCCCCCCCCTTTTTTTTGGGGGGGGGGGGGGGGGGGAATAAGTGAAACATTGTGTTTTTTAATGAACACACACATCAAAATTACCTGAACTGGCAGAGGGATAACAGCTAAATCACTGGATTCCTTCTCTGTGCCATTCTGAGGCTGACTACTCTCTGCCATGCTGCTGGTCTGTCCAGAGTGTGGGGGTGTTGAAGCCTGTTTTAATGATGGGATGACTGTACTCTTGTTCTTGACCACTCTGTCCACTGGCTGCTGCTGAGATGGAGCAGGTTTGTTTTCCACCTAAAAATACATGAAATTCTTAACTGGGATTTAATTGCAACCTCCCTGATATATGAATCTTAGGCAGCTTTCTACAAGACACATTTAAAAAAATATAATTCTCTTTTTCTCCAACTCTACAATCTATCATGTTTACACTGATCCAGAAATCCAGAAACCTAACTTCTTAATTTCAAAAACATTTAAAATAAGAAATGTGGGGGGGGGGGGGGGGGGCGCTGTGCCATAAGTGAATTTATTCCTCCATAAAACCAAGAGCAATTTAGCATTCATTACTTTACCTGTATTTGTATGTTTCAAAAACTAGACAGATGTAACATAAGAAAACAGAGAGCTTCATTCTGTTTATTAGTCATGAGTTTCATTCCAAATTCCAAGCCTCATATAAGAACGTGCAAATCTGAATTTTATGTTGTAACATCTGAGCACAACTGAAATATTAACTGATGGAACTGTTGAAATGTGGTACTGCTGGCAAACAAGAATTGTTTATAAAATGTCTTGGGTGATAGGACTGCACCAAGAACCCAGGCAACATAAGGTATATGCTAGCAATTTAGTGAACTATTACTGAGAGAGAGAGAGAGGTAGAGAAGGAGAGAACGAATGAACATACCTTATTTTCAAAGGGTTAAGAACTGGGCACGCAGACCCGTCTGACATTCTGCCTTTCATCATACAGCTTTCACTCAGTCACAGTCATTCAGCATTTGTTAATGAGCATAATAATCATGAAGACACATTAAATGATTACATAAATAATAAACTTATCTCATGTCCATATACTCTAACTCTGATTTATGTAACAATATGAAATAAACTTCTTGTGGGCTGGATGAGAGAGGGAAAGAGGAGAGAATTATTTTTTTTTATTATCTAATTAAAGGGAAAAAAATACAAAAGAGAAAAACCAGCCAAAAGTGTGAAGTCTAGTACTTTTCACTGTACAAACCAAACTGCAAGAGCCTACAAACAGCAAATAAGAAATTGCATCACCATGAGATTAATAAGAAAAAAAAAACTTAAAAAAAAAAATATCATGCTATGATCCTAGCCCATATACACAATGTTAGAATGAGCAAGTCAACTGCCTCAGTCTCCTTAGCAATGATAAAAACCTACATCAACAATCAGGTAATATATTAACTTTAATACCATCTAATGCTGCATGAAAAATCCATACCTCACTTTCAGACCTGACTGATTCCAAGGTAGTGACCGCAGTATTGAGCTTTGTTGTGCGTGACCTCGTTGCAATGCGCACGGCAGTCTTCAAAGTGGTGGCTGGAGTTTTAATAGTGATTTTTGGTTCAGTCTTCACTTGTACCTAAAATCAAAGATCAAGAGAAACTTTAATCCGACATGTCTAATAATGGTTATGGCCTTTCAAGAAAATAACAATAAGTTAGTAAAGACTAGTTTAAATGTAAGACGAAGCAGAAATGTCCATACTAGAGTTCAATAAAACACTACAGGAAACAGCAAAAGAGGTGCTGGGATATCGGAAACGGAGAAAAGAGGAATGGATAAGCAAGACCACATGGGAAAAGATAGAGCAAAGAAAAGAAATCAAGAAAAAATTACTGAACACCAAATCACAACGGCTTAAAGAACAAGTTTTAAGTAATTATGCACAAAAAGACAAAGAAGTGAAGGAATCATGCCGTCAAGATAAACGTCAGTACTATGACAACTTAGCAGAAGCAGCAGAGAAAGCAGCATATACAAATTACATGAAAACCATATATAAAATCACAAAGCAGATGACAGGAAACTTCAATACAAGATGTGAAAGTGCAGTAAGGACACAAAATGGACAACTGGTCAGTGGAGAAAGAGAAAAAATTGAAAGATAGAGGGAACACTTTAACACCCTACTAAACAGAACACAAGCAGCACAAACAATAGACATACCTGAAGCAAAAACGGAACTAAACATCAATACAGGACCAATAACAATAAGTGAAGTAAAGGAGGCGATAAAGAAGCTAAAATCAAACAGGGCACCAGGTGAAGATGAAGTGACTGCTGAGATGTTGAAAGCAGAAGAAACAGAAACACCAAAACAACTTTGCCGGATATTACAACAAGTTTGGGATCTAGAAAAAGACCCAGAGGAGTGGAAAACTGGTCTTATAGTAAAACTACCAAAGAAGGGTGACCTCCGAGATTGCGGGAACTGGAGAGGCATTACCCTACTGCCTCTCACCAGTAAAGTATTTTGCAGAATAATCATCAACAGAATTGTACCAACACTTGAGGAAAAACTTCGGAAAGAGCAGGCAGGATTCAGGAAAGGAAGAGCATGCATAGACCACATATTTGTACTTAAATATTAGAACAGGCAAATGAGTGGCACAGCACAACATATGCATTATTCATAGATTTTGAGAAAGCCTTTGACAGTGTCAACAGAGATGCACTGTGGAAAATCCTAAGATGGCATGGCCTCCCCCACAAGATAGTAAATGTAATCAAAGCCCTAAATGAGGGTTTTCAGTGCAAAGTTATCTGTGGAGAACATACCTCCAGCAGCTTTAGGGTACAAACAGGAGTGAAACAGGGATGTGTACTATCATCAACATTATTTATCTTGGCAGTAGACTGGTTAATGAAGGAGGCAACATCAGACAAACGCAGAGGATTACAATGGACCCTTGACACAGTGCTGGAGGACCTTGACTTTGCGGACGACATTTGTCTATTATCAAGCAGTCATAAAGATATGCAAGATAAAATAAACAAGCTAACTCAGAATGCAAACAACAAAGGACTAAAGATCAACGTAGGAAAGACAAAGTTAATGAAGCAAAATGTGAACAACAGAAATATACTCAGAGTGGATAGCAAGTTAGTGGAGGAGGTCAACGAATTTGTATACTTTGGCAGCAGAGTAGTAGAAAATGGAGACAGCACAGAGGACATCAACAGCAGACTTACTAGAGCAAACCAGGCTTTTGCAATGCTGCAGACTATATGGAAATCAAAAAAACTAAGCATAAATATGAAAATCAGGATATTTAAGAGCAATGTTCTAAGTGTACTACTCTATGGAAGTGAATGCTGGAAAATCACCAAAACCATAGAAAACAAGTTGAATTCTTTCCAGACTAAATGTTTACGAAGAATTAGAAAAATATTTTGGCCAAACACCATAAGAAATAACATCTTATTGGCAGAAATGCAGATGAAGCCACTGACAACAATTATTGAGGAAAGACGCTGGCGATGGTTGGGACATGTGCTCCGAATGACTGACAAATCACTACCAAAAATAGCACTAAGATGGACAACACAGGGGAACAGAAGTAAGGGTAGGCCAAAAGAGACATGGAGAAGAACAACAGAAAGGATGTTGAGCAATAGAGGGCTCACCTGGGCAAGAGCAGAAAAAAAGGCGAAGGACAGGCATTTGTGGAAAACCCTTGCGGAAGCCCCATGTGCCCTGGGCACTTAAGGTTCAGAGAGAGAGAGAGAGTTGAAATGTGTCAAAAAATGATGAGTGATCGAACTGAAAAGATATTTTTAATTGCAAAGCTGAGCTCTTTCCAACATTTTTCAAGCACAAAGAAATTACTGGAAGCTAAAAAAAACAAAAAAAAAACTTTTATCCTATTTTTAACCATATTTTACATATTTTGGCTGGCTCTGTCATGTTGTATTCCGAGTTACGAATATGTTTTCTAACCCACTGCCTTTCTGTAAATGTTCACAACACGTCTAATTTTAGATCTGCAGTGTCAGGCTTAAATAGTGCTGCATATAACTCCACTGATCGACTGCAGGACAATGAAGAAAAAATAAATGTGTCTTCTTTTTTAATTTAATGTTACAGCTTGGCAATTAGGCATGTACACTGTCAGGAAAACACATCATCTGAGTTTAGGCATGCAACCATATTAAAATTTAGTGTAGATGCATACATCACATCAAGAAAATTATGTAATAAAACTTTTAAAAAACCATATCAGGAACACTTTATCAATATCAATCCTCTATCTATCTATTTGCTGCCCTGCCAGTTGCCGTTGGCTACAGTGCTCTTCCACAATTCCCTGCTCCAATTGCTGATTATAACCAGTGCTGGTGTTCGTAATATCAATTCTGCTGTAAGTTAAAAGAGATGGTTTAAAACTGAATACATGATAGTCAAAAATGCAACATACTTTATTGGTTTTTACAAAAAAATATAAGAAGTACTGTAAATAAATAAACAAATAAATAAATCTTTCCACATAGTAACAAGACCGTATATCAATTCTGTCTTTTGTATAAAACAAATATTTCACTTATCTACTTCAGAATTTCTTTTAATCTACTGTAAATTCCGCAATAGATCACATAACATCTCCAAACAAATTCTGACAAACATAAAACAAACCTTCACAGCAGGTGCAGACTTTGCCTGAAGATGTTTGGCCTTCACAACTGTCTCCTGAGATGCACATATCACGGGCTCAGTCAGCTCCACCTGGGGCTCCACTGCTGAAGTAGTACAGGTGACCAAAGTAGTCCTACCTGGTCTGAGACATGGGTTGTTGTTGTTAACTGCTGAAGCATTTCCAGAGATCGAGCTTATGGTGGATGTACTGATAACAGGCTGATGAGTGACAACTTTTGGGCTGTTGCTGCTCTGGGAGGTACAAGCCTACAGGAGAAGGAAATAATTCATAATTTTGTCACAGATGTTAAAGATACTATAAAAATTTTCAAATAACTTTTGTGTATTTGTTTGAATGATCTATTTTGCAACTTCAAGGAGTATTCCTCTAAATATGTTCCTTTCACAACACCTCTTCAACATCCCTTTTTGTATTGTTTATGCGTCATTCTCATGTATGAAGACCATTCCAAAATCAACCTCTGACTGGCTGTTTAAAAAAAGAAAAGTCAATAATAGAGAAAAAAAATGCTATTACACACAAAACTTGCATGCATAACTGCATTACTTTTCCTTGTAGTTGCCACCCAAATTCAGGCACTTTTCAGACCATAGCTCTAGTTTTTGCAATTCCTTCATTAAAAAAGAAAAGAAGGTACCTCCGGGGTATTCACACAGTTGTTTACCTCATCCATGAGCTCCTCATTGGTTCAGAAGTGCTGTATAGCCAGCCAGACCTTCATTTTGCTGAAGAGATGGTAATCTCTTGGTGCTAAATCTGGGAGGCAGAGAAGTGTGTGCTGGTGGCCATGGAATGATACTTTTTTTTTACCATACCACCACCTGGTTGATTTTTTTGTAATCAGTTCATCAGCCACAAGTGAATGTCTTTCTTGTCCTCATCATCAAGTGCATCTGCATGTCCATCTCTAAATTTCCTGCACAAATCCCTCCCAGAACCGTCACACATAACATTATCACTGTACACATGACACAACTGATGATAAATCTCAGTGGTGCTCTGTCCTGTTTGCAAAAAAAAAAAAAAAATCACACCACAGGTCTCACAGCTGGTGGGAATGGTGATTACAGGGTCCATTTTTATTCAGTCATTACTTGTGCACAAATGAACAGAATGGATTGTGGGTGGCATTCAGTGAGATAATACTTTATTGGCCGTTACAGGAAATGTGCCCTGTTTCTATGCCAACCAGTTTAGCTTTACCTTCAATATGACTCATGGACTCACAATAGTGAAAAATCTTGAGGCACCTCCCCTCCCCCTAAACACTGTTTTCTCACAATAATCATCTGTAAAGTTTCTTATTTTAAACATGAAGCAAAAATTTTTGTCATCTAGGGAATGAGGAACATGAAACTGACAAAATTCATCTGCCAATAACTTTTGAGCACTAAACATTTCAAAATAAAAACTGCTTTAAAACATTAAAGAAAAAAAAACAAATACTTGAAAGTTAACACCGACTCACAGAGGCTGACGTAACATCTCCACCTGCAGCCCCTGCTTTGTTCCCAGCAATGTCTTTATTCTGGGATGTTTGCGGCACAGAACCTCTGGACTTTCCTGTAGGGAAAGGGAAGCACTGACATATAAAAATCTAAATGTGAGACTGGGTGTGGCAGCTAAACACAAGTCTGATCAGCTAAATCCCAAGACATGAAATTCTTGATTGCAAATAACCACCAAAAATGAGATATCAAGAAAAACAACATAGATACTCAGATGCCACCAACTTAAACCAATGGTCTGCGTAAACCAATAAATCAATCTAAAAGTCAATTTTTAAAAAATAAATATATCACTTTATAGCTTTCATTTTTTCTTGTAGATAAGGTTCTTGAAAATAAACTGCAACAAAACTCTATGAACAACATTACACAAGCAGATACACCTACATTTTTACAATAGATAGCCATCCTCCTTGTGTTCATCATGCTTAAGGGCATGACAGATACATTTTACTGCTATTTATGCACATCTGGATGAATCCAGTAATCAAGAAAAGTGTTTACAAGCGATGTATGTATCTTACTCAATTAAATCATTGCTTATCATACCTCAGTGACCTTTATAATGAAGTTATTAAACAAGCCAATGTCTTATATTTTCTATCAACCTTCTTCAGGAAAAAAACATAGCATATGTAAGTATATAGATGATGATCTGCTTCTGTATTGTGCAAAGAGCTTTATTTCTGTAAATTACTGCAATCATACTTTGTTCACAAATATGAAATATGTGGCCCTTATTTGTAATGACCAACTTTACAAACATTTCAAGATCTATTTGTCTTCTTTCTCATCACAATGCTATTACTCACTAAGCTTTGCTTTGAGGGGCAGAAGCACTGAATAAATTCATGAAATTTAAGGCAAATACAAGAAAACATGATTCTGACAAGAAAACAAGACTTGATGCCATTGTATGAATGAATGGATCATAGACTAGTGGTGCAATGACAAAATAATATATACTTAAAAAAAAAAAAAAAAAGGAAAAGCAAGCTACATACACAACCTTGTGCAAGGTACTAGTGCTCAGCGATAAAGGAAAAAAAAAAACCCACACCAATCGCAGTCAAGACAACCCAGACAAACAAAAAAAAAACTATATCAATTTGTCTAAGGTGGCCCATATTAATATGAAAAGTTTAAAATTTTTAAAAATCATCTACATACTGAGGCAAAAGAAATGCTTAAGCACAATTATTCTGACCTATTGGTTTTCCTCTCCGTATTTGAAAAATAAGGCAGTTGTTGAAAAGATACCCGGAAAGAAGAAGATCATTAAGAATGTCATCAGGAAAAACATCAGAGTTGTCCTTCTTTTACACAACAGCTCTAAGTCATGGTAAGATCACCGTTAAAATGGCCAGCCTTAATGGGACTTGTCATAAACTCATTATATTTTACTCAGCAAACAATATTCACCCGACATTACAAAATGTAATGTGACCTATTAATTATAGTTGGCTGAATGTCTTCATGCTAATATACATTGTAAATGAACTTTCACTTTTTATGGAATGATCAGTAACACACACAACTCCCCCCCCCCCCCACAAAATAACATCTAACGTAATAAAATGCATTCAGTCACACAGGCAGTAATTTTTTAAGTTCTGGATATACACTAAGCCTATTAGCATATACTCCTAGGATTTCAATTTTTTTTCCTTCTAGAACCATAAATATGTGCCCAACTTATGAAGCAACTGGAGAATGAGTAAACAAGAAACATCCCAATGTAATGAGACACTGCAGAAGGTACAGAAAATAGATACGCAATTGTAAAACACACAAAGAGAGACTAGATAATAATAAAAAACTGAAAACAAAGCACATGTAGTATCTTATACACCCTCTGCTCAAGCTGTAACAGAGATGACAAAATTCTACAAAGGGTTACATCTATACCAAAATAGCAAAGTTTACCACAGAGAGGACTCTTCATCTTAGTTTCTACTTCTTTGCATTAATCTAATGCATGTACTAGCATTTTATCACTCTCATACATGTGAGTACATTTTGATCTCTTAAACCTGAAAATGAATACACATTCTTAACTCTTAGCCTACTAAACCCATGACACACGAACATTTCTGGTCATCAAACATCATAGCCTCAATGTTTTATCAGAAAATGAAGTGATGCCTATTTTTAGTATTCTTATGGTTGCGTAAAATTTTAAAATTTATAACTATGGAACAAACAATATAACTGTATTTATTTATTTCTTTTTCTTTTTTTTTAACAGCCTTTTAAACGCCCTGTGGTAGGCTAAGAATTAAGGCTTTTAATGAACTGGTGGGAGCCAGAACTGTCCTGCAAAGGGTTAACATTTCAACAAATCCTGAACATTACTGTGCTTGTAGCATTAGTGTCTTCTAGGACTACCACTCTTGCTTTTACAAAATGTACCCAAGAACTGAAAGCAGACAAGATATCACATGAACTTAAAATAAGCCGTAATATACCATGAAAAATGAAAAAAAAAAACAAACAATCCACAATGTTTTGATGCGGTGCCTTACATTTTTGTATTCCACAAAGAACCTTACATTTTTGTATTCCACAAAGATAACCAAAAAAAAAGAAAAAGATTACAGTAATATTTAATTTGTAATATTTTAAATGCAAGGCTTAAGCTTTATTGCATTTTTATAAAAATCAATGTATATCCCCACACTTTGCTTTACTGAAACCATTTTTTAGTCAGTACGTAAAACAGCATCTGACCAAAATTTAACCCTCTTAAAACTCTCTAACTCAAGGATGACAGTTTGTTTAAAATAAAATATACTGCAGTGGTCAAAAAGAAGTATCCGTTTACTATTTATTACAAACTGTGTGGAGGAAGTAATGGTGATGTAGTTCGTAAAATACTGGAAGATGTAAAGTTTCAGCTGGCAACCATTTTCTGGGCAGAATCCATTTTGTCCCAGCTGATATTGCAGCAAGATAAACAGCTGCCATAGCAAACATGGAAGTGCACTGCATCGTGCAGTACTTGTAAAATGTGCTGTGTCTGGGTAGAATCTACAAATTGAATTCCACCTGGAAATGATGAATATTAATCAAAACCTTCAGTATCCTTTTTTTCGTGAATCATGGCCACTTCTTTCCCACAGCTCATGAGTGTACTAAAAACAATAATAGTCAGATACTTCTTTTTTTACATACTCTGTGGCTGAAATTATCCTACATTTATCTCTGATGATCAAATCAAGAAAATATAAAGAATTTATTTACTTTTTTACTAAATTTAACAGACTGATGTTACTGGAAAACAAAATCAAAAGAAATAATTACTTCTGACACATATATGACATCTGGACATGTATGACATATTTTGTCAAAGGAGATGCAGCAGTTAAGATAACTGAATACAAAGGAAGGTGATGTATTGCTGTGTTGTTTTACCATGACAACACAAGAGTTTGTTAGTACAAGTCCAACATATATTAGGGGGAGATTTGAAATAGGAAAAAAAAAATACAGTGCAAACATAGCTTCACTTTTATTCCATATAAAAAAGAAACTATAATATATGAGATCATGCATTATCTTTATAGCATTTTCTTTGAAACTACGACTACCTGGATAGCAACTAACAAAACTACAGGAAATAAGTTATGTGAATAAATGAAAGAATTATGAGCAGTTTTGCACACTGTACATTTCAGTCTGCTCATTTTCAGGCCAACAAAAACAATTCACATCAAATCAAAGCCTTTATTTATCCACACACTTAAAAATGATAAAATACTATGTGCCTAAAACAGCTTGCCAACTTCTTCATTACCAACAGGTAATGAGCAGTATATGGAATGTACAGTGGTATGACAAGATATATAACTAGTAGATTCAGGGTGTTGTTAGTGGAACATATAAAATGCATTCCATGTGTTCTGAAAACTGTATGTGGACACTACAAATATACTGGCTTGTATAGAAGCTCACGTAAACCACTAATAAAAATGGATCATAAAGATCTCATTACCATGCCCTGGTTATACAAGGTTAAAGATCATTATGTATACACAGAACTGGCCTGAAATTAATGCAAACTTTTCACACCTCATGTCATTTCTTCTAGCAAATTGAACTTATTTTTAGGCTATATGCCACAGTCATCAACTCAATCACATATGCAGTAACAAAACATTAACATGACACTTGGAGAGTCTGCTATCTTTAATAAGCCATATCCTTAACAAACAACACAATAAATCTACTTTTATTTAATTATAACTGTTCTGTTTTAAAAAACAAAAGAACACAATAAACACACTTGTTACTTAAATATAACCATTTGCATTTCAAGATTGCTTAATTTAATACTTTAAATAACTCTCTAATTTGTTTCATAAATTTAGCTAAGCCTACTGCAGTTTTCTACATTGGAATCAGGTATTTACAACTGACCTATCCATAACTTCTTTCCAACACCATATCCGAAGTTAGGTATTTTATGTATGAACCTATCCATAAATTCTTTTTACCATAACATCCAAAGTCAGGCATCGAGTGTGAATCTATCCACAAATTATTTCCAACGCTATACTTGTATCCAAGTTGGGTATATACTATGAACCTATCCATAAATTCTTTCCACATTATTCCAAAGTGGAGAGTTTAATTCAGAAAGGCTGAAAAGTAATATCTAATTAACAGCTCCACTGCTTTATTAAAACACCTGTTTCCCCCATTATAAAACTACATACAACTAAAACTATACCAAAGCATAATAAAACTTTTCACACTTAAAAATGCTCCAGAACACTCAATTAGTGCATTTAAAACAATATAGTTTTGCTATGACTTTAAATGTTCTCAGTGTAAATACATTTTACAAAATGGACATTTAAAGGGAAAAAAACAATTAAATTAAGGTAATTTAGACAATAGCTGTGTTATTACAAAAGCCATGACAACTCCAGTGTCTAAAATGTTAACAGTTTGTTGGGTTTTTTAATACAAAAAAGTATCAAAGCATCCTTCCACCTTTAGGGTAATTACAATTAAATTACTCAAAATAGCTGAAACAAAACAAAAAAACTACACTTCACCATAAGTAGAGACAAACTGAAAAAAAAAAAAAAATAGCACACATCATGCAATCAATTGCTTAACAGTGTAAGCTGATGTATATTCACCTTGGCATTTACAGTCTCACAACCTGTTTGGAAATTGGTGCCAACGAGCACAGGAATAAATGATTAGGGAAGATATTTACACAGCAGCAGGCACTAACGGCTGTGTGAACTCAAGTCTAACAGCTCACTGGAAGACATGAATTAGAAGATAAGAGGAACTAAACCCAACAAATAGGGGGAAAAAAGATCAAAACTAAACAAAAATTACGCAATACTAAACTAATATTTTCTCAGCTCTTTTTTTGGAAGCTACAGTGCTAAAAATTTTATCTGCCACCATTTATCTCAGATAAGAGAAATTCCAGGATTCTGAACTCAAAGATGAATGCTCCTCCTTGAGCACAATCTGCACTTTGTGAGTATCTTAATGGCACGATTTAAAGTTTAAAACTGGCAGACCACATCGTTACTCGGTGCTACAAAGCTCAATAATATGCTAATAACTTAATTCTACACCACTGTTTACCACTGAACTATTCGCAAAAATGTTTCATTAATCTTACACCTCAGCACTATTATAAAACAAAGAAACTACCCTGCAGTTAAACCAGCCAGCTTAACAAGTTTCTATTTACACCAACAATCCCAAATATTAATGTGCAACACAAAATATACCCAAAGGATTTCTAAAATTAGTACAAGATACAGACAAAGCTGGTTAGACTATGTAAGTGCTGATAATACTAACATGCATGGAGTGACAAACTCCCCCAGGAATACCAACTCAGCAAGTAAACAAAAATACAGAATATGTCCATACCACAGTTGCCTTATAAATGCACACAAAACAGAAGAGGAAAAGAAAATGCACAAGAATTGGGTTTTTTTTTAAATTTTAAATCAAAACATCCATGTACACAAAATTAAAATGCATAAAAGACTTGTGTGCTGGGGAGTAATACAGCAGTGATTAGGGGAGCAAACACAAACATACAAACCTGAGAATCCACACAAAAATAAACAAACAAACAACTGTCATTTTTTAAAAAAATCTATTAGAGTAAGACAAGGAGAAACAAAATCAACAGAATGTTTTGCTCCAAGTAAGGCTGAAAAGAAATTTATAAGAAGTGGCTTCCATTAAACTATCCTACTTTACTGAAAAAATTCACACCACAATTCATACTTTCACTTAAAACTTTCCAGGGACTCAAACAGGACAAAACCACATTTCCAAACAGACAGTAGCGCGCACCCCTTCCTGTATCCACAGCCATTTGGTTCCAAGCCTTACTGCAGATGCTTGAAACCATGGATACAACCAAACCATATATCTCACACACTATGGATTAACTCTAACAAAGCACAAGCAAGCTATCATGGATTCCTTTTTTCATTTTCAAACACCACTTCCCTGATGGTTTGTTCTTGTATTTTCTGGCAACATCTGCAAATATTTTTTTTCTTCAACATTAAATCCAGAACTTTCATCTTCTCACATCAAGGAATAACTTCACAGCTTCTCTTTGGTTTGGCAGAATTTTCAGCATTGCTACTTTTGGTCTTTGGCCCATGTTATGCCAAACAAATAA
The DNA here is from genome assembly GCA_009760885.1 of Achatina immaculata. Taxonomy (NCBI): domain Eukaryota; kingdom Metazoa; phylum Mollusca; class Gastropoda; order Stylommatophora; family Achatinidae; genus Lissachatina; species Lissachatina immaculata. The sequence continues at coordinate 10,525,216 of CM019715.1, forward strand.
GGCAGAAAAGTGGATATGCAAAAAAATTTATAAATTCACATTTTTAGACTTACTTATTATTTTTAAGCTGCAAGTACTGAAGCCACAGATACAGGGGGAAACAATAATTTGTATATATTCTCTCCTATCTTGATTACACAAGGTTTAGAGAATTCAAACAGCCACTATACATTTATTCTGCTTTTAAATGACTACTTATGAGATAGGTAATTATTATCTTGAATGGCCTATAAGTGTACACTACACAGAAAGTTTCTTTAGGTTTGTTAAATATTTAACCCTACCCTAAGGTATGTATTTTTAATTTATAAGCAAAATATCCAACCCCTTTCTGGAAAATGACATTTTATTACACTCAAGTCCCGTATTTTGACAAAAAAAAGGGTGTAACTTAAAACCTCTGAAATAATCCAGGACCTATTGTTTCCTAAATTTTAACCTTCACAAATTTCTTTTTTCTTGCATTTCTGGAATTTAGAACTCACACTCTAAACATAATCCTGGCAAGCTCGACATTCAAAACTTAGGAATGCAAATATACAAAATACAAACTGGACATCTAGCTTCTGAAATGCATAGAAATTATCCAAGTCATGAGGAATGTGGCTAATGAACAGCGGTTAACATGATGTGGCATGGAATCAGTCTGCAAGAAGGCACAAAAGAACACTTCTGGTACTGCAGAAAGTAGCAATATGTAAGCTATAGCCCATTCATGTTCATCCTTGGAAGAATCACAGGCAGGTCCTGTGTAAGCAGATAAGATGAATCTAGCACTTCTTATTTTTAGCAATTTAAATTTCCTTTAAACTTATATTAAACTTGTAAGCACTATCTTTGGGTTTTGTTTTTTTTCCCCTTCACAAATACACAACCGCATGACCTATTTAGTCTTCATAAACAGAATTTTTTTTTTTGTTTCAGTATCATTATACATATGTCACTCAACATTATACAAATGCATAATAGTTTGCTTTAAGAGAAAACAAAAGTACACTTTTGTGTACTTGATCTACTCATATTACAAGTCAATCTAAAAATGTAGTAAAGATGTTTAAAAAAAAAAAAAGGAGAAAGAAAGCTGAACTGAATCCTTCATTTTCCATGAAAGCAGCAACAAGACATTCCTGCAGTTTTTAATAGTTTACTTCTCTACTAGTTAAAAGTATACACCTGGCAGCTGTGCAGAAAAGACATGCAACATAAGCACTATGTGCTGTACATGAAAAAAGCATCTTATAATTATTGTTTTTGTTAATTTACACTGATAATTGTCTTTTATTTTCAAACCAAATGGAAAGTGTAAAAAAAATTAAAGAGGCAACTATATTAAAAAAAAAAACAACAACAAAAAACACTAGCCCAACAAAGATACATAAGATGACTTCAAGTAATATACCTTGAAATTCTGAAACATTTTAGTCACTAGATTTTGGGTTTTTTTTGTGTGTGTGTGTGTCCTATTTCTAGAGTAAATGTTTAACAAAAATAAAAAATAAAAAAACAGATCTGAAGCAACACAAGGGAAATCTCCCTCTACTGTTTATGTACATGCATACATGCAGTAATGGAGAAACGCAAACTGAATCATCTCATGACTAATGACCACTTGTTTCATTACAGCCCAAGCTATACATTTTTTTTTTAAACAACTGAATTTTCTCCTTTACAACAGCAATGAAATTTTGTTTGCATCATTTCAATGTTTTTTTTTTCAATATAATGTTCTCAAAATACAAATAATACTGCTTCATATGTATGTACTGCATAAACTATACTGGCTTTCAAATGTTACATTTTCAGAATTAAAAAAAAAAAACAAAAAAAAAAAAAACAACTGTTACCTCTGAATATTTTACTTTTTTTTCCAAGTTAAAACAAAAGATAGAGCTGGAGAAAGAAAAAAACTACTTTGTGGCCAGCATTTCTTGAAGCTCTCAAAGCATTCTAAACCCACCAGGCTCTAAAGAAGTTGATAAAAGTTCTCAGGGTGGATGCAACCAACCAATAGTGATGGCGCTTAATTAAATGATCTGGATATTTTACAAATTTTTTGGTCATGGACTGTAAGTATGACATATGAAACAGTGTTTGAACGGTACATTTGTTTTTTAAAAGGGATGCCATTGCTGTTAGGACAACTGGTTACACAACACATATTAAAAAAAAAACAAATAAATAAATGAAGCAAGAACACTAATAATTTGGCAGATGCATTAAGATGAAATGTAAAGAAAATTAAAAAGGCTACAACTCTCTGGGTACCTCAGTGACCACCTAAAGAAAACATCAAAAAACATTCAAATGAAAGTATTTTAGTTAGAATTGGACGCCTGTGACACAAACACAAAAAAAATTTTTTTAAATGATAACTAATTACCGTCAAAGAATACACAATTGAAAAACAAAAGAACAAAAAAAAAAAACCAGAATTTATCAGCATCAACTAAACTTGACATCTCAAGATTTTAAAACATCAAGACTATCAACTGTTAATCACTAAAGGTTACTGTACATATTGTTGTAAGTATTTAGCACTTCACACACTGCTATACCTCTCTGTCCTACTCTTGTAAATGTTCCCATCCCCTAAGCATAAATTCTTACCTTTAACACAACTCTCACAAACTCTTGTCAACAAAATGTTATAGCTTAACACACAAAAGAAAACCAAAGGCATGAGACTGAATAATAATATAGAATGAATATTTCTCTGCACAAGAGCTGGCAGTCTAAAAGCTTTAAAACACGTGAGAGTTTGTGAAAAAAAAAAAAGCAAGTAAACTACAATGTGAATATAGCAACCCATGCAAAAATCAATGCAATACCGTAAACCTCTCTTAGTCTATTCCTAACTTTACATATCACTTTACTACCAAATATAAAAAAAAAAACACTTCCTCATCTAAACAATCAACTTATTTTGTTATGATCTGTTATATAATGTTAGGTTTAACACTGGCCATTGATAAAACTGGTCCCATTTCTGCTCATATACAGGGTGTTCCAGAAGTAACTGTGCATTAACCCAGTACAGATTCCGGTATCATAGTGACAACTTAATGTCTGCGGTATCTAACCACATCTACCTGCTGTGGCTAGAGTCGCCAATTAAGTGTGCTGATTAAAAAATTTTACATATTATAAGCTAATCAGATGTGGCTAGATACCACAGTCACTATGATATCACTATGATACTGGAATCAATACTGGGTTAATACACAGTTATTTTCTGAACGCACTGTATATTGGACTATGTTTCTTCTGTCTATGCTTAATCTATAAAATAACACCTATGACACACAAACATTTTTTGTAATTAAAAATCACTGCAGTGATGGTTCACCAGGAAACAACATAATGCCTTTTTTAACATTTGTGGCAGTTTAAAATTACAAACTCCTGACTACAGAACAAAACTACATGACTAGTTATTTTAATTTTTTTTTAACTGTGTAAATGGCTCATGGTAGTTTATAAGTTAAGATACAGAAATACACCTCTCCCAAGACTAGCATTAACAATTATCGTCTCAGATTTGGGGGAGTGTGAATATAAGATGTAGTCAATACACATTTATACAAAGGTAAAGTGCAAGAGGACTTACCTTATACCTGAACTGGTGTGTAGCTTCTCATTTTGTTTTAAATATACACTCATTTTGTTTTAAATATACATATACCCCTAACTGTCTACTTTATGCTCATGAAAGATACTTATTTTAACTGCTTCAAAGTTAAACATTTTTTATTGCTTTATTATTTTTTTTTAACAAAATATTTACTTTTATTGCCAAAGAAAACCATTATAAAGGAATTTTTATCTCTATCCAGTCACACTTTAATTCCATGATCATTTTTGTATACTGCTTATATGCAATGCCAAAGTGCATGCACAGTTAAAAGTCTATCTTCCTTATATTTCTTGCCACCAGGGTCAAATATTACTTCTTACAAATTATTGAAATTTCTGCAATTATTAGTTCCACAAACTAAACCAGAAATGATAGTAAAATGTAAAAATGGTCAACGAGAAAAATTTTAATAAATGAGGGCAAAAAAAAAAAAAAAAATACAGACTCTGAGAAAAATTAAACTAGACAACGAGGACACCTAATATAAGAACTGATGGTAACATAACCATGAATGTGGTATCAGCCAAATGAACCAGACAACAATATAAATGATGCACCTCCTTTAGCTTGCAAAAGATCATGTCTTATGGTTGAATGTTAAAAGAGCTGCAAAGTAGTTACTGCATACCAAAGATATCTATTCAGTTCAAGCGCTCCACCCCAAAAATTTGTTTAATAACGCAAAATAAGTAGGTGCCTTTTTTTTTAAATAAGAGTTTATCATACAAAGCTGATATTACCAAAGCTTGAAAGGTGAATACGTCATGACCTTTTGCGGTGTAGTGTTTAGACAAAACAACCTTGTCAGAGTAACATAACGCACCCTCAGTCTCATGCACAGAGAAGCAAATATTCAGATGTCGAACAAAAAGCAGAGCTTAAATACAGAATATGAAATTTTATATAAATGTACTACAATTTCATCTGATCTACATCAACAACTATTTTGGTAGTCTTCTTTCAAATCCACTCCCCTCTAGTTTTCTGGTTACCTCTGTTAACTGATTCTGAAATTCATATCACTGCTTATGCAAATATGCTGCCGAACAACGATTACAATTACACTCTTCACATGTAAAGGCAGGCCAATTATTTTTTATTTATATTTCATCATAATCTTTTGCAAGATACGGTAATTTTTTTTTTAAATGTTGAAACTCAAAATATGTACTATATATATATATAATTCATCCTAAATTTACCGATTGTTGCTTTCTACCTACCTACAAATATCACTTTTACTGTAGATCTTATTTTTAACATTTATTACTCATACAATTTTTATTCCATTATCTTAAGCCATTTTAATCAACTTCTATAACTCTTTCACCATTTGACTGTATATGCATATTTTAATTTTATTTTTGTAAGTTCATGTTTTCTTTTCTGCCCCCCTCCTCCCAGTTTCTTTAAATATTAAGTCTTCTATTTACCTCATTCCTCAACAACTTCTATAAAAGCCCGCAACTAGAGTTTAAAAAAAAGGAAAAAAAAAAATTAACTTTGACTGATTCTCCCCTTCTCTCCCCCATCCACCCCCAAAAATGTATATGTTGAAGATTAAAAAAATAATAATAATAATAATAGCGTGCAACAGCAACTAACTGCCAACTATTCACCAAATTCACTTCAAAGGGTGAAGATAATAACATGGGAAAATAAAGAAATAATACCAAAAAAATTTTTATTTACAGTAAAAATTCATTTGCATTTGTTGAGCACGTTTATATCCATTAACAGTGTTTTTAACCCCTCCTTCCCCACCCAGCCCCCCACCCAAAAATAAATAAATAAAAACCCCATGTAGATAAAGACAAAATTTAATGACACACTTAACTCTGTTTACCTATTTTTACTCAAAGTTTTAATGTGCTACTCCTTACCGCAAACTTCAAACATCTATGCTGATTATGCAAACCCAAAACTTCAAAAGCTTCTTACATCTTCAACAGTGTACGCAAATGATAGTAGAACAGCCACTGTCAGTACCACACAATCGTGAAAACACAACAACGAGACAATGTCACATCTATATATATTCCCGGACTGAAGTAAACTTCCAATTCGTGTGGATATTTTAAATACATTTTTTCCCTATTTCTTTATTTCACTGATGTGCTTATTATAAAATAATTACTTATCAAACATTTAACCTAAGCCATACTTAAAGCTTTACTTTTATCCTAAACTATATTTCACTGATCCTTAACCTAAGTTACACTTCTCAGACATTTACATACACTACTCTTCTCAAGTTAAAGGTTAAAGTCACATTTCTCAAACCTTTATCTCAGCTACACCTCACAGATCTTTAACCTAAGCTACACTTCTCAGACCTTTATCTAGGCCATACTTCTCAGATCTTTAACCTAAGCAACACTTCTCAAGCCTTTATGTCAGCTACACCTCTCAAATCTTTAGCCTGAGCCACACTGCTCTAACCCTGACTTGTGCTATGCCTCTCAGACCTTTAACCTAAGCTACACTTCTCAATTATTTAACCTAAATTATACCACTTCTATAACAGTTTTCACTCCTCTACAATTCACTATTTCCGCACAAAATATGGCATCTCAAATCTTCGAAGGCAATTTCCCTGACCTACTCTTTAAACTTTAAACAAAAACCGTTCTTGCACACCTCTTAACCACTAGCAAGACTTCAATTTCTTATCCTATCTTTTCTTATATTAAAATAACATGTGAGTATAAGAATATCTATCTATGAAAAAGTAAGCAGGCCCTATTAATAACATCTATGAACAATTAATGAGGTTTTTCAAGCATGCAAAAGCGTCAACCATGAGAGAGGGTTATAATGATGGATATTCTGGATTAAGATTAGTCTGTAACTTTCTTTTTTTTTTATTATTAATAACAATATTTAAACAAAAGTGAGGAAAAAAATGGTACAAAGGATGCAGAAACTAGATACTGTAGTGTAGCAAGTCGGGAATAGAGAGAGACAACCATTTTGAAACATATACTAAGGCAAGTAAGTTTAAAAAAAAAAAAACTTAGTAACCAGCCTATTCTGCACAAACATTTACTGTTAATTAACTGCATTTACTATCTTTCTTCCATGATAATGAATCTGTTGTAATTTTGTTGCTGTGGTAACTGATGATGGAATCTGGCCCTATAATAGACAAATACACACACACACAAAGGACGAAAATAAACCTAACTGACCCTAGAAAACTAGGAAATAGAACATGCACCAAAAAAATGGTGCTGTAATGCACATAAGGAAAATTGTGCAGTATACCCAATGTTCCACAATGTAAGGAACACACAGCTACATTCTGTGGTCACAACTCTCTCAATAAGAATTAATTCCTGCCATTCTTAAATGTCTGACTACTTTTTTTTTTGGTTAACTATTTACCAGAAAAATTTCTTACCCTCCATTCTTATTTTTTAAAAAAATGAAAACAAAAACAAAAAAATGTATCAAACTCCATGTTTTATCTTTAGACAATAAATTAGGACAGTCAGTCACACGGTTTTGTAAGATGTTGCGAATGGCTACTAAGCCAGGACCGGCTGGTGTAATACAAAAATTATGGTTGATATGAACCAATCATACTCACTAAGTTGATCCATTGAAAAGGGACAGACAGGCTTAATCCTGAAATTTTCAGCCGAGAATCAGCCATGTTAAATATCATTGTCATCAGTACACAGTGTCAGAAGAAAAACACATTTACCTTATTCCTTTTTTTTTTTACTTTTGGGAGGGATTATGGGAAGTCAAGTCAAACATGATAAAGGGTAGTATACAGTTGATATGGGGTTCTCATAATATATGAAAGAAAAAAAAAACCCAAGAAATAAATATATAATAAAGATAAAGGTAAGGATTTTTAAGAAAAAAAAAAAAAAAAGACATAACAAACATGAAACTCCCTTTTCTGCTGGATGACTTGGTAGCTCAGCGGTCTGTTGGAAATGAAAGCTGGATGTGTCTTGAACCAAATGCTTTCCACTCAAATGTGTGCTTGGTAATTATAGGCTACATGGGGTTGTCTACATTTTACCTTTGAGAGTAGTTATACGATGGTTATATCACTGGATCTTTCTCATGATACTATGCTTTTTGAATTACTAAAAACTTTCTCGCAGCATGCTCCGGAAACCCACTTAACAATGACTGTAAAAATTGAAAGACACAACGTAGTTTCACTGGCTTTCATTTTTTAAAACATTTACAGGCTGTCATATGTAAAATACGCTACCTTTTTCTTTTATAGCCACATTGGCTGCCACGGCAGCATCTCTCTTCCCACTTGGCCTCATGGTGAAAAGTTTAGTGCTGTCACGGCTGTTTTATCACAATGTCACTGAAGATGGTCCTCGACGAGGCTCCACGAGTTCACAAGCCTTTCATGAGCTTACTTGACAAGTATGAGTACAAGTTCTAAAAATAAGAAACAAAAATAACTACTAACACTGGCCAACACATATTTTGGTATCTCAAATGTTAGACCTGTTTCTGGGTATATTTGAGCTGCCGATTCCAAAAATGACACCAGTTTTCCCCTATCAGCTCTAGTTTTTGAGATACAGAACATATGCCATATACCACTCTTATCACCCATAATAAATCAGGATATTTTACGTAGTGTTTAAATTAATATTTTTTTTAAGTCTGAAGGAAACAAAAATTAAAAGAAAAGTGTACTGCATGAAAATCTACTTATTTCATACCAAAAGCACAAGTTTATGATACAAACTTTCCACTCATTCAACACAAAAGAAGCTCCTTTTGTAAGACTTCCAAGAGTGGGATCAGCCAGGACAATCTCACATAAGATTCCAACAATAGTCTGCCATCATGCATGCATCCCATCTTCTTTGGTATCTGACTTCCATTGTTTTTATGTCTTTGTGAAATCTTTCACCTTGCTATTTGCTTAAGTCACCAAGGTTCTCTGGAAAACAATCGAAGTAACTGTGCAGCTAATGGATTTTAACACTCATGTTACAGCCACGTCTGTTGAAATGAAAGACCATATCCTCTACTAATTATGTGTAGTTGTCTGCCTTCTTATTGCCAAGAAAGCTTTTCACAACAAAAACAAATGAAGACCAGGCACATGATTCGATTTCATTCACTGATGCTATGAAATGTGGGTCATTTATAATTTTGTATAATCTGTGGACCATTGAAAATTTCTGCCTTCAGTTTTTTTTCAAGGTAAGTCCAGGTAATTTATGCACTGTATATTCAATGCATGAACTGTCTTTATTCAAAGCCTTTACAAACTGTTTCATCAGAATTAGCTTTATATGTACCGGTGGCAGTATGATTCCATCTCGTGCTACCAAAGGTTCATTGATTACATTTTGTCCTCCAACCACCATATACTCCCTCACAGGCCAATCTTTTCTTGCCCAATGTTCATGTTTGGCTCTACTATCCCAAAGGCATAAAAAGCAAGGATACTTTGTGTAGCCACTTTGTTGACCAAGAAGAAAATTAACCATCTTCAAGTCTACACAAATCACCCATTGATGTTCTTGGTATTTTATCTTTTCCAAGACTAAAGAGATGGCCTTGTAATCTTCTTTCATCCTGGTGGAATGATCGACTAGAATAGAAATAGAACCATATCTGTTGCCATTATTTTAAAAAACTCATTTCAAACTACGTTTTGAACTGTCGATAAAAAGACACCATTTCTGAAAGACCTATTTTCTTTACAACGTTTTCGATGTCATTGCAGAATACTAAGTTGCTGTCTTCGGTAAAGAATGGCATCACATCCTTCTCTCCTTCCATAAAATGTAATTTTCATTCCAGGCTGAAGTACATTCTACTCTATTAGTCTGGAGGCAAGCAATTCAGAAGATCCTTGGAAAGATTTAAATCCCTGATCAGATCACTCAATTCATTCTGATCAAAATGATCACTATGAGAAGTTGTTTGGAATTCACTGTCACTGCTTCCACTTTCTTTATCTTGTGCGATATCAGACATGTAAGACTCATCCTCTGAGAGATGTGGTAGTTCATGGAAAGGTGGAATGGGTGCAAGATCTGAGTGCGGAACAGTGTCTTCTGGATGAAGGTAGATCAGGGTAAGACCACTTGTCACGATTATTTTGATTGATGCCTATGATATTAACTTAAAAATACAAAAAACAGCAATCATCAAAGCGGTTTTTTTTTGTTCCCTCCACACCACTGGTACTCCAAATTTCAGGCAGCTTTTCTTTCCACTTGTCCACTGGCGCAAATGCTCTGTACAAATTTTGCATACATTATGAGGAGCCCATGGCTTATCTTGATTTCCAAGTTTGACACCAAAATAATCTACATATGCTTCTTTTTACAAACTCAGAAATAGATTTCCTACTTGCTTTCAGTGTGTGCTCCCCACACATATAGCAAAATATACGTCGGGATGATTCAAGCAGCTCCGTCTTGAAGCAGCCTTAACCTCTGTGGTGTTCGATTTGCAAAAATGAAATGATATGTGTGGGAATACACACACACACCTCCTAAAAGATCATAACTATTATACAGTTCAGCTGTTTTAAACAGATCAGGTTGAGGGACCTCTGAACACAAATATATGTCTTATACAAAAACCATGATTTACCATGTTAATTTTCTGCACATAATTATGTAATAAAACACAACAAAAGCAATTTTGTCGTTTGAGCTAGACACTGTTATGCCAGTGTGCATTATAAGAAAGAAAGTAGACAAATAGTTGTGAAACAAAGGTCGCTGTACACACACAAAAATCTGCCTAAATTAAAAACATAAATTTCCCATTCAAATACAACAGCTTGTTATGACATCCCAATTCTGCAGGAGAGATTTGTTAAAGTGCAGACTAAAGTTTTAAACAAATTCAACTGTATCTAAAAAACTAGAGCCGATGTGGTCTATCCAATGCAATTTTATGAATCAGCACTCCAAATAACTCCAGGAACAGGCCTAAAAACCAATGCACCAAGAAAAAAAATTTTTTTTTTTGTTGGCCTCATGGTGAAAAGTTTTTTTCGCAGTCATGGCTGCTTTATCAGTGTCACTGAAAATGATCCTCGATGAGGCTCCAAAAGTTCACAAGCCTTTCATGAGCTTACTTGACAAGTATATATCTATGATATGTAATTCACAACAAGAAGGTAAATAAGCACTTGTGGATTTTGTGTCTTTCAGCAATCAGCATTTCAGAGATGATTTTTGGTAACAAGAAAAAAAACCCACTAGCTTCTAAATTTTTCTTAAATTTTGACTGCTCTGCTATCAAGGAAGTTAAAAAATAAAGTTCTTCTAAATGTAACTGAATGTTCTGATGTATTTCAAATAAGAACTTTTTTAACCAATAACAAAAAAAAACAAAACATGATGTGTGAATATGTTAAAGGTAATATATCATGCTATTATTCTTGACCTGACAGCATACTAGGGGGCGATGTGATCAAGATCACACGTGGCTGCCTTTAACTTCCCCAGCTCTATGAGAAGCCAGGTACTTGTTTCCACAGCCAGATGACTATGGTGTCTCTGGTCAGATTCAAACCATTGACCTCACCATCACATGAGTGTACTAACCACTTCATTACTCAAATGTCTAGATATACGAACAAATAACTCAAAACTCTCATAAAATTTAAACCACACCGTTTTTTTGTTTTTTTTTGCCAAGCCACCCATTTCATTTTTCATCATAAATGTAATCACTTCAATTTTAGATTTCTTTTACCACAGTGGACCTGTAGGAGGCAGTGTGCATTTCTCTCATTTTTTTGTTGGTGGTTACATGTCCTGATATAAGTACTATGATTTGGCGGTTACATGTTCTGGTATAAGTACTATGATTTGGCGGTTACAGGTCCTGGTATAAGTACTATGATTCGGCGGTTACATGTCCTGGTATAAGTACTATGATTCGGCGGTTACATGTCCTGGTATAAGTACTATGATTTGGCGGTTACATGTCCTGGTATAAGTATTATGATAAGCATTTTACCCCCATATCCCTGCTGGTGCTAACTCACCTTGAATTCCTTTATCAAAGCTGCGTCCTTCAGTTTTCTGTAATAACTTCTAGACAGATGCCTTACAAATGTACTGGTGTACAATCACAAGCCTGCATTGTGGGAAAAAGAAGCAAATTAAGCACCAGTGATTTCTTTACAACTTTGCTCTTTCAGGACTTTGCTCTTTTTTTTTCAACTTTTCAACTCACATGAACAAACGAAAATTATCTTCAAAGGCTGAAAGGTCTGGTATACAGTCCTTGTGGTTCTATGGGTACTGTTTTCCCTTTAATACAATGGCAGCCAAAAGTACAGTTTACTTTGATGTGCCTAATTTTTGCAGGCACATATTCTTCATTCAGGGCCAGTTTTCTCTCATACTAATCTAGATATGTTTTTTAGAGCCAAGTAAAATGGAGCTCAAAAGAGCAAATCTATAACCCACATCATTCAACCTGAGAGGTCAATCTGTTGCTATCTCCTTTTCTGCCATGCTGAAAAATCGTCTTCAATGATGGATTTAACTCCAGAACAGAACACTAAATTTTTACAATGAATAAACATAATTTTGCTTGGTCACATTGTTTACTCAAGCCCCTTTATGGCCAAAACCATAGAATCACTACTCACAACTGTTAGAGCTGCAGTAAATGCCCTTTATTAGATTCTGCTTTTTCTATTATGATATATTCATATCACCCTTCTTCCTTCACTCTCTCTCTCTCTCAGTGTGTGTGTGTGTGTGGTGTGTGTGTGTGTGTGTGTGTGTGTGTGTTGTGTGTGTGTGTGTGTGTGTGTGTGTGTGTGTGTGGTGTTGTGTGTGTGTGTGTGTGTGTGGTGTGTGTGTGGTGTGTGTGTGTGTGTGTGTGTGGTGTGTGTTGTGTGTGTGTGGTGTGTGTGGTGTGTGTGTGTGTGTGTGTGTGTGTGTGTGTGTGTGTGTGTGTGTGTGTGTGTGTGTGTTGTGTGGTGTGGTGTGTGTGTGTGGTGTTGTGTGTGTGGTGTGGTGGTGTGTGTGTGGTGTGTGTGTGTGTGTGTGTGTGTGTGTGTGTGTGTGTGTGGTGTGTGTGTGGTGTGTGTGTGTGTGTGTGTTGTTGTGTGTGTGTGTGTTGTGTTGTGTGTGTGTGTGTTGTGTGTGTGTGTGTGTGTTGTGGTGTGTGTGTGTGTGTGTGTGTGTGTGTGTGTGTGTGTGTGTGTGTGTGTGTGTGTGTGTGTGGTGTGTGTGGTGTTGTGTGTGTGTGTGGTGTGTGTGTGTGTGTGTGTGTGTGTGTGTGGTGTGTGTGGTGTGTGTGTGTGTGTGTGTGTGTGTGTGTGTGTGTGTGTGTGTGTGTGTGTGTGGTGTGTGTGTGTGTGTGTGTGTGTGTGTGTGTGTTGTGTGTGTGTTTTTTTTTTTTCCCACAAGATCAACGACTTTTTGAAATTCTGGTTTCGACTTTTCATCTACAAACTAAGGGCCAAATGAAGCATTCAGTGCAGTCCTCAAGCATTTTAAAAAGATTGCAAGTATTATTCCACTGTAGGACAATTTTTTTTTATTCTTTTTATTCTGGTTAAATAATGAAATAATTAACTTCAAGTAAAAATCTGATTTTCATTTTTTTCCCCCATTATTTCTGACAAATTACCTCTCAAAATTTGTTTTTTTCAGTATTACAACAGCAATGTTATTTATGTGTTTGTTTAGTAACCTTATAGTGAAATTTAAAAAAAGAAAAAATTACTGAATCAACAGTTTCAACTCATTTTGTCTGTGCATATAAATATGTTTTTTAACATGTCTTACAAATTAAAGTGAAACAAAAGCTGTTTCTTTCTTGTTTTGTCAACTGTAGCATATTTACATTTCTTTGAATGAAACAAAAACATGAAAAATATGTGCCATCTTCCAAGTCACAAGAGTATATGGGAAAAATAACACATGAATTTTTAAAAAGTTAAAAGAACAAATACTTTAGTTTATACAACTGAAGCATAACTTGATCACAGAATAATTAAACTACCACATTTGCTTGTGGTTTTGGGCCTAATGCAATCTAATTAACCTTTTTTTTTTTCGCTATAAGCTTCATTCATTCTTTAGATGCCAAGCTGGCAAATAACTGGTGATAATACTTCTACAGTCTATGCTGTTCTTGTTGCTACTCTTCTCTTCTTACATAACTTAAACAGCTATTTAATTATTAATTTCTTCCTTTTCTTGCTTCCTTTTTTTCCCCCGCCATTTTTCTAATTCTCTACCTTTCTCATATTGTGCATAATTGGACAAATTAAGGATGCTGGCAGGAAATCCAAACTGTGGCAAAAAATGCACTGTAAATAACCAACACTTGACAAGAACTATTAGCAGCCAAACTCTTGGGTGGATGCTACAGCATGCGGTGAAGCATATATGGCGCTGTACTGAATGCGATGATGCCGGAGTCTGAATTTTGAAACTTTAACCCTGTACGGTAAAATTCCCGTTTCCATGCCATTAAGGCATATTATCGGGACATGGTGTTAGGCTTGTATTTTCCATGACCTTTGGCACAAGACAGTGTGATGTGGCCAGTATCACGCCTGGCTGCATTCACCTTCCCAGATTTCTCTGGGTTAGCAAAGTGGTCAGGCGCTCGATTTACTAATCCAGTGATACCAGGTTCAGTCCCAGCAGTGGTATTTTTTTCTGGTACACACCAAAAAGGCCCCGGGGTTCACCCAGCCTCTAAAAATGGGTACCAGATAAATCTAGGAAGGTAAAGTGGCCAGGCATGATACTGACTACATCACATTTACATGTGCCAAAGGTCATGGAAAATACGGGCCTAACACCATATTCACCAGTACGCCTTAATAGCATGGAAATGGGAATTTTACCTTTACCATTTTTAGAGGCTGGGTCATCCCAGGGCCTTTTTTTTTTTTTTGCCATGTACCAGAAAAAAATCCCACTGCTGGGACTGAACCCGGTACCACTGGATTAGTAAACTGAGCGAACCATGTGCTATAGGATTAATGACACATACTTAAATTTCTATGAAAAAGTAATGGCACCTTACATAATGTCACATAGGGCCCGCATGGTAGTTCACCATGTCTTCAGTGACTTTTTCAATCTCATCAAGGGATTTTATGCCCACTGAACTGGCCTTTCTTAACAATGTCCTCTTTAGAGTTTCACGTGGTTGAAGGCTTTTTCTTCAGCCTGTTGTGTTCCATTTGATAGCTTGTTTGGGGATCCTCTAACTGTTTCTTCTTATCATATGACAAACATATGTCCATCTTCTTTTTCTGATCACCCATGAGACAGGTTGTTGTTTGCTCATCAGTTTTATCTCTGTGCTGTTCTTGAATTCGTTCCACTTTATACCAAGTATTTTCCTTAGGCTTTTGTTCTCAAAAGAGTCTAATTTCTTGTCTATTTCTTTAGTTGTTTTTCAGTTTTGACATGCATAAATGAGGGTGGATATTTGTAATTGAATAATCTTAACTTGGTTTTTGTGTTTATAACTTTTGAATGCCATATGTTCTCAAGACTCCTGAAGGTCAATGCTGCTTTTTCAATTTGAATTCTAACTTCCTTTCTGGTGTCACCATCCTGGTCTATGTATCTGCCAAGACAAGCAAAATGGTTTACTTCTTCAACAGCTGTTCCTTCTACGTATATCTGTCCTTCCTGGTTAATGAGAAGTTTCATTATTTTGTTTTATCTTTGTTAATTTCGAGTCCTATTTTAAAAGCCATTGAAGACAGGGTATCTGTTTTTACTTGCATTGATTGCACATTGTCCTGATAAGAGTTATGTCATATGCAAAATCAAGATCTTCCAGTTGGGTTTCATGTACCCAATCAATGAATGTTTTACCTATGCAGCATTTTTTCATTATGAAGTCTATGGCAATTCTAAAAAGCAAGGGAGATAATATACATCCTTGTTTCATGGCTGTTTCAAATTGGAACCATTCACTCATTCCTTCTTCTGTGTTGACTGCACAAATGTATCCATTGTAGAGGTCTCGAATGATATTAACAATCTTAGATGGCATTCCATATATTTTTAAAATTCTCCACAATGATTCTCTGTGTATGCTATCAAATGCCTTTTTTAAAGTCTATGAAATTCAGGACTGATGGTCTTTGCTTTTCAATATGTTCTTAAGTATTATCCTTAGAGTAAATATCTGGTCACGACAGCTTCTCCCTTTTCAAAATCCTGCCTGTTCTTCTCTCATTGTAACATCCACTATATCCTGAATTCTATTCAGAATAACTTTGCAAAACACTTTTGACACAACTGATACAAGGGCCATTCAGAAAGTAATGCACCACATCGTTTTTCTCAGGAGCTGTGTATTCAAAAAGCATGAAATTTATATACAATATAAATGGATATGTCATGTAAATACTGGTAATATTCAACATAATCCCCATCAACTTGTACGGCTTTACGCCAGCGCAAAACAAGTGCATGTATTCATAGCCCGTACCAGATTTTCTCGATTATGTAGTCACTTCTTCGCTGCATGAATCACTGCCTCATCATCTTCAAATCTTACCAGTCAGAGTGCATCTTTAAGTGGACCAATCAGATGGAAATCAGAGGGTGCCAAATCGGGACTACAAAGTGGATGGGGTAGTACAGTCCAACCCAATTTGGTGATTGCTCCCCGTGTTACCAGACTTGTGTGAGGGCACGCAATGTCATGAAGAAGAACCAGGACTGCTGGATTCTTGTGCGGCCCAACTCTGCAAAAACGGTGATTGAGTTTTTTCAATGTCTTAATGTAAGCTTGTGAATTGATAACATCCATAAGAATCACACCTTCAATGCCCCAAAAGACAGTGATCATGACCTTTCCAGCTGAAGGAGTTGTCTTGAATTTCTTTCTTCATGGTGATTGCAGATGATGCCACTCCACTGAATGTCTTTTTGTCTCAGGTTCGAAATGATGTGACCAGGTTTCGTCATCTGTTACGATCTTAGCTAAAAAGTTTTCTCCCTCAGCACTGAAATGCTCCAACAATTCAGAAGAAACTGCTTTCCTCTGCAATCAATGTTCATTTGTGAGACTTAAGGAACCTATCTTGCGTAAACCTTAGAAAATCCGACAGCTTTTATAACTGCATTTGCACTACCATTGCTGACTGACAGCTTTAGGGCTAACTGTTGAGTAGTGATATGCTTATCAGTAAGAATAATGCCCTCAGCACATTTCAACATTTCTACTTTGGTGGCTGTGGCAGGATGTCCATAGCACTGCAGATCATGCAACGCTTTATCTCCACTTATTGATTCTTTGATTCTCTGAACTGTATTCCTGTCAACTGCAAAACTTCCATAATCATCACATAGACGCTTGTGAATGTTCACAACAGTTTCACTCTCTGCAACAAGAAATTCTATCATAATTTGCTGCGTATACCGCAAGTTGCTAACACGATCCATTTCAACGTTCATTGCAGCCATATTCTCTGGCCAGTTGCAGTGCAATCTGGTTCATACAATTGGCACATGCCATATTTAAAATGTGCAAAATTTCACACTGCTATCTTTATTATTAACTGAAAAAAAACGATGTGGTGTATTACTTTCTGAATGCTCCTCGTAGTAAGGTCACTCCTCTCCAGTTATTGGAATCACTAAGGTTGCCTTTTTTCTGTATTTTAACAACAATTCCTTTTTTCCATTTAGAAAGGACTTTCTCTTCTTTCTAAACTTTATAAAACATTCTCTGCACTTGGTTCATGTTGTCAATGTTAATAGCTTTTAACACTTCAGCTGTTATTTCATTTTCACCTGCAGTTTTGTTGTTAGGCATTAAATTCACTGCTGTTTCAATTTCATGTAATGTAATTTCATCTAGGTTGACATTTAGTGGTGGGAATGGGTCTATCAATTCTTTTGAACTGTATTAAATTGACTAGATTACTGTTTCAATATCATATGACAACCTAGTATCAAATCACCGTTTCAGCTTCATATAACATAAACCTAGCCTAAAAAGTTTCATTCTCACATAACATATAAACCTAGTATTAAATCACCATGTTCTTATAAAGCACAAAAAAAAAAAATTATTCTCATCTTCTCGTATTCCAGACTCCCACCTATTTTGGCGACCTTCCTGAATAAATATGTCGATTCTGCTTCCTGTTGCAACAGATACTGTTGATATATCTTATCTATATTAACAACAATATATCATAAGTTTTGACAAGTACAACATTAACACTAGTTTATTTTTTTTTAATCCAGTTGTGTTATCATTTAGGTCAAGAACAAAATGCAAATAAGAACATGAAAAAACTAGTATGGTGTAACAATGCAGCAGATATCGACAGGTACTGCATAATCATCGATGAAAACCACAAGTCTCGATATAAATAAACAAAAACTGAAGGTTTTTTTTTTTTAGATATACTGCAGGATATGCTTCAAATCTGTTTAACCGCAGATCCTGGAGCATGTAAAATAAACGGATATTGAGACATCTTAGCTATTATGTGTCGTATTTTCTGGTACTCCTTCGGCGTCCCGTTATCGCCTGCATTAAGTTATTTTTAGATCCGCTTCCCTGCTGCTCTTGAATACTGAATTATATTAGCCATTCTGCTTCAATTTCCTTTCATTTATCTCAATGCTAATGCACTGTATAGACAAGAATAATATCCTATTAAAGTCCATTGTACAAAGGCTGCAAATCATTGATATATCGCACCGAACAGTGATCTTGGCCTTTAGCCAAACCGACATACAAGTTTTACGTCAACGATTTTCGATCTGCAAACATACTTGTAACTAACCTTGCTGATGTCGCTGGTACACCAACGCAGAATCAAACAAGTCTCGCTTCTGTCAGTATTGCTTTGCTACACAATAAGTGAAGAAGTAGCTGACGGTAACAATGTAGGGATAGTTATGCTAACAGACTAAATCATTGCCTATTGAAGATAGATTTTCACTGACAAGGTCGTCAGCCATGTTTACTGCATAGCAATGCTGGGTGGTTGTTGATTGGTTGCGTTCTGTACATATATAAAAGATCGTTAGTGCCGAAGATCGTCGTGACTTTCCGTAAAGTTAAAATTGCAAATACAGAATGTTTGCGAGTTAAAATAGTGGATCCATTTGTAAATGTTCGAACTACGAAATATCTCATACGTGTACAGATTCAATGAGAGAGGGTCCAGCAGGTACATCGCTCCGAGGCCAGAATAGCTCCCCCTGTTTTAAGAGAGCTAAGGCTTTCCCTGTTCTACGGGGGCCCATAGTGGATGAAAACAGAATGGTTCATCAATAGGATAAGTGGTGCGGTGTGTGTGTGTGTGGGGGGGGGGAGGGTTGTTTTGCAACACCTTACAATATTCACCTCGGAGGTCTGAATGTGTACATTTAAAAAGTGAGCACCATATGTATGTATCATCATCATCAACATTATCTCGTGCCGTCTCCCGATGGAATGGTGGCTACAATGACTCTCCACACGGCTCTGTTTCTTGTGCACTTGGCCAATCTGGTTCCTGTCCATCTCCTGATACTGTCCATCCATCTATGCCGCTGCTTTCCTCGTGTTCTCTCCCTTTCGATCTTGCCTTCAACAAGGGTCTTACATTACTGTGCCTCTTGGCATGCCCCACGTGTCTTATTCATCTTGTTTTTATGATTTTCAATATTTCCCTTTTCACCTCTAACTGATTAAGCACTTCACTGTTTTCTTTTCTGTTCATGGGATATGCCATATTCTTCTATATATCCATATTTTATATGCCTCGATTTTCTTTTCTGCTGTCTTATTCAAGTTCCAAGCTTATGCGTCATAAAGGAATATCGAGTACATGTAGCATTTACGATGCGTAATTTCAGTTGCTGTGATATTTGTTTTGATGTGAGGATCTTCCTCAAGTTTCTGAATGTTTTTTGTTTGTTTGTTAGTCATTCCATGCCGTGTATTATATTAGATCTAAATTTAAAGAAAAAGCAGCAGTGGGATTAATTTGAGGAGGCTAGTGAAGGTGTAATGGGAAGTAGATATGGAGAGAAACTTGTCTTGTTTTGTCTCCTTACTCATATATCAGTGCTGAAGGAACAAATAGACATCTTGATAGGGCTCGACGATTTGCTTCATATAATGGGATATTTCAGGCTTCCATAATTTCTTTCCTCCATCTCTTAAGTGTGCGGCCTCTTCTTCTGTTTCCTACAATTCTTTATGTTTTTTTAATACTGTCTGGCAGTAGCCGTATATCGTGGCCAAAGGCCAAACCGTCTGACTTATTGTTTCTGGATGTAGTGCAATACTGGCGTTACTCCAACTATTGCCCTGACAAAGAAGCAAATGAAGAAAACAACAAGAACTTCGACAATTAAACCAGTGTGACGCTGCAAGAGATTAAAAACACTGAAATAAAACACGGCAAGATTATTTCTTCTATCACTCTTCTGTCTTCTACAGCCAACATTATGTGTGTGAGCGTGCGCGCGCGCGCGTGTGTGTGTTTCGATATTATTTCTGCTCATTTATTCATTTTGTATTTTGCTTTATCATTACTCCACCACTCCCCTCCCCCCCCCCCAACACACACAGTTAATGTGGGAGAAAGATGATTTTAACAGACTGACTGTTCAGTTTCTGTGGCCGATGAATTAGAGATGACCTTCGGCTTGTGCTTCTTCTAACCTGACTGATGAAGTGGGCTTCGCTGTGGTCCTCTTGATTGTGGAGTTAGCAGAGAAGCTAATTTATTTTAGATGATTCTGGTCCTGAAGAAAGTTGCCTTTGCCTCGTTGATATTACAGAACAAGCATTAACCAAAATACACAGAACAATATTCCAGCATGAAAAGACTATGCAGGACAATAAAAGCTAAGCGGCATCTTGAAATTGATTGCAGAACCAAAATCTCAGAAATGCTAATTCTACTTCAACAGGAAATGAAATCTATACTCGCGGAAAAAAGTAAGTGTGCAGTGGTGTCAAGCGCACCAATTACGTTGTCATGAGTGAAATGAAATCAAATTTGGCACAAAGTTTTGTCTGAGTGTTGTCTACTTCCCCGTGCTGCACTAAGTTGATCGCACTATTAATGGGGAGATAACCACAACTCCAGGGAAATCACGTGAGTGATCCATGATTGGTTACTGACCACGGATAAAATGAGGGTAAGTGTGTAATTCTGTTCTCAGATATCTCTTCACGTAATCGTTGAAGAAAGAAGTAGTGGAACTCCAACATAAACATCTTTTTTCATCATGCCAAGATTGAATGAACATCAGCGAGAAATAGCTGTTGGGATGTTAATTGCTGGATCAACAGTAGCAGCAGTATCTCAATATTTTAATGTTCACAGAAACACAATATCACGCCTTCAAAGTCGTTTTAACCAAAATGGTTCCGTTCGCCATAGAAGCGGTAGACCACGAGTTACCACCCTTGCACAAGACCGCTACATCCACCTCATGCACCTTCGTAACAGGTTTCTCCAGGCAACATGGACTGCCTGCAACATTCCATGTGTAAGACGTGTGTCGGGCATGACAGTGAGGAACAGACTCAGAGAGGTAAATCTCTTACCTCATAGGCCTGCAGTTAGACCAGTACTGACAGTTCGCCACAGACAAACCCGCTTGAACTGGGCCAGGCACCATATGACATGGTCTTATCATCAATGGAGACGGATCCTATTCACTGATGAGTCCAGATTCTGTCTGCAAGGCCATGATGGGCGTGCTTTAGTGTACAGGCGAAGAGGAGAACGCTTTGCGAATAACTGTGTGCTAGAGGTGGATAGGAGAAGAGAAGGCAGTGTAACGGTTTGGGGAGGAATTTCCTATGCTGGCCGAACAAACCTAGTCTTCCTCAACGGCAACCTTACAGGTTTACGATATAGGGACGAAATCATTACACGCCACGTAATGTCTTTTCTGGATGCTAATGGACAAGGCGTGATACTGCAGCAGGTTAACGCTCGTCCACATGTCGCACGTATGGTCAGGTACCACTTTTAGCAGCACCAGATTACTGCCTTGCCACGGCTAGCAGTTTCACCGGACCTGTCACCTATCGAGCACATTTGGGATGAACTGGACCGCAGGTTGAGAAAACGACACAATCGTCCTGGAAACCGCCAAGAATTAGCCCAAACGTTGCAAGAAGAATGGGATAACATGCCTCAACAATTGATACAACTTGTCATTGGTTCGATGAGAAGGCGGTGTCAAGCAGTGATAACTGCCCGAGGAGGACACACACGATATTGAAACCCTGATTTTCTTTTCTTGGGGTGGTGAGCCACATTAGGTGAGTTTTTTTTTCACTTTTTTGTGACATGTGACTGGCCCGAAAGTTATCATTTTATCTGTTATTGGATAATCAAACATAATGTGTGCCAAATTTTATTTCAGTCATCACCTGAGCACGTTCATTGTGCTTTTTAAAGCATCGCACACTTACTTTTTTCCGTGATACCTAGCGCGGTTTTCTCTTTTCAGTGTTTTCATAGCGTTACGTTTTATATGGTTTTATCAAGGCGTTAAATATCTGAACTCGCTAATAAATTCCACGTCTACTCTGCTTATTGCACAGCATAATGAAGCATAGCAGTTCCCATTTGTCAGCATGACTATGATATTCAGTTTGTTGATTTCTGTAATGACAACTAAATATTTTTGCATTCAAGATAGTTTTTAATATTTCCAGTCATCATCTTGTTTCGTCTCAGAACTGGGTCCCCAGTTTATTTTTATGTTACAGTACGCTCTGGGAAAAGTGAATCGTATCTGTCTGATGCTGCTCGTCAATAGTAACTTTCCCGCTTCTTTCTACTATGCATCCCGTTGTTCTTACGCACAGGGATTTTCTTTAGAACATTACGTCTTTTGATCTGAAAAGACATTTTTGGCGTTTAGCTTATATGCTTTCCATTATTTCTCTTTTCAACTTTAACTGATTTGTCGTTGTACGTCTTTGTTTAGAATACGTGCAATCTTCTGTGCAGTCATATCATTAGGGCTTCAGTTTTATTGATTAGCAATCATCATCTATCACTGCTGTATCTAGACCAACAGCCAGCAGTAAGAATAAATGATGAAACAACAACTTGGTCTGACATAAAACAAGGGGTCCGTCAGGGGTGCATACTTACGCTTTACTTATTAACTTGTATACTGAAAATATAATGAGGAATGTCAGAGAAGATGTAGACAAAGAATATTATAATGCCATAAAAATTGGAGGTTATGAAATACCAGAGATTAGATATTCTGATGACACAGTATTATTGTCCATTACAAAAAAGGAATGAAAAAACTAATTATGTCAGTACGTAAGAACAGTGAAGAGCAATACCTCTATCTTAATGCAAAGAAAACTAAATTGACGACAAATGACAAAACAAATAAGGTAGCTGAAATATGTATCAATGAGGGAAAATTGGAAGAAGTGAAGAGTTTTTAATATTTTGGATCATTACTAATAATAATGGAGATACAGTGAGGGAAATTAAAGGAGCACATCTGTCATTCTTCAAAAAAGTAAAACAACTAAGGAAGCTGTGGAGAGGAATAGACAGATCTACAAAAATAAGATTTTTAAGGGCATGCATCTTTCCTATTGCAACATATGCCTGTGAGACCTGGACATTTAACATAACAGCTGAGAAACACATAAATGCCTTTGAATGTAAATGCTACAGAAGAGTTCTTCAAATATCGTGGACACAAAAAATAACAAATATATCCATAGTACAAGAACTTCATATTGAAGGAGACTGGCTAGTAAAGAAGATTACAGAGAGAAAACTTAAATATTTTGGACACATTAAACGTCATAACGTCACATAGGGCTCGCAAGGTAGTTTGCCAATTTTTCCTGTTTTCGGCGAGCTTTTCAACCTCATCAAGGGATTTTATGCCTATTAATTTTACCTCTCTTAACAATGTCCTGTTTAGAGTTTCACGTGGTTTGCCTATTTTTCTTTGGCCTGTTGTATTCCACTTGATAGTTTGTTTTGGGATTCTCTGATCGTTTCTTCTCATCACGTGATCAACATATGTCCATTTTCTTTTCCTGATCACCCATGAGACTTGTTGTTGTTCAGTCATCTGTCTTATCTCTGCATTGTTCTTGAATTCGTTCCACTTGATGCCGAGTATTTTCCTTATGCATTTGTTTTCAAAAGAGTCTAATTTCTTGTCTGTTTTTTTCAGTTGTTTTCCAGCTTTCACATGCATAAATGAGGGTGGATATTACATTTGAATTGAATAATCTTAACTTGGTTTTTCCGCTTTTAACTTTTGAATGTCACATGTTCTCAAGATTCTTTAACTTTTCCCGTGCCCGCGGGAAAGATCAATGCAGCTTTGCAATTCTAATTCTAACATCCTTTCTGGTGTCACCATCCTGGTCTATATAGCTGCCAAGGTATGCAAATTGATTTACTTCTTCAGTATCTATCCCTTCTACGTGTATTTTCCCAATTTGATGAATGGGAAGTTTCATTATTGGAAGGATACATAATGGGAAAAAAGAACACAAAGGCGAAGATGGCTGCAAGACATCGTTGATAATCTGCAAATGAATGCATCAGCTGCAGGGCATCTTGCTTACAACCAAGAGGCCTACAGGAGAGCTGTTAGGGAGACAAAGTTCTACAAGGGACATGCACATGACTGATTGACTGAATTATCATCTCTGAATCACAAAGGAGTGTGGAATTTAAACAGAAATCGACATTTCATATCTTAATTTTTTTTGCAAACGGCATTGCCAAAATAGGCCAAGCAAAGACTGCATTTCAGAGAATGAGAAATATATTATGCAACACATCCTTATCAATGAATATTAGAACACGAATCCTAAAATGCTATATTGAACCTATCTTGTTATATGGGAGTGAATCATGGACAATAGGCAGGTCTGCACAAAAATCATTGGAAGCAGCAGAAATGTGTTTTATTAGAAGAATGTTGCGAATCCCCTGGACAGCAAAAATAACTAATGAAGAATGTATGAGAAGAGCTGGAGAGACAAAATATCTTGTCAAACAAAAAAAAAAAAATAAAAAAAAAAACCAGAGAGAGAGAGAGAGAGAAAATATACTTTCATAGGACATGCACTGAGAAGAGAGGGCAATGAAAATATTATAACAGGAAAAATAGAGAGAAGAAGATTTAAAGGAAGACAGAGAAATGATACTGGACAGTCTGACGGGATGGTGTGAGAGGAGATCACCAACTGAGCTGATGGCCTGCATGAATGATCATGTACCCTGGAGAAGCATAATAGCCAAGGCCAGTCGACACGGTACCTGATGACGATGATGATGATTGCCAAAATAATTCTAGTAGCCAATTTGTGATGACGACTCCGGTATATCATAGAATAGGTTTAGGCTCATTCATTCCTTTGCTTGTCCCTTGCGGAACTTTGCCTCCCAAACAGCACTCCTGTAGGCCTCTCGGTTGTGAGCAAGATGGCCTGCTGCTGCTGCATCCATTTCCAGATCATCAACGATGTCCTGCAGCCATCTTCGTCTCGGTCTTCCTCTTTTTCTTTTTCCCACCATGTATCCTTCCAATACGGTCCTCTCCAAAGTATCATGACGTTTAATGTGGCCAAAATATTTAAGTTTTCTCTCTTTAATCCTCTTCACTAGCCAGCCTTCTTCAATATAAGCTCCTGTAGTATAGATATATTTGTTCTTTTTTGTGTCCACGATATTTGGAGAACTCTTCTATAGCATTTACATTCAAAGGCATTTATGTGCTTCTCAGCTGTTTTGTTAAGTGTCCAGGTCTCACAGGCATATGTTGCGATGGGAAAGATGCATGCCCTTAAAAATCTTATTTTTGTGGTTCTGTCTGCTCCTCTCCACAGATTCTTTATTTGTTTTACTTTCTGAAGAGCAATAGATGTGCTCCTTTTAATTTCCCAGGTTTAGGCTACGAAGGGAAATTACTCTGCTATATTGTTGTTATTGTGATTCAGACGACAGTTGCAGACGAGAGATGGCTGCTGTGGGAGCGGGTTTGGCACGAAAGTTGGTCTTCTCTAAAGCCAACCATATCATTAAATGCGGAAAATACTTATCTAGTGCAACAAGTCAAGATGTTCTGAGGTAATTTTTAAAAAATAATTAGCAGTTATAAAAACTTAACAAGGAGTAACTTGTGTTGTGTAGAAAATGAATTGTTTGTGAACTTTGTACCTTTGTACTGAGCTTGGCTTGATCTATGTACCTTTGTACTGAGCTTGGCCTTTTGGCTAAGATCAAAGTGGCTGAGGTCAAAGTGTCCTCTTAGCAGGTACCCTGATCAACATGCCCTTTGGTTAACAAAAGCGTCGTTAATTTTTTAACTAAACGAGATGCCCGAGGCCTGCCCTGCACATTGAATGCCGGGGTTATGGTCCACATCTCGTTACGGGTGGACCCGGCTTGCAGTACCACCGGGTCACGGCCTGTTGTTTTCGTTGTCTTAAAAAAAAAATGTACTGAGCTTGGCTTGATCTATGACTACCAATTTTACTTGTTAGTAAAACTGATTAATATTTGTTATAAAATACTTTTTTTTCCAGTGATTTGAGGAGCTGCTGAAAAGTTATTGGTCGACCAAGAGGGGAATCTAGGGCCATGAAATTTGCATGTTATTCCACACATTCACCCTGAAGTTCAATACCCTTCATTTCTCAGGTTTCACATCGCTTCACATCGTTTTTCAAGTTTTTGTAACACTTAAAAAAAATCTACTGTCTGGTCACACAAATATTCCATTGATGCTCCTATCAGCTGTAGATCATTAAAAAATTTCCTGCCCTTAATTAAAACAGGAAATAGTTATACAGTGCAATATCTGGTGAGTGGAGTGGATGATCTATGGCCTTAAACCCCAAATTGCTCTAAACATCCAATGTCTTGTGAGCAGATGCATCGTCCTGCAAAAAAAGAGAACACTCATTCATGGCTTCCTGTGCCAGTTTCCTTTCATTTCATCCTTTAATCAGCACAGCTAGTTAGAGTAGTAATAAGCCACATTACTGTTTGGACCTTTGGAAGGTAGCCAAACATCAAATGACCCTTCAGAAGATAGTCAAACATAAAAATACCCTCCTTATCCCAAAAAACAATGGCCATGACCTTTTCTTCTAATTTTTGTTTTTTTTTCCCTAATTTCTCTGTCGTGAAAACTGAGTGCCACCACTGCAGTGACAATTGTTTGGTCTCAGGATTCCAGTGTTGTAACCATGTTTCATCAACATTTGATGAGTCATTTCAAAGAGTTATCCCTTGATCACTCAAAATGCTGTAAAATCAATATGGAGGTGTCCATGCAATTTCATTTCTTGTCAGTGTTCAAATATTTTGACACCCACTTGGCCAATTGTTTCTGCATACCAAAATGCTCATGAATTATGAAGCCAGCACATTCCCTAGATATCTCTATCTTTTAAAACTGCTAAAGTGTATCCTCTCTTTAAATCTGGCTCATCCAACAATCTTACCAACTATAGACCAATATCCATACTGTTGTCATTATCAAAACCACTAAAAAAAACACATACACAAAATAACTCTACGACACATGCAAGAGAACAATTTACTCATAGACAGTCAGTCAGGCTTTAGACCCAATCATTCCTGCCATGCAGCTCTCACCAAAATGACAGAAAACTGGTTAGTAAACATAAATGACGACAGACTATGTTGTGCGATCCTTGTCGACTTTAAAAAGCATTTGATATGATTGACCATGATATTCTTGTAAGAAAAATAAAGACTTATAGACTGCACCTTGACCTAATAAAATTAATTGCGTCATTTCTTTCAGACAGACAACAGATAGTATTCTTCAACAATTCTCTATCAAATTCTGTTACAGTTGACACTGGTGTTCCACGAGGTTCTATTCTAGGCCCGTTGCTCTTTGCTGTCTATATCAGTGATCTTCTGTTTCATCTTAAACACTCATCTTGTGACCTTTTTGCCGATGATTGCACAGTCTACACCAACGACTTACATCTTACATCCTTCCAGTGGTGCTAAACGTCACACCAATGACTCTCTCTCTCTCTCTGAACCTTAAGTGCCCAGGGCACATGGGGCTTCCGCAAGGATTTTCCACAAATGCCTGTCCTTCGCCTTTTTTTCTGCTCTTGCCCAGGTGAGCCCTCTATTGCTCAGCATCCTTTCTGTTGCTCTTCTCCATGTCTCTTTTGGTCTACCCTTACTTCTGTTCCCTTGTGGTGTCCATCTTAGTGCTATTTTTGGTAGTGAGTTGTCAGTCATTCGGAGCACATGTCCCAACCATCACCATCGTCTTTCCTCAATAATTGTTGTCAGTGGCTTCATCTGCATTTCTGCTAGATAATAGACAAATGTCGTCCGCAAAGTCAAGGTCCTCCAGCACTGTGTCAGGGGTCCATTGTAATCCTCTGCGTTTGTCTGATGTTGCCTCCTTCATTAACCAGTCTACTGCCAAGATAAATAATGTTGGTGATAGTACACATCCCTGTTTCACTCCACACCAATGACTACAACTGTATTAATCTACAATCAACTCTTTCATTCAAGTTAAACAATCTAACTAGATGGAGCAACAACAGTGGCATGATTTTAAATACTGATAAAACAAAATTAATGCTCATAACAACAAGACAGAAATTACAAAATGCAACAAAAGCAACACTTCGGCTCTGTATGGAAACATCACAGATAGAAAATGTTAGTGAGCACAAAATACTAGGTCTTATTATTGACCAACATCTGACCTGGAACTCTCATGTTCAAGTTCTAACAAAACTCACAGCGCAAAAAGTATATCAGTTAGTCAAAATTAAGCACTTCATCAATCAAGACACAAGGAAGACATACTACATATAACATATGCAAACACTTTTAGACTATTGCTTAACAATCGGGGATGGTTGCTCAGTGTCAAATACAAAGAGGCTATACTCACTTCAAAAGCAAGCAGTAAAGCTTATTAGTGACAAAGATCAAGCACAAAAACCTAACCAGCACAAATGTATCAAAATACTGCCTCTTAAGAACAGGTTCCTCTTCAACAAAGCCAAGTTGGTACTTCAAATTCTTTCACAGCATGCTCCACCTTATCTATGGAACCTGTTTAAATTTAGCCTAGAGTTCAGCCAATGCTTAAACAACATATGTCTTCCAAAACCTAGACTTGATCTTTACAAGAAAAGCTTTACTTATTCTGTTGCTCATCTTTGGAATACCCTTCCATCCTGTATAAAAAATATAAACTGTACTCCTTCCTACAACTACAAACTTTTCCAATATCTATTTGATGTCGACTACATGCGTCAATGAATCATAAAACTTAAAGTTATTGTAGACTGCTCTTACAGACACTGAATTCAGTTAATTGTTTATTCTGAATAGTACCAAAATTTTTGTTTGGTAGATAGTCATTTATATGTGTATGTAGTTACTTTATTGTTCATTATGTTTATTATATGAGCAGCATATTTGTAGAATGTCTGGAACAGAGTGAAAGTTGTATGTTAAAGAGCAGAATATCAGACAGGCCTGCATGCCTAATTCTTAACCCTTTTGAAATAAAGATCAATCAGTCAGTCAATCAATCAGTCAGTCGATCAATCAATCAATCTCTAGTGTCTCAGTAGCTGTTACAGCTGAAATTCATCAGTCTGTTAAAATCAGATCATGAACATGATCAGCAGTGAAGTTGACATCTTGCTGCATCTCCAGTTTCAAAATCCCCATGCTGAAAGTTAACACACCACTTCTTTCAGAGTTGAGAATTATGGGCACTTGTCCCTCAGTGTTTGCAGCATATACTTTATGGATTTCCTTTGGAGTTTTCTTCTGTGGGAACAGGAACTTCATGATGGCTTCAGTTATAATGGTTTAAGTTTTCTGATGTTTTTTTTTTTTTTAAGTACTGTAGTGCAATAGGGACCAGCTATCGTAGTGGTTAGAGCACTCGTCTAGCAACCAAATGGCTGAGAGTTCAAATCCCCAGCTGAGTGGGATTTTTTTTTTTTTCCCCCAATACGGCCCCGAGGTCGACCCAGCCTCGTAAAATGGGTACCAGAGAAAATCTGGGAAGGAAAGGCAGTGAGTAAAGGAACTGGCCACCTTACATCATATGCTGAAGGCCCAGCATAATGAGGTCTCTAACGCTTCTTCCCCTATGGCATTTGCTATGGGACACTCTTTACCTATTTATATTGCAGTAGTCTTTTCCATATGAAAACACTTGGTAATTTCTGTTTCTTTTTTTTTTCTCTTTTACAAATCTATATCTGACACTTCTCTTGTGTATGTATGTCATCTCTGTAGTATTTTTGTGTGTTTTTCCTCATTCCTTGTACATGATTGACCTCCGTTATTGTTACTTTGAGATTGATGGTTACTTTATAGGTAATAGCAGTAATAGTAGTAGTAATAGTAATGGGAGTGGCACCCTGTAGTAGCAGTGGTAGTAGTAAGCATGGTAAGAACAGCATTGCTTGTAGTAGCTGCAACAACTGTAGTCATAGTATTAGCAGTAAAAATAATAGTGGTAGAGTTTGGAGCAGTAGTTGTAGTAATAGTTATAGCAGTAATAGTTACAGTAGTAGGTACAACAGTATTAGTTTGTAGCAATATTGTAGTAACGGTAATAGTAGTAATTGAAGTAGCAGAAGCAGTTCTAATTGAGGCTGACAAAGGAGAGAAATTATGGCAAAATCCAGAATATGACAGTCAAGATTTGTAGGATATGTTGTGAGAAGAGACAATTGGAACACCTAGTGACAAAGAGGAAAACTGGAAGGACAAAGGGACAGAGGAAGACAAAAAAATGGGATACCTGACAGACAAAAAGAGCGGCATGAAGCACAGTCCAATACAAAACATATAGGAAGAGCAAAGCCTGTGGAAATCGGTGACATCCAGTGGCTGATTGGCATGAACCAGAGAGAGAGAGAGAGAGAAAAAGAGAGAGAGAGAGAGAGAGAGCAGCAGTAATAGTTGTAGGAGTAGGGTGTAGGGTTACCATATTGCAAAACCCATATATGAGGACATACCCCCTTCCCTTTCCCTCCCCAATATTGTGAAACCCCAGAATGATGAGACCCCTATATTCCTATATTGTGAAACTTCAAAACAAGGAAAATACCACCACCTATCCCCCAACCCTGCCAAACACACTCTCAGCTCAGTTCCTAGAACTGAGCATAAAAGTCCTGAAAATAGATGTTCTAACTACAAGGAGTCACAATAATAAACAGTGATGAACCTTTAATTTTGGAAGCCTAGTGACTTAATAGAAAGACGCTGGCGATGGTTGGGACATGTGCTTTGAATGACTGACAACTCACTACCAAAAATAGCATTAAAATGGACACCACAGGGGAACAGAAGTAAGAGTAGACCAAAAGAGACATGGAGAAGAACAACAGAAAGATGTTGAGCAATAAAGGACTCACCTGGGCAAGAGCAGAAGAAACGGCAAAGGACAGGCATTTGTGGAAAACCCTTGCAGAAGCCCCATGTGCCCTGGGCACTTAAGGTTCAGAGAGAGAGAGAGAGAGAGAGAGAGAGAGAGACTTAATAAATGATATTAATTACACAAACTCAAACCACATTCTTGGCACTTTCATAGATGATGACTGATTTGTTCTTTTTTCATTTCTTCATGACTAGATGTATAAATTGTAGATTATCAGAAACAGTAGACTCACATCAAAAGCAAACGCAGGCCACAGATTACTGAAGAGCTAAGCTGGCTGCTAATAAAGTTTGAAACTGGAAACACAAAGCACAAAGCAATGCTGAAAGTGTAATATTAGAAGTGGATATTCTGCTCAGTTGCTAATGTAACTGTTTGTGTAGCAGATTTTTGAATTCTGAATTTAATGATGTCCTGTTACCCATAGAAAAATATTTTAAAATCTCCCATTGTGTGGAGGGGGCACCACTGAAGTGAAACAAGAAAACTGGAAATGCAGGCAAAATAGTGAAATCACAAAAATGTATGTGGATAGTAATTTTTACCCTCTAAATGAGACCATGTCTGTGTAAATAAGGACAAATGGCAACTCTGTATGGTAATAGTGGTTGTGTTTGCTTGAATACAACATGATTCATCTGCATGCAGACTCAGCTTAAATTGAACTTAAAAGTTTGCTGAGCTCATATATATGCATGTGCAACAGCACTGATGAAATATAACATGAAAAATTATATTTTGCATTTGGGGCTGGTTTTATGTGTGTCATCCTGTAGTAGCAGTGGTAGTAGTAAGCATGCTAAGAGCAGCAGTAGTTGTTGTAGCTGCAACAGCTGTAGTCATAGTATTAGCATTAGCAGTAGCAGATGTAGTAGTCATAGAGGTTAGAGCAGCAGCTATGTGGTAGTAGTAATAATAGTAATAATGGTTATAGTAATAGTTACAGCAGCAGAAATGTTAAGTTTGTTTGCATCTTTAAGATCAGATTTGCTAGTTTGATTTGCCTGATGTTATTTTACATGCCATTCTTTCATGAGCCTGGTATATGGTTTTATTTTCACCTATGAAAATGAGTGTAATCTGTATAGTTTCCTACTTTTATATAATAATCACTCATGCACATTAAAACCAGTATTTCTTAGTCAATTAATCATACATATTCAAGCCAGTATTAGTATTTTATTATCTATATATTTATTGTTTCTGTTTGTAATAGTATTTTAAATTATTTTGTTTTAAAAATTTCGATGATGTTTATAACTGACTTAAATTATCAATAACCTACCAGGTGCCAATTATCATCACTAATTAGTTAAATATTTTATTCAGCAGTCGAAGTGGGACCAAAAGAATCGAACCCTACCAAGCCTCATCATTTCTGGACATTGGAACGAGGAATATTTTCAGTGAGGATCATGACATTTTTCGACAGACAGTCCGGAGATTCATGCATGAGGAGGTGGCCCCTAACCATGAAAAGTTAGTAAAAAAAAACTGAGTAAAATGAATTCAGCTGTTGGGCAAGGAAGAAAGAATTGACAGAATTGACAAGTGGTGTTCTGAGACAAAGATCCATGATTGTTTTTAAAAGCCAGGTGTCCCACAACATTCTCAAATCAAATGTTCAGCAACGGTGTGTAGTGATGGACTAAAATAAATATCCTCAGACAGTCCTTTATAAAATATGCTGCTTAGGGCTAAAATAAATTATTCTTTGATAGCTAATTAATTTTTAAATAACTGTCCTTCAACAGGTACAAGTAACATTTCCTGCTAATAAAATATCCTAGGACAGTCTACAGTAAATTATAGTGTAACACTTCAAAATAAAATATCCAGTGACAGTCCCTAATGAAATGTTCTGCAGCAGACTGTAATAGATGGTGATACAGTTATTACAACAAAATAGGCAGGACAGGAGAATGCACAACATCTGATACAACTTGGGCTGGGACATAGTGTGATTGGTAATAAACAGGGAGGCATTTGTAAGCAGTGTTATGAGTGTCTCAGTAGTGCATCCAGCCTTGTGAAGTGATTGAAACCAGTCAGCTCACATATCTGTAGGAGTCATGAGCCCTTAAGAGCAGCAGAAGTTTATAGGGGTAAGGGGGGGAAAGTGCAAAGAGAAAGGTTTTTCTGTCAGTGACCGAAAGATTCATTGCTTCATCATCTATAATTTCTTTGTTGTATATAAATATTGTAAACTATAAATGTTTATAGTCATGGAGAAACTCACAGTCAGGTGTATTACTGCTCTGCTTGTTCTGTTTATATGCAAAATTTTATAGCACATTTTTGCTCTCTCTCTCAACAGGTGGGAAAGTGACGGTCAAGTTAGTCGAGAGGTTTGTTGACAAAGATAATATAAGGCTTTCCATAGATGTTTGTTTCTGACTTTATATCATTTCAGTGAATGGGAGTTTGTTCTGTAATAATATTTTATATTCCTGATGTGAACATTGGTGAAAAGGGCTGGTTATGAGTAGTCTACATTAGGTATTTGAACTCAGTATTCTGTTGGTACAAATTGGCATGATTTGATTGTGGGAGTCAAGATAAAGTAGTTAGGGTTGGCCATTAGCCGGTCAGGGCCTTAACTCAAGATCCCATAGTTGCTTCTGAAATTAGGCTGTGCTGCTAAGTTCTGGCTGTTAGTTCAGATTAGTGTATGTCCAGAATTAGATATATTGCTACAACAATTAGGATCAGTGTAAACTCAAAACTGGCTGCATTGTTAAAGTATGGACAGTATGGTTATAACCAGTGTATGTTGTTATTGTTGTTCGTCCATCGTCTTTGATGATGACCACAGATTCATCTTAGTCAAAGTAAGGAGAGGTGTTTCTGTGTGTGATCAAATAGCCCTATACGAGCTCTAAAAGTTTTGCCACACACGAAACATATATGTCCGGATTCAGATGTGGGTGCTTTTGCTGCCTTGGCTTTTCGCATTGTGCATTTATGCTGGGCACTTTCAATTCTTGAGCGCTCTGCTCTCTGAGCACCCAGGGTGGTTTAAAGCCCTCCATGATGGGCAGACTAGTGCTGTGGCCTCCCAAGAGTTTATGTCTATCCTGAAGGCTTTGAGTGAGGTTTTGAGCGTATCCTTGTAACACTTTTTTTGCCCTCCAGCTTTCCATCTTCCGTTCACTAGTTCCCCATAAAGGAGTTGCTCGGGCAGTTGGGTGTTAATCATTCTGACTACGTGCTCTGTCCATCGAATTTCTGCTTTTTGAAGCATTGTGTAGATGCTTGGAATATTAGCTTTTGTGAGGACTTTAATATCAGGTATCATTTGCTGCCATTTGATGTTCAGTATTTTTCTGAGACAGTCTAGATGGAAGTGATTTAGTTGTCTTGCATGTCTACTGTAGTCTGTCCATGTTTTGGCTGCATACATTAGAGTGGTCAGATGCTTTATAGACTAACTTGGTGGTATCGCTGAGTCCTCTTCTTTCCCATATATTTTTTTGTATCCTCCGAAATGTAGCACTGGCTTTAGCTATTATGTTGCTGATTTCAGCATCAAGACTGACTGCCCTGGGAGGGGTACTGCCAAGAAAAGTGAAATTTTCTACAGATTTTAGCTTTTGTTCCTTTATCATGATTTCTAGGTCAGTATATTCTTTGTTGGGGGTGGGTTGATATACAACTTTTGTTTTTCTGATGTTGATCGTAAGGCCAAAGCTGTCACATGCCGCCGAGAAGTTATCAGTAGTGGTTTGCATATTAGATGTTGTATTAGCATTTAACTAGTGTGTACCTAGAATTGGCTGCATTATTAAAGTCTGGACAACATGGTTATAATCAGTGTATACTCAAAATTGGCTCTATTGCTAAATTCCAGTGAACAGGATAATATTCAGTATTTATGACAAAAAATACATCCTTTTACTGGTGGGGCAAAGAAGGAAGGTGACCTGATAAAATATCTGTAGAAGAATCAGAAACTCTTAGTGAATTCAGCCTAAAAGTAATAATAAAATTGTTGAATGACATTTATAACACTGGATATATACCAAATGAACTACTAAAATTCACCTTCATAGCCTTGCCAATGAGGCCAGGGTAAAAGAGTGTGAAGACTTCTAAGCAATAAGTTTTTTGTGTCATATCACAAAACTACTATTGAGAATTATTATGAGAAGAACTAGACACAGAATAAAGATGGAAATAGGAGATGATCAGTTTGGATTTGTAGAAAGAAAATGAATACATAATGCCACATCTACACTAAGAACTCTGACAAAGAAAACTTCAGAAGTGCAGAAAGACTTATTTGTAAGCTTCATTGACTATTCTAAAGCATGAGTAAAACATGACAAAATCATGAAAATGTTAGAAGATATAAGTTTTGATGTCAAAGATCAGGGAATAATACAAAATAAAAAAAACACGTATTGGAATCAAGAAGCAGCCATCAGTGCAGAAAACAAGACGGGCAAATATCGAGCAATAAAGCAAGAAGCTAGGCAAGGTTATGTCCTCTCATCAGATTTGTTCTCACTGTGCAGTAAAACATCATGAGAGAAGTAAAAAATAAACTAGGAATCTGATTTGGAAGTTACAATATGAACATTCTGTGATATGCAGATGCTACTAATAGCCAGAAATGAAAAGAGCCTACAGAAATTATTAGATATAGGAATGACAGAAAGTGAGAAGAAAGGACTTGCCCTAAATAGCAAGTGAACAGAAACATTGGTTAATCACAAAAGAAAGAACCCACCTAAATGCAGTGATAAAGTGCAGGGAACAACACTGAGGCAAGTGCATACATTTTAATATCTTGGCATTTGAGTAATGTCAGATGGGAAGTCATCTCTGAAATCAAGTGTGCCAAGCCAAAACAGCTTTCAAACAAAGGAGAAACATTTTGTACATTGCATCTCTGTCACATCAGAAAGAGGGTTCTAACAATTTACATTGAACCTGTCCTACAGTATGGAAGTGTTATGAACAGTCAACAGGTTGATGCAAAGATCAGTAGAGGCAGCAAAGATGTGGTTTCTTAGAAGACCATTAAGTTTACCAAGGGCAGCTAAGATGGTAAATAGAGAATATCTAAGAAAGGCAGACATGGAAGGGAACCTAGCTAAATCTGTAAGAAACTGACATCATCATTCAGTGGGCATACAGTGAGAAGAGGAGGGCTAGAAAACATCACAACAGGAAAGATAAATGGGAAGAGAGGCAGGGGAAGACGAAGAGGAAAAAAATCATGGACATGGTGGCACAGCAAAAGGTCACCAATAGAACTGATAGAAAAATATCAGAGACTGAGATTTGTGGAGAAACATTACCTTCAGCAGCTACTGACATATGGTTTTGTTCTGTAATCTGGAGTTAGTAATTTTAAACTATCACAAATACTGAAAACAGACATCATGATATTTGCTGATTAAAAAAATAACTTTTTTTTTTGTTTGTTATTAAAAATGTTTGTGTGTCTGTGGGTTAATAGTTAATGCACAGGCATGGCAGCTGTATTCTCACATTCCATACAAATATCGTAGCACATATTTCTGTACTGACAGGTCTGGGAGAAAGCAGGTCAGATGGGCCTCCTAGGTGTAGATACACCTGAGAAACATGGCGGACTTGGTGGTGATTTCCTCATGTCGGCAGTTGTAATGGAGGAGCAGTAAGTCCTGGGGTTGTCTTTTTTTTATGAATGATGATGTTCATGCCTCTTCCACATATTAATTTTTGTTTAGAATTTTTCAGAGCACAATATGTCAGCATCACGTAGGATTTTTCACAGACCTAATAACTAAACTTAAACATATATATCAAATGAAAGAAACTGATCAGAGGGAATATGTGAATATTTTTTTAGTAATATACTGTGCAAAAATAGATTAAATTTTAAAAAAAAACAGAATTAAATGAAAAAATTCTCTGTTTACCTTGACTTGATGACAAATATAATGCTAGTTGGCCTTGGAAATGTTTTTTAATTCAGTTATAAAGAATTTATGAGTCTAATTTCAATAGAATTTTGTACATTTGCTCACTTTAATTAACACACAGTCTTAAATGCAA
Source organism: Achatina immaculata (assembly GCA_009760885.1). Classification (NCBI taxonomy): domain Eukaryota; kingdom Metazoa; phylum Mollusca; class Gastropoda; order Stylommatophora; family Achatinidae; genus Lissachatina; species Lissachatina immaculata. The sequence continues at coordinate 10,562,350 of CM019715.1, forward strand.
CTATGCCTTAACAAGCAATTGCAGAAAGTAAGGTGTTTATTAAAAAAAAAACCAAAAACATTCTTATATGGCCACTTTTCCGTTTCTTTTTTTTTTTCTTTTAAGAAACTAAAGATTTCTTGCAAAATTCAGTTTATCTGTGGCTTCATTTACTATTTTTAGCATATAGATACTTTATTTAAAAAAAAAAATTCTCTGTTGTTTTTTTTGTTGTGTGAAGTTTATAAAATATTGTTTAGTGCCTGAATTATTGTTTTTTTTAAAATTTTGGAATTAATGATAGCACATGCTTTTGATTGTGAGTGTTTGGCTAAGAAAGTTGTGATTAATCTTGAACAGACTGTAGGAAGAGTCAAATTTTCCAGTTGTTTTATTGTTTTTTGCATTAATAGTTAAATATTTCTTTTTATGTTATATGTGTTCTTCAGTAACTTAATGTTTATGACATAGTTATTTTTGTATATAAAAGTATTAATATTTTCCATAATTTTTTAAACCTGTTGCATAATGAATCCTTATTCAGCTGTTTTACTTTCAGAATGTATGTCAACTGTACAGGGCCGGGCTGGGCCCTTCACTCCAACATTGTGATGCCGTACATCTCCCACTATGGGACCAAAGAACAAGTGGAGAAGTTTTTGCCTGAGATGACAGCAGGGAAGTGTATTGGTGCCATAGCCATGACAGAACCAGGAGCTGGGAGGTGGCTGTTTTAAGTTGTCTTAGTTTTTAGTTATCATCATCATCATCAGGTGCCGTGCTGAATGGCGTTGGCTATTATGGTTCTCCAGAGTACATGATCCTGCATGCAGGGCATCAGCTCAGTTGGTGATCTCCCCTCACACCATCCCATCAGACTGTCCAGTATAATTTCTCTCAGTCTTCCTTTGGATCTTCTTCCCTCTATTTTTCCTGTTGTTATAATATTTTCAATGCCCCCCGCTGTACAGAGAAAAAAGGTCTGGAGATAGTGCACATCCTTATCGCACTCCTTGTTTTATAGGTTGATATTTTCCAGTTCTATTTTTTCAACTTGATTTGCTGCTTCTTGCTGTCATTATAGATGTTTTACAATCCTCAGGTCTTTGCCGTCTATATTGATGTCTTCAAGTATTTTAATAATTTCATTATGTTTCACCTTGTCGAATGCCTTGGTGTAATCAATGAAACAGAAGTAGAAATCTTTCTGTACTTCTAAAGCTCTTTCTGTTAGTGTTCATAAAGCATAAAAGGCATTGTGTGTCCCCTTTCCATCAACAAATCGAAACTGTTCATCTGCTATTTCCATTTTTATCTTTTTCCTTGTTCTTCTCATAATAATTCTCAAAAGTAGCTTCGTTATGTGTCATGAGAGGCTGATAGTCCAGTGGTCATCACATTCCTTTGCACCTGGTTTCTTTGGTAGTGCTATAAACGTGGATTTAAACAAGTCACTGGGCATATAACCACTGTTGTAAATGTCATTCAGTAACTTGGTTATCATTTTTATTCCTATCTCCTCTATCTCCTGATAGTCCGTAAGAACAGTGAAGAGCAAAACCTTTATCTTAATGCGAAGAAAACTAAATTGATGACAGCCGACAAAACACAAGGCAGCTGAAATATGTATAAGTGAGGAAAAACTAGAAGAATTGGAGAGTTTTGAATATCTTGGATATGGAGATACAATGAAGGAAATTAAAAGGAGGACATCTATCGCTCTTCAGAAAGTAAAACAACTAAAGAATCAGTGGAGAGGAGCAGACAGAAACACAAAAATAAGATTTTTAAGGGCATGCATCTTACCCATCGCAACATATGCCTGTGAGACCTGGACACTTAACAAAACAGCTGAGAAACACATAAATGCCTTTGAATGTAAATGCTACAGAAGAGTTATTCAAATATCATGGACACAAAAAAGAGCAAATATATCCATACTGCAAGAACTTAATATTGAGAAAGGCTGGCTAGTAAAGAGAATTAAAGAGAGAAAACTTAAATATTTTGGACACATTAAACATCATGATAATCTAGAGAAAACCATCTTGGAAAGGTACATAACTGGAAAAAGAAAGAGAGGAAGACCAAGGCGAAGATGGCTGTAAGGCATTGTTGATGATCTGCAAATGGATGCATCAACAACAGGCCATCTTGCTAACAACCGAGAGGCCTACAGGAGTTCTGTTTGGGAGGCAAAGTTCCGCAAGGGACATGCAAATGAATGAATGAATGAATTTCCTCTAGCACCTCTATTTCTTCTATTGTTATAATATCAGGCCAAGTCGCTTTTCCTTTCTTCATGTGTTTGATAGCATCTATGATATCATCTTCAAGTATTGGTAGTCTATTACAGTTTTCAGTATCTGGTATTAATTCTGGTCTTTCTCCTCCATACAGCTTACCGATGTACTCTGTCCACCCGTCCACAATGTCATCTTTTCCCATTAACATTTTTACCTTCTTTTGATTTCAGGCATCCTTTGGTATATTTTGTCTTCCTGCCTGTGAGTTCACTAATTCGTTTGTGCATGTTTTTGCTGTCTTCATTATGTGAGTCCTCTATTTGTCTGCACTCTTCATTTAACCACACTTCCTTTCCTTCTCTGCATTTGCGTCTTATTTCTTTATTTATCTTGCTATATTTTAGTTATCTTACTTTTCTTAAAAAGTTTCCTGCTTTATTGAGTATATTGTCCATCAGAGGGCACATATTTTCAGAAATAGTTAACTTTGAGAAATTTATAGATAGTTTTCAGGCAATAAAAAGTTTAGTTTTTTTTGTGTGTGTTTCCTAGCTCTAATGTTTCTCTTGGAGGGAAGTTGAGAACAAATTGAAATAGGTATGACTGGTTATATAGCATAGTCCCTTGTAACCTAGAATTATGATTATAATTATGAACATATTATAGTTATAAGGGTTAACATTAAATAAGAAGAGAAAAGTTAAATCTGAAATTTAGGAAATATTTCCCACGACACTAGTGAAAGACCATTACAAATGGATGCTGACACCTGCAAACAGAAGAAACAGACAAATGGAAAGGACAGACTCAATGACACCGAGGAAGAGATAGGCTAGAGAAAGACGTATTAATTACAATAGGTTGGCAATACCATCCTGCAAGTGAAATAACAGGCATTGACAAACAGTCAGTGCACAGAATGCTAAGAATATAAAAACAGACAGTTAATTGTAGATTGCACTAACAGAAATGTCCTGTTTTCCCCTGTGGTTGGTAAGGCAAAAATGTTTAAGCACAGGTGTTCAGGCCCTATCAATTTCACCAGCATCTTAATGATATTTCTAAGAGGGCCTGGACACCTGTGGCTAAAGATTTTTTGCCTTAGCAACCACAGGGGAAAGCAGAACATTTCTGTTAGTGCGATCCGCTCTTGTTCTGCTGACGTACATCTCGGAGGGTCCTAGAACAGTGCCTTATTTTCCAGGCTGGCTGTCTCCATCCAGCTGGAATTAACAATGTCTTCAGCTTTCTGTAACTTCTTTAGTTTTCCACTCCCTCCTTTTTTTTTTCACTCTACTTTCTTTCTTGTAGCTACCCTTCCCTACCGCCACCCTCTTTTCTTCTCTGGCAACATATTGGTGTTTATAGGATCTTGTCATATTCACCAGTTTCACATTTTCTTCTGCAGGTGTTTATGTTCTTCATTCATTATCTCTCTGCTTCTCCTTCCCCCCTCCTCCCCGACACCTCCTCTAGCAGCTATTATGTTTCTATTGCCCCCCCCCCTTCTACCACTTGTTTTCCTCTTCTCTCTTCACCTCCTCTTCTTTACGATTGGCTCTAACGGCTTATCCTTTGTGTGGCCCATGTGGTCTCAATGCATCTTCTAGTTGACACGCATTTCTCTGTTTCCTACTTCTGGAGTAGGCCATATTAAGATAAGTTCTTCGTTTAGTTATTTGTATTTGTTTTTGTCTCATTTGTGCATGTAATCCTCGAAAAAGTCTCATGCCGAAATATCGGATGTTGTATGTTTTTCATTTATACATTTTCATACTTTCTATTCATTTTTTTCTCACTTTACTCACTCCCTTTGCCACTGTGTAAAACTACACCATACACCTCTTCTACCTTTATTAAAACTTTGACAGCAAGATACTCAGAGATGAAGATAACAAGATACTCAGAGATGAAGATACTTGGACACCCAGACAGACTCATATAGATAAATCGAGAACAGGAGAGATGTGCAGATAGGAACAGACAAGCAGTTACAGATAGATATAGTGGGAGATTTAGACAGATAGATTGAGCTGAAGTGCACCTTGCAAAATAGACAGAGATGTCTAAAATCAGATAGTCTTGCTGATGTGATGAAACTGTGAGCTAGATTGATATGCAGATACTAAGGAGAACTAGAGAATAGATATCAAGATCATGTGTAGTGAACAGAAAGAACTTCACTTATATTTCACCAAAGGTTCTTGAGAGAGACAGATTATCTACTAATGATCGTGTAATCTAGTTGATATGCACTACAAGAATATGTTCTTCGTTTATGCTTTTCTTTTGAGCTGTAGGAAATTCTACATCCATTTTTACTACAGGAGACAACTGATATAAATAAACGTGTAATTCTCGTTCCAGATGAATTGAGTTCCCAGTACTTGTACAAGACATTTCTGTGTAACAGTATTTAAAATCTAGCACAAACAACTTAAAAATATTAAAGATAAACTTTATCCATGGCCTATAATCCAAGGGGAGTGACAGGTAGTGATGAAGGTGATGGAGCTGTAATGCTGTTGTAGCCAGTACCACACATGCATTTATAAATGTCTGTTCATAGATCTGTTATTTTATACATGTGGATCAAGTGTGCCAAATAACTTTCCTTCATTTGAACTTGTTTGAAGGGATTGGACATCGGCTATGTTCAGTTAGAAGCTAAAATCAGTGATTGATATAGGATGCAGTGATAGGTTTTTAGCATATTGTTCGTGTTTAGCTGGCTCATTGTCTTATGATTTAAATAAGGAAAGGTAGTCGGACTGTTTTTGTCTTGAGACCAACGTTAGTGACCTGAATGCCACACAATTCAGATTTTATATTTTGGCACATTTATCTTCCTAGTGACCTTCAAGGAGTTCGAACCAATGCCAAAAAAGATGGAGATGACTACATCTTGAATGGCAGCAAAGTTTTCATCACCAATGGTTACATGTGTGATGTTGTCATTGCTGTGGCAGTTACCAACCCTGCAGCAAAATCTGCTGCACATGGAATCAGTTTGTTTTTGGTGGAGCAGGGAACGAAAGGCTTCATCAAGGGCAAGAAACTGAAGAAGATAGGGCTGAAAGCACAGGTATCAGTGTCATTTATTGAGCTTTTTGTGTTTTTTTAAATACCAGAAGTAGTTCAAAGACCTCTGTCAGACTTAGTCGACCAGATGTTGCTGTTGAAGAACCTGGCTATCTTTCGTAGTTTTGGATTGCAAATAGCTGTTGATTGACAGTCTATATATTGTGATGTGGTCATTACATGTTCAAATTATATCATTTACCATTTGGATGTTGTGGATACAATAAGCTGTGTTAGATTGATCTGCATCATTGAAAACTTCTGTGTGGTGGAGTTTAGCATATATTTTAGTCAAAATATCAGTAACACAGAGAGAAGTAGCTATTGTCTGTATCATGATAATGTCACTTTTTGTCTTGAGAGACACTTTTGAAACAGATAGGTGCTGGCTTTTGTTGGATTTGCTGAACATCATTTTGTTGAACAACCTCTTTCATGATTGTTCTGTGTATTATGTGATATACATTGCTATCACTTTTTTTATATTAAAATATAATAAAGGAGCTTAGAAGTAGGTAGATGTTTGCGAGTCTTGCTGAGCATCATACATACATCATGTGTATATATATATATATATGAAATTATATATATTTGAAAACAAATGCCTAAGAAAAATACCCGGTATAAAGTGGAACACATTCAAGAACAACACAGAGATAAGGCAGATGAGTGATTGATTGATTGATTGATTGATCTTTATTTCCAAAGCATGCAGGCCCGTCTGACATTCTGCCCTTTATCATACAACTTTCACTCTGTTCCAGACATTCTACAAATATTCTGCTCATATAGCCAACGTAACTAACATTGGAAATATGAGAGACATAAAATTAAAGTATAACATTCACATTTCACTCTTATCCATGCACTCAATACAGAAAGTAACTACATACATATATAAATGACTACAGAAAGTAACTATATACATATATAAATGACTGCAGAAAGTAACTACATACATATATAAATGACTATCTACAATTTAGAAAATTGATACTCTTCATATATATATAAAATATATATAAGATATGCAGTGGTTAACACTGTTTATTGTCTTTGTTACAGGACACAGCAGAACTTTTCTTCGAAGATGTCAGACTACCGAAATCAGCTCTTCTGGGAGAAGAAAACAAGGGCTTCTACTACTTGATGAATGAACTACCCCAGGAGAGGCTTCTGATTGCCACCATAGCAGTGGCTTCTTGTGAGTTCATGTTTGAAGAGACAAGGAAATATGTGAAGGAGAGGAAGGCTTTTGGAAAGACACTGTCCAAGCTGCAGGTGAGATATGTGTTGCCTCTTGGAACTACAGAAGGAAACTTGTAATCTTTCAAGGTGTCTGTTATTAGCGTGCCCTGTTTTATTCATGGTCTTCTTGTCATGGCTGTAATCTTCTTTATGCCCCAGCTTAGCAAGTACATTGTGTTAAAGATATCATGAAATTTTGCTTTAAAAAATAATATGAGAATCTTTGTTAATCATATTTAGATGTTTGGTGCTCCCGAGTTTTTATTCTTTAACCATTGTCAGATGTCAGCTTGTATATTTTTTGAAGTAACTGGTGATCAGCTTAAGTTGGTGTGCACCCCCATAAAGCTTCTCTTAAACTGATATAGGTGTTGGCCACATCTATTTTCTCTGCTCCTTTTATGCTAGACACACCTGCAGAAAGTGTTCTCCTGTTGTCCTTCTGATGCACATGTGCATGTAGATCAGGCTGATTTTGAGCCTCTTGAGAAGCTGGGACCTCAGTCCGATGTGACAAGTCCGAAGCTAAGAAGTCATTACTTGCTCTTCCCTACCGAGTTGATAGTAGGCACCATTTTTTTTTTCATGTATGTTGTTTTCATTATTGATTTAGCCTTGTCTCAGAGTTTTAACACTTTGTTGACCACAGTTATTTACCCTGAAAAACCCCCAGTTCCCAGCCATTTTTCTGAAAAATGAACTTTTTTGAGTGAACTTAGAAAAACATGCATATCTCCACTCACCCTTTAGGGAATGTAATCCAACTTGGTAGACAGACTCCCAAGACCCTCTAGTACTTCTTGAGTGTGTGATATCTTGTGAAACAATTATCTGGATGCAGTGGGACTTAACAACTTTTACAAATAAATCTTGTTTCACTCCTTTTCCCATTGACCAAGCACACTCTGCACTTCCTAGATGATGCTTTTTTAGTGCCTTCATCCTCAGGATTCACCAGAACATGATTCTTTACTATTCCAGACAATCACTGTTGTGCACTGTTGATATCATGCAAACAAGTCTTTCGTCTTTCCTTCATCAGTCGAAAGCTGCTGCTTCGGTTTATACAACTCTTGAAATTTAGGCAAAAAATAATCCAGCAGAGGTTTTATTTTGCTAATTCTACTTGTTTCTGGAAATGTCTGAGAGTTGTCAGAGAAATGCAGAAGTGTCAGAAGATGCTCAAATTTAGCTCTGCACATTGTTTTTGAAAATATTGGTGTTTCCAGAAGAGGGTCTGTTGTCCAGTAATCTTTCCAGTGTGGCTTCCTAGTCTGGCCCATCAAAATGATCAATCCAAAGAATTTGTTCATGTCTGAATGTGTTATATTTTTAGACAAAAAGGCAGTAGTTTGTTCATATGTTGTGTCTGTGCACAGTATAAATTTTCATGATGAAGTAACAGTTTAAAAAAAATCATTGCCAAACACTGTACTGAAAATTTCCTCCATGCTGTCTGGTTTGTTTACATTCACTGAAACACCAGAATTTCCTATAAATTTTTCAAGAACTGGCGTAGAATCAGTGTTACTCCACACACCTATATCACTGCTAACTATATCACATAAAAAATGTGAAATACTTACTGTTGAAGAATCATATCCTGACATTGAATCACAATAACACTGTCACTTGAATTTTCACTTCTGACACAACAACACTGTGCCTAGTTATCGTATTTTTAATCCGATCGCCATCACAGAAATCACTTTGAAACACATCAATTTCAGTACTAGAATCATTAAACAGTGATTTTTATTCATCACTATGGTAGTCTGACAAAAGATTCAGGGCATAATTCATTGTACTGTCGCAGTATCATCGAGCGTAACGTGCTCCGCCATTTGCACAAAATGTCGACTTTGGCAAGATCTCGTAAACATGTGTTTTCGACAGCTAAACCCGCGAGATTTCTACTTTTTTTAAAGTTACGAAGATTAAAAACAATATTTTATTATATTAACTTTGCAGTAAAAATACAGACAACCAAAATATACTTTAAATAACACACTAGAAACAGTTTAAATAAGACGACCATCGAATACGGCAAATCCGCCTTTCGGCCAACAATGCATGGAAACAGGAAATACGGATTTCCTCGTATTTGGCCCGGGAAGTGTTAACCATGAATTTGGTTAATATTCATTTATGGTATTTTTATTGTAGTTATATTGACATTAATTAATTTCTATAATTAAGTTTACCTTAGTCATCTTTGAGTGTCTGAGTGGTGAAATGGTTGGTGCACTTATCTATCATGATAAAAAGATATGAGGTTCAGTCCTTATCCTTGCACCCCAGCCACTCCAGCTGCAGGTGTAGGTATCTGTTCTCTCCTGGGGACAGCCAAGCATGATAGTGACACAGTTAGTCAACAAGTCAAGGAAAATATGGACACTAATGTTATATTATGTTATGTATTAGATATAATACTGTGAATAGAAAAAAATAAGACACCTGTATACTACCCTGACTCGGACACATCAAGGGAAAAGAAAGAGGGGCAGGCCATTAGGGACATGGAAATACATAATACAGAAGAACTAAAGGAACCAGGAAAAGCATGGTTTGAAGTATCCTGCCTTGCTCAAGACAATATTGGCTGGGGAACCTTTGTTGATGCCTTATGCTCCATTGGGAATACAGAGAACTGGGAATGATGAATATAATATCCCATATATTCTGCATTGATATACATATCACTGTCTTTATCTTTTACTCATCTTCATTCTCAGTACTTTATGAAATTCTTAGGCAGTTTTAACTGTTTCTCTTAACTGTGAAATTCATTTTAATACAAAAATCTCAGGATTATTTTAAAATAATGGGGCCATTCTTGAAGACATTTTTTTTATATTTTAGAATCTGTGTTTCTCATTCATTGTGTGTTTGTTATTATGCAGACAGTCCAGCACAAGCTTGCAGAGATGAAAACGGAGATTGCAGTTGGCCGAGCTTTCCTGGATCAGTGCCTGTATATCCACAACACAAGAGGACTTGACAGCAGCACAGCTTCAATGGCCAAGTACTGGTATGTGAGATTCTTGACTTTCTCAAATGCATGGCACAGTATAGCTTTAAATGTCAAGTGGTGGTGTGTTTTATTAGAGCGATAAACCTATGTTTTCAGCCTATGTTCAACCTGCTTTAGTAAAAATTTCATAGGACAATCATTGTGGTGTGTGACTGCCAGGAATCTTGTCCTCTGCATCTCATGAGCTTGAGGCGCCATAAATCTAACAAACCAAGCACTGGTATATCATTATCTCAAAGTGTGCCTGGTTCCACATGGTCTGAATGTTCATTATATGTTGGATGTGCCTTAACCATTTTTCTTATCTGGTCTGTTACATTATATTGATGTGGAGATTTTGTGATTAATGGGCATTTGTACATGTAATATCTCTCTGTAGTCAAACAGTGTGATTCCGTGGCTAGCTCCATGGTGATCTTGACACCCTGAGATAAATGGCAGCATTCTTCAAAGATATCCAGGTTAATGTCTGAAAGTGTTTGATGATAAAGAAGAAACAGTGTGATGTTTACATGCGTGCAACTGTGTGTGAGCCAAAATGACTTTCTAGAAATTTAGTACAGCTGTGAACTAATCTTGTCCTTTGGAACAAAGCCTGGACAGTCAGTAAAGGGATACAAAGAATGTTGGAATCTGGTGAAATGTGGTTCTTAAGAAGAATGCTGAGGGTACTGTGGATAGCAAGAAAATTAAATGAGAAAGTTCTGAAAGGGGCACAGGAAATGAGGAAAATTATAGCGAAGATCAGAAAGCAACCTATCTAAATTTGTGGTGCATGTTTGGAGGAGAGGCAGGCTAGAGCACCTGATGGCAACAGACAAGATCAAAGGTAGAGGTAGACAGGGAGAGAAAAGATATTTGATGGTTCAGCATCCTGGCATGGAAGATGCTCAGTGACAAGCCTGTTATGATTCACAAGGGATCAAGAGTAAGGACACTATATGCTATGCCTGTCGGCAAGGACCTTGACAGAGAGAGAAAGAGAGAGAGAGGGAGTTGTCAGTGCTGTGACATGTAGTTTGATAAGATTCTGTTTCAACTTTTCTCACTGTTCTCCATCAACCTGACAAATGGGGTAGGGGTTGACATGGTTCTCAGGGTGGTGGAGTGTGCTGAGAAGATTTCTTCTTGGGTCCACACATGGAATTTGAGCAAGTCACTGAAGACAAGAATCTGTGTATCTGACACACACTGCCTGTATTTCCAGCCCTTGACAGGGTCAACCGTGAAGAACTCTAGTTCAGAACTGCATTGAGAGTCTACATCAGTGATTTCACGAGTGGGTAGTACTGCAGCCAGCCACCCCACAAATCATACAGCATCTTCAGCCTCCTCATTGGATATGTTAGAATACAGTATCTCATGACTCTTATATTAGATCTGAGGATTGTTATAGACTGCATAGCAGTAAATTCTTTATATTTGTTATTTTATCTTTCACAAAATAGGGCCTCCGAACTGCAGAACAGAATAGCCAATCAGTGTGTCCAGCTTCATGGAGGGTGGGGCTACATGTTAGAGTTCCCTATAGCAAAAGCATATGTGGATTCAAGGGTCCAGCCCATCTATGGTGGCAGCAACGAAATCATGAAGGAATTGATTGCTCGCCAGATTGTAGCAGATTAGTCCCACAGTGCCGAGCTGCTCACTCTGGTGAATGCTGTGATCTGATGCAAAATTTGTAAAAGATGCCTTTCATCTCTTGATAGCTGTTTATGTACAAGAAAGACCAGAAATGCAAAAAAAAGTCATGTTAATTTTTTTTTTTTTTAAAATCTAGAATATGTAACATATTTTGATAACATTTACTGGCACTGTGTTTTTGTTTCAGTACACAGGAGTAAACTGTGTAAAAAACTGCCTTACTTTCACTTGTCTGCAAATCAAAAGGTGATCACTGTATTTTGAAAGTAATAATGCAGCTGTTTTATCTCTGTATCCAGAATGTGAGGATTATTTTTATTGATTTCATTGAAAGCTCTTCATTGAAAAAAAAAAAAAAGTAATAAAGGGAAAGTAATAACATTTGTATGTTTCTGGTTTGATCTTAAAAACTCATGAGATCCTTTTCTGCAGTTTTACTATGCTGCACTCTGTCATCGATTGTGACTTGCCAGATTACTTCGTTTGGATGTTTTCTGTGTCTTGTACCATTTTAAAGCCTTTACGTTTCTGTTGTACTTGTTTTTATTAATTTTACATGTGATAGTGACATAATTTAGTCTGATCTGTGGTGACAAATGAAGAAGCCATTGCTGCGTCTTCTAAGTTCAGCTTCCTGCCCTTGACCATCCAACAAAGAGATGGGTTGCCTCTGTGGATCTGATCCTCAGTAGGCATTCTGCATGTATTCCCAATGTTTTCCTTTTATGCTTTTTTTTTGGGGGGGGGGTCAGGGGTGAGGGGCAGATTTTGAATTCTAAAGTGCTTCTTTCTCATTTTGTTAAATTAGAAAATCCTTAACTTGTCTTTTTTTTCAATTCTTTTTTATTTATATAGAACAATGAATCTTACTGCGAAGACAGGAGCAGATTTCCTTGTGTAAAAATTTCAAGCCTGAGGGTAGAATTTTTTTCCTGTTAAAAGTGTTTGGTAGTGAAAATTCTTTCCAGATGATGGTTTAATATTTAGAGTAGGATTGTGAGGGCAGCCTGGGTTGGAAAGGAAAGATTTTAGACCTGGGAAGTTGAAAACAACTGATGTACGAGGAAATAACAGAAATCTTAAATCTTTCATTATGTGAGGCAAACACTGAGCCTTCTCAATAAATATTTTTGCCCTCTCAATACTGAAAGGTGCATGAGGGAGGAGACAAGATGTGACAAATGGTCTTTTTTATAGTTACTGTAGTTTTACAGTATCACATAGTTTTAAAAGCTAGCCCTGTCAAGCCTTAGTGGCACAAAGAAATATGATGTTAGTGCCCATATTTTCCTTGACCTGTTGGAAACCACTAGAGGTCAGCAGCACGCCTGTCCACCTTTCTTTCCCCAGCTCCAGAAGAAGTCAGGTATCTATTTCTACAGCTGGCTGACTAGGGCACCTATGTCTGGATTCGAACCCCCGACTTTAGCCGTGAGAAACTAGTGCACTAACCATTTCACCACTCAGATGCCTATCACATAGTCACTTGTCTTATTGTTTTATCATCACTTATTTTGTACTGTTCATTGTAATAGTACCTAATAAATTTTGTGACACAAGCAGGTAATAACAAAATTTATTTCTTAACTCTTAATTATTCATTTGAAGGGTTGTGTGGAAAAAAGACGTCAGATAAAATCAGCAGTGGCCTTAATAGTTTGTTCTGTTATGAATTTGTAAATTTAAAGCTAAAAATAGACATCTGGTCTATTAGATTAACTTAACATAGTCTTCATGCGCATCCGTGCGTGTGAGAGAGAGAAAGAGAGAGAGAATGAATACATCATTATCATTGCTTGACAGGTTCAGCATATCACTAAAGTGAATATATACAGGAGGAACAAAAGTAGAAACCTCAATTTTCTTAATTATGCAACTATATATTAACATTACCCACTGCTTTACATATATTTATCTGAGCTATCTATTTTTTACTTCTTAGTATGTTCATGTTGTAAAGCAAATCAGTTTTTAAGACTGAAAAAGAAAACCCCTTGGTTTTACTCAAAATTTTTATTTTCCAGCAAAATCGTAGCAGACATGCACATTTGGAGACTTTTTAATAGGACTGCTGTTTAACTTTATCCGAGCTACCTAAAAAAACGTGGACGTTCCCATCAGTGCCACACAAAAAGCACGGGTCTTGATATGTATAGAGGGTATAGTCGTAAAAGTGAATGTACAAAGTATTCCCACTTTAAAAGTATACATATTATGCATGAAAATAGTTGTAAATGTAAGAAGATTTCATAAATGAAGAGTTTTTTTAGGAAAAAACAAGTAGTGTGATGATTTTAGCTAATAATTGTGTAGTGCTTACCATCGGCAATGCCTGGATGTGCAATGTTTACTATCGGCGAAAGTTGTATGAATGGTTGGATGGGAGTGTCAGTAATAGGAACTGCAGCTGCCCTGGACCTGTATTTCGAAAACCTTGAATGCTTGTGAAAGGACAAAAGAATTGAGACTTGGCAAGAGCTGCAAGTTCTTATAGAAAATTCTGACCAACTTGGTAATGATGAACACCCACCAGAAAAACCAGCCCAGAAGAAAATTCAGATGCATGTGCTATCATTACATTCTGAAGATGAGCTAGCGATACCTCTCTCTTCCACTAAAACAGTTGTTGAGCGATACAGACATGAACAACAAATTAACACTGACTTATATCAGTAACACTGCACAAAGCTATAGGAAAAATACAAAGTTCTAGCTTAAGTTAACTAAAAATTATTTAGCGTCCCCAGCCGCTACTGTCCCTTGTGAACGTTTGTTTTCTGTACCTGAATAAGCCGTTTACAAGAAAAAAGGAGGCAGCATTTGAACAAACTAGTGCTACATAAACTGGTCTGCTTAAACAAATGACTGAAGAAGTAATTTAATAACCAGAGAATCAATTGTTTTTGATCTCCATATCCTTTTAAATACAGCTTTATTGTACTGTGATATAGTTTTTTAAAAAAGTTACTTTTAGCAGCTGACTGATTAGTGTTTCACTGTTTATTAAATTATGTATTTTACGTAAAATTTTTATTAAGTTAACCGGAATAATTTAATATGTACGGGCAAGCAGTTATTAAAGCTTTTATATTTGAAACTATCACTGAGCTGTTTCTACTGTACAGAATGTATGAGTATATTAATATGCTTATATCAAGCATTGTTTTATGGGTGTGAAGTATGGTCTATGAGTAAAAGAGTACAGTGAGAAATGGAGGCCATGCAGATGTGGTTTATAAGAAGGATGTTGAAGGTACCATGGACAGCCAAGAAAACCAGTGAAGTCTTAAAAGAGGCTGGAGTTAAAAGGCAAATTATAGCAAAGATCAGAGGCAGACAAGTGAGCTTTATAAGACATTTCCAGAGAAGAGGAAAATTGGAACACACTGTGGCAACTGGAAAAATTGAGAGAAGAAGAGATACAGGAAGACAGAGAGAGAATTTACTGGATAGGCTGTCAGTGTGGCTAGGAAGAAAGTCACCGGCGAATCTTATAATCAAGTCTAAAGACAGGGAATTGTGGAGAGAAATGATCGCCTACACCATGCGGCATGGCACTTGAATTAAATTGAATATGCTTGGGAAAAAAATATCTAAAATTTCAATTAATATACAGTTAATACAGTTAACCATAATTTCATTTTTTTAATTAAAACAACAGCTGTACTTTGTATGTGACCGTAGGACTGGAAGTTAAAAAAAAAGCAATTCAGTAAAATGTAGTAGAAATATATTTTCTGTAAGCAAGCATATGAAAGACATGAATCAGTTGTTAACAGAGTAAAAAAAAACCCATTTTGAGACATGTTTCGGGAAGATTCAGTTGTTCAGAGTGATCATCCAGTGTACCACATCATCAGCCATGGTATTTTCACTTGATGTAGTGCATAATCGTTTGCCATAAAAGTGAGTAATTTTAACATAATGCTGAATATCATGTCAAACAGCATCAGTAGAAGCAGCCGTGATAGAACCTTTTCAGTAAATTCATGCTAGGCATCCTTTATTAAATCCTGGGCTACCATAAGCCGTTTCAGTGACATTTAGAAGAAAACTCAAAAATAACTGGGTCATATGGTTCTTTTTGTTCCATATATGGGAGTTCATAATTTTAAACTGTTATAAATACTAAAAATAGGCACCACATCATTTCCTGGTTAAAATATAGCTTTCATGATGAATGATAACAATAAATGTTCTTGTGTCATGGGTGTTGTTCTTTTGTCTACAAAAAGAGGCAGAATTTTTGTTTCAACAACTTATATCTACATTTACCTTACTCCAGCGCAGCTTTTTTCCAGATGAGAATATGAATCAATTCAAGTCTTTCAAAATGTTAAAAATGTTGTTACTGTGTATGGGTGCTTAAGTTTTGTCCCACTTGGGACTGTGATTAGTTTTCTTGTCGCAGCCACACTCACTCTGGTTGTGTGATTATAACTTGCTGGATGTTCCTGTTGTGGTGACACAGAGGTATAGAATGAACTTTAATGAAGCTTCAGTTTAATTATACAGAGGTGTATGCTGGTCCAGATAGAGCAGGCTTCTATTAAGATCTTTAATGTACTATGTGGGATCTCTTTCACAAGTCTCTCTTTTACATACAGTTATTTACAGATTTTCAGTACATGAAGAATGTACTTTTGTTTTTAATTTTTGTATAATAAACTGTGTCATATAATAGCTGGAAGTATGCGCATGCATTATGTCTACATTTAGTACTTTGTCAGCTTATTTCTGTTATTAATGGTTTGGATATAATTTTGATGGAAGACATTAAAAGTTTAAATAAATGTTATGTAACAACAAATAAACCAGCAGGTATTAATTGTTAGTGTTTTGATTTTTAATACCATCATCACATGTAATGTGATAATAGAAGTATACAAGAAGGTAATAAAATACTGTATTTCCTTGAATAAATGTCCCCAGCATTTATTCACAAAATATTCATTATGATTTGGTATTTATATGAGGCTGGCATCTGTTTGAGGCAGGTGTTTATTTGCAAAATGCCGGTTATGGTTCTGCAGCATCGGTAATAGCATATATTAAATGTCTTTCCGTAGACAGACAGAAGCGGTGTAATGACCCAGTATTTATTTGTGGTGTGCGTTTATTTATTTGAAACACTACTCTGTTACCTCCCAGCATTTAATTGAGGCAAGTAACTATTTCAGACCCAGCATTTAATCAAGGAAATACGGTATGCTACATGGACAATCATCATACTATCATGATTCAGCAAAACAAGTACGAATTCCTTTTTTTTTTTTTTGGTTGGTGGGAAGGGGGTTTATGATGGCTAGTCTGAAGATCCAGAATGAACCCAAAAGCAGCATTCTTCTCAGCAGAGTCCACCACTATATAGACTAGGACAAGTCTTAGCCTGTTGATGAAAGCACCAACAATGAGATGGGACAGAGTCTTGGCCAGCTCTTGATTACTGGTCCTGAGAATGATGCTATCACTCTAACACAGTCATCTTTGCTCCAAGAGCATGGATATATAAATATTGAGCTCATCTTTGCTCCCAGAACATGGACATATAAATATTAAGCTCATCTTTGTTCCCAGAACATGGATATATAAATGTTGAGCTCATCTTTGTTCCCAGAACCTGAATATATAAATGTTGAGCTCATCTTTGCTCCCAGAACATGGTTATATAAATGTTGAGCTCATCTTTGCTCCCAGAACATGGACATATAAATGTTTAGCTCATCTTTGCTCCCAGAACATGGACATATAAATGTTGAGCTCATCTTTGCTCCCAGAACATGGACATATAAATGTTGAGCTCATCTTTGCTCCCAGAACATGGACATATAAATGTTGAGCTCATCTTTGCTCCCAGAACATGGATATAGAAGTGTTAAATTCATCTTTCACTCCACACAGAAGTAAAAAGGAGGCCTGATTGGCACATTTGTAAAGTTATAAACCTGGCCTACTGAATAAAATTTGGGGTTAAAATTTATAAATTTAACTTTACACAACCAGGTACATATGTACGTAAGTGCACACGCACACAAAAACACTCAAAAACACACACACCACCCCCTCCCCCTCTGCTTGACTGAGAATCCTGTGTTTGAACTTGGAAATGATGGTTCAGGTTAAAAGGAATAACAGCTGACAAAAGTATTAATACAAATTTTATTTTTAAACTGTTTGAGGTGATGATGCTATCCATTTTGGCAATCGGTGACAAGGAACTGACATGCTGGTGTCAGGTCTGGTGAACTCATGGATGACCAAGACCCTGTTCTATCTCTCTGCTGTTACCCCTAGTAACTGGCCTAACCTGGCTAATGGGGTAGGGATTGTCATGGTCCCGATGGTGGAGTCTGCGAACCTCTGCTTTTTTAACTGCACTCTAGGACCGAAATAATAGCTGTCATAGCCTACTCCCAAGCTGCACTCTAGGACTGAAATAATAGCTGTCATAGCCTACTCCCAAGCTGCACTCTAGGACTGAAATAATAGCTGTCATAGCCCACTCCCAAGCTACACTCTAGGACCGAAATAATAGCTGTCATAGCCTACTCCCAAGCTGCACTCTAGGACTGAAATAATAGCTGTCATAGCCCACTCCCAAGCTGCACTCTAGGACTGAAATAATAGTTGTCATAGCCTACTCCCAAGCTGCACTCTAGGACTGAAATAATAGCTGTCATAGCCCACTCCCAAGCTGAACTCTAGGACTGAAATAATAGTTGTCATAGCCTACTCCCAAGCTGCACTCTAGGACTGAAATAATAGCTGTCATAGCCCACTCCCAAGCTGCACTCAAGGACCGAAGTAATAGCTGCCATAGGCCACTCCCAAGCTGCACTCTTGGACTGAAATAATAGCTGTCATAGCCTACTCCCAAGCTGCACTCTAGGACTGAAATAATAGCTGTCATAGCCCACTCCCAAGCTGCACTCTAGGACTGAAATATAGCTGTCATAGCCCACTCCCAAGCTGCACTCTAGGACTGAAATAATAGCTGTCATAGCCCACTCCCAAGCTGCACTCTAGGACTGAAATAATAGCTGCCATAGCCCACTCCCAAGCCCACATGATATTGTGCCTCAACACATTCACATCGTTGGCAGCAAAGAACACCAGCTCACAGTTCCATGGAGACAGAAGACAAGACTTTAAATTGTTCAGAGATGGAGTCCTACACCTCCTCATCATTTTGATACCCTTGGTTAAGGGCCTTCGGTGTAGATGAGTTGTCTGACTCTTATCAATCAACTGCTGTACTCCTGCGTGGAGATGATGATTTCTACGCAAGAATCTGGTCACATGGTTGTGCTGATGGTACTTTTTCTGAAAGAAATTTTGTTTTTAAAGCTAGTGTCAGCAAAACTAACTGAAAGTCTGTGCAGACTTAAGGGTGGATGATCTTGAAGAGTGAATATTGCTGTTACATCTCTCAAAAACTCTGAAAAGGATACTCTTAGCAACTAATGCTGTGAAGGTGTTGTAACATTAGCGTTACGTTGACCTGAGAGCGGGAACCGGTGGCTAACCTGAATATCTAGGGTGAACCAACAAAAAAGCATTCTTCTTAGCAGAGTCCACCACTATAGGGATGATGGTCAGTCTTAGCTGGCTAAGCCTGCTAATACGAGCACCAACAGAGAGGTGGGACAGGGTCTTAGCCAGCTCTGAATTACTGGTCCTGAGGATGATACCATCACTCTAATACAGTCATCTTTGCTTCCATTGGATGTAAATATAAGAGTTAAACTCATCTTTGCTCCTAGAGCATGGATACATAAGTGTTAAGCTCATTTTTGCTTCCAGAGCATGGGTATATAAGTGTTAAGCTTATCTTTGCTTCCAGAGCCTGGGTATATGTTAAGCTTCTTTGCTCCCAGGTGATAGATATAAGTGTTATCTTTGCTTCCAGGTGATGGATATATAAGTGTTAAGCTCATCTTTGTTCCCAGAGCCAGCATATAAAAGTCTGCACTTTCAATGTGTAAAGGTCAGGAAACACTTCACTGGAAACAAGGACATTTCATACCACATATTGTTTTATGTGAAATGATACATAAACTGATCAAATCACTGATTAATGAGAGCAAACAATGCCAAGTAATGAATAGATATATTCAAGAGATATAGTGTGATCTAGCTGTTTCTCATGTGCAGCCCATGGTTTACCATTTTTTCTTTAAATGAGGCAGTTTCACTCACTCACTCACTCACTCACTCACTCACTCACCCGCTGCCCGCCCACTCACTCACTCACTCACTCACTCACTCACTCACTCACTCACTCACTCAGTCTAGACTTTTAGATGCTTCTGCTGCCTCTAATATTTTTTTTAATGCTTCATGACAAAAAGGGGCATTTGAGTGGTGAAGTGGTCAGTGCACTAGTCTCTCATAACAAAGGCTGATGGTTTGAATCCAGGCAGAGGTACCCCCAGTAACTCAGCTGTAGAAATGGATACATATCTTCTTCTGGATCTCTCTCTCTCTCTCTGAACCTTAAGTGCCCAGGGCACATGGGGCTTCCGCAAGGGTTTTCCACAAATGCCTGTCCTTTGCCTTTTTTTCTGCTCTTGCCCAGGTGAGCCCTCTATCCACAACCTTCATGGGCTCAGTTTCCTGATACGCATTTCTCCTTCCACCTGCATTTGCTTTTTCCTTTGCTTCTGTTTCTGTAGCAGTCTGATAGTTTTTTTACCAGATAGGGTTGCTGGCCCTATGCTGAACCCTCCTTAGTCGCCTTTTACGATCATGCGTGGTTCTTCTGGATCTGGGGGAGGAAAAGTAACCATGTGTGATGTTGATCACATTACTATCTGGTTGCTGACAAGTCAAGGAAATCATAACACCTTATAACCTAGGTACCTCCATAACATAAGAGAATTACCTTCGTCTTTACAAGAAGTCTTAAATGTATAACCAAAAAATGTAGTCTATAAATATGAGAAAATGTTTAAAGGAGAGAGATATTTAAGGAACAAATGACAATGCCATTTATAATTCATTTTATGAGCATATTTTTTGGCAATACCTGTTTCTCAGTGCTGATGCACCAGTATACTTCTTATATACAATAATTCCAAAATGGCGCCTTGACCATTAGGTATAGCACCATCTCTGAGACCTACTTGTGTCTGAAATATAAAATGGATAGACTTAGAAGAACTAACACAACAGAAAGTTTAGTGGCTATTGAAAATCTATGACAAATGAATGAAACTCAAAGAGGGAACAGATGATTAAGAGGAAGAATGAACATGAAGGGAACAAATTTAAATTTATCCAAACAAGATTTGTCAGGTCCACATGTTTTAAGATACACCACAAACATAACCATCACAGATTCACAAGATAGTGGCTTTCTACTTTCTGTTAGCTTGCCACTGCTATTGTGCATGTTCCTGGTGAACTTAAACATTAACTTTTTACCTTTCATTCTATTGATCCATTTACTCAAGATCTGGATCACCAAAGCTGTATAAGGCATCAGCTATTATGCTGATTAGTTGCTAGCTTCTCCTTCTTTCTCATGGCAATCATCTGCTTATAGATTTTCTCTAGTGCATGTTTCAGTCCACTTCTGTTCTGACTTTCCCTCTGGAATTTTGAAAGAGTTGATCTTGCTACAAGTTCCCACAATTTCTCAGAACAACTCCACAGATCCATGCTGTTTGCTCTCTTGACTATGTAGTTTATCACTCTTTTGTGCTTCCACATGTGAGGTCATCTGAAAATGGCAGTTGGCAAGAGCTATTTAATAATTTTTAAGATTCTCAAACATTTAGTACGAAAGAAATTCACTCAAAGCTGAATAGATCATTTTCTAGAATTTTCAGATCTCCTTTAGTCTACATAGAAAATGAGCTCTTAATCTGGATTTTTAGAAAATGAAAACATTGAAAACATTTTTTTTTGGATTATTCCAGTTTTTACTAGTTTTTTCCTGTGTGTAATCTTAGCTGGTGATCACTCATACAACATTCAGGTTTGCACACAGGAAGTTCTGGCATATCTGCTAATTGCCCTAGCATAAATGTGGCCATGCAATACAAAATGCATCATGTCACAAACTGAATGATAGGTTTGAATATTTTTTCTATTTTGTCTGTGTGTTACTGTCAAATGAATTATCATTAGCTGCTGTGAACTTCAAAGGCTGATGACCATCCTTCCTCACTCACTTATGTCTTTAAAACTTTTCCCACATTCTAGCTGTTTTGTGGTATTTCTTCTTTAAGAAAAATTTTATCTTCTAATGTAGGCTCCCCATAATTTCCTAAGTTTCCCAGAACAAGGGATTTCACTCTGTTACAAAAAGTGAGTCCTGTTCCAAAAAACAGAGATTTATTTACATTTCAAATGATGAGAATGGATTTGGAGAGCCATATGAGAATTGCCATGACAGTTTTCAACTTCCCTTATATCTCTCTCTCTCTCTCTCTGAACCTTAAGTGCCCAGGGCACATGGGGCTTTCGCAAGGGTTTTCCACAAATGCCTGTCCTTTGCCTTTTTTTTTCCGCTCTTGCCCAGGTGAGCCCTCTATTGCTCAACATCCTTTCTGTTGTTCTTCTCCATATCTCATTTGGCCTACCCTTGCTTCTGTTCCCTTGTGGTGTCCATCTTAGTGCTATTTTTGGTAGTGAGTTGTCAGTCATTCGTAGCACATGTCCCAACCATTGCCAGCGTCTTTCCTCAATAATTGATGTCAGCGACTTCATCTGCATTTCTACCAACAAGATGTTATTTCTTATGGTGTTTGACCAAAATATTTTTCGAATTCTTCATAAACATTTAGTCTGGAAAGAATTCAGCTTGTTTCCTATGGTTTTGGTATTTTTCCAGCATTCACTTCCATAGAGTAGTACACTTAGAACATTACTCTTAAATATCCTGATTTTCATCTTCATTCTTAGTTTTTTTTTATTTCCATATATTCTGCTGCACTGCAAAGCCTGGTTTGCTCTAGTAAGTCTGCTGTTGATGTCCTCTGTGCTGTATCCATTTTATACTACTCTACTGCCAAGATATACAAATTCGCTGACCTCCTCCACTAGCTTGCTATCTACTCTGAGTACGTTTCTGTAGTTCTCATTTTGCTTCATTAACTTTGTCTTTTCTACATTGATCTTTAGTCCTACGTTGTTTGCATTCTGAGTTAGCTTGTTTATTTTATCTTGCATATCTTTGTGGCTGCTTGATAGTAGACAGATGTTGTCCGCACAGTCAAGGTCCTCCAGCACTGCGTCAAGTGTCCATTGTAATCCTTTGCGTTTGTCTGATGTTGCCTGCTTCATCAACCAGTCTACTGCCAAGATAAATAATGTTGGTGATAGTACACATCCCTGCTTCACTCCTGTTTGTACCCT
Organism: Achatina immaculata; assembly: GCA_009760885.1. NCBI lineage: Eukaryota > Metazoa > Mollusca > Gastropoda > Stylommatophora > Achatinidae > Lissachatina > Lissachatina immaculata. The sequence goes on from CM019715.1 coordinate 10,584,946, forward strand.
AAAGCTGCTGGAGGTAAGTTCTCCACAGATCACTTTGCACTGAAAACCCTCATATAGGGCTTTGATGATATTCACTATCTTATGGGGGAGGCCATGCCATCTTAGGATTTTCCACAGTGCATCTCTATTGACAATGTCAAAGGCTTTCTCAAAATCTATAAACAATGCATATGTTGTGCTATGCCACTCATTTGCCTGTTCTAATATTTGTCTAAGTACAAATACGTGGTCTATGCATGATCTTCCTTTCCTAAATCCTGCTTGCTCTTGCCAAAGTTTTCCCTCAAGTGCTGGTACAATTCTGTTGATGATTATTCTGCAAAATACTTTACTGGTGAGTGACAGGAGGGTAATGCCTCTCCAGTTCCCGCAATCTCTGAGGTCACCCTTCTGTGGTAGTTTTACTATATGGCCAGTTTTCCACTCTTCTCGAGCTTTTTCTAGATCCCAAATTTGTCATAGTATCCGGCAAAAGTTGTTTTGGTGTTTCCGTTTCTTCTGCTTTCAACATCTCAGCAGTCACTTCATCTTCACTTGGTGCCCTGTCTAATTTTAGCTTCTTTATTGCCTCCTTTACTTCACTTATTGTTATTGGTCCTGTATTGATGTTTAGTTCTATTTTTGCTTTAGGTATGTCTATTGTTTGTGGTGCTTGCATTCTGTTTAGTAGTGTGTTAAAGTGTTCCCTCCATCTTTCAATTTTTTCTCTTTCTCCACTGATCAGTTGTCCTTATATGTGTCCTACTGCACTCTCACATCGTGTGCTGAAGTTACCTGTCATCTGCTTTGTGATTTTGTATATGGTTTTCATGTCATTTGCATGTGCTGCTTTCTCTGCTGCTTCTGCTAAGTTGTCATAGTATTGACGTTTATCTTGACGGCATGATTTCTTCACTTCTTTGTCTTTTTGTGCATAATTACTTAAAACTTGTTCTTTTAGCCGTTGTGATTTGGTGTTCAGTAATTTTTTCTTGACTTCCTTTCTTTGCTCTATCTTTCCCCCTGTGGTCTTGCTTATCTATTCCTCTTTTCTCCATTTCCGATATCCCAGCACCTCTTTTGCTGTTTCCTGTAGTGTTTCATTGAACTCTAGTGTGGACATTTCTGTTTCGTCTTGTAGGACACTGAAGTGGTTCTTAAGTACTATTGAGAAATCATTCCTTGTTTGCTGGTATTTCAGTTTTGCTGTATCAAAATATGCCTTTCTGTGTTCTCTAATTTTGGCTCACCTTAATTTTAGTTTTATTTTTGCTACCATTAGATTGTGATCACTTCCTACATCTGCTCCTTTCCTTGCTCTCACATCTTGTAGTGGCCATTTCTTGTTGTTTTAATAAACAACAATGTGATCGATTTGGTTTTCTGTGGTTTTGTCTGGGGACCTCCTCCCTTGTATAACGCAGTAAAATACTAAATATAATGAAAATGCATTCTATTAAAAGTTTTTGTCTTGTTGTGTCTAGTCTTCTCTCCTTCTTCATACACTTTTCAGTGCTGAGAAGACAAATAGGTATCTCGGTAGAACTTGGCAGTTTGCTTCAAACAAGGGGATATTTAAGGTTCCTGTAATTTCCTCCCTCGTCCTTTTGCATGGGTAGTCTCTCCCTTTGTTTCCTACAGTTCTTATTGTCAATGTTTTATGTGGTATGATGTCTGGCAGTAGTTGTGTGACGTGGCCAAACCATGTGACTTGTTTCTGCATGTAGTGTAACACTGGTGTTACTCTGGCTTTTGCCCTTATGGTGTCATTTCTTATTTGGTCTTTTCCATTTCTGTTGTGATTATTTTCCTCTTGTTTCTGACCATCAGTTTCCATGTTTGACATTGATAGCATAGAGCTGGGAGGACAACTGTGCTGTACAGTGTTCTTTTTGTTTCAGTTGTGATATAGTTGTTTTTCAGTAAAGGTATCATTTGTCTGCCTGGTTTGCTTTATTGCATCTGTTATCAACTTCGACATCAATTTTCCCAGAGGATGATAAGGCATCACCTAGGTATTTGAAATGCTTCAATTTGCTTCAAAGGCTGATTGTTGAGAAAGATCTTCATTAGGATTTCCTCTCTTGTAGTCATCATGACTTCTGTTTCATCAAAACTGACTTTCACATTTTTATGTACCAAAATATAGGTTTCAAATTTATGCAGATATATATGTAATAAAATACTTTTCACCCCTAAAAAGGTGCATCGCATGTGGCAGATGGTGAACATCCTCCAGATATGGAGGATAGCTGTAAATAAAGGCTTGGTCAAATAAGCAGGCATGGACCAACTGCAGCAGTCATGAATACCAAGTGTTACGTTGAGGCCATCCTGCTCTATTTAAATGAGTCATAAACAATGAACAGACCAATGCAAAAATCACTAGAAGCAACAGAGATGTGGTTTCTTACAATAATATTAAGAATACAATGGGCAGCTAAGTTAACATATAGAGAATGTATAACAAAGGGACATGAAGAAAGGAACCTAATTATATCCATAAGAAAATGATGTACGCATGCAGGAAACTCTCTACTGAAGAGAGTAGAACAACAACACAACTCCTTCAGATCATCAGAGGAATAACCCCCCTGCCCCACCCCTCCCCTAGAACAAGTATTAGTCCCTCTTAAACTCCTGACACTCTAATGATGGTCATTATTTGTTGGGCATATACTGAGAAGGGGAGGGCTTGGAAATACTACAACAACAAGAAAGATAAATGGGAAGAGAGGCAGAAGAATGCCAAGAGAAAAAAATAATGGACAGTCTGACATGATGGCTCAACAGAATATTACCAAATAAGCTGATGGAAAATATCAGGTATCAAGATCTGTGGAGAAGCACGTCTACAAATGTCTGCCAGCGTGATACCTACTAATGACAATGAAAAATGCTATGGTGCCAGATGCAACTGTCCTGGGATCTGAAAGATTTTTTAATGACATAAGAATAGTTAGTGGTGGCAGAATTCTTGCATAAAATCTGCAAACTTAGAAGCAAATCTGCTTAATTGTCTTACAGTCTTCTTATAAATAAAGCAAAAACTGATAAGAAATTTAAGATTAACACACCACTGCTGAGTTTGCACACAGCCCAAGTACTAGAAGACCAAAACTCAAATAATGGTACAGCCAGATGAATCCTGTTTCTTGTGGCGTGTATAGTTCCAATACTAACCAGATTCCTGTTTTAAAAGGCAGAATTAGAACAATATATGAGGAGACAGCTGACAAGAAAATACAAAAATACAAAGTAACTCTTATAAACCAAGAAATATTAAAATAGCTACAAATCATTTTTATTTCCTTACTGAAATCCATTTCTGAGCAGCATTATTTTTATTACAGAGTTAATCAGAGAATACATATCAAATTTATGACACCTGTCTCTCTCTCTCTCTCTCTCTGCTATTTTTTGTTTTGCAATTACACTCAGTTTTGTTGCATACCATATGAAAAACACTGCCATATAGGCAAGATGTAAAGTGTTAAAGTAAATTTATTTCAATAAATTAATTAACTTGAGAATGGTTAATAATATAAAAAACAACTGTTGGGTGTGTACGAAAATATAAACAATCTTTTCTCTAACAACGTACCAGTCCATAACTACCTAGCAAGAACTATATCTACTTATTTCAGTTTGTATCTGTGGCTTTTGTGTGATCACTGAAAAATGATGAAACTGGAGCGATGTGTATTTTTAAAAACTTATCACGACAGTAACAAAAATACATGGAATTTTCTTGTACTTTTCTGAATATATTTAGAAGTCGTTGTGCCAGATTAATTAATATCTACATTGAAATAGGTTTTGAAAACACCGAATGCAAATAAATCTGGGCACCAAGCATTCACAAGTTTTCAGTAATTGAAGGTTCTCATTCTAAAATAAGTGTTTCCATTCTCCAGTATTTCTTCGTCTAAGTACTCTAGCTAAACGTTTCGACTTCTTTTCCTGTTTTCATTGTGCCCGAACTTCCTGCGTGACTGTTTTTTTATATTAAAGATCTTTTAATTTAATTAATTAATAGAAAAAAATTATCGTCATGAAATTTTTAAAAACCCTTAGTTTTAAATAAGACGAACATGATATTACAGGAACAGGTAATGAGATGATGTTAATAATGATGATGGTCGTGATGATGATGATGACGATGATGATGATGATGATGATGATGATGAAACAATATTTTTGCGTCACCTCTCCAGCTAATAATTGTAAACACAACATACAGAGCTGTAATGACATCTTCAAAAGCCAGCATCAAGTACCAGCTAACCTTTTCTAGATAGCCGGCGAATCGTCTTATCGGAACCTGATGGAATTATCAAATCAAACAATTACACGTTTATCCAACCATCTTTTAATCTTCCTATTATATATGTCGCCTGCAATGTTATCAGTCTGCGTGTGTACGTGAGTAATTTTTTTTAAAACAGTGTTGCATTCGAGTCCTACATAGCAAGTCTCAAGTCTAGCTGCAAGTCGCTATCTCCAAATCTTGATCTAGTCTGACTTTCCGCTCTCCGTCTCTTCAGTCGAGTCCAAATTGAGTCTTCAAAATCTGACCGATCGACGAGTCTACAACTGCTGAGATTTTGTTTTTGGTCTGCTTGGTTGACTGTGTCTGCCTGAGGCTGATTTTTAACCACAAAATCAGAGTGAAATAAATTTATCTGAAGAAATCTGTAAGTTACAAGCCTTTTATTAAATCAACAGGTCGGTGACAATAGCAATGATATGGTGGGTAGCTCCGCCATAATCAGAAGTTATAGCGGCCACAAATTCTGAAAATACAAACACACATACAGACAAACATATACACAGCCTTGCGTGCGAGTGCATTAGGTTTACATAATTGTAGCTAATGAAATCTTCCAGTTTGGTTACAGGGAAGGTCTATAAAGACTCACATATTCTAACAGAATTTTTTGAACTGTCCAAGCTTACTTAGTTTGTTACAATAAGGATGATATTTAACAAAACATCTAACACACACACATGCATACACATGCACACAGTCTGAGTGCCCAGTTCTTCACCTTTTGCAAATAAAGCTGAGTCAGTCAATATCTATCTATCTATCTATCTATCTATCTATCTATCTATCTATCTATCTATCTATCTATCTATCTATCTATCTATCTATCTATCTATCTATCTATCTATCTATCTATCTATCTATCTATCTATCTTCGCTCTCTGTCACCCCCCCACACACACAGCCACACACACACACATATATATATATATATTATCTTCCCTTCATTTCAGTTCCTTCAACAATCAGTCATATAAAAAGACACGCTTCACATAATTAAAAATCAGCCTCTGTCCTATATTATCGAATCACGCATCTGATCCATGGGCAGGAAATGTGAACTCAGGACTAGCAAACCTAACACTACATCACACCATCGGCTCCTATCTTGCAGTACGCTGACCTCTTGAAATCCGCTAAGGGTTATGGGGGGGGGGGGGGGGAAAGAGGCCCGCGAAGCAAGTCTAGATATTAAAAATGATTGTAATTTTTGTCCATCACAAACAGCCCTCAGCTCATTTGTTCTTGAAATGTGAATACTAGAAGGCTTTTCACTTTATACCAAGTGACGGGACAGGGCTGGGAGAACTGTCACTGTTTTCAGTGCTCGGAGACTTGAAGAAAAAAAAAGCGTTGAGAACCACTGCCCTACGCAATATCACACGCCGCCACGAGTTCTGAGAATGTAAAAGAATCACAACAGTACAATGGTCTACTTTCTCCCATCTTTAACCAAATATAGGACATAATCACGACATAGTTGTGATCTATCTATCTATCTATCTATCTATCTATCTATCATCTATCTATCTATCTATCTATCTATCTATCTATCTATCTATCTATCTATCTATCTATATCTATCTATCTATCTATCTATCTATCTATCTATCTATCTATCTATCTATCTATCTTCGCTCTCTGTCACCCCCCCACACACAGCCACACACACACACATATATATATATATTATCTTCCCTTCATTTCAGTTCCTTCAACAATCAGTCATATAAAAAGACACGCTTCACATAATTAAAAATCAGCCTCTGTCCTATATTATCGAATCACGCATCTGATCCATGGGCAGGAAATGTGAACTCAGGACTAGCAAACCTAACACTACATCACACCATCGGCTCCTATCTTGCAGTACGCTGACCTCTTGAAATCCGCTAAGGGTTATGGGGGGGGGGGGGGGGGGAAAGAGGCCCGCGAAGCAAGTCTAGATATTAAAAATGATTGTAATTTTTGTCCATCACAAACAGCCCTCAGCTCATTTGTTCTTGAAATGTGAATACTAGAAGGCTTTTCACTTTATACCAAGTGACGGGACAGGGCTGGGAGAACTGTCACTGTTTTCAGTGCTCGGAGACTTGAAGAAAAAAAAAGCGTTGAGAACCACTGCCCTACGCAATATCACACGCCGCCACGAGTTCTGAGAATGTAAAAGAATCACAACAGTACAATGGTCTACTTTCTCCCATCTTTAACCAAATATAGGACATAATCACGACATAGTTGTGATCTATCTATCTATCTATCTATCTATCTATCTATCTATCTATCTATCTATCTATCTATCTATCTATCTATCTATCTATCTATCTATCTATCTATCTATCTGCCTGCCTGGTTGCCTGTCTGACTGTCTGTCTGTTTAGTATACTGGACTACTGTTCAATCTTGGATGGTTGTTCCATGTCAGACATGAAAAAACTTTGACTATACTCATTTCAGAAACAAGCAGTGAAGCTTGCAGGCAACAAACATGTAGCACATATTACAAATAAGGACAAACATCTCGACATTTTACCCCTGAAAGAAAAGAGCTTTTTGTTCAACAAGGCTAAATAAGTCACACAATTCTATTGCGCAATGCTCCGCCATATTTGTAGTCATTCAAAGTTCAAAATCGGCTTCATTGCATTTGGGACAATCTCATATATGCTCCACCGCATGTCGCAGCATCCATCCAGGAGTATATTTGGTAATAGTTCATGTCAAATGTTGGTTGTTTACGATGCGTTTTCTACCACACAGTTCAGATTTCCTGCCAGCACCTGTAATTTGTCCTAGCTCCAGCAGTCTCTTCACAGCTACATTGTTCTTCCATTTCCGCTCTTTATTTTCCCGCAGTCTGTCCAATACAACCTTAGCAATGTCCCCCTTGCCCATTGTCAGTCTGCCATTTATTTAAGCCTGTCCAGCAAGTCTGTCTGCCACATCACTGCCATGTACTCCCACATGCCACGGACAGTAAAGCCATGACTGGCTTAACAGATGAACCCATTCTTTTCGGAGCAAATTCTTCTGAATCTTATGAAACATAATCTGCGAATCCATCACAATGACGCCATTAACCACATCATAAGCAACTAACCATTCCATTGCAGCCGACACAGCCTCAGTTTCCATTCGCACGCTTGAAGTGATGACTTCAAAAGTTCCTGAACCCTGTGCCACTACTCTTCAATTGCCGTAGGCAACAAAACCCCAACTCATGTAAAATTCACAAGTAAACTCATGTAAAACTTACAATATTCTTTTGTATAATTTCAAACTTTGTCAATAACTGTCTAAGATCGAATATATGCCTCCCTGATACGTATAAGTGTATATATTTATTTACATCTATATATGTATAAATGGATGGTGTATATGTGTATGTATGTTCCAGCATAATTCTAGAACGCGTGGAGCAATTTCAACCAAACTTGATACACATATGACTTACAATCGGGAGAAAAGTACTGTAAGGGTAATACGTCCCTAGCACCCATGGGGGGCCTGGGGGTGGGGTGGGATGGGGTGACATGTAAAAGTAATCGAAAACGACCGATATTAGTGTCCAGTTCATAGTTTTCGGGGTCGCTGAGATGAATGGTGACATTCCCGATGCCGTTTACATCCAAGTTCAGCCCCCATCCGCATGGCCCGGGGGGAGGTGAGAGGGGGTGAAAATTCGGGTGGGATCTCCAATTATTTTACTACGGAACCTCGATACGCCAAAACTTTGCAACGTCACAAGGTTGTGTGTAAAGAAGATGCTGGGCAATACAGTTGAAGCGACTATCTTAACAGGACAGTTTTTATCCCAGGGATACCAATCATTCCGACGGATCTCCCTATTAACTTTAAGAGGTTGCAATTTCCAGTGAGACTTGCCTTCTCGATTATGATCAACAAGTCACAAGGGCAGTCTACACGTTATAGAGTAAAGTCTTTTACAAATTCACTATAGTATTAATTTAACAACAACAACAAAACTTGATTATATACATTTTTAGTTTCACCTCCAGGAGCAAGAATAAATAATTTCTTGGGAGAACTCCTCCTCCCCCTTGAGCAAGCAATATAAGGTTGTCCGTGGGAGAAACATGGCGATCTCAAATCCGCTCCGCAGTATTAATAACTAATAAATTCCCGAGCAACGCCGGGTAATCAGCTAGTATGTAAAAAAAAAAAAGAAGGCAAAATTCCCGTTTCCATGCCATTAAGGCATATTGGGGGATATGGTGTTAGGCCCGTATTTTCCATGACCGTCGGTACATGAAAGTGTGATGTGGTCAGTATCACGTCTGGCCGCTTTACCTTACCACATTTCTCTGGTATCCATTTTTAGAGCTGGGTATACCCCCTTTGGCCTTTTTGGTGTGCACCAGAAAAAAAAAATCCAGATTAATAGTTTTGTGAGTGAGTGAGTGAAAAAAATACATTCTGAATGCCCTTGATAGGAATTACTGCTACAAGAGAGAGAAAGAGAGAGAGAGAGAGAGAGAGAGAGAGAGAAGAGAGAGAACAGACCAAACATAAAAAAAAAACCCTTAGAGAGCAGACTCCTGCCAGCACTCACATTACAGAAAATGATGACGATATTGATGACGGCGACAATATTAACAGTGATTATGATGACACAGTAGTGACGATATTTCCTTATAAACAGAGCTTACCTGGAGAATCGCCAGAACAAAGCTCAAAGCGTAACTACCGACAAGGCACCAGAGCGCTCTGTTCTGTTTATTGTTCGGGTACAGCAGAACATCGACCAGGTCCCACAATCCTCTCCAGACAGAAATAGTTATAGGCTCGAACACAAACACGGTGAAAGCTGTGTCCAGCAGGAACTGTCTCGACCATCCTGGCTGAAAATGTAAATTGTCCTGCTAGTTTTGCTTTCAAAGAAACAATAAACTTAACGCAGGAAGACAATAAGTGGAGACTAGCTCGGGGTTTAGAAAAAGTGGATACGCAGAACTCGCTACAGAATTTTCGCAGTCATAAAACACGCTACATAAATTATTCACTGAAATTTATTACCCGCTATAATAATTTCGCTCTAAAAATACCTACTACAAACGTACCTGGCTACAACATTATTTCGATACATTAGTAGCTTGATATAGTATTAATTCGCTACAATAGTAGGATCTCTTTACAAAAATATATTTGTTACAAGGATCTTATCTTCTACACTGTTTTAATTACACTAGTTGTTATTTTGTAATACACAGAAGCATCATGAATACTATGTGTAAAAATATCGACACAGCCATAAATGATAAAATAGAAAAAAAATTAATTTGCTTAAACATGGTTTTGTTCTTTAGTTTGGAGTTTGCAATTTTAAACTACAGTTAAACAAATATTTCTTCTCCTAATAAAATATGGCTGATGTGTTGTTTGATTACAAAAATGTTTATGTAATCTTAGCCATTGTTCAGTAGAATTAGAGTTAATTATGCATAAGTAAGAGAGATACACAATGCGAGCCCTATGTGACGTTTAACGGCACGAGAAGGATGTTAGATGCTAAAAAGACAGATATAATCAAAGTTCACTTACCGTTACTGAGAGGAATGTAGCCATCTTGTAATGACAACAGTGATTCACGTCGACGGAGACTGTAGTAGGCGAATACAGAACAGAACGGTGGCCTCTCAATAGAAACAAGACAAGGGTTGGCAGACAATACATCACTGCGGCACTTAATACATTGATGCCAGCGTAATAATCTTCTAGATCCCACACTCCGCGCCACTGATTTATGTTTGCAACGCTCATAATGTAACTAAATACCCTCATCAGAATATAGCGAGTGATCTTTCTGCGATTTGAAGAGAATTCTAGAACATTATCCTGGATAAGTGTGGCTACAGTGATTATTATAGACCCCAGCGTTGCAGAAAACCAGTAGGATACTTCCAAATTATTGACAAAGAAGTATCGATCACAGAGAATCCATGTGCTATACCAGTACGCAGATACTAATGGTCCAATCCACAGAAACGTTATTGCCATATCGAGGGCTGTCAGAAGTTTTGAAATAACTGCAGATCTTCTGGTTTTTCGCTGTTCCTCATTTGGTTCTTGATTGTTTTCTTCGTCAGTGGGCAGATTGTCTTTTGATGTTGACAAGTTATTAAGTGGTAGAAGAAGTGTCGCTTCATTTGCCAAAGATTTCCTTGGGTTGTTGGGCGGATTGAATAAAGTGTAAGCATCGTTTTTCCTGAATGACCATGGTGAGTGCCCAAAACCTAGATAAGAAACAGTTACAGTTTATAGGATATCATTGCAGACCATATCATTCTACTACAACAAAGCAGAGCTTTTCATTCAGCTACAAGCAGGCAGAGCATTTAATTCCGACACAACCAGGCAAATCAATTCATTCAGCTACAAGCAGGCAGAGCATTTAATTCCGATACAAGCAGGCAAATCAATTCATTCTGTTACAAGTAGGCAGAGCATTTAATTCCGACACAAGCAGGCAGATCAATTCATTCTGCTACAAGTAGGCAGAACTACTTTCGAGATTAAGAAAAAAAAAATTAGCCATAGAACGACATCAATTCGAACACAGTCAACAAGCCATTAGAAGAGAAGCTACAAATAGTTATGCTATATCCGGTTTGCCTTGAAAGCAAAATGATCTACATCAGTGATTCATAATTAACAAAAGATCGCGAACCCTTACTGTTTTAAAATCCAGACCATGGACCCCACATACTTTGGAAAAGTTTCAAATCTGTATGGCAGCTATGTGCTTTAAATGCAACATTTTTTTTTCTAGAAAATGTGAGTAACCTTTAATAAGTAAACGCTACACTACACTAAAAAACACAGTACAAACTTCGTGAATTTTCAAAATAATAATAATGTAGTTTAAAAAAATAGACAGCAATGAACATTCCTACTTGTTCTGACAAATGAACAGAATATGAAATGTGCGACAGCTAAACAACTTAAATATGGTGAAAGAAATCATGGCTCTTTTTATTCTGAGCAATCGTTTCCACATCTGGTTCAGTATTTCCTATTTTTAATCTCAAACCTGGACCAACATCAAGCCGATTCATGTGCTTGTTCTTTGTGTAATAATGTCGGAAACGTTTGTTCACAAAGGTTTGTGAAAAAAAAAAGGAACGAGATGCTTCAAAGCTTTTTCACCAACCTTCTCATAATCAGAAAAAAACATTCACTCAGAGTTGTCCAGTCAGCATTCTTTGAAATTTATTTTCCATGAACCATCACAAGATATGTTAAAAATTTCATTCCGGATTCTCCGAAGCATCGGTTATTAAACATTTCACAGTAAAAATTTTTTTAAAAAAAGAGACCTTGGGTTTTTGTCATGGACCCCCTCGGCAGATTCCACGGATCACCAGTTGGAAGTTCTTACAACCTATCGACTAAACCGTCACTTCAAAAGTGACCCAGAATCTCAACCACTCCTTTGTTGCCTTTTGTTTTCGGCGTATCTATATGTTTTTTGTGGGTTGTGGAGTGTTTCTGTGTCTGATATTATTATTATTATTACTATTATTATTATTATTATTATTATTATTATTATTATTATCTTAGGATCAGAGAAGACTGAATAAAAGAAAGCTCCGTCACGACACGCTTTCCAAGATACTGTTTGTAACACCATTCGTTTCTCCTGGAAAGATGATGTGATGGCGACGGGCGTACTACACGCTATGATCTAGTGGAACAATTCTTGATATTTCGGACTTAATTCCCGCATGGATAGTAACCTAGAGATATTACCTAGACGCGATTGACAGGACCTCTTCAAAATATAATCTTATTGTGAAATTCTATCCAGGTTTAACGGATTATTCAAAGCTTTAGAGCTAATGAATGGAGTGTAACCTAATGTCGAGCACCGGGAGCGCGAGCACGTGTCCGAAATAGCCCTCTTATCCGGGACCACCTGGGCTCTCAAAGACGGAGTGTGTTGGCTGCGGCGCAGTACCCGGGTAAAAAAGAACATACACGAATTTACGAAGTTAAGAATGGTCATTATCTTCGCCACGGGTAGAATATAGCCAACGATCACCATAATTCACAGGAATTTACAGCACATCCATAGGCACAACTAAACAAGACACCGCTCGGCCATTGCCTCTATTTACACTGATCCAAGCCAATGCTTCAATATCTATCTATATATCCCCCCGAAACCGACTACCAATTGAGTGAACGGTGACTCTTCGGTCAAGGTCGTACACCCCTCGATCTAAGCGTGCATCGTCCACACTGGCTTCGTCCCGGCCGTTCTCCAGCGCGAAGGACAAGAGATGAATCCCACTCCTTAAAACAACCAGCTAAGTACCATGCGGGCCTGAGGCGAGAGACATGGCCAGAGGACACAAGCTTGGGGGAAAAGCTTTGGGGCTCCTGTCAGGATCTGGAGAGGCCTGCGAGCTTTGCTATGTCGACAGGGATCAGAATCTGATGTGACGAACAACCTCGAACGCAGAAGAAGAAGAAGATATTAAAGCTTTGCTAACGGATAAAGTCTGCTGCTTCTCTAGCCGTGAATCTTGCCCGGAAAAAATCCTGTTTATTAGGCAAGATAACCAATATAGTAAACCACCCTTTAGATTTGATTTCTTTATTCTAAAATCTGTCCGTACACCAGTCTCATTGATTACGGGCAATATGAAGATATATCATACAGAAATATTCATCAATACATTTTCACTAAGTATTCAATGTTCCAGCTTTTCTTTCTTACGGCGCTTCATACTTTTTTGTTATACTAACCTTCTACAAGTAAAGTATACTAACGCCTTGCTATAATGCATGTGTGTGTGTGTGTGTGTGTGTGTGGTGGGGTGGGGTGGGGTGGTTTATGTATGTATACGTATAGGATCTTTGTTGGAATTCACATCAGATGTCCAACAAAACAAATACATTTTTTTTAAAAGCCCGTATAGACAGGGGATGAAGCCGCTAACTTATTTGGCAATCAGCGACCTATAGCCGACATGCTAGCGTCAGGGTTGGCAACCATAGTCGGCCAAGAACCTGTCTCACCTCTTCGTTGGTATCTCTGGTAACAGGCCTTAGCCTGGTTAGCGGAGCAGGGGTCGCCATAACCCTCATGGTGGTGGAGTTTGTTAAAGAAGTGTTGTACCCCCCCCCCCACTTTTTTTTTAGCTTCACCCAGAGACTGAAAAAAAAATAGCTGCCATAACCCGCTCCCAAGAAGACACGATGCTCTGCCTCAACATCTTCATCGCATCGGATGCAAAGAACTTCAGCACGCAGTTTCAGGGAGAATGAAGAAGAAGAAGAAGAAGACCCATATAGATAACCTACCTCTGAAATGTGAGATTTCTGGCAGTGAGTATTGAAAAGTAGTATTGCTATCTTCCCCGTATGTGCTTGTGGACGTTCCGTGAGCAGATGTTTTCAGCGAGGGAACTTTGGGCATCTTTATAAAACTTGATACATTATGCCGGGGCAGAATGTGAGATGTTTCCATACAAAGCTCTTCATCCTTATGTGTGTCCATGTCTTGACTTTACCCTACAACAGTAAATACATAAATAATTTGAAAAAAAAGATTATTAAATAATGGACAGAACATGTAGTACGTGTTAATAAATGACTCACTATAGCAAAATCAGCAGTTAAAATATACTTCTGGTCTGATAGCTGGTCCATGTTCTCTTTATTCCTTCTATTTAAATTCTTATATTAATATCCTTTCCGTGCTGTTAAACGTCACATAGGGCTCGCAAAGTAGTTCGCCAAATTTCTTTGGCGAGTCTTTCAACCTTATCGAGGTTCTATTTAAATTACTAAACTCTTAATTAAACTCTATTGTCGTGTCGCTGTCTGTGTCCGAGTTCTGTGCAGTCCGTGTTCGATTTCTGCCTGGTTTGTCTTCAGACTTGGCTTTCATGCTATCTTATCCCCTTTGAGGGTGAAGGTGTCTTCTGGTCAGGTTGTCGCGTCTCGGCTAATCCAGTCTGATAACATCTGTTGAATAATCATCCTGTTCGCAAGCCTATTAGTTTTCTTATGAATACAATTTAGCAACAACAGTCTAAAATAAATAACTTACCTTGTTTATGTAATTTATTATTATTATTACAATTATTATTATCATTAGAAAATGACTTATATAGAATACTGAAATGTGTGAAGGTTTTTAATTTAACACTGAATGGCAAGTGAGTGTCCAAGGGGAACAGGCGAGTTATCGATGGATTCACTAAAACCCTGAAAAGTTAGTAACCATTGATCTGCGTTATTTTACTAGAAGTTTTGTTAAATTGACCTCCCTTTATAAGTTACGTAAGGGTAACCCTTTTATGCCTTAGAGGCACATAAGAATATGGCGTTAGTGCTCACATTTTCCTTGACCTGTCAGCACACTAGAGGGTGAAGTGGTCATTATCTTACATGGCCGCCTTTCCTTCCCCAACTCCAGAAGAAATCTGGTACCCATTTCTACAGCCTGGGTATAAGTTATGAAAGATTATTTTTGGTTCTTTCCCTTTAAAGCCCTTTCATTCTGTCACCACAGAACAACACGGGCAGTGTTGGTAGATATTGCACATCAATGTGAATCAAATGTTCAGAGTGATATTTAGCCAAAGTCTAAATAAAATTATAATTATCCAATTTTTAACCTAACCCATATTTTTTAAAATTATAAAGTAACTTCCTTCTAGTTTCTTTCTATCAAAATTTCTCATAAAAATTGATTCTGACAGTATGTAAAGTAATTCCGGAATGAAAGAGTTAAGCTGTGCTCGCTCTTTTACTGTGCGCATTGCTCATCAATATTTTCAAACACGTAGGGGCATCGTAATAAATATACTATTATACCTGCGTCCACTAATTCGGATGATTTACTCTTTTAAGTGATCTTAAGCTGTAAGGTTGCTAGTTCATAACCCCCGTAACCTCTTTCATGTTTGAATGTGTGCTTATTTTATAAGTGTGATTTTTGAATTTTATTTTGTCGTTTGTTATGGACGTAAATTCTGAAATTAAAAAGAATTCTTTAAAAAAATCCCATAACATAAGAAATAATCTTTTCAATGGAAAATAGATGTATACCTTATTAATACACGTTCGTATTCCAAAAGAATTCATTTAAAAGATGTGCATCATCATCATTTTAAAACAATATGAAATAGAATAGTTGACTAATGGAGATAATCAGTACACACTGGACTGGAAGCAACGACACCACACGACCACAAAGAACCACAACCCTATATTCATAAAGTCAACTTATCTCAGAAGTTATTGAGTCCTCATGTGATTCCAGCACTTCCGGTGAATCAGACTGTGCTAATCTTCTTGAAGTATATCTACATCATTATTAAACCAACTCTGGTATGGAATTTGACAAGACTGGCGGCTTGGTTGCCTCATTGGTTAGGCGCTTGGTTTACTAATCCGGTGGTACCGGGTTCAAGTCCCAGCATTGGGGAATTTTATCAGGTACCATCGCACCTAACAAGGCCCCGGGATCCACCCAGCCTCTAAAAATGGGTAACAGAGAAATCTGGGAAGGTAAATGAGCGCAGACGTGATACTGACCACATCACACCTTTCATGTGCCGACGGTCCTGGAAATATCGGCCTGACACCTATTCCCAATATGGCACTAAAACGGGAATTTTACCTTACCTTACTTAGCTGGAAAAATTAGAAAATAAAATGAGAATATGAGAGGATGAAGTGGAAACTGAAGTGCTCACCTCTCTTTAAGTATATCAATGCTAAGATCTGTGTTGCTCTATAATGTATTTCTTATGCATATAACATGTCGATGATTGTGACTGATACACCTAACGTGAGCACTACGTGTGAAAGATGCATGTAAGAGTAGCTCAAGATAAAACTGATTTTAGTGAAGTAGAGATATCGCATGTATTGCACTATTATTTTGTCATTTCTGTTGTTGTTTGGGTAGAGGTTCCCAGAATTTCCTGGGCTACTGCCCCCTGACTTCCCAAGCCACATCCATAGCGCTCACTAAAACCATTTTCGTTTTCATTTATTCTGAAGTCCCCTGCCACTCCCTTTTCCTTCAAACTCCACCCCCGATCTTCCCAGCCACCCCGCCTCCTGGAGGGCGGCATGACCTACTTTGGAAACCGCTGTTCTTGATAAAGGTATTTTGCTGAAATATTGGATTGTTATGGTTAGTTTTTCATTTCTGTGTGCTTATCTTATTATTTACTCCTGTCCTTTCTGTCCCTGTTCTTTCTTGTTCCTGTCTTGTTTGTGGAAATAAACCACAAACATCTTGTCTGTCTGTCTGTATCACAGACACTGTGTAGATGCACTCTCAGACATAGTTTCTCACAAGTTAAAACTAAGTACTCTTTTTCTACTTTCATTTGTTGTATACCATTGACGTGAATTTATATGTTCTCTTCTTTTCCTATCACTTTGTCTTTCATGTTTTTGTATGATGAGGGTGTGAACTGAAACATTACAACTGTGTGATCGTTAATAAATAAACTACTTTTGTTTGAAATAGTCTTAACATCTTGCTACACAGCTTAACTGCAGTGGCTTTGTGTATAATTATAGTTTTATAGATCATCATCATCATCATCATTGAGAGCATAGGCCACGGATAAAGGCTCTCCGGTCATCCCTGTTCTTGGAATTATTCTCTTCTTCCTTCCAAGTGTATCCCTTGTCTCTGAGCACTGCCATAATTTCTCTTCTCCAAGTGAGTCTGAGTCTTCCTCGTTTTCTATTTCCTTGAGGATTCCATGTCAGTGCCTGTCTTGTTATACTGGTGTCGGGTTTCCACAGGGTGTGGCCAATCTACCTCCATTTCCTAGACATGATTTGTAGGTTCATACGTAGGTTCTTGTCCTGCCCTTTCCCAGACCTCCTCTTTCCTGATCTTGTCCTGTTTTATAGAAACTTATATCTAAAAACTATTCGTGTGGTAGATGAAGAAATAGTAACTGATAAATGGAGTAATTTTTTTCTTCTTTATCTTCTCTTTGATGTTTTCCCTCAGAAGGCGTTGTGTTACCTCGGATTGGCGGGGTTTTATTTGTTGTTACCAGGTTCTCCTCCCCTCTGCAATAATTATTTGTTTGATCAAACTAGCGACTCTTCCAGAGGCTTCACTAGAAGTAGAATAGGGTCTTGGCCAGCTATGATTGGCCGGTTTGACATAGGCAACCCGATATGAGTCGTTGACCGCTGTCTCACTGCATCTTCTCTCCCCTGGGTATCTAAGTACACGGGCTCTGACAGTGACTAACAAAGATAAGATCTACACATCCGCCGTAGATAATGTGTCAACAAACTATCAAGAACACTCACGCGTAGGCCAATACCAGCAGAAAAGAGACCCTCTATAGACCATCTGATAGGATTAATGGTTCCTTAACTGGAGTCCATAGACCCTCACGTGGTACATGGACGGATTTGTGAGGACACACAGACCAGTAAATGAATTTGCTCGATTTAAAAACAAATCTCTGGGTTCTGTTTACCGCTTTTTTTAAAACGAGGGATCCACAAATGTTCTTGGGCCATAAAGGGAGGTACAGGGGGAAAAAAACGTTAACAAGTACTGTTATGGGAGTATAATTACTTACAACACTCAGATAATACCAAAAATAGTATATAAATCATGTGACAACATATCACGTGATCTTCAAAGTTGACGCCTATCATGGCCAAGATTACTGCTTGTCTTCAGCTGATTCTGTTTCTGTGTGCAAGTGCAACTACAAAAGGGCATGCGCCGCCAAATGTCGTTTTTATTCTAGCGGACGATCTGGTATGGCTTTATTTAGGTTTGGTATTCCATTCACCACACACTGAAGAAATGAAACGGGCTCTCAGTAATGTATTGCTTGGCGCCGATGCTTCGTGTCCGCGGCTTTCCGAATACAGTAAAATCCCGTTTATAGTGGAGTCACGTTAATTAATAACGGACCAGCTCTGCAGGTGCCAGCCGCACTCACATATTATACAGAATAAATAAATTCTGCATATAGGGGACTTTGGATATAATGGATTAGTTTGCTAAATCCCCGTAAAAGTCCGTTATAATAAGATTTTACTGTAATAGGGAGCAGAACGTTTTGCCCTTCTGCCCAAAGATGAGACGACGATGACGATGACGACAGCATGGCTTCTTTTATTTCCTGGGGTATGCACAGAAAGACACATTGATCTATATAAAGTACACAATAATGTATGTATAATATTTATTGATTTGTATCCCTATGTGCCTCTAAGGCATGACAGGATTACCTTTACATTACCTTTACTTATGCGGCACATATTGATCTATATATAGTACACATTGATCTACACATTGATCTAGGTATAATATGCATTGATCTAATATAGTACACATTGATCTAGGTATAATATTCATTGATCTAATATAGTACACATTGATCTAGGTATAATATTCATTGATCTAATATAGTACACATTGATCTAGGTATAATATTCATTGATCTAATATAGTACACATTGATCTAGGTATAATATTCATTGATCTAATATAGTACACATTGATCTAGGTATAATATTCATTGATCTAATATAGTACACATTGATCTAGGTATAATATTCATTGATCTAATATAGTACACATTGATCTAGGTATAGTATTCATTGATCTAATATAGTACACATTGATCTACACATTGATCAGTCTATTAATACTAGGGATGGGATGATGTAGGATTCCATGGCTCAGAGATCAAGACCCCTAACATTGATAGACTGGCTCATGAAGGTGTGATACTAGATAACTACTATGTCCAGCCATTGTGTACTCCAACACGGGGAGCTGTCTTGACAGGGAGATACCCAATACATACAGGTGAATAACATAGACATACATACAGGTGAATAACATAGACATACATACAGGTGAATAACATAGACATCCACATATACATACAGGTGAATAACATAGACATCCACACATTCATACAGGTGAATAACACAGGCATCCACACATACATACAGGTAAAGAACATATATGTACACACATATGTATAAATGAAGAACATACACAGTACATACAGATGAAGAACAGAGTCATAGACAATACATGCAGGCTTGAAGAACATAGACATACACAATAAACACAGGTGAAGAACATAGACATACATGATACACACAGGTGAAGAACATGAACATACACAATACACATAGGTGAAGAAAATATACAATACATACAGGTGAAGAACATAGACATACACAAAACACACAGGTGAAGAACATGGACTTACACAATACACACAGGTGAAGAAAATATACAATACATACAGGCAAAAAACATACACAATACATGCAGGTGAAGAACATATGCAGTACATACAGGTGAAGAACATAGATATACAGAATACATACACATGAAGAACATAGACATAAAGACATACATAAAGGTGAAGAACATAGACATGCACATGTAAATATAGATGCAGAACATAGATAAACATATGTACACACAGATGAAGAACATAGACATACACAGTACATACAGGTGAAGAATACAGACATACACAGGTGAAAAACATAGTGATGTGCAATATGCAAAGATGAATTCATACAGTACACACACATGAAGAACATACAGAGTACAAACAGAAGGAAAACATGCACACATGTCTGATGCTCACAGGTAAAGAACATACACAATACATACTGGTAAAGAAATACTTCTTCTTCTTCAGCTTTCCGAACCATTAAGGCTCATTGCTGCAAATAAAGTTTGCCTCCATTCCTCTCTATTCTAAATTTTCTCTCTCCAGTTGGTGACACCAGTTTCTTTTATATCCTCTTCTATGTTGTCTTTCCATCTCTGTCTTAGTCTACGACTTAGTCTTGTTTCTCTCATCTCTTGTGCATGCACCATTTTTGTTTGTCTGTTCTGTTCCATTCTTTCTACATGCCCCAGCCAGCATAGTCTGCTCAGCTTCAAGACATTTATAATTCATTGGGATTTAAATAAGCTGTTCAGATCAGTGTTCTTTCTAGCTTTCCATTCTCCACTGTTGGTATCCTCTATAGGCCCAAAGATTCTTCTTAAGATCTTGTTCTCAAAGATCTGCAGTTGTTGTTCATCTTTCTTTGTTGCACTCCATGTTTCTGATCTGTACATGATGGCTGGTCTTTTTTTGTAGATTGTTGTTTTGGTGTTTTGGGACAGGATTTTGGATTTTAACAGGTGTTGCAAGGCAAAGTATATTTTATTCCCTATCTGTACTCTGATTTTAATTTCCTCGCTTACTGTGTTGCTTCTATTGAAGGTTGTGCCTAGATATTTGTATGTTTCTGCTTTCCTAATAATCATCTCTCCAACATTTATATAATCTGGATCATTCTGCCTCTGGTCTCTTGATATCTTTATATACTCTGTCTTATCTTGGAAAGATAATCTGTCTTATCTTGTAAAGATGTACTCTTTATCTTGTAAAGATATATTCTGCCTTATCTTGTAAAGATGTAAAGAACATACACAATGCAAAAATGCACAATACACACTAGTGAAGAACTTACACAATGCACATACACAATACAAAGATGAAGAATATTGAAGCTGTATTCTTCAAAGATGTCCTATATTTTAATGTAATATTGTTTTAAAATATCTATTGAAAAACGCATTGTATAAATGTGAAGAATGGTGTCAAGAGATCTTGACCAAATGAGATAATACCACATTAAGCTTTCAAGCAAGCCACAATAACTGACTTACCATCCAGCACCTTGCCCTTGCTTCAAGATCATCACAGCTTCAGCTGCTTACAGCAGCAGTTTGCATTTTCATTAAAAATGGATAAGGAGGAGATTGCAAGAGCCACTTTGAACAGGCAGCATATGGAGGATGATATCGGGTTGAATGACAACAATCACATCAGGAGGATGATTGAATTGGGGGAGGAAAGGGGAAGTGGACGTTTTTCCAATAGAAGTGGTTTAGTGCACATTATCCTCAACTAGTGTGGCTACATCAGCAGGTGCACGCTTTAGTGGTTGTTGGAATGGAAGGCGGAGCACATACTGGAATGCCTGGGGTGGGGGGATGCCAGTCTCTGATTACAGATTACGGATTTGTATTTTCAAGAAGGTCAGACCAAGATAATGGCCATCACTATAAGAAACTGAAGCATCGTGCTTGTCTTTCTTTCATTTTCTGTTGATATTTTTCATGTAATAAATTTAAGCAATCTGAAAGTTTTTCTGTCAGGTAACTCTGGTATTAATACAGTGGTTCCCAAAAAATTTTTCAATTTGTGGAATGCTAAAGCTGATGATAACTTGGCCACACAACCCTTGCCACTTGGTGTTAGTTAAAATTTTTTTACATTTTCAGTATTCCACAAGAGCTAGTTACTACAGATCTCCATCTGACACTTTTTGAACTCATCTGGGGTCGGGGGGGGGGGGCACAGTTTAGGAAGCAAATGTAAACAGATTTGTTGCATTATATTTTGATGGATTTTCTGTTAAGTTATTCTTGTGTTAACAGATTATGACATTATGTTTTGAATTTTTTTTTCTGTTAGGTTATCCCTGTGTTAATAGATTTATGACGTGTACTGAGACTGTGTATTATATTATCCTTGTGTTAATAGATTTGTGACATGATCTGAGACTGTGTATTATATTATCCTTGTGTTGATAGATTTGTGACATATTCTGAGACTGTGTATTATATTATCCTAGTGTTAATAGATTTGTAACATGTTCTGAGGCTGTATTATATTATCCTAGTGTTAATAGATTTGTAACATGTTCTGAGGCTGTATTATATTATCCTAGTGTTAATAGATTTGTAACATGTTCTGAGACTTTATTATATTATCCTTTTGTTAATAGATTTGTGACATGTTCTGAGACTGTATTATGTTATCCTTGTGTTAATAGATTTGTGACATGTTCTGAGACTGTGTATTATATTATCCTTATGTTAATAGATTTGTGACATGTTCTGAGACTGTATTATGTTATCCTTGTGTTAATAGATTTGTGACATGTTCTGAGACTGTGTATTATATTATCCTTGTGTTAATAGATTTGTGACATGTTCTGAGACTGTGTATTATATTATCCTTGTGTTAATAGATTTGTGACATGTTCTGAGGCTGTACTCTTTTAACACTAGGCCTGCAGCATTACGTGATTGCTGGATCTCAGCCATATGGACTTCCACTGAATGAAACCACATTAGCCCAGCATCTGAAAACTCTAGGTTACACTACTCATGCGGTTGGAAAAGTGGGTACACTGATTATTGTACTTAGTTTTCTATGTTTAAATTTGGTAGTGAAATACACTTGTCTTTTCTTTTCTCTTTCCTCATATACCTTTCAAAGCTGAGAGGACAAACAGACATCTTGAAAGGTCTTGGCAATTTGCTTCATATTATTTGAGGTTTTTGTAATTTTGAAAGAGGCTGACCACATGAAACTCAAAAGAGAACATTGTTAAGAGATTGATTGATTGATTGATCTTTATTTCAAAAGGGTTAAGAATTGGGCACGCAGGCCCGTCTAACATTCTGCCCTATATCATACATCTTTCACTCTATTCCAGACATTCTACAAATATGCTGTTTATATAACAAACATAACTAACATTGAAGCTGAGAGACATAAAATAAAATACAACATTTATGTTTCGCTCTTAAACATTCACTCAGTACAGAAGTAACTACAGATAAATGACTATCTACTAAACAAAATTTTCGGGACTATTCAGAAAACACTTAATTGTATTCGGTGTCTGTAAGAGCAGTTTAAGATAACTTTTAAGTTTTATAATTCATGGAGGGAAAATTAGTAGGCACAAAATCCTTTGATGAAGTTGAAAAGCTTGCCAAAAACAGGAAAGCTTGGCAAACTATCATACAAGCCCTGTGTGACATTTAATAACACAGGAAGGATGTAAGATGTTAGATGTCATTTCCTCCATTCACCTCTTGCATGGATAGTCTCTCCTTCTGTTTCCTACCTCTTTTAGCCTGAATGTTTTCTGTGGTATACTGTGTGATGGTAGTTGTGTAATATGGCCAAACTATTTGACTTGTTGTTTTTAAACATAGTGTAATACTGGTATCTCTCCAACCCTTGCCCAGTGGGAGTCATTTCTAATTTTATCTCTTCTGTTACAATAGTATTCTCCTCAAGCATCTCATTTTTGTTGTGGTGTTTTTTTTCTTGTATTTTTAGCTGTTAGTATCCTTGTTTGATGCTGATAGCACAGAGCTGGGAGGAAGATAAATTATTATTGATACTTTTAGTTTGACATTATTGCTAGATTATATGTCCTTCTATGCACTGACAGCCATACTTCTCCATTCTCTTCCCTGATGTTTCAAGCCTGTAATGGTTTCCTTCCATTTTCAGTGACAGCTGATCAACACATTCGGATATATGGGTTTTTTTTTGTCCTCCCTCTTCTTTATCTTGTAAATTTTCCTGTGACTTCTCATTTCATGCATAGTAAGAAGTTGTAAAATGGTGTATACGGTATTTATTTTCAAATATATGGGTACTGACTATGATTTTTTCAGGTCAAAGGTATTCCAAAAGTTACATTTCACTTTCTGGAGGCCACTGTATGAAGATAAATGCAGCTACATGAAGAAAGTATATGTAAATTGTAGGAAGACAAATTTGTAGAGAAGCTTTCAAATTTTTAAATCATATACCATACATTATTTTGGACACACTAGAGGGCTCTGTAAGTAAGATGGCAGAATTAGGAGCAGAAAAGCCATTTTGTGTGCTGGATTTGATGAAAACCATTAGTGTTATAGCAATACAGTGGAGTTTTCAGGCACGTTTTGGAAAAGAACCACCTTCTCTTCTACCCACAATCTGTTAATGGCATTGCCAGAGATGGGTCACCTGTGTCCTCCAAAACATAGTGGGCATACACCTAAGTCATGTGAGAAGGTGGAGAAAAGTCATAAGGTGTATCAATGCATTCCATGAAAACTGCTTGAGTAAGGTAGTTGAGAGTTGCAGATGCTGAAGAGAACACTGTGGTTGTGTTTTATGAAAGCACCTTTGCATGTCCCTGTACAACCAGTGTATGCTTTAACAAGCAATGACAAAGTTATCAATCAATTTTGTATTGACTTTCAAAGCAAGATTGAGGAGGAGGATGTTATTTGCTATAAGGATAATTTTCAGTGATGAACTGACATTCCACTTTTGAATGGCAAGGTGATCAGTTATAATGCCCATGTTTGGAACACAGAAAATCCCCACCAGGCCATCAACCACCAGCAGGATTCACCAAGACTTCCTCTGAGGGTGAATGTTTTTGTACCATTTTGAGGCAGGATGTTTATGGCCTTCCTTCTTTGAGGAAGACTCTGTATGTCCTGTCTCAGCAGACTGGTTGATGCATCAGCTTCAGGAAGGCAGCCAAAGCTTCATTTTTCAGCAGGTTAGGGCACCTCATTGCTAGCACTGAGCTGTGTGTGCCTTTTAGAATGACCTGTGAATTTTTGGAAGAGCTGATAAAAATGACTCACATTTGTTGTGGCAGCCCCTTATATCTTCTGACCTGACACCTTGTGACTTTTCCCTGTGGGAGTACACTTAAAACAGTGTTTATGTACCCCCATTTTCACAGGATTTGAACATTCTGAAGCAGCAAATCATAGATGTCCTTGCATCTGTCACCTCACATATGCTATATATAAGCTGGGAGGATCTTTATTATCACATTGACATGTGTCATGTTACTAGTTAGGCTCACTTTGAGTCCCTGTAAGGTATGTCCAAGGATTTCTCTACAAAATAACACACACTTCCTCCAGGTAGTTGCATTTGTCTCCTTACAGTGGCATTCAGAAAGTGTAAAGAGACTTTTCAAACACCCTATGTTTTCTCCCAACCTTTTCTGCAAACTGGAACATGTATACATTTTTTTGTTTGTCGTTTTTTTATTTTTTAAACTAAAAAAAAATAGATAAACTCAAAATCTAAACTTGTTTGGCTGCTGTTATCAATTTTTACACAGATATAAGTCATTTATAAGTAAATATACTCATCATAAATGTCTGTATAGTAAGTAAATATACTCATCACAAATGCCTGTATAAGAGTTCAATACAGGCTGCAAATCTTATATTTCAAGAATTTATAATGTACATAGAAATATTGAGAGGAGCCATGCCACAGGGTCATGATCAAGATAAGAAACTCTGGGGATGCTACCAGAACCTGAGTAGTAATATAGCTTATTTGATACTTCAGTCATATTCATTCTAACAATTCCATGCTGTGACATTAGAAATTAAACTTTTTTTTTATTATTCCAGCGAAATTAAACTTGATCCTAACATTCTTGTTTCAGTGGCATCTAGGTTTCTGCTCAAAAGGATACCTGCCAGAAAACCGTGGCTTCGACACTCACTTTGGTTATTATTTGGGCCTCAGCGACTTTTTTGATCACTATGGTCATGATGGTGTAAGTTCAAGTTTTTTGCTTTCATTTCTTGTCTTCTTCCTTAACAATCTTGAATGTCAAGTTGAGAATCCTTGAAGAACAAAGCAGTCCACCTTAGGTAATTAGCATTACCAAACACCTTGGTCTAGATCAGTGTTGGTGATGGTCATGTGTGTTATTTTTGGTTCTCATGTGTGGGACAGTCTTGCAACAGATGCTGAGCTGTCATTTTTCCAGTGCCACAGGTGCACTTATATTTTGTGACTATCTTCAGTTTGTTGTACATGTGATATCTTAGTCTGCTGTAGCCGTTGTGGAGTCTGATTTTTTTTTTTTACCTGTTCTTTGTGTGCCCAGGTTGATGTTAGGAATGTGCTTTCATGCATGAATCCATAAATTTCTTAATAAAATTTTTATAAACTTTAATCCACTGTTATGATCTCTACAATAGTTATAGGTGAGGAATTTAATACAAAAATATAAAAGAGACATGGGGATGTTTATATGTCAGCAGTGAGAAAATTTTTTTTTTTTATTAGCCAGTAGAACTTTGAAGAATTACCATAGGATCATGCCATATGACGAGTCATTGCATGAAAGTGCTGTGTTATTGTGTTATTTGAAGAGTAAATAGTTCCAAGTTAAAAATTCAGACTCCAGCTTCATTGCATTGGAACTGCTTCATATATGCTCTGCTGCATGCCACAGCATCCATCCAAGAGTTCATTCATTCATTCATTTGCATGTCCCTTGTGGAACTTTGCCTCCCTAACAGCACTCCTGTAGGCCTCTCGGTTGTGAGCAAGATGGCCTGCTGCTGATGCATCCATTTGCAGATCATCAACGATGTCTTACAGCCATCTTCGCCTTAGTCTTCCTCTCTTTCTTTTTCCCTTCCAAGACGGTTTTCTCTAGATTATCATGACGTTTAATATGTCCAAAATATTTAGGTTTTCTCTCTTTAATCCTCTTTACTAGCCAGCCTTCTTCAAAATTAAGTTCTTGTAGTATGGATATATTTGTTATTTTTTGTGTCCATGATATTTGAAGAACTCTTCTGTAGCATTTACATTCAAAGGCATTTATGTGTTTCTCAGCTGTTTTGTTAAGTGTCCAGGTCTCACGGGCATACTTTGCGATGGGAAAGATGCATGCCCTTAAAAATCTTATTTTTGTAGTTCTGTCTGTTCCTCTCCACAGATTCTTTAGTTGTTTTACTTTCTGAAGAGTGATAGATGTCCTCCTTTAAATTTCCCTCATTGGATCTCCTTTATTAGTTAGTAGTGATCCAATATATTCAAAACTCTCCACTTCTTCCAGTTTTTCCTCATTGATACATATATCAGCTGCTTTGTTTGTTTTGTCAGTTGTCATCGATTTAGTTTTCTTTGCATTAAGATAGAGGTTTTGCTCTTCGCTTTTCTTATGAACTGACATAATTTGTTTTTCCATTTCTTTTTGTGTTGTGGACAGTATTACTGTGCCATCAGCATATCTAATCTCTGGTATTTTATAACCTCCAATTGTTATGGCATCACAATATTCTTTGTCTACATCTTCTGTAACATTCCGCATTATATTTTCAGTATACAAGTTAAATAAGTAAGGTGACAATATGTACCCCTGATGGAATCCCTTGTTTTATGTCAAACCAAGTTGTTGGTTCACCATTTATTCTAACTGCTGCTTGTTGGTCTAGATACAACAGTGATGTTAATTGATCAAATGTGTTGGAAATCCATTTTTTCCATTATTTCTCAAAGTTTCTGATGTTATACACAATGAAATGCCTTTGAGTAGTCCATAAAGGATAAATATAGATTCACATTAAACTCTCTGCATTTCTCTATTATTAATCTTATATTGAATATATGATCTCTTGATCCAAGAGTATGTTTGCTAATAGTTCCTGTTAAATGTTATTTGTTTACAGTGCATTTTCTACCACACAGTTTGGATTTCCTGCCATCACCTTTAATTTGTCCTAGCTCCAGCAGTTTCTTCAAATCTACATTGTTCTTCAATTTCCACTCTTCATTTTCCTCCAATCTGTCCAATACAGCTTTCCCAGTTGTCCCCCCTGTCTGCCATTTATTTTAGCTTGTCCTTGAAGAGAAAATGCAGGCCACAAACACAGAGATACCAGACTTTGTGTAACAAATATGGTTTGATGTTTTACTAAGGTTTTTTTTTTGGCAGTCAAACTAGGCATGCTAAAAATAGATGTAGATATACACACACAGATCAAGATAGATATCCAGTTAAGATATATCTAGAAAACTTCAAGCACATATGCACAGAGTCACTGCCATAAACTCATGGAAAATATCCTATTGAAATATCACATTGTTGTCTTGTTACAGATAGTAAAACTTATGACTACTATTTTTTTCCCACTTTTAGTTTAAGGAAAATATTTCTTTAAAATAGTGCTACACTAAAACTATAATGATCAAACAGTTCACTTCTTTTGAACGTTGAAATTCTGATGAGATTATTATTGGTGGCTGTGAACCCTTCACTGAAAAGTAATTTCTTTGATGCCACAGGGTTACATGGGTTATGACCTTCACTATAATGGTCAGACAGTGTGGAACCAGAGTGAGGTCTACTCAACAGAAATATTCACAGCTCGGGCAAACGCCATCATCCGGTCACATGACAAATCAAAGGTGGGTTCAAAACTAGGAACATAAAAGTATAAATTTTCAGTTTATAATTATAGATTCTGGTGGCCTGGTTGGCAGAGTGGTTAGATGCTCAGTTTACTAATCTGGTATTACTGGGTTCAAGTCCCAGCATTTGGGATGTTCTTTGGTATTACTACACCAAAATGGCCCTGGGGTCCACCCAGGTTCTAAAAATGGGTACCAGAGAAGTCTGGGAAGGTAAATGTGACCAGGTGTGATACTGGCCACATCAGACTTTCATGTGCTGAAGGTCTTGGAAATACAAGTCTATCACCAGATACCCAATATGCCTTAATGGCATGGAAACAGGGATTGTACCTTAACTCTTTCCGTACCACGTATAAAAACACGGACGTTACGTTGGTACTGATGATGATGGTACATGGCCGAGCGGGTGTTTTCATATAAGGGGGTCCCTCTATAAAATTCATTGTAACAAACAAACTCCTTCATCAACACGTGTGTATCTCATATTAAAATAAGTGGAAATGAAAGAAGATTCCATAAATGAAGTTATTTATCATTTAAAAAAAACAAAGAATAGAAAAAAAACAACTGTTCTGAAAAGATCGAACGATTTTTTGGCGCTAAAAATATTTTTTAGGGCTGAGCACTAAAATCAAAGTTTTACATACCTGAAATGTGCCAGAATCCAATGCAGAATGTTTATTCCGGAACCGAAACATCGATAATTGCGGATTCTTTTGATATCCAATAAATCTAACAGGTCTACAGATGTGAAAAACACATTTAGTAAGCTAGGTCTAGTCGGTCAGTATGACCCTTCTACCAACCAACCTCGAAAAAAGTAGAAAAAGTTACATTGAAATCGATCCACTTCGTGATCTCCTTCCATTTCCAGCCTGCCCGGATGCTAAAATAGCGTAACTTTGGAGCAGAAGAGTTCTGGTTGGCTAAATGAAAAGTTGCATCAAGTTTTCAACGAAAAAAAAATCAGAATACTTAAAGGGTGGCGTGGGATCCGACGGTAAAACCGGAACTGGACTTAAAGGGTAGCGCGGTACGGGAAGAGTTGACCTAACTGTAGATTCTACCAGAACAGTGGAACAGCATTAAGTCTACAGCATTTTATTTATAGTCATTAATTGACAGTCTTAATTTTTTTGCTATTGTTTTATTATGTTGATCTATTAATTAAAGTTTAGTTTTGTTTAGCTGTCAAAACATTATTCATTTGGCAGGATTTTATACCACTAGTGCACTTTCTTTCTGTATGTAGATTTTTTTTATTGGTAATACAACCTTTACCCTTTTATGATGACTGTTTGTCCCATTATTTCTTCTCTTATGAAATAAATGTATGAATTTATCTATTGCTCTTCGGAAAATAAAACAACTAAAGAAGCTGTGGAGAGGAACAGACAAAACTACAAAATAAGATTTTTAAGGGCATGCATCTTTCCCATCGCAACATATGCCTGTGAGACCTAGACACTTAACAAAATAGCTGAGAAACACATAAACTCCTTTGAATGTAAATGCTACAGAAGAGTTCTTCAAATATCATGGACACAAAAAATAACAAATATATCCATACTACAAGAACGTGATACTGATGAGGACTGGCTAGTAAAGAAGATTAAAGAGAGAAAACTTAAATATTTTGGACACATTAAACATCATGATAATTTAGAGAAGACAATCTTGGAAGGCTGTATAATGAGAAGAAGAAAGAGAGAAAGACCAAGGCGAAGATGGCTGCAAGACATCGGTGATAATCTGAAAATGGACGCTTCAGCAGCAGGGCATCTTGCTTACAACCGACATGCCTACAGGAGAACTGTTAGAGAGGCAAAGTTCCACAAGTGACATGCAAATGATTGACTGATCAGTGCTTAATTGATTTGCATGGGTCTTTTGTACCAACGGTTCCCAACTTTTTATAATCCAAGGACTTATCCAACTACACATAAACTGTGGTCCA
The DNA here is from genome assembly GCA_009760885.1 of Achatina immaculata. Taxonomy (NCBI): domain Eukaryota; kingdom Metazoa; phylum Mollusca; class Gastropoda; order Stylommatophora; family Achatinidae; genus Lissachatina; species Lissachatina immaculata. The sequence continues at coordinate 10,615,343 of CM019715.1, forward strand.
TCATCTTATATATAATATTACAATGTATGATCCCTTATTTGTATTTATTCAGTTAATGGCAGTTAAAACCAAATCAGTAATACAACCATGGACCACCTGATTATGCTTCTAGAACCACTTTTGGTCCACAGACCACAGGTTGGGAACCACTGATTTATACAACTTCCTAGACTCATCAACTGATAATCAGCATAATAGAATGATGTCACTGGGAAACTTTCTTTATCTCTCTTGTTTCTAGTTATTATATCTTATCTCATATCTTATATCCTTCCCGTGCCATTAAACGTCACAAAGGGCTCGCAAGGTAGTTCGCCAGTTTTTCCTGTCTTCGGCGAGTCTTTCAACCTCATCAAGGGATTTTATGCCTATTAATTTGACCTCTCTTAACAGTGTCCTCTTCAGAGTTTCACACGGTCTGCCTCTTTTTCTCTGGCCTGTTATGTTCCATTTTATAGCTTGTTTTGGGATTCTCTGACTGTTTCTTCCTATCACGTGATCAGCATATGTCCATCTCCTTTTCCTAATCACCCATGAGACTGGTTGTTGTTCAGTCATCTGTCTTATCTCTTCATTGGTCTTGAATTCATTCCACTTGATGCCGAATATTTTCCTTAGCCATTTGTTTTCAAAAGAGTCTAATTTCTTTTCTATTTCTTTAGTTGTTTTCCAGCTTTCATATGCATAAATGAGGGTGGATATTACATTTGAATTGAATAGTCTTAACTTGTTTTTTGTGCTTATAACTTTTGAATTCCATATGTTCTCAAGATTCTTGAAGATTGATGCAGCTTTTGCAATTCTAATTTTAACTTCCTTTCTGGTGTCACCATCCTGGTCTATGTAGCTGCCAAGGTATGCAAATTGATTGACTTCTTCAATATCTATCCATTCTGTGTGAATTTTTCCATTTTGATTAATGGGAAGTTTCATTATTTTTCTTTTGTCCTTGTTAATTTCAAGTGCTATTTTGCTAGCCAGTGAAGACAGGCTATCTGTTTTTTTCTTGCATGGAACTCACATTGTTACTGATAAGAGTTATATCATCAGCAAAATCAAGATTTTCTAGTTGGGTCTCATGTACTCAGTCAATACCTGTGTTACCTGTTCTTATATCACACCTGACAAAATTACATTTTGTTTTGTTTTACATATAAAATATTAATTATTGTGAATGATTTATGTAACCATGTGATATTATTTTTTTTTCTTTATGGGAATTACTTTTTACTGATGTTAAAGTGGGTCTCTGTGTATATGTTTTTGTTTTTTAAAGTTCTGTAAAAGAAGAATAAGATCTATACTTTGAATATCCAGCAGTAACTGCAAGGGTGTCAGAAAATGTGAAGAAGAGATCCTCACCATCAGTTACCCTAAGGCTCCTTTCCCTGGATTTTCTATCATCCTCAACCTTTGTCTTTCTTCAGTCATCCACAAGTCAATGAATTTGATATCTACAAGAAGCCCATTCTACTGTCATGCAGCAACATTCAGCCTTGACCTGCTTAAGAATAACAATGAAAATGATGCATAAATTCATATCCTTCTAGGGGTAGACCCAAACTGAAACCATGGAAATCACCAGGACCAGATGGAGTGTCCAATGAAATGATCAAGAACCTGGGAATGGCAGCAATGGGAAAGCTGTTGGATATTTTCAATATGTGCTGGAGCACATGTAAGTTACCTCAAATCTGGAAGGAAGCAACCATGGTACCACTGCTAAAGCCAGGGAAAAACAGTGATATGGCCTACAGCTACAGACCAATCAGTCTCACTAGCTGCCTATGCAAAACGATGGAACGCATCATTGACCTGAGGCAAAAATGGTACCTAGAAAGTGAAAACCTCCTCATTCCACAACAAGCAGGATTTAGGCAGTACTACAGTACAGAAGATCAAGTGACCTATCTCTCTCAAGAGATTGAGGACGTATTCCAAGAGAAAAACCTTGTACTAGCAGCGTGGATAGACCTGAAGAAAGCCTTTGATAAAGTATGGAAAAAAAAGGTCTGTTGTGGAAACTAAGAAACTGCAATGTGAATGGAAGACTGTACAACTGGATAAAGTCCTATTTACACAGTAGAAGAGCTAGAGTAGTAATGGATGGACACAAAAGCCAGAAAGTATTGCTGTGACACAGTGTACCACAAGGAGGAGTTCTTTCACCTACACTATTCCTTGTATTCATTAATGACCTGGTCAAGGAACTTTCCTATGGAATCAAAGCATCACTGTATGCAGATGATCTGGTCATGTGGTGTACAGATGAATATGCAACAGTTGCTTCACAGAGACTTCAAAGAGCAGCAGACATCTTGACATCATGGACAAACAAATGGTGTGTAAGTATCAACACAGAGAAATCAAGTACCATTCTGTTCACTCTTTCATCTAAACAGAAAGCAGGTAAGATCCTTGTAAATGAAATATCCTTAAATATAGACAACCAACCCACTTACTTAAGAGTGACTCTTGACTCAAAACTGACCTGGAAGCAACACATCAACAGTGCAGAAGCAAAAGCCAGAAGAAAACTAGCCATATTAAGAAAATTGAGTGGAACCACATGGGGAGCTAGTGAAAGAATCCTCAAGAAAGTATATCAGCAAAGTATTCTACCACATTTAGAATATGGCTCAACATCTTTGTGCACAGCATCAAACACTACACTGCATAATCTAGACAAGGTACAAAATCAGTCACTACGGATTATCACAGGTGTCATGAGGTCCACACCAGTAGTAGAAATGTAGAAAATAGTTGGTGTTCAAGTGCTAAAAGAATGTATAGACACAAAGGAGAGAAATTCTTCAGCTCTGTAAGCCATCCCCTGAAGGAGAGATTCAATAACTTGGCACTAAGACAGCTTAAAAGAAGCAGCTTCATTCATCAGGCCAAGTATATGCGTAAGCTGATACCTGACCTTCCAACTGTAGTCGCTCCATTATCATCTGTACCAGAGCATGCACTATGGAAAGAAGCAGATTGTGCACAAATAACTATTCAAACTGAAGGGAAAGGTGTGCAGGTTGGTGAGATGCAAAGCAGTCTTGTAAGATCAACAGCTACACTTAGTGTGCTAGATGACAAAAATCCATGTGACATCTTGATATGTGTGTATACAGATGGATCTGCACACAATGCCATAAAGAATAGATGGGCAGGGGCACATATTGAATATCCAAACAACACCACTGATAAGATTTCCATACCCACTGGAAAATACTGCAACAACTATGATGCAGAAGTTAGGGCAATTATTGCTGCAGTTAAAAAACTATCAGACTCCAGAATTGATACATGTCCTGTAGTAATTCTCACAGATGCAAGATCAGTACTGGAAGCTCTTCAGTACTACCAGATCTTAAGGATACCTTGTCAAAAACTGGCTTACACCTTGCAGTGGATTCCCTTCCACTGTGGGATACCTGACAATGAGAAAGCTGACCGTCTGGCCATAGATGGCAACTGAAATGGCCAAACCTACAGGAAACCACAAACACCACCACATGATGACTATCACATGCTAAACAGAAAGGGATAAGTCACCATTTTCCATCTCCGAAAAGGACACTGCCGACTCTAAAGTCATATGTATACAAAGTTTAAGGTTGGTACTACTAATCTGTGTACATGTGCCCAGGTGCCCCAAACTGTGGAACATATCCTCCAAAACTGCACCAACTAAGAGACACTGAGAAATAATTACTGGCCCAGTGAAACCACTAAAGAAGATAATCTCTACTGTTCCGTACATGAATTACACAAAACAGTGAAATTTATCCAAGAGACAGGACTGCAGATATAGACAGGCAATGCGTATGAAGAAGAAGAAGAAGAAGAAGTACCCTTCTATGGGTAAAGGTTGTCAATAAATTTCCTTCACTGGCACTTTCAGGAACTTTTTCCTGCTGATTATTTACTTTTTATTTGAAGTATTCCAGTTTTTTTGGCCACTTTCAAAGAATTTTTTGCCATATTTTGTTTTCTGCACTTTCTTGCGTATTATAAGAATAAATTAACTTGAGTTGGAAATATTGATTCTGATATTTTTAAGAAAGAAAAGTTAAAGTTTTTTTTTTTTTTTTTAATTGACAAAGAAATATGATTGCCTGGTTACTTTTCCACAGCCTTTATTTTTGTATCTGGCCCACCAAGCTGTCCATGTTGGCAATGAAGAAGACAAAATCCAAGCTCCACAAAAATATGTGAACAGATTCCCTTACATTAAAAATTTAAAACGAAGAATGTTTGCAGGTAAGTTTAGTATGGAGAATATCTCATGTCCACTAATTTTTACATGGTTTTTAGTATTCTTGTCTTTTTATTTTTGCATATAGTGTGAAAAAAATGATATATAGTCATGCATAGGCTTACAAACGATTAAGTTACGGCCATTTGTACTTATTGTCAAGTTCCCATAGGGCTGGTTAATGTTTTGTGATTAATTTTATGATTAATTTCAAACATTTGCTTGCTCTGCATTCACTATCACTTCACCAGAAGACAAAAGAAGGAGACGAAAAAGCGTGTTGCATCATACAGTATGAGTTCTTCACATGTCATGGACACAAAAAAAAGAACAAATATATCCATACTACAAGAACTTAATATTGAAGAGGGCTGGCTAATAAAGAGAAAACTTAAATATTTTGGACACATTAAACGTCATGATAATCTAGATAAAACCATCTTGGAAGGGTACATAAGGGGAAAAAGAAAGAGAGGAAGACCAAAGCGAAGATGGCTTCAAGACATCGTTGATGTTCTGCAAATGGATGCATCAGCAGCAGGCCATCTTGCTTACAACCAAGAGGCCTACAGGAATGCTGTTAGGGAGACAAGGGACATGCAAATGAATGAATGAAAATGAATAAATAACAGTATAATAATTTATTTAATGAGTTGTGATTCATATTTTGTGAATAATTTTCGCACAGATACTGTGCTCATCTGCATTCTGTTAGTATTTTAAAATAGTGGTAAGCACATCTATTCATCTTGTAACATGTTAGTAGTTAACTGTACTTAGTTCCAAACATCTCCGTAAAACAACCAACATGTGGCCCGATGGCTAGTCCCTAATGCAGCTTTAAGTCAGCACATGGTTGTCTTTAGTAAAATAAAAGATTTTGATGTCTGAAAGTGCTTGATGAAGAAGAAGAATAAAGATTTTCTTATTTTCAGAACAGATTATTGATTGTTTTTGGTCACTGACAGAAATTCTTCATACCAATATTTGTTACTAAATATGACATTGTTTATAATTACTAACTTCAGACAAAAGTTCTTTGCACTTTTATTTGTTACTAAATGTTGTTTTTACAACATGACAAACATGGAACTGGTTTCTCATGTCTTTGGAATATGTCTAATACTGGTTTCAGGTTTCAGAATTCAGAATCCACTATCATTGTATTCAGGACACTACCATACACGGTTCTAAGGGCTATTATAGCCAGAGGTGGGGTAGGGGATATGCTCTCCACTCCAATTAAATGTCTCCAAGGCATGCATCTCAAATAGCCTCTGACAGTCCAAGTCCAGCTCCTGGCCTTCTTGTGGCAGAACTGTTTAAACTGACAGGAGAAGGAGTGAAAGGTGAATATCTGGCGCCTGAAAACCAGACGCTTCAAGTAGATGAGAATCTTGGTTGGTAGCTCATCTAGGAGAGGGAAAACTGATTTAAAACCCGCTGCTGGCGAGATTCTTCATCTGGCGTGCATGGGGTGAAACTCCTCCCGGCCAAAGAAGATAAATGTGATTAAGGTTGCCGCACGGTGCCACCATAGAAAAGGTGAAGGAAGGATTAAGTGAAGTAACCAGAAGTCTTGAGGTCAGGAGTACTCAAATCATGGCACCTCTGCTTTAGAGGCCAGCCACGTCCTATATACACCCATACTGGGGCAGATTGCTAAAAACCGGCTTAACCCAGGGCTTAAACTAAGACACTGCTGGCAAGATTCTTTGACTGTCATGTGTGGGGTGAAACTCCTCCCGGCCAATGAAGAAAATGTGATTAGGGTTGCCGTGCGATGCCATTGTGAAAAAGGTGATGGAAAGAATAAAGTGAAGTTTAAGTGGTATGTTCTGTAGTCTCGTGGCAAGAGCTGGTCATACCATGGCACCTCTGCTGTAGAGGCCGGCCACATCCTATATACACTCATACTGGTGAAATATGCCTAAACCAGCATAACCCAGGGGTGAAACTCGATGGCTACGCATATCACGGTGCCTATGCATATCACAGTGCCTCTGTTCTAGAGGCCAGTCACGTCCCATATACACCCACACTGGGATAATACACCTAAACCAGCTTAACCCTGGGGTGAAACTCACTAGTGGCAAAGATTTGTCCTCCTGGACAAAAGCTCCATCCTGGTCACCACCAGGAAGAGTAGCTGCCACGACCACAAAATGCTGAAGTCAGAGACACTGGACCAGTGCAGTCTAGAGAGGCAACCACCTCTCACCCAAAGGGGATATATTATATCCAAATCACGTTGAAGTTTTCCGGTGAGAAAGTCCAATGCTGGAATGGATGGGCAACCACCTTTCACCCGGCAGGGATATACTGATATCCAAAACACGTAGAGGTTTTCCAGTGAGAAAGTCCAACTCTAGGCTAGATGGGCAACCACCTCTCACCTGGTGGGGATATATTCGTATCCAAACCACATCGAGGTTTTCTGGTGAGAAAGTCCAACTCTAGACTAAACTGGTGCAACAAAAACCACAGTGTCACACAGTGCCGCTTCTGTGACCCACTGAGAATATAGACCGAAGCCCCCACAATGCTCTGAGCCTCCATCCTACATGAGACTATTGCAAGAACCACAGGAGTAAATTCAGTAGGATCACGGGGCGATCTTGGTGGTAGAAGTGAAGAAGAAAAAGAAGAAGACTACCATACTCTAATTAGATAAACTGCATACCCTAACAGCCACTGAAGAGTCTGTCCCTGATGGCTCCCATCAAATGTTGGTTATACATTTTCACACACTTAGTTCAGATTTTCTTCCAGCGGCCTTACTCTGTCCCAGCTTATCAATCTTTGTTAATGCACATTGTCCAATCACTCCCTCTTTTCATCCTCCCACAGTCTATTTAATATGGCCTTCACAATGTCCTCATTATCCATTCTCAGCCTGCGTTTTATTCAGCCAGTCTGTCAGTTAGTTCATTTCCATGCAGACTCGATACTGGTTTGCGTACGCTTATCGGTCTGTATGCAGTATGCGTGTGCTAACAGGAGAAGTGTGGTCTTAACTGTGAGCTGCGGTCAGTAATGGAGTTTTATTTATAAACTGCACAAAAACGTTCACCTGTAGATTTTAGAAATAGATAACCGTCATGGTTGTCAAGTGTGGCTAAATATTAACATCTCTGAATGGTTCTCTGAGTGGTGGAGTGTGCTGTGTTAGAAAAAATTTCATTGATGAGAAGAATAATTATATTATTATGTATTATCTATGGAAGTGAATGCTGGAAAATCACCAAAACCATAGAAAACAAGTTGAATTCTTTCCAGACTAAATGTTTACAAAGAATTAGAAAAATATTCTGGCCAAACACCATAAGAAATAACATCTTATTGGCAGAAATGCAGATGAAGCCACTGACAACAATTATTGAGGAAAGACGCTGGCAATGGTTGGGACATATGCTCCGAATGACTGACAACTCACTACCAAAAATAGCACTAAGATGGACACCACAGGGGAACAGAAGTAAGGGTAGACCAAAAGAGACATGGAGAAGAACAATAGAAAGGATGTTGAGCAATAGAAGGCTCACCTGGGCAAGAGCAGAAAAAAAGGCGAAGGACAGGCATTTGTGGAAAACCCTTGCGGAAGCCCCATGTGCCCTGGGCACTTAAGGTTCAGAGAGAGAGAGAGAGATATTATATTATATTATATTATATTATATTATATTATATTATATTTATTATATTATATTGTAATAATACAATTGTAATAATACAGTCTCATGGGTGATCAGGAAAAGGAGATGGACATATGTTGGTCACTTGATGAGAAGAAATGATCAGAGGATCCTAAAACAAGCTATCAAGTGGAACACAACAGGCCAAAGAAAAAGAGGCAGACCGCGTGAAACTCTGAAGAGGACATTATTAAGAGAGGCCAAATTAACAGGCATAAAATCCTTTGATGAGGTTGAAAGACTTGCCGAAGACAGGAAAAATTGGCGAACTACTTTGTGCACCCTATGTGACGTTTAACGGCACGGGAAGGATATAAGATAAGATAAGATTATATTGTATTGTATTGTACTGTATTGCACTGGTACTGTATTGTATTATATCATATTTCATTCATTCATTCCTTTGCATGTCCCTTGCGGAACTTCGCCTCCCAAACAGCACTCCTGTAGGCCTCTCGGTTGTGAGCAAGATGGCCTGCTGCTGCTGCATCCATTTCCAGATCATCAACGATGTCTTGCAGCCATCTTCGTTTCGGTCTTCCTCTCTTTCTTTTTCCCATTATGTATCCTTCCAATATGGTCTTCTCTAAATTATCATGACGTTTAATGTGGCCAAAATATTTAAGTTTTCTATATTATATCATATTACATCATATTATAATAATACTTTCGCTCTATTCTTACCTGGCTCAACCCATTCAACATTTCTATGTAGGAGTGGTTTCAGCTTTAGATGACTCAGTTGGTGTTGTGTATGAGGCCCTCCAAGAGACTGGTCTGCTAAACAACACAGTTATCATCTTCAGCACAGACAATGGGGGCCCATCCAATGGCTATGATAACAATGCTGCATGTAACTGGCCCCTCAGGTAGCCCCCACATGAGCAGCACTGAAACATGTCCAGTACTATTTTTTCTTTCTCTCATGTCCAAAGTTCTTGTTAATTTTGGAGGTAAACTCTACCTATTCTGGTTACTAAATTTGGTGTGCACAAGCCTTATTGTTTCTCACGATACTGTACACATGACTCATTGTTTCCCACTATACTGTATAAAAGCTTCATTGTTTCACACTATGCTGTACACAAGCTTCATTGTTTCCCATTATGCTACACACAAACCTCATTTTTCCCCACTATATTATACACAGGCCTCATTGTTTCCCATTATACTGTATACAAGCTTCATTGTTTCCCATTATGCTACACACACCCTCTTTGTTTCCCATTATGCTACACACAAGCCTCATTGTTTCCTATTATGCTACACACAAGCCTCATTATTTCTTATTTTGCTGTACACAAGCTTCATTGTTTCCCATTATGCTGTACACAAGCCTTACTGTTTTTCCTTATGCTGTACACAAGCTTCATTGTTTCCCATTATGCTGTACACAAGCCTTACTGTTTTTCCTTATGCTGTACACAAGCTTCATTGTTTCCAGTTATGCTGTACACAAGCCTTACTGTTTTTTCCTTATGATGTACACAAGCTTCATTGTTTCCCATTATGGTGCAGAATTGTACAAGTGGATGTGATGAGGACTGATAATGATAATGATTGAATGAATGATGATGGTAATAACTGAGAGTCATCAAATGCTATGGACACTCCACATTCCTCCATTGTGTAAAAGTGTGGACATTAAACAAGAAAACTGAAACGAAAATCGAGGCCATTGTTGTGAATATACAGAAGAATAGAGTGAATTCCATGGGCAGAAAAGAGTACAACAAGAAAGTAATAAATCAGTTGAAACTGAGAAGATAAACAATGAATAACATAAAAATCAGACAGTTAAAATATTTTGATTATGCCATGTTATTGTGTGCTGTGCCAGACAGTTTTGGTGGTTATGGTTCTCCATCTTGTGCAGTTCTTGGCATTTCCAGTTAGTTCAGATGCTCTAGTTTTTCCATGCCACTTGGTCAGTCCACTGAGATTTTTTTTTCTTCTGGCCTTCCTCTCTTTCTTCTTCCCTTGAATTTTCCAGTGATTTACCAAGTTCTCTAACTTCTGCCTTCTCATGACATGTCCTAGAATTTGGACCGTCTTTTTCTTATAATTTTAACTAGTTTTCATTGTTCTGAAATGTCTTTGAGGATTTCTTCATTTGTTTTTCTCTCTGTCCAGGATATCTGTTGCTTTTTTTTACTATGAAACTACTTCTTTGTTGCTTCCAGCTTCTTTACCATATGTTCACCGTCCAAGTTTCACAACCATATACCAATACTAACTCTATATGGCACTGTTATAGTTTTTTCCTCACTTTTAGGGTCATTTTCTTATTTGTTAGTATCTTCTTCATGTCATAAAAAGTTACCTCTGCCTTACCTGTTCATTATTTTATTTCATTTGTGCACTTGCGGTCATTGTTAATGTTGTTCCAAATTAATCGAATTTATTTACTTGTGTCAGTGTCTTCTCATTTGAAAGGATGTTGCACTTTGTTGTGTTTACTCTTCATTGTTTCTGTCTTGTTGGTGTTTAGCTCTTGGCTTCTTTTACTGCTCACTTCAATAAACTTATTCACAAGTTTCTGCAAATTGCTTTTGCTTTCTGTTTTTATAACGGTGTCATCAGCATATCCCAGGTTATTAATATTATGGCCTCCTATTTTAACTCCTTTCACAAATCATATCTAGTGGCATAATATAATAATGAAGACCATGCTGGAGGGAAAAGCTGAAGGAAAAAAAGAGCAGTGGATTGACAAATATATAGATGTGTGGACTACATAATTAGATGGACTGAATTCAGCTTGGTTGGGTGAGCTGTTAAAGGACAGGGAAGGTTGGAGGATCACTGCAGTCAACCTTCCAAGGGGATACAGCACAGGATGACAGATGATGATAAAATGAAATTATAAAAAATAGAATATGCAGAATGCACTGAATGGACAATGTTGAATGATAAGTGCAAACAAAATTAAGTAAACAGAGTTTTTGGTTTACGCATTAAGAAATGACTGACAGAGAAGAATTTAAGGTAATGTCATGGCCTGAGGTCTGTTTAAGTAATGAAGACATAATCAGGAGCATATCTGGTAACACATCAGATAATATATCAAGTAATAGATATAAATATAAGGTAGGTGGTTAAGTGTTAGACATAGTGAAAGATTCCAGGTTCAAATCCCACAAGAATGCCACAGTGATGTAGTGGTTAGTGCACTTGCCTGCCATTCAGATGTTCCCTGGTTCGATTTGTACTTTGGCGGAATTTTTTCAGACCAACCAATGCCAGGTTTAACCCAGCCTCCAAAAATGGGAAAATCGGACTTCCTTAGGAAAACAAAGACAGTGGTGGGGCAAGGCGCTGGCATCCCTACCTCAAATGCTGTAGTGGCCTAGAAATGTGAGGGCACTAACACTTCACACCTGTACATCATGCAAATGCTGCGGGACTTGGGTCAGAATCTCACAAGGCAGTCCTTAATGCTTTTCATGCTGTTGATGTAAAATAGAGAGTAGATTTAGCCTTTCTCTGCTTTCTTTGTTTCTTATATCTTATATCCTTCCCGTGCCATTAAACGTCACATAGGGCTCGCAAGGTAGTTCGCCAATTTTTCCTGTCTTCGGCGAGTCTTTCAACCTCATCATAGGATTTTATGCCTGTTAGTTTGGCCTCTCTTAACAGTGTCCTCTTCAGAGTTTCACACGGTCTGCCTTTTTCTTTGGCCTGTTGTGTTCCACTTGATAGCTTGTTTTGGGATTCTCTGATCATTTCTTCTCATCAAGTGACCAACATATGTCCATCTCCTTTTCCTGATCACCCATGAGGCTGGTTGTTGTTTAGTCATCTGTCTTATCTCTGCATTGTTCCTGAATTCGTTCCACTTGATGCCGAGTATTTTCCTTAGGCATTTGTTTTCAAAGAGTCTAATTTCTTGTCTGTTTCTTTAGTTGTTTTCCAGCTTTCACATGCATAAATGAGGGTGGATATTACATTTGAATTGAATAGTCTTAACTTGGTTTTTGTGCTTTTAACTTTTGAATTCCATATGTTCTCGAGATTCTTGAAGGTTGATGCTGATTTTCTTTGTTTACTTAGCCTGATTGTTTTTATGTGAATACGATGTACAGCTGGAGCTGTCTGCCTGGTATACAGCTGTGTACTCCAAAAATGAATTAAGCCATTTTCAGCTTTTGAAAGTAGTCTTGTCCTTTCATGTTTCATTTATCGGTTTTCATTTCAGAGGAACAAAGAACACCCTGTGGCAAGGTGGAGTGAGAGGAGTTGGGGTTATTCACAGTGCCTTGTTGCCAAAGAAGACCAACAGCACCTACAATCTCATGCATGTTGTTGACTGGCTACCCACCATCTACAGACTTGCAGGTGGGAACACATCCAATCTTAAAAACATTGATGGAGTGGATCAGTGGAATGCAATCTTAAATCTCACAGAGGCCAGAGATGAAGTGCTGCTGAACATAGACCCAGTCTGGAAACAAGAAGCCTTGATTTTAGGAGATTTCAAGATAATCTTTGGCGATATTTCTGGTGGGAAATATGATGGTTGGTATCCGCCACCACAGTTCTCTCAGATGTCACAGAGTCATAGTAATAATGCAGACATAGATTATGGCCAGGATTTTATTTCTTGGAAAGGTACAGTAAACTGTGGTCCAAAGCCAAAAAATGCCAGTGAGAACTGTCAGCCTGAGAAGGCAGCCTGCCTGTTTAATATTAAGAATGATCCATGTGAGTACAATAACCTTGCTCCTGCACTGCCATCTCTTGTTACAAAGTTGCAAGAAAGGATTAATTTTTACAGAAGTACCATGGTCCCACCTGGCAACAAACCAATAGATCCTAAAGGAAATCCACAACTTCATGGTGGAGTGTGGGGACCTTGGCTTTAGCTTCTGTTAGGGATTATGTGAAAATATGTTGCCAATATCAGTTTAAACATATATCTGTATGCTCATAAATACATGCTCCTTTCATTTACAGTAAAGTTAGATTTGCTGTATATGTAATGGATCGTGTTGTACATGGAGATAAAAAATTATTTTTGCATTTTTTTATTATTTATAAAATCATTTTTTTTCATTCCACTCATTTATTTTTAAAGCAGTTAAATTAGGGAAATTCACTCAAACGAGCTGAATGCAAAGTTCATATGATTTTTCTGTAAAAAACAATCCTTTGATTATGTGTGAGACATATAGAAGGCTGACTATCACTTCTTGCCAACTACCATGCATGCAAATTGCCATGTGCAGCTTATTCCCCAAGATCACCCGCTCATGCCACAAGCAACATCACCCAGACATCATGTCCAATATGACAGCAAAGGTTAAATTTAAATTTTAACCAAAAATTTTTAATCAATACAGGACACTCAGTCAAGTGGTAGTAAATGAGTGATTGAGTGGGTAGGTAAGTGAGTGAGTGAGGGAAGTTAAAATTACTGTACATTATTAACCCAATTTTTAATCAGTAAACTAGATTTACAGCTTTATGTGTGTAGCTTTATGTATAGCTTTATACACATATGCAAATCAGGCGTAAGTTGTACTTCTCTACAGAGTGAATTCTCTTCAAAATAGTAACATTTCCACTAATATAATTTTAAAATTTTGGGGATTTCTGAACCTCGGGCAATCACAGTTGACAATTTGGAACACATGTTTCAGAACAGGGGACATTTAGGTGTCTGAGATGAATAATATGATATCTGTGGCTGTATACCAGCTTAATCCTATATAAATACATGTATCTGAAATTGATTTCCACTGCTTAGGGATATCTTCAGGTTACTTTCCCTTGTTGATACAAATATAATAAAACAAACAAACCCATCACTTGTCGACATGTGACATCAAGTTTATTAGATGATGAAGGTGTAGCAGTGATAACATGGAAGATACTAACTGTTTGGCAAGCTACATCTGCATGTAGCAAGTCCATTTACATGTCTCATTCTGACTTATGAATGTTGACAAATTTGATGAGTGCAAAATCACAGGTCACTCATTCATACATTCATTTGCATGTCCCTTCGGAACTTTGCCTCCCAAACAGCATTCCTGTAGGGATCTTGGTTGTGAGCAGGATGCCCTGTTTCTGATGCATCCATTTGCAGATCATCAACGATGTCTTGCAGCCATCCTGCCTTGGTCTTCCTCTTTTTCTTTTTTCCATTATGTACCCTTCCAAGGAGGTTTTCTCTAGATTATCATGACGTTTAATGTGTCCAAAATATTTACGTTTTCTTTGTTTAATCCTCTTTACTAGCCAGCCTTCGTCAATATTAAGTTCTTGTAGTTTGGATATATTTGTTCTTTTTTTGTGTCCATGATATTTAAGAACTCTTCTGTAGCATTTACATTCAAAGGCATTTATGTGTTTCTCAGCTGTTTTGTTAAGTGTCCAGGTCTCACAGGCATATGTTGCGATGGGAAAGATCCATGCCCTTAAAAATCTTATTTTTGTAGTTCTGTCTGTTCCTCTCCACAGATTATTTAGTTGTGTTACTCTCTGAAAAGCAATAGATGTCCTCCTTTTAATTTCCCTCATTGTATCTCCATTATTAGTTAGTAGTGATCCAAGATATTCAAAACTCTCCACTTCTTCCAATTTTTCCTCATTGATACATATTTCAGCTGCCTTGTTTGTTTTGTCAGTTGTCATCAATTTAGTTTTCTTTGTATTAAGATAGAGGTTTTGCATTTCGCTGTTTTTACAGACTGACATAATTAGTTTTTGCATTACTTTTTGTGTTGTGGACAGTAATACTGTGTCATCAGCATATCTAATTTCTGATATTTCATAACCTCTAATTGTTATGGCATCGTAATATTCTTTGTCTACATTTTCTCTAACATTCCTCATTATATTTTCAGTATACAAGTTAAATAAGTAAGGTGACAATATGCACCCCTGACGGACCTCTTGTTTTATGTCAAACCAAGTTGTTGTTTCACCATTAATTCTTACTGCTGCCTGTTGGCCTAGATACAGCAGTGATGTTAATTGTATCAAATTTTTTAGGAAATCCCATTTTTTAATATTATTTCCCAAAGTTTCTGGTGTTGTACACAATCAAATGCCTTTGAGTAGTCTATAAAGGATAAATATAGATTCACATTAAACTCTCTGCATTTCTCTATTATTAATCTTAGATTGAATATATGATCTCTTGATCCTCTTTCTTGCCTGAAACCAGCTTGGACCATATTGACTTCTTCTTCTATTTTCTTACGAAATCTCCCCCTTATGATTTTTAATAGAATTTTACTGGCATGACTAATCAGGGCAACAGTTCTGTAGTTTGTGCATAATTTCAGATTACCTCTTTTTAACAGTTTTATGAATACAGTTCTGTTCCATTCTTTTGGCCAAATACCTGAATGCCATATCTTTTTACATAGTGCATGATAGATTGTTGCACATTCTTTTCCTCCTGCTTTAATAAGTTCAGCTGTTATCTCATCACATCCTGGTGATTTACCATTTTTCAGATTCTTTATTGCCCATAAAACTTCTTATACTGTCAGTGCATCTGGTTATTCCAGTTCTTAGGCATAATGACATTTGTAACTTCCATTCTGCAGTAGCTACTTGACCAGACTAGTTAACACACATCTGACTTGCTCACATCTCAAACATAACTGATCCTCCAACCAATCACTTCACTCCTTAGTCTTAACAAAATCCTGTACCAGTCATATAACCATACTGGACGAGACAAACTTAACAAACTCCCCTTGAAAACAAATCACAGAAATGTTGGCGCCATGACATGTAAGGATTTGAACACATTCACTGCACTGCTACATGCAGATAAGTGACTTAATATTGCTTCTGGCTTCACCTTCACCACATTTGACTTCTAGCTCTTTTATCCTAGTTAAAGCTTAACAATGAAAGAAAACACATAAGATTTAACACATTTTATTATGGTCCAAAGTTCCCTCATTAATGGTAAAGTGGATCACAAATATGAGTTTTACAAACCAATGATGATACAGAATAAATATGAAATGTAGAAATACAATTGTTGAGATGCTCTGTTGGTGGATAATTTAACTATTGCGCCGGTGAAGAGATTTAGAAAAGCTTTTTATACTCAGTTAACAATATAACAAGAAGGCTTATTCCCCCCCCCCCCCCCCCCCAATTTTTTAACTTGGAAATGTTATTTTATTAGACACACATGTTATTTTATAAATTGAATAAATATATTTGTTACAGAAATTTGTATTTTCTTGAGGATTTTTATTTTTAAATTGAATATATGATCTCTTGATCCTCTTTCTTGCCTGAAACCAGCTTGGACCATATTGACTTCTTCTTCTATTTTCTTACGAAATCTCCCCCTTATGATTTTTAATAGAATTTTACTGGCATGACTAATCAGGGCAACAGTTCTGTAGTTTGTGCATAATTTCAGATTACCCCTTTTTAACAGTTTTATGAATACAGTTCTGTTCCATTCTTTTGGCCAAATACCTGAATGCCATATCTTTTTACATAGTGCATGATAGATTGTTGCACATTCCTTTCCTCCTGCTTTAATAAGTTCAGGTGTTATCTCATCACATTCTGGTGATTTACCATTTTTCAGATTCTTTATTGCCTATAAAAGTTCTTATACTGTCAGTGCATCTGGTTATTCCAGTTCTTAGGCATAATGACATTTGTAACTTCCATTCTGCAGTAGCTACTTGACCAGACTAGTTAACACACATCTGACTTGCTCACATCTCAAACATAACTGACCCTCCAACCAATCACTTCACTCCTTAGTCTTAACAAAATCCTGTACCAGTCATATAACCATACTGGACAAGACAAACT
This sequence comes from Achatina immaculata, assembly GCA_009760885.1. Lineage (NCBI taxonomy): Eukaryota > Metazoa > Mollusca > Gastropoda > Stylommatophora > Achatinidae > Lissachatina > Lissachatina immaculata. The sequence continues at coordinate 10,632,098 of CM019715.1, forward strand.
TAACAAACTCCCCTTGAAAACAAATCACAGAAATGTTGGCGCCATGACATGTAAGGATTTGAACACATTCACTGCACTGCTACATGCAGATAAGTGACTTAATATTGCTTCTGGCCTCACCTTCACCACATTTGACTCCTAGCTCTTTTATCCTAGTTAAAGCTTAACAATGAAAGAAAACACATAAGATTTAACACATTTTATTATGGTCCAAAGTTCCCTCATTAATGGTAAAGTGGATCACAAATATGAGTTTTACAAACCAATGATGATACAGAATAAATATGAAATGTAGAAATACAATTGTTGAGATGCTCTGTTGGTGGATAATTTAACTATTGTGCCGGTGAAGAGATTTAGAAAAGCTTTTTATACTCAGTTAACAATATAAAAAAAAACAAAAAACAAGAAGGCTTATTCCCCACCCCCCCCCCCCCCCAATTTTTTAACTTGGAAATGTTATTTTATTAGACACACATGTTATTTTATAAATTGAATAAATATATTTGTTACAGAAATTTGTATTTTCTTGAGGATTTTTATTTTTAAATTTGAAACTATTGCCTTGAGCTAACAAGGGCGCATAACTCTGAATGATACTGCAGGAAAAAAAAATGTTCTTCCCTATTATGGATCATCATTGCTCCCTAATGTTTTATGAAGACAGCTCCCACCTGTAAGTATCATAAAAAGATGTAAAAAATAGTTGTGTTAAATGTCAGACAGTGTTAGCTTATTCATAAAGATGTGTTAAATGTCAGACAGTGTAGCTTATTCATATAGATGTGTTAAATGTGAGGTAGTGCTAGTTCATTCATAAAAATGTGTTAAATGTCAGGTAGTGCTAGTTCATTCATAAAGATGTGTTAAATGTCAGGTAGTGCTAGTTCATTCATAAAGATGTCATGAAAATATTTTAAATGTAAGACTGTGCCAGCTCATTTATGCAGATGTGTTAGGTGTAAGATAGTCATGGCACATTCTTAAAAATGTGTTAAATGTAACATAGTATTAGTATGATCATGAAAATGTATTAAATGTAAAATAGTTCTAGCTCATTCATGAAGATGTATTAAATATAAGATAGTGCTAACTTGGTCATAAAGATCTGTTAAATGAAAATTGTACTAGCTTGAACAGAAAAAATGTGTTAAATATAAGATAATGCTAGCTTGTACATAAAGAAAGAGGCAGGAGAAGATTTGAGGGGAAGTAGTCTCATTCTTCAGAGTCTTTTAACATCTGTATTTTTAACAGTTGTTAATTTAACAGCTGTTAATTTAACAATCAACAGTTGTTGCACACTAGCTTCTCTTTGCAAAGGGAATTAATTTGTAGACTTGAAACTGAAGGATGTCTGCCTTTATGGCAAGGTGCAGTAGGAAGCACAAGTACATATCTGTCATAAAGGATACAACCAGATGTTCAAGATACTGTCAGTTCCATACATACAGGACCAAGACCTCTAATAGGAACTTGGTAAACTGATTCAAAACTATTCTCCTCCCCTCATAGCTTAACTCTCTTGATTAGCCCCTACAGGTCCCCCTGGAAACTCTCTGGACTCACCCTTGAAGCCCTCCAGATTCAGGAGGAGTGCATTGGCTGGACCTCTTTCACATTAGGTCTGTACAGGACCATCATGCCCAAGTTGAAGTTGAGGAAAACAAAAACTGTACTCTCCATACTCTATACTTAGCTGTACCAGTTTCAGTCCCAGCAGTGGAATTTTTTTCTGGTACACACAAAATAAAGGCCTCGGGGTCAACCAAGCCTCTAAAAATGGGTACCAGAGAAATATGGGAAGGTAAAGCAGGCGTGATACTGACCACATCACACTTTCATGTGTCAAAGGTCATGGAAAATACGGGCCTAACACTATTCCACAATATGCCTTAATTTTACCTTTACCTATACTCTGTACTTCATATACAAACCTCTGTACCTATTAGAACTTTGATGGTAGATTAATCAGCATTCTCTCATTTGTCTGGACATCCTGAAAACATAATGAGTTTTAGTCAGTGATAACTCAAGAATCATCAGGATTCTGTCCTCAGTCATCTTTGTTTTATTGAGATCAAGTTTATTTGTTAAACTATGGATCTTTTGTAGGAGGTTTTCAGCACCAGGAATCTTTGAAAATGAGATCATTAGCTACTCTGACAGTATAAAGCAATATTATTTTAATAGTTATAAAATTATTTGTGAAAACAGTATAATAATACACCATCCAAAAAAGTGACCCTACAGATGGATAAAATCATTTATGAAAATATGGTTAAAATTTTCTAGATTAAAAAAAAAAAAGCTACAATGAGAGCAGCATTGTGTTGATTTTTTTTTCTTTTTTAATTCATAATCTGAGTTCCAAAGTAAATTTCAGCTGTTTGCAGTACACGTGAGTGAAACAAGCAGATTTCTTTTAGTATTTAAACCTATACTGAAGTCAGTCATGGATATTCAAATCTATAGCAGCAGACCAAAATCAAAAACATCTGCTGGTTTGCAGTTTTGTCTCTTTAAACAAAGACTAGTGGAGAAAACACAAATTGATGGAAGGCAAAGGGAAATCACTGTCTTTAATACAACTTCACAGTAAAATCATACTTCAATGAAAAGGTTGTGCTGTCATTACTTTAACAAGTGGTACGGCGTATAATACTTCAAAAATGGTAATTAACTCCTTCGTGTCTAGTTTTGGCATATGGCAACATTTAATACAAGTCAAAATTTCACATATGAATCAATTTTTTAAAAAATGTTCCATAAAGGTCTATTAATTCTGTACCTGATCATGCTAACAAAGCATTTATGGAAGTGAACTATCCCATATTTACTGTTTCATCTGACCTCGGGCCTACTAATTCAGTGGTATCGGGTTCAAGCCCCAACAATGGGGATTTTTGTTCTCATACCACCACATCATTGCTGTATCTAGACCAACAGACAGTGAGAATAAATGGTGAAACAACAACTTGGTTTGACATAAAACAAGGGGTCCATCAGGGACGCATACTGTTGCCTTACTTATTTAACTTGTATAGTGAAAATATAATGAGAATGTTAGAGAAGATGTAGACAAAGAGTATTACGATGCCATAAAACATGTAGAAGGGACAGATATTGAAGAAGTCAATCAATTTGCATACCTTGGCAGCTACATAGACCAGGATGGTGACAACAGAAAGGAAGTTAGAATTAGAATTGCAAAAGCAGCATCGATCTTCAAGAATCTTGAGAACATACGGAATTCAAAAGTTAAAAACACAAAAACCAAGTTAAGATTATTCAATTCAAATGTAATATCCACCCTCATTTTTGCATGCGAAATATGGAAAACTACTAAAGAAATAGACAAGAAATTAGACTCTTTTGAAAATAAATGCCTAAGGAAAATATTTGGCATCAAGTGGAACGAATTCAAGAACAATGCTGAGATAAGACAGATGACTGAACAACAACCAGTCTCATGTGTGATCAGGAAAAGAAGATGGACATATGTTGGTCACTTGATGAGAAGAAACTATCAGAGAATCCCAAAACAAGCTATCAAATGGAACACAACAGCCCAAAGAAAAAGAGGCAGACCGTGTGAAACTCTGAAGAGGACATTGTTAAGAGAGGGCAAATTAACAGGCATAAAATCTCTTGATGAGGTTGAAAGACTTGCCGAAGACAGGAAAAATTGGCAAACTACCTTGCAAACCCTATTTGACGTTTAACGGCACAGGAAGGATATAAGAAGGTATAAATTGGAGGTTATGAAATACTAGAGATTAGATATGCTGGCAATGGTTGGGACGTGTGCTCTGAATGACTGACAGCTCACTACCAAAAATAGCACTAAGATGGACACCACATGGGAACTGTTCACTTTCTTTGGCGACTTTATCCAAGAGATTTTGCAGGTCTTGTTGGTTCTCAGCTATCAGTACTGTGTCGTCAGCATACCGAAGGTTGTTAATATTGTATCCTCCAATTGTTATGCCTGGTTCTGTGATGATCGTTCTTAGAATATTCTCGCTGTACAGAGAAAAAAGGTCTGGAGATAGTACACATCCTTGCCGCACCCCTTGTTTTATAGGTTGATATTTTCCAATTCTATTTTCAACTCGAACTGCTGCTTCTTGCTGCCAGTATAGATGTTTTACAATCCTCAGGTCTTTGCCGTCTATATTGATGTCTTCAAGCATTTTAATAATTTCATTATGTTTCACCTTGTCAAATGCCTTGGTGTAATCAATGAAGCATAAGTAGAGATCTTTCTGTACTTCTAAAGCTCTTTCTGTTAGTGTTCATAAAGCATAAATGGCATTGTGTGTTCCCTTTCCTTCAACAAATCCAAACTGTTCATCTGCTATTTCCATTTTTATCTTTTTCCTTGTTCTTCTCATAATTATTCTCAGAAGTAGCTTCGTTATGTGACATGAGAGGCTGATAGTCCGGTGGTCGTCACATTCCTTTGCACCTGGTTTCTTTGGTAGTGCTATAAACGTGGATTTAATCAGGTCACTGGGAATATAACCACTGTTGTAAATGTCTAACTTGGTTATTATTTTTATTCCTGTCTCCTCTAGTGCCTCTATTTCATCTATTGTTATATTATCAGGCCCAGTCGCTTTTCCTTTCTTCATGTGTTTGATGGCATTTATGATTTCATCTTCAAGTATTGGTAGTCCCTCACAGTTTTCAGTATCTGGTGTTAATTCTGTTCTTTCTCCTCCATATAGCTCACCGATATACTCTGTCCACCTGTCCACAATGTCTTCTTTGGAAATTAAAACGAGGATATCTATTGCTCTTCAAAAAGTAAAACAATTAAAGAATCTGTGGAGAGGAACAGACAGAACTAAAAAAAAAAACGGCATGCATCTTTCCCATTGCAATATATGCCTGTGAGACCTGGACACTTAACAAAACAGCTGAGAAACACATAAATGCATTTGAATGTAAATGCTACAGAAAGGTTCTTCAAATATCATGGACACAAAAAAGAACAAATATATCCACACTACAAGAACTTAATACTGAAGAAAGCTGGCTAGCAAGGAGGATTAAACAGAGAAAACTTAAATATTTTGGACATATTAAATGTCATGATAATTTAGAGTCTTTTTTTTTGTCTTGGAAGGACACATAATGGAAAAAAGAGAGGAAGACTAAGAAGAAGATGGCTGCAAGACATCGTTGATAATTGGCAAATGGATGCATCAGCAGCACACAATAATTATTGTATAAGTATACAACTATACAACACATTTGATACAATTAATATCACTGCTGTATCTAGACCAACAAGCAGCACTAAGAATAAATGGTGAAACAACAAGTTGGTTTGACATAAAACAAGGGGTCCGTCAGGGGTGCATATTGTCACCCTACTTATTTAACTTGTATACTGAAAATATAATGAGGAATGTTAGAGAAGATGTAGACAAAGAATATTACTATGCCATAACAGTTGGAGGTTATGAAATACCAGAGATTAGATATGCTGATGACACAGTATTGCTGTCCACAACACAAAAAGGAATGGAAAAATTAATTATGTCAGTCCGCAAGAACAGCGAAGAGCAGAACCTCTATCTTAATGCAAAGGAAACTAAATTGATGACAACTGACAAAACAAACAAGGCAACTGAAATATGTATCAATGAGGAAAAACTGGAAGAAGTGGAGAGTTTTGAATATCTTGGATTGCTACTAACTAATAATGGAGATACAATGAGGGAAATTAAAAGGAGGACATCTATCGCTCTTCAGAAAGTAAAACAAATAAAGAATCTGTGGAGAGGAGCAGACAGAACCACAAAAATAAGATTTTTAAGGGCATGCACCTTTCCCATCGCAACATATGCCTGTGAGACCTGGACACTTAACAAAACAGCTGAGAAACACATAAATGCCTTTGAATGTAAATGCTACAGAAGAGTTCTCCAAATATCGTGGACACAAAAAATAACAAATATATCTATACTACAAGAGCTTAATATTGAAGAAGGCTGGCTAATGAAGAGGATTAAAGAGAGAAAACTGAAATATTTTGGACACATTAAACGTCATGATAATTTAGAGAAGACCGTATTGGAAGGATGCATAATGGGAAAAAGAAAAAGAGGAAGACCAAGACGAAGATGGCTGCAAGACATCGTTGACGATCTGGAAATGGATGCAACAGCAGCAGGCCATCTTGCTCACAACCGAGAGGCCTACAGGAGTGCTGTTTGGGAGGCAAAGTTCCGCAAGGGACATGCAAATGAATGAATGAATGAATACAACTATACATGAAGCACTGCAGTAAAGTTGTGATGCCAGAGTGTAAAAACTAGGAAAAAAGTAGGAACAGCTTTATTACTTAATGATTACAAAGCTGTGATGTTTCGACATGAACTTTAATCGTACAAAAACATACAGGATGAAGAAATAGAGAGAGGAGATAAAGTATAGATTCACATGAATGCTATGTTATAAAAAAAAGGAAATAAAATGTATAGGGCGCTTAGCTGTAACTTGTAAGTAAATGTGGTTTGTACAATGCTTGTTCAGAAATGGGCATGGTGGAGCGTAGAGAATGTTTAAATGGAGGCTTGTGATGTGTGATGGTTGAGGAAATCGTGGAGGGGAGAGAGGGTGATACAGCGTTAACCTAGCCAGGAGAAGGTGAATAGATGATTATGGTTGGGGTAGAGGGGTTGTAATGTGATGCTGTGAAGTTCTGAATTATGCTTAACAAGTAAGAGGGGAGTAGAGCTTAGTGGAGATGGGTTATAATTGTTGAAGAGGAGAATGTTAGGTGTATCTGAATAGCAAGTTCAACCCGTGTGGTTCCAGTGTCCCATAATCCTGAATGTAGCGGTTCTCAAGCGCTAGGTGGCTTGTGTCATCTGTGGTACATTTTGTGATGGCTGTTACCAGAAAATCAGATTTGCCTCTGTGGTTGGAGCCATTGAAACGATTTGGGACTGGTTTCAAAGCATGGTTGGCGATATCGTGCAGATGTTTCTGCATGCGGTCCCCTAATTTGAGACTAGTCTCACTAATATACGTTATCCTGCATCTTTTGCATATGATGACATATATCACATTACAGGACCCATATGTGAATCCCTCATGCAGAGTGAGGATAGTTTTGGTAAATAGAGGTATATGAAGTAGTTTTACAAGGCGGCAGAAGAAGTGTGTAAGTGATAAAAAAAACGAATAGAAAATTTGAGAGTAAGATGAGAATATATAAATGAAAAACATACGACATCCAATATTTCGGCTTGAGCCTTTTTCGAGGATTACATACACAAAACATCATATATATATATATATATATATATATATATATATATATATATAAACGAAAAACGTATCTGTGTGGCATCCTCCAGAGAGTAGGAACACAAGAATGCGTGTCCCTCAGACAAGACGAGGTATAGAAACCACAGAGGAAAGCAGATGAAGCCAATCGGAAAGAAGAGGCGGAGAAAAACAGGTTGGGGGGAGGGGAAGGCAATAGACACCTGTAACCTGCCAGAGAAACAGGTGTAAAGTGGGGGGGGGTTGTGGGGAAAGGCAGGGAAGCAGGGAGATAATATGAAACTGGTGAATAGGACAAGACCCGGAGAGGCAAAAACACCTATTAGGCCGCCAGAAAAGAGGAGAAGGTGGCAGTTAGGAGGGGGAGGGAAGCTAGGAGAAAGAAACAATAAAGTAGAGTATAAATCGCAGGAAAAAATTGGAAAACTAATTAGTTGAAGGAAGCTGAAGACATTGTTAATTCCAGCTGGGTGGAGACAGCCAGCCTGGAAAATAAAGCGCTGTTCTAGGACCCTCCGAAATCGTACGTCAGCAGAACAAGAGCGGATCGCACTAACAGAAATGTCCTGTTTTCCCCTGTGGTTGTTAAGCCGAAAATGTTTAGCCACAGGTGTTCGGAGGGTCCTAAAACAGCCTCTCCCCACAACCCCCCCCCCAGCTCTTGACACTTGTTTCTCCATCGGGTTACAGGTGTCTATCTTGGATCATTATTAACTAATAATGGTGATATAATGAGGGAAATTAAAATCATCATCATCATCATGTGCCGTGCCGACTGGCGTTGGCTATTATGCTTCTCCAGAGTATCCGATCCTTCATGCAGGCCATCAGCTCAGTTGGTGATCTCCTCTCACACCATCCCGTCAGACTGTCCAGTATCATTTCTCTTGGTCTTCCTCTTGATCTTCTTCCTTCTATTTTTCCTGTTGTTATAATATTTTCAATGCCCCCTCTTCTCATTGCATGTCCTATGAAAGTACATTGTCTCTCTCTTATCTTTTTGACAAGGTTTTTTCTCTCCAGCTCTTCTCATACATTCTTCATTAGTTTTTTTGCTGTCCAGGGGATTCGCAACATTCTTCTAATAAACCACATTTCTGCTGCTTCCAATGATTTTTGTGCAGACTTGCCTATTGTCCATGATTAACTTCCATATAACAAGATAGGATCAATAAAGCATTTTAGGACTCGTTTTCTAACATTCATTGATAAGGATGGTTAGCTAATATGTTTCTCATTCTCTGAAATGCAGTCTTCGCTTGGCCTATTCTGTTCCTAATTTCTGTTCTGCATTTCCCATCTGAAGTTATTACTGCTCCAAGGTATTTGAATTTCTGCACCTGCTTTAGAATAGTTCCGTTTAATTTAATACTGCATGCTGGTGGATTCTGTTTCTTAGATATAACCATAGTCTCTGTCTTTTTGATGTTCAAAGTAAGGCCTTTCTGTTCACTTTCTTTGGCGACTTTATCCAAGAGATTTTGCAGGTTTGTTGGTTCTCAGCTATCAGTACTGTGTCGTCAGCATACCGAAGGTTGTTAATATTGTATCCTCCAATTGTTATGCCTGGTTCTGTGATGATCGTTCTTAGAATATTCTCGCTGTACAGAGAAAAAAGGTTTGGAGATAGTACGCATCCTTGTCGCACCCCTTGTTTTATAGGTTGATATTTTCCAATTCTATTTTCAACTCGAACTGCTGCTTCTTGCTGCCAGTATAGATGTTTTACAATCCTCAGGTCTTTGCCGTCTATATTGATGTCTTCAAGCATTTAAATAATTTCATTATGTTTCACTTTGTCAAATGCCTTGGTGTAATCAATGAAGCATAAGTAGAGATCTTTCTGTACTTCTACAGAAGAGTTCTCCAAATATCGTGGACACAAAAAATAACAATATATCTATACTACAAGAGCTTAATATTGAAGAAGGCTGGCTAATGAAGAGGATTAAAGAGAGAAAACTGAAATATTTTGGACACATTAAACGTCATGATAATTTAGAGAAGACCGTATTGGAAGGATGCATAATGGGAAAAAGAAAAAGAGGAAGACCAAGACGAAGATGGCTGCAAGACATCGTTGACGATCTGGAAATGGATGCAACAGCAGCAGGCCATCTTGCTCACAACCGAGAGGCCTACAGGAGTGCTGTTTGGGAGGCAAAGTTCCGCAAGGGACATGCAAATGAATGAATGAATGAATACAACTATACATGAAGCACTGCAGTAAAGTTGTGATGCCAGAGTGTAAAAACTAGGAAAAAAGTAGGAACAGCTTTATTACTTAATGATTACAAAGCTGTGATGTTTCGACATGAACTTTAATCGTACAAAAACATACAGGATGAAGAAATAGAGAGAGGAGATAAAGTATAGATTCACATGAATGCTATGTTATAAAAAAAAGGAAATAAAATGTATAGGGCGCTTAGCTGTAACTTGTAAGTAAATGTGGTTTGTACAATGCTTGTTCAGAAATGGGCATGGTGGAGCGTAGAGAATGTTTAAATGGAGGCTTGTGATGTGTGATGGTTGAGGAAATCGTGGAGGGGAGAGAGGGTGATACAGCGTTAACCTAGCCAGGAGAAGGTGAATAGATGATTATGGTTGGGGTAGAGGGGTTGTAATGTGATGCTGTGAAGTTCTGAATTATGCTTAACAAGTAAGAGGGGAGTAGAGCTTAGTGGAGATGGGTTATAATTGTTGAAGAGGAGAATGTTAGGTGTATCTGAATAGCAAGTTCAACCCGTGTGGTTCCAGTGTCCCATAATCCTGAATGTAGCGGTTCTCAAGCGCTAGGTGGCTTGTGTCATCTGTGGTACATTTTGTGATGGCTGTTACCAGAAAATCAGATTTGCCTCTGTGGTTGGAGCCATTGAAACGATTTGGGACTGGTTTCAAAGCATGGTTGGCGATATCGTGCAGATGTTTCTGCATGCGGTCCCCTAATTTGAGACTAGTCTCACTAATATACGTTATCCTGCATCTTTTGCATATGATGACATATATCACATTACAGGACCCATATGTGAATCCCTCATGCAGAGTGAGGATAGTTTTGGTAAATAGAGGTATATGAAGTAGTTTTACAAGGCGGCAGAAGAAGTGTGTAAGTGATAAAAAAAACGAATAGAAAATTTGAGAGTAAGATGAGAATATATAAATGAAAAACATACGACATCCAATATTTCGGCTTGAGCCTTTTTCGAGGATTACATACACAAAACATCATATATATATATATATATATATATATATATATATATATATAAACGAAAAACGTATCTGTGTGGCATCCTCCAGAGAGTAGGAACACAAGAATGCGTGTCCCTCAGACAAGACGAGGTATAGAAACCACAGAGGAAAGCAGATGAAGCCAATCGGAAAGAAGAGGCGGAGAAAAACAGGTTGGGGGGAGGGGAAGGCAATAGACACCTGTAACCTGCCAGAGAAACAGGTGTAAAGTGGGGGGGGGTTGTGGGGAAAGGCAGGGAAGCAGGGAGATAATATGAAACTGGTGAATAGGACATTGTTAAGAGAGGGCAAATTAACAGGCATAAAATCCCTTGATGAGGTTGAAAGACTTGCCGAAGACAGGAAAAATTGGCAAACTACCTTGCAAACCCTATTTGACGTTTAACGGCACAGGAAGGATATAAGAAGATATAAATTGGAGGTTATGAAATACTAGAGATTAGATATGCTGGCAATGGTTGGGACGTGTGCTCTGAATGACTGACAGCTCACTACCAAAAATAGCACTAAGATGGACACCACATGGGAACAAATGAAAGGGTAGACCAAAAGAGACATGGAGAAGAAAAACAGAGAGGATGTTGAGCAATAGATGGCTCACCTGTGCAAGAGCGGAAAAAACGGCAAAAGACAGGCATTTGTGTAAAACCCTTGCGGAAGCCCCATGTGCCCTGGGAACTTAAGGTTCAGAGAGAGAGAGAGAGAGATAGAGAGAGAGAGAGAGAGAGAGAGAGAGAAAGAAAGATATGCTGATGACAGTATTACTGTCCACAACACAAAAAAAGGAATGGAAAAACTAATTATGCCAGTCTGTAAGAATATTGAAGCGCAAAGCCTCTTTCTTAATGCGAAGAAAACTAAATTGATGACAACTGACAAAACAAATAAGGCAGCTCATATATATATATCAGTGAGGAAAAACTGGAAGAGGTGGAGAGTTTTGAATATCTTGGATCATTATTAACTAATAATGGTGATATAATGAGGGAAATTAAAATCATCATCATCATCATGTGCCGTGCCGACTGGCGTTGGCTATTATGCTTCTCCAGAGTATCCGATCCTTCATGCAGGCCATCAGCTCAGTTGGTGATCTCCTCTCACACCATCCCGTCAGACTGTCCAGTATCATTTCTCTTGGTCTTCCTCTTGATCTTCTTCCTTCTATTTTTCCTGTTGTTATAATATTTTCAATGCCCCCTCTTCTCATTGCATGTCCTATGAAAGTACATTGTCTCTCTCTTATCTTTTTGACAAGGTTTTTTGTCTCTCCAGCTCTTCTCATACATTCTTCATTAGTTTTTTTGCTGTCCAGGGGATTCGCAACATTCTTCTAATAAACCACATTTCTGCTGCTTCCAATGATTTTTGTGCAGACTTGCCTATTGTCCATGATTAACTTCCATATAACAAGATAGGATCAATAAAGCATTTTAGGACTCGTTTTCTAACATTCATTGATAAGGATGTGTTAGCTAATATGTTTCTCATTCTCTGAAATGCAGTCTTCGCTTGGCCTATTCTGTTCCTAATTTCTGTTCTGCATTTCCCATCTGAAGTTATTACTGCTCCAAGGTATTTGAATTTCTGCACCTGCTTTAGAATAGTTCCGTTTAATTTAATACTGCATGCTGGTGGATTCTGTTTCTTAGATATAACCATAGTCTCTGTCTTTTTGATGTTCAAAGTAAGGCCTTTCTGTTCACTTTCTTTGGCGACTTTATCCAAGAGATTTTGCAGGTTTGTTGGTTCTCAGCTATCAGTACTGTGTCGTCAGCATACCGAAGGTTGTTAATATTGTATCCTCCAATTGTTATGCCTGGTTCTGTGATGATCGTTCTTAGAATATTCTCGCTGTACAGAGAAAAAAGGTTTGGAGATAGTACGCATCCTTGTCGCACCCCTTGTTTTATAGGTTGATATTTTCCAATTCTATTTTCAACTCGAACTGCTGCTTCTTGCTGCCAGTATAGATGTTTTACAATCCTCAGGTCTTTGCCGTCTATATTGATGTCTTCAAGCATTTAAATAATTTCATTATGTTTCACTTTGTCAAATGCCTTGGTGTAATCAATGAAGCATAAGTAGAGATCTTTCTGTACTTCTAAAGCTCTTTCTGTTAGTGTTCGTAAAGCATAAATGGCATTGTGTGTTCCCTTTCCTTCAACAAATCCAAACTGTTCATCTGCTATTTCCATTTTTATCTTTTTCCTTGTTCTTCTCATAATTATTCTCAGAAGTAGCTTCGTTCAGAAAGATAAGAGAGAGACAATGTACTTTCATAGGACATGCAATGAGAAGAGGGGGCATTGAAAATATTATAACAACAGGAAAAATAGAAGGAAGAAGATCAAGAGGAAGACCAAGAGAAATGATACTGGACAGTCTGACGGGATGGTGTGAGAGGAGATCACCAACTGAACTGATGGCCTGCATGAAGGGTCGTGTACTCTGGAGAAGCATAATAGCCAACGCCATTCGGCACGGCACCTGATGATGATGATGATGAGCTTCGTTATGTGACATGAGAGGCTGATAGTCCGGTGGTCGTCACATTCCTTTGCACCTGGTTTCTTTGGTAGTGCTATAAACGTGGATTTAATCAGGTCACTGGGAATATAACCACTGTTGTAAATGTCATTCAGTAACTTGGTTATTATTTTTATTCCTGTCTCCTCTAGTGCCTCTATTTCATCTATTGTTATATTATCAGGCCCAGTCGCTTTTCCTTTTTTCATGTGTTTGATGGCATCTATGATTTCATCTTCAAGTATTGGTGGTCCCTCACAGTTTTCAGTATCTGGTGTTAATTCTGGTCTTTCTCCTCCATATAGCTCACCGATATACTCTGTCCACCTGTCCACAATGTCTTCTTTGGAAATTAAAGGAGGATATCTATTGCTCTTCAAAAAGTAAAACAATTAAAGAATCTGTGGAGAGGAACAGACAGAACTAAAAAAAAAAACGGCATGCATCTTTCCCATTGCAATATATGCCTGTGAGACCTGGACACTTAACAAAACAGCTGAGAAACACATAAATGCATTTGAATGTAAATGCTACAGAAAGGTTCTTCAAATATCATGGACACAAAAAACAACAAATATATCCATACTACAAGAACTTAATACTGAAGAAAGCTGGCTAGCAAGGAGGATTAAACAAAACAAGACAAAACATATATATGTTTTGTCTTGTTTTGTGTATGTAACCCTCGAAAAAGGCTCAAGCCGAACTATTGAATGCCGTGTGTTTTTAATTTATACATTCTCATGTTATTCTCATATTTTCTATTCGTTTTCCCACTTACTCACTCCTTCTGTCGCCTTGTAAAACTGAACCATTCACCTCTGTCTACCTTTATTATTTGAACCAGTTTTACTGCAGTCGCCATCCCTTTTATCTGATGATAGTTTTGGGAAAGGTGATCATTTTCGTTTCCCAGACTACCGGGCAGGCAACGCAGCGGGGGCGGTTACATTTTCTGGTGCCAACATATGTAAAGTCTGCTTCAAGTGGATGTGGACGAGGATATCCTTAAGGTATTACCTCATCCTCGTCATTGCTGTTTATTTTCTCTCGGCTATTTTTTTCCCTTCCTACCTGATGAACTGAACTTGTAGCATTTCCCACTGTTCATCAATAATTTATATTTTCGCTAAAGCATTGTATCTTTTCATAACCATAGCTCTGCATCTTTTCTTTAGCTCTTTGCTGCTTTCAAATAGGTTCATGTCAAGCTAGATGGTTTCTCATTCTTCTGTATGTTATCCTTAATTTTAATCATATTTTGTCACATAATGGGTCATGGTCATTATTGTAGTCAGTCCCTGGCATTGTTTTTATTGTTAATAAGGAATTTCAGAATCTTTTATTAATGAGAATGTAGTCAATTTGATTAAAAGTCTGTTCATCTGGGCTTCTCTGTGTAGGAAGTCTGCTTAGAAGAAACTTAAAATGTGTACCTCCAGTAACCATGTTAGGGATGTGTGCTTATTCTGCTTATCTTCTTATTAATTTCTCATCTCTAGGTCATTAACCCTTACTGTGTCTTTTACCTTTTCATTAAAATCACCGAGTACGATATTAAACTTAAGATATGCAAACGACATAGGTCCGATTACTAAAAAGTGAAGGGGAGATACGGGCTCTTCTGGACATCGTGGTTCGTGAAAGTAAAAGTAAAGATCTCAGCCTGAATAAAAAGAAGACTGAAGTGATGGTCATATCAAAGAAAAGAATCCCACCAAAATGTAGCATTACCATCCGAGTACTTAAATGTTACATCGAGTTAATTTTGTTTTATGGATGTGAAGCATGGTCCATGAATAAGAGAGTACAGCGTGAAATGGAGGCCATGGAAATGTGGTTCATAAGAAGGATGTTGAAAGTACCATGGACAGCTAATAAAACAAACGAAGAAGTCTTAAGAGAGGTTGGAGTTAAAAGGCAAATTACAGCAAAGATCAGAGGCAGACAAGCGAGATTTTTAGGACATTTTCTGAGAAGAGAAAAATTGAAACACACTGTGGCAACTGGAAAAATTGAAGGAATAAGAGGCAGAGGAAGACAGTGAGAGAAGTTACTGGATGGGCTGTCAGTGTGGCTAGGAAGAAAGTCACCGGCGGATCTCATAATCAAGTCTCTCTCTCTCTCTCCCTTCCTCTCTCTCTCCCTCCCTCTTTCCCTCCCTCCCCCCTCTCTCTCTCCCTCTCTCTCTCTCTGAACCTTAAGTGCCCAGGGCACATGGGACTCCGCAAGGGTTTTCCACAAATGCCTGTCCTTTGCCTTTTTTTCTGCTCGTACCCAGGTGAGCCATCTATTGCTCAACATCCTTTCTGTTGTTCTTCTCCATGTCTCTTTTGGTCTACCCTTACTTCTGTTCCTCTGTGGTGTCCATCTTAGTGGTATTTTTGGTAGTGAGTTGTAAGCCATTCGGAGCACATGTCCCAACCATCGCCAGCGTCTTTCCTCAATAATTGTTGTCAGTGGCTTCATCTGCATCTCTGCCAACAAGATGTTATTTCTTATGGTGTTTGGCCAAAATATTTTTCTAATTCTTCGTAAACATTTAGTCTGGAAAGAATTCAACTTGTTTTCTATGGTTTTGGTGATTTTATCAAGTCTAAAGACAGGGAATCGTGGAGAGAAGTGATCGCCTACGCCACGCGGCACGGCATTTGATTGATTGACTATATTAACTTCATGCGACTTGGTGTGACTCATAGCTTGCTCTAAGTCATTATAAAATATTTGAATATTTCACCAGGTCCTGATTTACGGTTCCAGGATTGTACGGCCTTCACATTTATCGGTCTGTGAATTTTATTTGAATTAATTTCATTCCTCAGTGATATTTTACCAACTCTCCCCCCCCCCCCCACACACACACACAAAGAGAACAACATCAGTAACTTAACAAGCAAACAAAAATTTGCCACTCAAGTGATCACTACCACTGAAAATTTTCACATTTTTTTTTACCTTTACTCGCTATCTCGCACAAAATAGTCTACAGGGATGCACACACACACATGTACATACACTAAGTCCTCCTATCTCAGTGTGTGATGTAGAGATAAAATATCTGATAAATAACAAAAATTATATAAAATTTATATGATCATATAATAATTCATTCATTCATTTGTATGGCCTTTGCGGAACTTTGCCTCCCTAACAGCACTCCTGTAGGCCTCTCGGTTGTGAGCAAGATGGCCTGCCGCTGCTGCATCCATTTGCAGATCGTCAACGATGTCTTGCAGCCATTTTCGTTATGGTCTTCCTCTCTTTCTTTTTCCATTATGCATCCTTCCAATACGGTCTTCTCTAAACTATCATGACGTTTAATGTGTCCAAAATATTTAAGTGTTCTCTCTTTAATCTTCTTTACTAGCCAGCCTTCTTCAATATTAAGCTCTTGTAGTATAGATATATTTGTTCTTTTTTGTGTCCACGATATTTGGAGAACTCTTCTGTAGCATTTACATTCAAAGGCATTTATATGTTTCTCAGCTGTTTTGTTAAGTGTCCAGGTCTCACAGGCATATGTTGCGATGGGAAAGATGCATACCCATAAACATCTTATTTTTGTGGTTCTGTCTGCTCCTCTCCACAGATTCTTTATTTGTGTTACTTTCATATAATAATAATAATAATAATAATAATAATAATAATAATAATAATAATAACAGTAAATAAGTCATTTGCATGCCTCTTGGGGAACATTGCCTCCCTTGCAGCTGTCCTGTAGGCCTACCAGTTGTAAGCAAGATGCTCTGCTGCTGATGCATCCATTCACAGATTAGAAACGATGTCCCACATGCCATCTTCGCCTTGGTCTTCCTCTCTTTATTTTCCCCATTATGTACCCTTCCAAGAATATTCTCCAGATTCTTGTTTTTAACATGTCTGAAATACTTAGTTTTTTTCTGTTTAACCTTCTTTACTAGCCAACCTTCTTCAGTATTTAGTTCTTATAGTATGGATATATTTGTTCTTTTCCTTCTTGTTTTGTTTTAATAATAATAATAATAATAATAATAATAATAATAAAGAGCAGCCTATTGAAACAGAGAACTAGAAGTTAAACAGAGAACTGCAAGTTAAACAGTTGCAGAACTGAAAGTTAAACAGAGAACTAGAAGTTAAACAGAACTAGAAGCTAAAGAGAGGACTAGAAGTTAAATAGAGAACTAGATGTTAAACAGAGAACTATAAGTTAAACAGAGAACTAGAAGTTAAACAGTTGCAGAACTAGAAGTTACATAATTACAAAACTAGATGTTACCCTCTTGAAAGTACAGATCTTTGCTTATACATATGGATTCACCCCATCTTCTGCAACATCTTTGCTCAAAGGTGCAGCAGTACATGTAGCCTAAGCATGATGAGTCTGATCTTGCACATCCCCACTGATTTAAAAAGTAGAAAAGAAATTACAAATAAATAAACTCTGTATTTTAAAAAAATTGATATTTTTTCTGCTTCTTCTTCTTTTCTTCTTCTCTTTCTTCTTCTTCTTGTCTTTCTTCTTCTTCTTTTCTTCTTCTCTTTCTTCTTCTTCTTCTTGTCTTTCTTCTTCTTTTTCTTCTTCTTCTTGTCCTTCTTCTTCTTTTCTTCTTCTTCTTCTTCTTCAGCGATAGGTGATGCAAATCTGGAGACACATGACCAATATGAGGCTAGTAGTTTTCCACAGATTTTGGAAGCCTCTTCTCACACACTGTAGTAAGATGCAGTTGTGTGAGTAGTAGCTATAAAATTCAGACCCCATCTTCACTACATTCGGGACAGCTCCACATATGCTCAGCCGCATGCCGCAGCATCCATCCAAGATTATGTTTGCTAATAGTTTCACTCAAATGTTGGTTGTTTACGTTCATTTCCAGCACAGTTATCTCCAGCAGTCTTTTCACGGCTACATTGTTCATCCATTCCCGCTTTTTTCATTCTCTCGCAGTCTGTCCAATACAGCTTTTAGCATTGTCCCCCTTGTCCATTGTCAGTCACTGGTCCAGCAAGTCTGTCTGCCACATCATTGCCATGTACTTCCGTATGCCCTGGACAGTAATGCCACATTAGGCTTGTCACAGCTGACTGGCTTAACAGATGAACCCATTCTTTTCTAAGCAAATTCTTCTCAGTCTTACGAAGGATACTCTGCGAATCCGTCACAATGACACCATTAACCACATCATGAGTAACTAACCATTCCATTGCCGATATAACCTGGATCATTCCTCCTCTGGTCTCTTGATATCTTCATATCTCTGTCTTATCTTAGTTAATGGTTAATTGTGGGTTTTGCCAAGTATCATTTTGCTGAACTTCTCATATAACAAAATGTATAATGTGGGTACAGTCAAATTTTATGGTTGATGCTATCAGTACTGGATATATGTATTAATCCCGAGTAGTAGTGTGAGGTTGGCTGAGCTTGTCTCTTCGAAATCGGCCGTTCAGCTTACCTTGTGGTTTTCTGAGGGCTACCTATATTGTTAGTCAGGTGGGGTGTAATGTGTAGCTAGTGAGACCACTCGTTCAGAGGCATACGGCCGGGTAACATGGGCGAACATATGATCGTGGAATATCTGGATGTGTATAATGAAGTATCTGATGCTGTGTTGTGGAGTAAATGAATGTTCTGTCATGAACCTAGAATGTTGCCCAAGCCACCTCATGTTATGTAAGTTATATATGTAAGTTGTCGTAAATCGGATAGCATAGTATTGTAAGTGTTCAATGTTAAGTTTGTAAAGATTTTCATTACCATGTTTGACATATGCGAATGCTATAATTTTGACTTATGGACACTGCTAATCGTTTACTAGGTGTTTTGTGTGTGCATCGCAACATATGCCTGTGAGACCTGGACAATTAACAAAACAGCTGAGAAACACATAAATGCATTTGAATGTAAATGCTACAGAAGAGTTCTTCAAATATCAAGGACACAAAAAATAACAAAAATATCTATACTACAATAACTTAATATTGAAGAAGGCTGGCTAGTAAAGAGGATTAAACAAAGAAAACTTAAATATTTTGGACACATTAAACATCATGATAATCTAGAGAAGACCGTCTTGGAATGGCACATAATGGGAAAAAGAAAAAGAGAAAGACCAAGGCGAAGATGGCCGCAAGACCTCGTTGATAATCTGCAAATGGACGCATCAGCAGCAGGGCATCTTGCTTACAACCGAGAGGCCTACAGGGGAGGTGTTAGGTAGGCAGAGTTCCGCAAGGGACATGCAAATGATTGACTAACCGATTGTTTATAGATGTTGCAGGTTCCCATCTTTGTTTCTTGCTATGGTCAAATGAGGTCTGGAAAATGAAATTGAAAACTACAAGGACGAGTCAAAAAAGTAACTGAAACTCAAGAGTGAGTCAAAGAGTCTTTTCACATTTTTTTTCAGTGATTACATCTTTTGATTTGCAGTTTCTTTTTTTACTCACTCTAGTGAGTAAATCTCAAATCAAAAGGTATATATAATATCAAATATACAATATCAAAAGGATAGTACTTACACAGGAAGTAACAAATGTCAGATTTGAAAACATCATTGCCAAAGTCACCAAGAATACTGGTTTCCAACACATCGGTGTCATTTTAAGGTCTGTTTTGTATCTCAGTTTAAGACTGATTTGTTAACGTCCTTTCTTTAAAAGAAAATATAGATTCCTATGGCTTAGTCTGCATGGGCAGGAACTGGCTTGTATGTACTGGAGAGAACATGAGATAAGAGCAGTTTTATTGTTAAAAAAAAGTGAGTGTAAAGCTTATTGCCAACTGTGCGTAAATGTGCATAGAAACTACTATTAGTGTAAGCTTGTAGACATTACTATGCAGCTTGTGTTGAGGTACTAGCCCATTCATGTCCTTGGACGGTGACTGTCTAAGCAGCCATCAGCCACTATGGCTTGTGGTGTCTTGCCCTCAGGGCAAATTCTCTCCACTTCTCACAGTCTGCAGCCAGTCTTTGTATAATGATCCATGCGTGCTGTATCTTTGTTTCTATAGCTATTCACCGTTTTATCTGTGGTCAGTCTCTTCTTTCTCTACCCTCTGGTGTCCACTGCTTGGCTGTTTTAATGATATTGCTGGGGTACCAGTGGAGAACATAGCCAATCCATTTCCAGCACCTTATTCACTACAGTTATATGCATGTATTCTTGTTTACTTTGGGCAAGTAAAAATAAAGGTAAAGTTAACCCAGTTATGCCTTAGAGGCACATAGGGATATGATGTTAGTGCCCATATTTTCCTTGACCTGTCAGCACACTAGAGGATGATGTGGTCTGCATCACGCCTGGATGCTTTTCCTTATTCAGTTCCAGAAGAAGTCGGGTACCCATTTCTATGGTAGGGTGACTGGCGCTCCTCCAGCCAGATTTAATGCACTGATCTTCACCATGAAAGACTAGTGCACTAACCACTTTGCCACTCGGATGCCCACTGAGCAAGAAGTTCTCTATTATTCACTGGCAGGTTGTGTGAAATGAGGATAATCTACCCATCTTCCATTCTGGCTACTCTCCAACGTTCTGCTCCATTGAAAAATATTTTGCAATGACAGAAAATACACGAATCTGTTGTTGCAAAGATGATAGAAGCTATAAAAAATCAAGGCATTTTACCATAGTATGAATCATGCAACAGAGCACAGGTTGAAATGTAATGTATTTTAGCCAGTACAAGTGTACTTTAACTGAAAAAGTGATCATATTTAGAAAGCATATATACATACGTACTTAACAAAACAGCTGAGAAACACATAAATGCCTTTGAATGTAAATGCTACAGAAGAGTTCTTCAAGTATCATGGACACAAAAAAGAGCAAATATATTCATACTACAAGAACTTAATATTGAAGTAAGCTGGATAGTAAAGAGGATTAAAGAGAGAAAACTGAAATATTTTGGACACATTAAACGTCATGATAATTTAGAGAAAACTGTATTGGAAGGGTGCATAATGAGAAAAAGAAAGAGAGGAAGACCAAAGCGAAGATGGCTGCAAGACATCGTTGATGATCTGCAAATGGTTGCATCAGCAACAGGCCATCTTGCTCACAACCGAGAGGCCTACAGGAGTGCTGTTAGGGAGGCAAAGTTTCGCAAGGGACATGCAAATGAATGAATGAATGTACATACGTTAACTGTAAACACTTCTTGGTTTAACTATTCTCATCTAGTGAAGTATATTATATACATGTGTGAGGTCTCTGCTATTATTCTGAAAACATGCAGTCTTGGCAGTAAATCAGACCAGATATCGGATTTTGCGTAAAAATGTCTGTCTCATTCAGGTTAACTGTTATGGTGCAATTTTATGACATGCCACTGCTGTGTGATGATTAATTAATAAAGGTGTTCCAACTTTTATTTTATGTTTTATTGAATTTTGAGTTTTTTATATACATGGTAATGAAGACATTATGGGTGACGTAAAGATGGCGGGAACTTTTTAACGCTCTTGCCGGCATACTTTCATATGAATCTTTTGCGTCGATACATATCGTAAAACGAGAGTTGGGCATAAGGCCAACAACCTTATCCTGAGATCTATCTAGAGGCAATTCTAGATGGGAAAAAAAACAACCGTTACGGAAGTTCGCAATAAAATCAGTCGATCATCTGGGATACCAACTCAGACAAGCCCAGACGCCAACCAAAAGAACACATTCATCGGCCCTAAATATGTGGCAAAGATCGAATTCTGGAATGTGAGAACAATGGCCGCACCATCAAAAACTGCTCATGTAATCCAAGAAATGGATAAATATCACTTAGACGTCCTCAGCATCAGTGAAATGCCATGGCCAGAAGCAGGGAAAAGATCGGCGGAAAATCGTAAATTAATCATACTTTCAGCCAGATACGATGGGAAATACCAAGAAGGAGTGAGTATAATTATGTCAACCCCAGCAGCAAAGAGCTTTATAGAATGGGAACCAATGAACAGCCGTATATTAATAGCACGATTCCAAATAAGGCACGGAAGAATGGCAGTCATACAAAGCTATGCACCCACGAACGATGCAGATGATGAAATAAAAGACAAATTCTATCACCAACTATAACAACTCATTAATAAAGTCCCTAAACACGACATCTTAGTTGTCATGGGGGACTTCGACGCCAAGGTAAGAAAAGAAAACACCGACGTCGAGAAAGTGATGGGGAAAGAAGGAACTGACACGATAAATCAGAACGGAAAAAGATTAATTGAATTATGTCTAACAGAGGGGTAATATTTAGCGATTGCAATAACTGGAATGAGTAACCTTACTATCAGCTGTGTCAAAAGTATTTTCAAAGCTATTCTGAATAGAATTAAATATATAGTGGATGCTGCAATGAGAGAAGAACAAGCAGGATTTCGAAAAGGGAGAAGCTGTCTCGGCCAGATCTTTACTCTAAGAATAATACTTGAAGAACTTATTGAAAAGCAAAGACCGTTAATCCTGAACTTCATAGACTTTAAAAAGGCATTTGAAAGCACATAGAGATTCATTGTGGAGAACTTTAAGAATATATAGAGTGCCGTTCAAGATTGTCAACATTATTAGAGACATCTACAATGGACATGTTTGTGCAGTAAACACAGAAGAAGGGATGAGCGAATGGTTCCGGTTTGAAACAGCCATGAAACAAGTATGTATATTATTTCCCTTGCTTTTTAGAATTGCCATAGACTTCATAATGAAAAAATGTTGCAAAGGTAAAACAGGCATTGAATGGGTACATGAGACCCAACTGGAAGATCTTGGTTTTGCAGATGACATAACTCTTATCAGGACAATGTGAAATCAATGCAAGTAAAACCAGATATCCTGTCTTCAATGGCTTTTAAAACAGGACTTGAAATTAACAAGGATAAAACAAAATAATGAAACTTCTCATTAACCAGGAAGGACAAATATGCGTAGAAGTAACAGCTGTTGAAGAAGTAAACCATTTTGCTTGTCTCGGCAGCTACAAAGACCAGGATGGTGACACCAGAAAGGAAGTTAGAATTAAAATTGCAAAAGCAGCATTGACCTTCAAGAGTCTTGAGAACATATGGAATTCAAAAGTTATAAACACAAAAACCAAGTTAAGATTATTCAGTTCAAATGTAATATTTACTCTCATTTATGCACGTGAAAGCTGGAAAACAACTAAAGAAATAGACAAGAAATTAGACTTTTTCGAAAACAAATGCCTAAGGAAAATACTCAGTATAAAGTGGAACAAATTCAAGAACAACGTAGAGATACGTAGAGATAGATGAGCAAACAACAACTTGTCTCATGGGTGATCAGTAAAAGGAGGTGGACATATATCGGTTATGTGATGAGAAGAAACAATCAGAGAGTCCCTAAACATGATATCAAGTGGAACACAACAGGCCGAAGAAAAAGAGATCGAACATGTGTGAAACTCTAAAGAGGACATTGTTAAGAGAGGCCAGTTCAGTGGCCACAACATCCCTTGAAGAGATTGAAAAACTCGCTGAAGACAGGAAATCTTGGCCGACTACCATGCGGGCCCCATGGGGCATTTAGCGGCACGGAAATGATGTAAGATATAAGATATATACGTGGTAATGAAGACATGGCTTTCCGATCATACTTCTCCATTTTGTGTTGTCTTCGGTGTTTTGGACTAGTTCATTTGCTTTTTTTCTTCTGTGCTACTAAGTCAGTCCACTGAGATTTGTTTTTTCTTTTAGCCTCCATCTGCTCCTGATTCCCTTGAATGTTCTAGTTAATTACCAAGTTCTATATTAATTACCAAGTTCTATATTAATTACCAAGTTCTATATTAATTACCAAGTTCTATATATCTTCTCATGACATACAATCTGTCAGTATTAAAAACTTCGGGTTTAATCTCACTGTATACTTTCTGTTAAACGAGGAAATTCAAACTGATCTCACAGTACATGTTCTTTTGTATGGGGTGTGTCAGACTGACCTGAAAATATACATTCTGTTAAATGATGAGTACAGAATTGATCTCACAGTATATATTAAATGAGAAAGCGTCAGACTGATCTCCAAATATGGGCAAGAAACGATGATGTAGGTGATGAAACAAGAGCACAACTTTCCAGACTGTCTGAGAAATGTGCCACCCCCCCACCCCTCCTAAAACCAGGCAATCGTTTCGGACCTTTAAATGGGGGTGCCCTCTGGGGCAGATTTCTGTGAGTTGTTTGGTTTGCAACTCCTTCATGAGACTGAAGATACTGTCGAGTGCTCATGTCCACAGCTTACCAACATTCCTCGTCGTTTGTTCAGTGGACTACATGTTCCTTCTTATATTCTACACACTGCAACCAAGAGATGTCAGGTGATTTAATGCCGACTATATGACACCCTCTGAGTGGCGACGTGGTTAGTGCACTGGTTTCTCATGGCGAAGGTCGGAGGTTCGAATCCGGCCGGAGGCACCCCAGTTACCCAGCTGTAGAAATGGGTACCCAACTTCTTCTGGAGTTGGAGAAGGAAAGGCGGCCAGGCGTAATACTGACCATATCACCCTCTAGTGTGCTGACAGGTCAAGGAAAATATGGGCACTAACACCATATCCCTATGTGCCTCTAAGATATGACAGGGTTACCTTTACCTTTATATGAAACACGGAAAGGAAAACCAGGAAACTTTGTCTTGGATAAGGAAGGGACTTTGATAACAGAGCGCGTGACGTTATGCAATCAAAGCTGAAAGGAAGCTGCAAAACTGAATACCAGGTCAGTGCACAGAGACAAGGGAAACACATGGAAGGAAGCAGAGAATAATTCCAAAAACAAGGATAACTGGGGAGCCTTTATCCGTGTCCTATGCTCTCAAGGGAGTGAAAGGCGAGGTAGGTATAAGGGTAGATAGGCAGGTAGGCACGCAGTTAGTAGCAGGTGGTGGATAGATAAGTGAGTTGGTAGGTGGGAAGATAGGTGAGTAGACAATAGGTAAGTGGACAGATAAACAGGGAGGTGAGTAGATGAATGAGTGGGTAGATAGGTGAGTAGACAGTAGGTAAGTGGACAGATAGAACAGGGAGGTGAGTAGATGAATGAGTGGGTAGGTGGGTGAGTAGACAATAGGTAAGTGGACAGATAAACAGGGAGGTGAGTAGATGAATGAGTGGGCAGATAGGTAGATAGGTGAGTAGACAGTAATTAAGTGGACAGATAAACAGGGAGGTGAGTAGATGAATGAGAGGGTAGATAGGTGAGTAGACAGTAGGTAAGTGGACAGATAAACAGGGAGGTGAGTAGATGAATGAGTGGGCAGATAGGTAGATAGGTGAGTAGACAGTAGGTAAGTGGACAGATAAACAAGGAGGTGAGTAGATGAATGAGTGGGTAGATAGGTGAGTAGACAGTAGGTAAGTGGACAGAGAGAACAGGGAGGTGAGTAGATGAATGAGTGGGCAGATAGGTAGGTGGGTGAGTAGACAGTAGGTAAGTGGACAGATAAACAAGGAGGTGAGTAGATGAATGAGTGGGCAGATAGGTGAGTAGACAGTAGGTAAGTGGACAGATAAACAGGGAGGTGAGTAGATGAATGAGTGGGTAGATAGATAGGTGGGCGAGTAGACAGTAGGTGGCAGATAGTAGCTGAATGGGTAGTTAAGTATGTTGGTAGATGGTGGTTATGTAGGTGAGTGAGTAGATAAATAGGTGACTAGATGGGTAAGTGGGTGGGTGGGTATGTAGATATGTGAGTGGGTATGTAGGTAGGTGAGCAGATAAACAGGTGGGTAGATAGGTAAGTGGATAAATAAGTGACTAGATGGCCGTGGTTGGGAAGATGGCTAGGTAGGTAGGTGGGTGGGTATGTAGGTAGGTGAGCAGATAAATAGGTGACTAGATAGGCAAGTGGGTGACTAGGTAGGTATGTAGGTAGGTATGTAGATAAATAGGTGACTAGATGGTAGGTATGTAGATAAATAGGTGACTAGATGGTAGGTATGTAGATAAATAGGTGACTAGATGGTCAAGTAGGTAGCTGGGTAGGTATGTAGGTAAGTAAGTTGAAAATTGGTGACTAGATGGACAAGTGAGTGGCTAGGTAGGTATGTAGGTAGATAAGTAGATAAACAGGTGACTAGATGGGCAGGCAGGTGGGTATGTAGGTAGGTGGGAAAAACTAAAATTGACTGAGGGTTAGAGGTGGGGAAAAAAGACGAAAAATAAAATGAGAAATTTTGTTTGCTTTAAGCATTGTCATGATCTTGTTTGCAAGTTCTGGCATAGTACAGTGACAGTGGTTGGCCAAAGTGCTGGCATCCCTCCACGCCCCACAGTGGGATGATCCAGTGATGGACTTGGTGAGATGGACAGGAAGAATCAGAACCACATGAGTCAAAAACATTTTGAGTAAACTAGGGGGCGTGACCT
This sequence comes from Achatina immaculata, assembly GCA_009760885.1. NCBI lineage: Eukaryota > Metazoa > Mollusca > Gastropoda > Stylommatophora > Achatinidae > Lissachatina > Lissachatina immaculata. The sequence continues at coordinate 10,658,557 of CM019715.1, forward strand.
AGGAAGCTAGGGGGCGTGACCTAGGAGGCGGGGGTCAGCAGATTGAAGAAGTCTGGGAACCATTGTCGTAGTGCCTATGAAAATGTAACTCATAATCATCATCAGGTGTTATGTTGGCAAGCATTGGCCTTCATGCTTGCCTACAGATCTTGACACTTGATGTTTTCAATCAATTTGTTAACTTCCGATTGTGCCTTTACATTAGACTACTTTTTTTTTTGGGTCTTTCGCTCTATCTTTCCTGCTGTTATGTTTTTAAACCCTTCATTCTCTTAATATGTCCAATTAATGATGACAATATAGGTGTCTATATTCAAATCAGGATACGTTAGAATACACAGCAGTTATGTTAATTAATCGAAATTTACATTTTGTGAAATGCAAATCCTCTCTGTTATAATTTAATAGTTATGAAAAAGAAGTGTTATGTCTTGTTATGTTCTCAAACCACACATAAAAAGTTATGAAATTTGGACTCTGGTATTATAATGTTTTGAATAACTTGAGTTGGTAAAATATTTGTAACAAATAAACATGTATACTATGCTAAGTCTTTTAGTCTTTGTTACATGCATGTGCCCGTGGCTATTGTCCCAGTATAAGGGAAGGAACTGTGGTAAAATCATAAGCGGGTTTTGCTCTAGTAACGTCCCCTGTTTTGCTTGACCTATCAGATTAAACTGACAGGTCATGTGAGTGCCTCTGATCTGTCGAGAGGAGAAAATTTGACAGTTGAGTTTGATCCAAGATAGAAGAATGTAGTTCTGAGAAATGGGTCTGCTTTGTATTTGTAAGCTAGAATATGGTTTGATTGTTTTAGTTGATAGGTTGCCTTTTTAGGACATGGAAGGGAATAGGATGTGTGATGTCTTGTGAATGCTGTAACTTGCAAGGAATTTCCTTTGATTGTTTTCTGTATGTTGGCAGAGTTCTCTCTCCGGAATGTTAACGTTAGTCTGGTTGTTCATTACTCTTGGTGAAGTAGTTTCTCATCATCATCATCATCATTCATGTCATCTCATAGTTTCTTCTCATATTGGTATATCTCAAGTTTGTTGAGTTTGGTTGCATGCATCTAGTTGCCTGACCTGTGAAATCTATTGATTGTCAAGTCTCGCTGCCATTATTTTTCTCGTGTTATTTGAGTTAACTTTTTGTCCTGTGTTTATTATTGTTTACATTGTGAATAGCCATGCAAATGTTGTTATCATGTTGGTACAGATCCATATCATTTATTCATTACACCAACGTAACAACAGTTCTCTCTCTCTATCTCTCTTTCATTCATTCACTCTCTCTCTCTCTCTCTCTCTCTCACACACACACACACAAACACACACCCCCAACCAACCAACCAACCAACCAATAGCAAATGCCGTAGGGGATGAAGCGTTAGAGACCTCATTATGCCGGACCATCAGCGTATGAGGTAGGGTGGCCGGTTCCTTTCCTTTCCAGATTTTCTCTAGTAGCCATTTTACGAGGCTTGGTCGACCACGGGGCCACAGTGGTCGAAAAAAAAAAGTGTAAATATATTAGTGCCATACTTCTATACAATGACCATATGGCTCAGGTGTAGTGGCAGTTACAATGACCACAGCACACTGTTACTCTACATAGGTACTTCATGTTGATTTCTTGCAGGCAGGAACCACCTCTACAAACGTGGGTGACATAATCTAGGAAAATCCAACATAGGAAGACCCATACATTCATCAATACATTCTTACCACGAACATAATCTCTCATTCAAAACATTTACACTCCAGCTCGGTACCGAACTCTTGATCACATGACCAAGTGCATGGCATTAAGCCCCGCCCCCTACTAACCATAGGTTGATGCAAGTTAAGCAACATACGAGTAACACAGCATACAGTTATGTTATACGAAGGTGAGATGATCAGATTTTAAAAAAAATAGTGAAAGAGATAACTGTTTCTGGTGCCTTATTTTGTTCAGCAATTATTGAGGAAAGACGCTGGCGATGGTTGGGACATGCACTTCGAATGACTGACAACTCACTACCAAAAATAGCACTAAGATGGACACCACAGGGGAACAGAAGTAAGGGTAGACCAAAGGAGACATGGAGAAGAACAACAGAGAGGATGTTGAGCAATAGAGGGCTCACCTGGGCAAGAGCAGAAAAAAAGGCAAAAGACAGGCATTTGTGGAAAACCCTTGCGGAAGCCCCATGTACCCTGGGCACTTAAAGTTCAGAGAGAGAGAGAGAGAGAGAGAGAAAGAGAAAGAGAGATTTTGTTCTATTTTATTTTCTATTCACTTTTTTTTCAAAACTGTAATCTGTTTTACATTTGTAAAACCACTGTATAGTTTTTACTGTGAGATAGTAAAAGCGACAAAGTAGTAGTAGTAGTAGTAGTAGTAGTAGTGGTACATACAACTTTTGTGGCATCATTGGCTGAAGTAACAGCAGCAGGTTAGTGGGGGTAGAAGAAATAGGAACTGAAGAAACTGCAGAGATGCTGGCAACATCAGAGTATTAACAAAAGCAGTATAATCCTCTGGCGTACATGACAGTCCCTGTGTACTGGTGTATTACTGGTACAAGGGAAATAATAAGGTTTATTAATTAAACTGGAGAGTTGAATACTTCAAGAACTTTCAGTAAACATTCACGGGCCTTTTTTTTTTTTTTCCTGCTGTCAGAACTAAGTACTTAGAGTGAATGAGTACTGTACTGAAATTCTGAACATCACGAGAAAGTTAGGAAGAAAGTTCGAGATTCTAACAGCGTGCGCTGTAATACTCGTGGGTACGAGATGAAAATAAAGCATGAGGAAAAATCTCTGGATTTACCAGCAGAAGCTGGGAAATATAAAAACTGGAAGAATGACCAATAAAATTTCGAAGGTATGCCGATGAAAGAAGGCCCACAACGAGTGTAACAAATAAAAAAAAAGGTGGTTCTTCCAGAGCGAGACCCTCCCATTGCACTCCGGGTGGGCTGACCCCTGCGATCACCCCAAATGCGGGTGACTCGAGTGCCTAATTTTTTCGTAGGGGGGACTGCGTTCGCGCTGTCCCCTGACATAAAATAAATAGCATGATTGGTTAGAAAAAAAAAATGATCAGGAAAGGATTAGCAGGCAGGCAGAACCACATTGAGACATGGTTGTAAGAGTAGAAGAAACCATTGCTCCAGTCAGTTGTTTGATGGTCCAATTTGGACACTGTTTGTGAATATTGTGGATCAGGTAACATATCAGTTGTGGGGTTCTGAGGCAACAGGAGAGGTTCTCCTACTGGTTAGCTCAGGATCTAGATTTGCAAGTTGCTGCAATGTTTTCTGAAGACTGATTCAGTTGTTTTGGAAATAATATTGTATTTCAGAATGAAACTTATGTCCTTAGTGTTGTATTTCAGAATGAAACTTGTGAGCATGTTTGAGTCATAATTTGTTCCAATGGCGGGGTAACTCTTGTCATTATGTATCTTGCTACTGTCTGGTTTCTGTGAGTCATCCACACCTAATTCTCACATTAAAAGTTTTGGTGGTTCTTAGACAGCTATAAACTGGAGACTGTTGTGACAATATTTACAACTCTTGTATTGTATTGTGGGATGACAGATTGGTTTTCATTAGTTATGTGGTCAGGGGCATCTATATCTGATACGTGGACTTGTTGTGAACATGTGGTGTACAGTTATTTTACGTATAGTTCAGTAACCTCATAGTTGATTCCAGTTCTTGGAATAGTTAAAAATCTTCTCAATACTTGAGAAGCAGAGAGAGAGTGAGTCATACACACTCGCACTCTTTCAGTAAATGCACGGCTGGCCCAAAACGTTTTCATTTGCTGCCATGTACTATTAAGTGTCTGGTGCCTTATTTTATAAGCTCTACTACCACACCTGCCAGGTGAAGCTGCTCCAATAGAGCATGTATGGAGATGTCTATGATCTGATGCATGTTCTGATTGGGGAAATGAAGTACTCATTGGTTAGACAGCCTGCTAATAACCAGAGAGAAAAAGGAAAAAGATTGGAGATGAATATAAATTAGGCTGACCAAATGACATGGCGAGAAAAAAAAAACCATGCTTAAATTGATTAGAAATACCAAGGACTAGACAAGATGGAGAAGCCGTTTGCCATATCATGTAATGCATGGATGAAAATAGTAATAACAGCAGCTAGTAGTGGAGGCTAAGAAATATAACTACAAATATGTATCCAGTTTTGCCATTTTAATCATGTAACGAAGACAAGGTTGTTTCATAACGAAGACAAGGTTGTTTTATAACGAAGACAAGGTTGTTTTATAACGAAGACAAGGTTGTTTCATAAAAACAGACAAAAATGAGACATCACTTAGACTCATATACCGGAAAATCAACTCATTCAGACTAAAGTTTTGATCACTGTTTATACTATCTTTTGTGAATTTTTACACAACAGATTACATAGAACATGCAAAAATAACAAGGTACACATATTATAATGTGCACTGTTAAATAGCTTTGGTGCTATGCTTCTCCCTCGTGTGTGATCTTTGCTCAATTCAAATGCTTTTCTCTTTCCATGCCACTTGGTCAGTCAAGTGAGAGAATTTTTTCTTGGCCCTCCTCTCTTCCCTTTTTTTGATTTAAATGTTCCAGTCACTACTAGGTTATCTAGCTTCTGTCTTCTCGTGACATGTCCAAGAAATTTTGATTGTCTTTTTCTTATTATATTAACTAGTTTTTGTCGCTCTTAAGCATCTTTGAGGGGCCCTTCATTTGTTTTTTGTCTGTCCAGGGTATCCGATGCATCTTTCATGTCCAGTTTCTTTATCATCTTTTTGTTGTCTGTCCAAGTTTCACAACCACACAGCAATATGTATATATAGCACTGTGATACTCTTTTCCTGACCTTTAGGGACTTTGTGAAAGAAAGAAAGCAAGAAAGCAAGAAAGAAAGAAAGCAAGAATATAAAATCCTGCAAACTTAAACTTGTCAATGTTTCCAGAATCTAAGGTAGCGTTAACTGTCTAATTGTACAAAACATTTGTGATACCCAAGTCTTTCGCTCCGGATTATTGTCAGTTAACATTGGGAAAAAAAAAGCAGCTCATATCACTACAAACATTCATGTGGTCAGTCTGGCTTACTCTCACATCACTACAAATATTCATGTGGTCAGTCTGGCTTACTCTCACATCACTACAAATATTCATGTGGACAGTCTGGCTTACTCTCACATCACTACAAACATTCATGTGGACAGTCTGGCTTACTCTCACATCACTACAAACATTCATGTGGACAGTCTGGCTTACTCTCACATCACTACAAACATTCATGTGGACAGTCTGGCTTACTCTCACATCACTACAAACATTCATATGGTCAGTCTGGCTTACTCTTGTCCTTGTCTACTTCTGGAGGCTGACGATTCAGAAGGCCACTTTCTTCCACTGAAACACTTTTGCTCCTCTTTTCATTCGATAACACGGGCACAATGATGCCATCTTTGCTGTCGAAACTGAAATCATCATCATCATCATCTTCCTTCTCATAGCCCAGCCAATCAGACACACTGTTTTTCATATCTTTTGATGCAGAAACCTGCTTTTGAGCACTGGTCCTCTTGAATTCGTTGAAATTGATGTAAGGAGCCAAGTGCATTTTCATGAGAGGACAGCCACCTTGACCCAGTGCTTCTCTGTACAAGATGTGGCTCATACGTACCTATGTTTGTGAGACAGAAAATATGCTTCATCAGTTAAACTCTTAATTCCGTTCACAGAAGCAGCACTTACTTTTTCTTCAAGAAGAATAGTTCTAAAGCAGATAGATCTTAACTACTGCAGAACTTGCAGGGTGTCACTCTGCATAAACAACCTCTTTCCTGATTGATTTCACCATTACTGGATTTGCATGACTGATCACTGTAAGTGCTAACAGCGTTTAGTGTTGCAAGGCCCAGTCTCCTTGCTCTTGTGTCTTTTTTCTCTTCAGTTTTACTCCCTGGTTCCTCCACACATGAGACTGCATCCTCTGGTAGACTGTCCACACGAGGCTCAATCTTTCACCAGTCTTAGCCATGGCTGACTTACAAATATCCTTGCACCTTAGTTTTGGTCTATCTCATGACCTCCTTACCTATTAAAAAAAAAACCTCTCCTATAGCATTTATTTGGACAAAAAGGCGGAAATTTTATGCGATTACCTCTGGTTAGCTGAATGGTTAGGCACTCGGTTTACATCAGGATTTTTTCTGGTATACACCAAAAAAGGCCCTGGGGACCACATCAGACTTTCATGTGCTGAAAGTTGTGGAAATGCAGGCCTAACATCATATCCTCAATATGCCTTAATGGCACGGAAACAAGGATTTTACCTTACCACTAGGTGTGGAAAACAACTAAAGAAATAAACAACAAATTGGACTCTTCTGAAAACAAATGCCTAAAGAAAATTATCAGCATAAAGTGGAACGAATTCAAGAACAATGCAGAGATAAGGGAGGCGAGTGAACAACCTGTCTCACTGGTGATCAGAAAAAGGAGACGGACATATAATGGTCATGTGATGAGAAGAAAGAGAATCCTAAAACAAGCTGTCAAGTGGAACACAACAGGCTGAAGAAAAAGAAGTCAACCACGTGAAACTCTAAAAAGGACATTGATAAGAGTAGGCATAAATCCCTCGATGAGGTTGAAAAACTAGTTGAAAATGAAGACGTGGTGAACTACCATGCGAGCCCTATATGTTGTTTAATGATGTAAGACTGGGTATGGATAGCACTATCAAGGAACAGACAGTAATTAGTGTATCTACAGCTATACATGAAGCACTGCAGTAAAGCTGTGATACTAAAATGTATAAACTAGGATAAAAAGTAGGAACAGCTTTATTACTCTGTAGTCATTAAGTAATAAAGCTGTTCCTACTTTTTTCCTCATCATCATCATCATGTGCCGTGCTGACTGGCGTTGGCTATTATGCTTCTCCAGAGTACACGATCCTTCATGCAGGCCATCAGCTCATTTGGTGATCTCCTCTCACACCATCCTGTCAGACTGTCCAGTATCATTTCTCTTGGTCTTCCTCTTGATCTTCTTCCTTCTATTTTTCCTGTTGTTATAATATTTTCAATGCCCCCTCTTCTCACTGCATGTCCTATGAAAGTACATTGTCTCTCTCTTATCTTTTTGACAAGGTTTTTTGTCTCTCCAGCTCTTCTACATTCTTCATTAGTTATTTTTGCTGTTCAGGGGATTCGCAACATTCTTCTAATAAACCACATTTCTGCTGCTTCCAATGATTTTTGTGCAGACTTGCCTATTGTCCATGATTCACTTCCATATAACAAGATAGGTTCAATATAGCATTTTAGGACTCCTTTTCTAACATAAATTGATAAGGATGTGTTGGTCAATATGTTTCTCATTCTCTGAAATGCAGTCTTTGCTTGGCCTATTCTGTTCCTAATTTCTGTTCTGCATTTCCCATCTGAAGTTATTACTGCTCCAAGGTATTTGAATTTCTGCACCTGCTTTAGAATAGTTCCGTTTAATTTAATACTGCATGCTGGTGGATTCTGTTTCTTAGATATAACCATAGTCTCTGTCTTTTTGATGTTCAAAGTAAGGCCTTTCTGTTTACTTTCTTTGGCGACTTTATCCAAGAGATTTTGCAGGTCTTGTTGGTTCTCAGCTATCAGTACTGTGTCGTCAGCATACCGAAGGTTGTTAATATTGTATCCTCCAATTTTTATGCCTGGTTCTGTGATGATTGTTCTTAGAATATTCTCGCTATACAGAGAAAAAAGGTCTGGAGATAGTACACATCCTTGTCGCACCCCTTGTTTTATAGGTTGATATTTTCCAGTTCTATTTTCAACTCGAACTGCTGCTTCTTGCTGCCAGTATAGGTGTTTTACAATCCTCAGGTCTTTGCCGTCTATATTGATGTCTTCAAGCATTTTAATAATTTCATTATGTTTCACCTTGTCAAATGCCTTGGTGTAATCAATGAAGCATAAGTAGAGATCTTTCTGTACTTCTAAAGCTCTTTCTGTTAGTGTTCGTAAAGCATAAATGGCATTGTGTGTTCCCTTTCCTTCAACAAATCCAAACTGTTCATCTGCTATTTCCATTTTTATCTTTTTCCTTGTTCTTCTCATAATTATTCTCAGAAGTAGCTTCGTTATGTGACATGAGAGGCTGATAGTCCGGTGGTCGTCACATTCCTTTGCACCTGGTTTCTTTGGTAGTGCTATAAACGTGCTTTTTTCCTAGTTTATACATTTTCACACAACAGGCCGAAGAAAAAGAGGTTGACCATGTGAAACTCTAAAGAGGACATTGTTAAGAGAAGCCAGTTTAATGGGCATAACATCCCTTGATGAAGTTGAAAAACTTGCAGAAAACAGCAAAACTTGGCAAACAACTATGTGACGCTTAACGGCACAGGAAGGATGTAAGTAAGATACATTCTGGTATCAAGGAACAGAGCCACCAAGACGATATGATGTTGGTGACCCAAGTTTCCTTTATCTGCTCAATGTCATGGAGTTATTCTGGAGATATGGTGTTAATAACCATGCTTTTCTTGACCTGTTGGTACACGAGGAGGAAATGTGCTACGTGTCACACCTGTCCATCTCTTTTTTATCCACAAAAAGGAGCCAGGTACCAATTTCTACAACTGAGTGACAGAGGCAGCTCTGACTGGACTTGAGTTTTAAAACAATGTCACATCACACATAATACATTGATGAATTGTGGGGGGGTGGGTGGGAGGTGGGGTGGGGATCTCCCCGGGAAAATACACAAATTTCATGTTTTAGAGACAGATGAAAAGGGGATAAAAAGAAGAATCAGAATGGTTAAATATAATTCTCCACAGACTTTTGTAAACATTTATCTCCCAAAAAAATATTCTTACATCCTCCCGTGCCATTAAACGTCACATAGGGCTCGCATGGTAGTTCATGAAGTTTTCCCGTTTTCACCTAGCTTTTCAACCTCACTGAGGGATGTCATGGCCACTAAACTGGCCTCTCTTAACAACGTTCTCTTTAGAGTTTCATGCAGTCGACCTTTTTTTTCTTTGACTTGTGTCCCATTTGATAGCTTGTTATGGGATTCAATGTTTCTTCTAATCACATGTCTGACATATGTCCATCTCCTTTCTCTGACCACCCGTGAGACAAGTTGTTGTTCGCTCATCTATCTTATCTCTGCGTTGTTCTCAAATTCATTCCACTTTATATCAAGTATTTTCTTTAGGCATTTGTTTTCAAAATTTTAATTTGTTGTCCATTTTTTTTTTCCAGCTTTCGCATGCATTAGGGTGGATATTAAAAATATTACAGCAATTAAAATGAAGCATTATAAACTGTTATGTAAATTCATCACTAATGTTTGTTGCAGAGACTACATTCATCAAACTGTTTTCAATAACAACTGTCTGGACTAAAAAAATTTCTCTTGAATTCTATTCTTTGTGTGTTTTATATAAGCTTCTCTTGTTTCTTTCTTACTTCACACCTTGAGGACAGAATTACCATCTTTCTATAAGGTTCAACATTAACTCTTTCTGCTCTCTGGAGATCAGTTTTAGATGGTGGGTTAAAAAGAAGGAAGTTTATAATTCAGTTTTGAGAAGAAAAAAAAAAAAGAAGGGGGTTCTGGATTTACCCAGAAATCTGAAAACATCAGAGACCATCTTTCTGGCCATGTTGACCACAAGTAAATGCAAGACGAACATGGAGTGGTTAGGATCAAAAAGTAAAAAGAAAGAAGGAAAAAAAAAATGCTGGAACAAACATCCAAGTGTGGCTCAGGAGCTTTGTTTTAGCAAGTGATGTTTGAAAATAACAAAACTATGTGGGCTGAAGTGATGTTTCAAGATAACACAACTATGTGGGCTGAAGTGATGATTCCGAGATAATTATATGCACAACACCCCAAAAGTAATGTTTTAAATTTTTCATCCATGGACCCAACAGTGAACAATGTTTTTAAATTCTGATACTTTTTTTTTTGTTTTTAAATTTCTGAAAAAAAAAACCAAAAAAAAAACCACAAAACTTGCAGTACACAGGCATAAATGATTTCATTCATTCATTCATTCACATGTCCCATTGGGATCTTTGCATCTCTAACAGCTCTCCTGTAGGCCTCTCAGCTGTAAAGAAGATGGCCTGCTGTTGATGCATCCATTTGTAGATCATCAATGACGTCTTGCAGCCATCTTTGTCTCGGTCTTCCTCTCTTTCTTTTTCCCATTATGTACCCTTCCAAGACTGTCTTCTCTAGATTATCATGATGCTTAATGTGTCCAAAATATTTAAGTTTTCTCTCTTTAATCCTCATAAATGATTTACAGCCCTTAAATTACACACGAGAAGAGAAATGGCTGTTTACATTCTTTTTTCCTGCAATCCTTTACAGTAGTTTAAAAAAAAAAAACCCATTAAAACAACTTAGAAAAATCAGTTTTCTTGTACTGTAAAACACTGCTTACATTTTAACAACAGAAATGATAAAATGTGCTCGACAGAAATCTTCCATAATTTTCAACACAACTTGCAGTATTGAATACTCTCCACTTTAAATATAGCTTATTTGTACCTGCATATAGAAATATTTACTTTTTTTAAAAACATCCACTTTCAACATGACTTTGATTTTTAAGGTTCAAGGTTCAAAATTCAGACGTCACCGCACTCACGACAGCCCCTTATCTGCTTTGCTCTGCTGAATGCCAGCCATTCATCCAAGAGTTTGTTTGTTAATAGTTCCCATCAAGTGTTCATTATTTATGATGCTTTTTTTTTTTTTCCTCTCACACAGTTTGAGATTTTCCTGACAGCATCATTAATCTGTCCCAGCTCCTGCAATCTTCTTATAACCACACCGTACTTCCATTCCCGCTCTTCATTTTTCCACAGTATGTTCAATTATAGCTTTAGCAATGTCACCCTTGTCCATTCTCAGCCTGCCATTTATTTTAGCCTGTCCAGCAAGTCTATCGGCCATTTCATTTCCATATGACCTGGATAATAAATACAACTTATTACATCTGAATGGGTAACAAAGCAACCTATTCTTTTTTGAAGCAATCTCTTCTCAATTTTACATTTTATCTACACCCAACATAATTTAGCTTTTATCCCATTCCAACACATCTTAGTTTTTATCCACATACTACATACCCTATTTTTTTTCTTTTAAATTTCAGCATAATCTACTTTCTTTAATCCATTTTCACCAAAACCTTTATCCACTTCTAACTTACTTTTTAAACCTACATACATCTCAACTTCTCATCAACATTCAGAACATCTTTTGCAACATGACTTACTTTCTATCTACACTGGATAAAACTTTTCATCCACTCCAAAAGAACTTACTTTTTTAACCTACATTCAGAACATCTTCCTTCTACCTAATTTCAACATACTTTTATGTGCAATTAATGTAACTTACTTTTTATCTACTTGCTGAATTTCTGCAAAGTCATGCATTGCCTCTCTAATTTCCAATGGAAGACCATCACTGTTGATGTATATGGCACAGCCTGGGCAATATAAGAACATCATCATTCATTCATTTGCATGTCCCTTGCAGAACTTTGCCTCCCAAACAGCATATATAAGAACATAGACTACATAAATATACATATAAAACCCTGATTCCAAATTTTCATTTGGATTACATATTATATTTAATCACTTGATTAAACTTTGACAATCTAATGGTGTTTTGCATGGAAAATGAGCTAGTGATCGTTAAAATACTTTTTAAACAACACCCAAGAAGACTTTACACATGGACATCACCTGATGGGAAAACCAAGAATCAAACAGATTATACATTTTAGTGCAAAGAAGGTGGAGATCAAGTATCAGCAAAAACTAACAGGTGCTGACTGTGACACGGACCATGAGTTATTAATAGCAGACATGAAGATAAAGATAAAAAAGACAGTTACGGGATCAAGACCACTGCACTTTGACCTTACAAAAATACCAGAACAATATGGTATAGAAGTGAAGAATCATTTTGAAATCCTGATGGCTGTACAGGATGAGATGACACCAGATGAAATGGCTACACAGGCCAGAGATATCTTAATAACAACAGCTAAAGACATGGTTCCAGTAAAAAAAACACAAAAGAATGGATGGATTACAGCAGGCACACTAGATCTGATAAAACAATGTAGAGAAATGAAGACGCAATGGAAAGTGACAAACAACAACAAAGAGGAATATAAATCTTTAACAAAAGAAGTACGAAGAAACACAAGAAACAACAAAAAACAATACATTCAAGATTGTTGTGAAAGAACAGAAGGTCATCAGAAGTGTGGAAGAGATGGTGAAATGTTTAAAGAAATGAAGACATTGATGAGGAATGTAAGAAACAACTGACTATGAAAGCAGAAATCAACAGTGTGAATTATTATTGGAGGAGAAAGAACCCGAACTGACAACAGAAGAAATTTTATGGGCAATAAAGAATCTGAAAAATGGTAAATCACCAGGATGATGACATTAAAGCAGGAGGAAAGGAATGTGCAACAATCTATCATGCACTATGTAAAAAGATATGGCATTCTGGTATTTGGCCAAAAGAATGGAAAAGAACTGTATTCATACCACTGCCAAAAAAAAGGGTAACCTGAAATTATGCACAAACTACAGAACTGTTGCCCTGATTAGTCATGTCAGTAAAATTCTGTTAAAAAATCATAATGAGTAGACTTCGAAAGAAAATAGAAGTCAATATGGTTCAAGCTAGTTTTTGGCAAGGAGCAGGATTCAGTATAACATTAATAATAGAGAAATGCAGAGAATATTCAAAGGCATTTGATTGTGTACAACACCAGAAACTGGGAAATATTGGAAAAAAATAGGATTTCCAACACATTTGATACAATTAACATCACTGCTGTATCTAGACCAACAGGCAACAGTAAGAATAAATGGTGAAACAACAACTTGGTCTGACATAAAACAAGGGGTCTGTCAGGGGTGCATATTATCACCTTAAACTTGTATGCTGAAAATATAATGAGGAATGTTAGAGAAGATACAGGCAAGGACTATTATGATGTCATAACAACTGGAGGTTATGAAATACCAAAGATTAGATATGCTGATGACACAGTATTACTGTCCACAACACAAAATGGAAGTATGTAAGAACAGCGAAGAGCAAAACCTCTATCTTAATGTGAAGAAAACTAAATTTATGACAAAACAAATAAGGCAGCTGAAAAATGTATGAATGAGGAAAAATTGGAAGAAACAGAGAATTCTGAATATCTTGAATCACTACTAACTAATAATGGAGATACAATGTGGGAGATTAAAAGGAGGACATCCATCGCTCTTCAGAAAGTAAAACAACTAAAGAGGTTGTGGAGAGGAACAGACAGAACAACAAAAATAAGATTTTTAAGGGCATGCATCTTTCCCATTGCAACATATGCCTGTGAGACCTGGACACTTAACAAAACAGCTGAGAAACATGTCTTTGAATGTAAATCCTACAAAAGAGTTCACAAATATCATGGACATAAAAAGAACAAATATATCTATACTACAAGAACTTAATATTAAAGAAGGCTGGCTAATAAAGAGGATTAAACAAAGAAAACTTAAATATTTTGGACACATTAAATGTCATGGTAATCTAAAGAACACTGTATAGGAAGGATAAATAATGGGAAAAAGAAAGAGAGGAAGACCAAGGTGAAGATGGCTGCAAGACATCGTTGATGATCTGCAAATGAATACATCAGCAGCAGGGCATCTTGCTCACAACCGAGATGTCTACAGGAGAGCTGTTAGGGAGGCAAAGTTCTGCAAGGGATATGCGAATGAATGAATGATTAAACTGTACAAAAATTGGGCTAATCTAATTATTTTGGCTTAGAAAAAAAGCAGACTACAGTCATGCTTTGAAATGATTTTCTAGCACTTGTCAAATCACACAATTTATTATTATGTGAACATGTTTTGAGATTTCATATACAGTTAATGAGGCCACTACCAGGGAACATCAAAATAAACTCCATTTCATCTGTCATATAAAAAAAAATGTCACTGTTTTCTAATGCTACCTTACTAACCAAGGAGTTTGGTGCACATCATAAAATCAACAACACAGGTGACTCCAGTTCAATGTGTGATGGATTTTTTTTTTTTTTAAATTTCACTCACTCCATTTTTTTATCCATCAGTAAGATCAGATTTTAATTTTTACATTTTTTTTTCAAGATTTCATTTGATGCAATATGAAGGACATTCCAGGTCCCCTACTTTTAAACAGATTGAAACTCTGTGATTTATGTGAGTTTCTTCTATTGATTTCGCTTCATTCACATGAGTTTTTTTTTTTTTTTAAATAAATCAGATATTACAGCTCGAAATATCATGACACTGGAGAAATGAAGTGCTCTAAATATAAAGTATTTTCTACTTTTCAATTGTTTGCTTAGTATTGTGAATAAGATGTACTTTAAAAATAAAACCAATAGAAGCTCTGTCTCTGAACTTTGTGAACAGCATATATATAAAGAAACTGCAAGTGACAAAGTTTTGGTGAAACATGCAATAAATATCTGGATGGCCAGAGAAACACGAGGAAGGTCTCAGAGAAGCTGCCGAACATCCAAAATAAAAAAGCTTAGGAAAAAAAAAAGACCAAAAAAGCTTAGGAAAAAAAAAGACCAAAAAAAATCTTAGGAAAAAAAAAGACCAAAAAAGCTTAGGAAAAAAAAGACCCAAAAAAGCTTAGGAAAAAGACGACGAAAGCTCTTCAGACATCACGTCATGAGAAGGCATGAATTAGAGAGATAGTCATTGGAAGAAATCAAGACAAAGAGAAAAAAGGGGGAGAGCAATATAAAGACATCTGAATCAGCTGACCAGACAACTTGGGAAAGAAACAGCAAACAGACTAATCACAAACACTGGGGGAAAGAGGAGCACGGAGATGCACGGTTATCAGCTGCAACATACATCAATCCAAAAATACCTGAAATGCCAAAGAACTCTCAGAGTCTTAAAGTACTGACAGAACAGACACGAGACCAATCACGCACAACATTAACTCACACTTTTACTTACAATCATAGAATGGAAGCACATGGAAGTAATTAAAACCTATGAGCTCATCTAACACAGATTTGATACAAGCTACACCAGCTGGCTGCTTATCTGCAAAAAAAACCAAAAAAACAGAAGGACAAACAAATTAACATAAGCAATTCATCACCATTTTTTTTTTTTTTGGAACTTTAAACAACCATATTCTTTAGTACACTTATAGAAGATTTTAAAATCTGTGATTTCAAGTAATGTTACTGTACTGAATGCTTCGAATTTTTTTTTTTTAAAATTGTTTAGTATCCTCACACATTTTTTTTAGCTCTTAGACAATCATTTAAACAATACTTTAAAAAAAAAAGAAAAAAAAACAGCTGCAGTTTTACAGTTCTCTTCCACAGTACAGTCCATAATTTTAGACTGCTGTTTTAGAATGCTAACAAGAAAGAAAAAAGCATCTTATAACTTTCAGATAACTAAAAAAAAAAAAAAAAATGTGTTGTAGGAGCTCTTTAGTAGTCCAAGAGTTAGATTCTTTTTATTTTGTTGTCTTATTTTTATTTCCATTGTTCATTATTTCAGCCTACTTTGATATCTTTTTCACTGCTAGAAGTATGGCTACAGTAAAAAGGAATTTCCACTTGCCTTCTCAAAACCCAAAAATTAAAAACAAAAAAAAAAAAAACTATTTTTTTCATTTACCACGGTAGAAGTAGACAAAGCGTCTGTTTCTCTTTGACAGCACCCACTGGAGGTTTGCATCCAAATCCTTGCTTCTGCTGAGAGCGACTGCATGCTTTATTACCCTCAGCCACATCAATGAGGAGACAACACTCGAATGATTCGTCACTTCTGAGTAAAGAACCAGACGCAAACTCAAAATTAAAGACCAGAATCATTTACAAACTTTTTAACAATGCCTTTTTTTTTCCTCACTTACACCCATAAAACAGAAACAAGTGGAAATAATTAAAACCTATAAACTAACTTATTGTAGGATCTGACAACCTGTATCTCAACTCTGCTTATCTGCATGGTGGTGGTGGTTCATGTAGGAATCTCTGCTAGTGTAGATTTTAGAACTTTTATATATCACAAAGTACCAAAGTCCATACGTTCTTAACATACAAATATTCTGAAGGCATTTAATTTAATACCAGATATTAGGAGAGTAGCACACAACATAATCATTAGCTATACAGGAGTCTAGGTCCTGAAAAGGTTGGGAACCACTGGTCAAATGATTTGCTCAAGGAAATAACTCCTGCATCCTCCTCAACATATTAGTCCATACAGAGATGATGAATTCTAATTCTGCTGTAGACAAACTGTTATGTCTGGCTGATGATAGATGTAGTGGAAGAGGCATAAGGAGGGCATCATACAATGCACCAACAATTTCTTCTTTAACCCTTGATTTTTCCAGTGACTATGAGGCTCTCTAACTTCTGTTTTCTCTCGACAAGCCCAAATAATTTATTTAACCAACGTATGACAGTACAGGTTTGTTTCTCCTTATCTTTCTTTGGTTTGTGTAGACTTTTTTTGTCTCCCCATTAGCCTTTGCATAAATATAGTAAGCCTTGAGGTACTGGGGAAATTCTGACTGGTTGAAACACAAAATACTGGAATAAATGAAACAAACTTCAACATAAATTGAGAAATTTTCATGTATGAAAAATAATCACTGGTCACAACAAGCACTGGACTGATCTTGAATTGGCTGTTATATTTTACTTCTTGTTGCCTGTGTTACTGATTCTTCATGAAATTTTGGACAAGCAATTTATTTGTTTAATTTGCCACCAAATGTTTCTCTACCAAGAACTGGCTTTGATAGTCATAGCTCTCCACAACTCTCTGTTCTAATGTTGCCTTTATGAGTTGTTCTGGTGTCCTTTTTTCACTGCCATCCAGTATTTTCTCTCTTGGTTTACTTCAGCCTCTTTTCCCCCTCTAACTTTCCTGTTGTCACGATGTGTTTTAGTTTGCCCTTTTCTCATGACATGTCTTATAAACGTAGACTGTCTTTTCCTGACTGCTGTAATTGTTTTGTTATGTAAAAATCAGTCTGTCATTTGAGTTCCTTGCCGTTCATTGTGTCCTTGACATTCTTCAAAGAAACCACACTTCCATGGCTTCCAGGCACTGCATATCTTACCAAATGTAACACCAAATGTAAATGAACAATACTCTTCTATATACATAAATAACACTTAAAAAATTATTTTCATGTTGTACATCTTATGGAGGAAGGAAACTACAGCAGCACTAAATATCCCATTACATGAAGCAAATTGTCGAGCCCTATCAAGACATCTATTTGTCCCATTAACATCTAAAGGTATATGAGGAAGCAGACAAGACATCTTATTCCACTGCTGGCTGTATAAACGGCTTCTAAAAAAAAAAAAAAATTAAAGCAACTACAGTTATATGCTTTTGTTCCAGTTTAGGATCTCAAAATTTTAAACTGCTCTGAATGGTAAAAATACACACTGATATCATTTCCAGGTAAAATATGACTGCTGTGTTCTTTGATTACAAAAATAATTTTAAAAACAAAATTCTCTTGTGGCCTCAAAGGTCATAAGAATCTGGGGTTAAATAACTGCATAGATAAGAAAATCTGGACTATGACTGAAACATCAAAATGGGTAGTGAAAAAAAAATCTTTGAAACATGACAGAAAAAAGGTTACTTAACCATTATAAGTTGGAAAGATGCTTCTGGAATAAATGATCAATAAAATGAAGATATCTGCAAAAGAGTGACCTTGATGGGTTGGTAATGTAACGTGAAGGAAACACGAAATTACAGTCATGCTGGAGTGAATTCTTCAGAGAGAAAGGACGCAGGGGACAGCAACACCAAAGAAGAGACTGGAATGACAAAGAGAGGAGAAAGTCAACACGGGGCTTTTATTTCTGCTTTATGCTACACTGATCATAACAAGGGCTGATGATAACAGATGCAATATATCTGTATAGTAAGCACTTACTCCTCAGCTTGGCATGGAATTGTTCGCTACAAATTAGACTGTAGAAATTTGACGGCATCACATCGACAAATGTGAAGGAGCCCAAGATTTCCAACAGGTGGGCCTCCGAAAGATGGTCCAAACGGTCCCAGATGCAACTATCAACCTGACCCACAAAAAGAGAGTGAATTTGAAAAATCAGCACAAACATTTTATATTCACATCCACTGAAAAAAACAGTTACTGTTTTTTTTTTTTAAATGATGAGGTTACTGACGTTCTCTGGAAAAATAGTAAAATTTCAGCGAGAAAAGTATCTATTTTGAGCACAGGCAGTTTCTGAGCAATAAACAAGTGCTGTTTCTAAGTTGACAGAGTTAAGCATGGTTTGTATCTAACATGAGATATATAGCATATAGTACAGCATACCTTTCTATGCATAAAGTACATTAAAAAAACTGACGAACTGTTGCCGACATCCAACGTTTTGTTACATGCTGCAAAGCAGTGCCTATCTGGTATTATGAATCACTGCATGTAACTCGAATCTTTAATATAACAGGTTTTATTGCAGTCATTCATAACTATGGGTTGTATGTAAAGCAAACTTTACAAACTCGGAGCATACCTGTACAAATATTTTCATTTCACCTCCCACCATTTTTTTTTTTTGATGGGGTTACAACTTCCATAAATTATGAATAATGTACCTAATCAAATTTTTTTTTTTTAACAAAGTATATAAACTACTCTTATGTTTTATATACAGCTTCAAGCTATGTTAATTCAAACTACATATTCTACATGAACAATGGCCATTGACCCACATCATTCATAAATAATAGCTTTCAATATTAGAATGTGGAAAAATAATCCCTTTTACTCTAACGTAAAAACATACAAGACTGCAAGTGATGTTTATGTTACATAAATTAGGGTGTATTTCTCTCAGTTCAATATTGTTTTCATTTATCTCTAAAACCCACTATTTCATTTAGTTTAGGTCAGAAAACAGAATAATCTAAGATACTGTGATAAAAAACACATAATTACCACAACAACAACAAAAAATTTTTTTAATGCATTATTCCCCCCCCCCGATTTTCTGTGATCCCCCCCCCCCCCCCCCGATTTTCTGTGATTTTTGTTCCACTTATTTTGCTAGTCCTTGCCAAAATCTTCAACAAAATAAAAATTTCACAAACCTTGTTCAAGAAAGGCATTGACTGAGATGGGAGATAATTCAACTGACCATAAGCCCTCAAAACTACATAAAGCTGTAAAGGCTCATAGGAATATGCATACTGAGTGAAATGGCTGGCAGCAGCATCCATTATTAGTGGAGAGAGGTACCTACATGATCTGCAGTACTCGACACACATGGCAATCACATCTGTCTGTACCTGTATTGATAAAAATTAACTAGTGTCTTAGATACATGCTTTATATTAAGCAGCATGAAAATGTTCACAGTATTGAAGACAGATGGAGGCATATATTTCAGTTTTACAAAAAAGACAGAAAGAATGAGGAAGTAGCCAGAGATAAGAATGGCTGAAAGCAATGAGTACATACAAATGAAGAACATACAACATTCCAATATTTTGGCAAAAGCCTTTTTTTTTCAAGGATCACATTCACAACAAACACAACAGATAAAAACACCAACAGAAATGGATTAAAAAATATAGATTTAGCTTTCTGTTCTCCTCCTACTAAGAAAGTTGGGCACAAAATGTGTCTAGATATACGTAGTAGAGTACAAAGTAAAAGCCAGCAACTGGCTGAGAAATGCAAAGGGATGATCACAAAGGGTACTGTATGGTAAACAACATGATGTTATGCCACATATAGTCATAGTTTGCCACTATCTATTATCTAAACAAAGCCAAGATGGGTAGATAATAAAAGAATTAGAAGATAATATGGGAAGGGGTAGATGGAGGAATGTTCAGAAGAATGGAGAACAGTGAGACTGCTTGCTAAATATGCCTAGATAAGGGAGCTAACAAAGCATACTTGGGGCTACAGAAGAAGGATAGAAAGGGCTGGAAAAAAAAACTTAAATCACCTCCGGCAAAAATGAGAAAATATGTGAAGTGCGTGGGATCAAGACAAGAAAGTAGGAGATGAACCCTGCTGACATGTCAATTATTTTCACCGTGGTAACACACAATGTGATTACTGCATCATAATGTTAACATCTCATTTTAATCCAGTGGCAACTGCACACTATCTGCGATTGAAAATGCCAACAAAACTGTCCCTCAAAGAGATTATTATATCTTGTGGCAGCCATAAAATATATAATTTTGTTGACACCATAAGCTTCTCATTTATATCAACCCAGAAATGGCCTCTTAAAAAGCTTAATTTAACCAAAAAGTGACCAGAAATGCATAAAATTTACAAACATACACGAACAGGACAAGATAAATCTGTGGTAACCTGTGAGAAACAGTTATACGTACAATGATCTACTCTAAGATTTAAATGTACAATGGACTACAGGAAACACACATCGAAACTAATTTGCACTGACATGAGATCAAAACTTGTCACCTGTCTGTTAGAAATGTGGACCTAAACTTACAATGACCTATTGTGAATAGTGATCTTAACTCTTTCCGTGCCACAGGACGAAACGCGGACGTTCAGTTGGGTGCAAGAATAAAAGCGCGGGTCTTGATCTGTATAGGGGGTTAAATTGTAAAATGGAATGGAAAACGGTATTTCCATGTACTTCCGTATACTTATTATGTTTCAAAGTATAACTAAATGTAAGGAAATTTCATAAATGCAGAGTTTTTTAGGAAAACAGAAGTAATGTGATGTTTTTAGACAATGATTGTGCCCAGCTCACCATTGGCTAGGTCTAGATCTGCATTACTTACCATTTGAGATGTCTAGATCTATTTGTCGATTTCGTATTGTGATTCTATGCTGCATTCTCGCTAAATTAATGTCTGAAATAACCTCCTAACTACTTCTCCAGTCATCTAATATGTCTAGATCTACTTGGGTTACATTCAAGAGCAGTGAGGTGGTCACAGGCCATGTCCATACCCCTATCTACATCATCAAAAATTGAAAATTTTCCATGTTTCTCTTAATTTTTCTCGATCGGCATCGGTCGTAACTAAGCACTCTTTCACCATTTTGAAAAGTGTCACCGGAAACGCGGATGAAATATGTACAATCTAAATGTTACACCGGTTGATTTATCGAAACAAACCAAGAGTCGCTATATCGACTCTACGTACAAACTGGGAAACTAGAAAGTTCAGTACAGTGACCCAAGGCGCGGAAAGAGTTAAACTTGCAGTGACCTACCAACTGACTCTTCAGGCTCAGGCAACGCTCCATGACCTTCATTAGATTCTCATCCAGGAAGCCACACTGAATAAATGCGTTCAAGAACTTCAACAGCAACGATGGTGTCATCTGATGGATGTGAACATAGGCCCATCTCCCTGTAACGATTAAACATTTTCCAGCAACACATCCTCTTATATCTTATATCCTTCCCATGCCGTTAAACATCACATAGGGCTCACAAAGTAGTTCGCCAATTTTTCCTGTCTTCGGCGAGTCTTTCAGCCTCATCAAAGGATTTTATGCCTGTTAATTTGGCCTCTCTTACTAATGTCCTCTTCAGAGTTTCACGCGGTCTGCCCCTTTTTCTTCGGCCTGTTGTGTTCCACTTGATAGCTTGTTTTGGGATTCTCTGATCATTTCTTCTCATCAAGTGACCAACATATGTCCATCTCCTTTTCCTGATTACCCATGAGACTGGTTGTTGTTCAGTCATCTGTCTTATCTCTGCATTGTTCTTGAATTCATTCCACTTGATGCCGAGTATTTTCCTTAAGCATTTGTTTTCAAAAGAATCTAATTTCTTTTCTATTTCTTTAGTTGTTTACACAACTAAAAACACATCCTCTATTAGAATTTTATTTATTTATTTTTTAAAATTTCATGATGTCATTGTGAATCATTATAGAACTTCATGATCATATTACAAATCTTTTATAGAATTTCTTCATTACATTATGAAACTTTCTTAGAATTTCATGATCATATTGTGTCAGCAGTTGAACTAACAACGGTGGCCTGACGATGAGCCCTTGAAGTGGACACTTGGCAGGAGAAGTCTAGGAACTGAGAGAAGCAGAGACAACTCTTGTCCATGGCTCAGAAGGCTGAATGAATGAATGAATGAATGAATGAATGAATGAACCGACTGACGGATCTAGCTGCCTTCAGTCCATATAATGGTCCTTGTGTCCTTCAACTGCTTTGAATCTGACCAAAAGAACAGCATATAAACCTTTTATAATATGGCTTATTTTAAACCAAAATAAGACCACCAATTATCAAAATGGAAGTCATATTTGTTCTAAAAATTAATACACTTTTAAAAATTCATTCTCCTTAATACTCAGATACTTTCCCATACACATTATTATTTTACCTGAATACCCTGTTTCCGCAAATGGATGCATCAGCAGCAGGGCATCTTGGTTACAACCGAGAGGCCTACAGGAGAGCTAATAGGGAGGCAAGGTTCCACAAGGGTCGCGCAAATGACTGACTGACCGACCCTGTTTTGCCTCAGTAAACTCACAGCCATGTGTACCATGTATTCTTGTATCCTTCATTCTGAGCCCCATGTTCTCAATTGGGAAATTATACATAATGGTAAACTGTCATCCCAAGTTGTAAAAATAAATAGCTGATATTTGTGTGAGGGAACTGCCCCAGGAAACTAGGGCTCATCCTTAAAAAAAAAACCCCTCTGAACCCTGCCCAAAGCAATGCAATAGCTGGACCTGCTGCCCCCCCCCCCCCCCCAACCTTCCTTCCAATAAGATCTACCTATATTATATCTTACATTATGTCACCATGACACGAACATTATCTCAATGAGTAAGTAATTAACTTACAAGCACCAGTTTAATCACTGGTTAAATAATCAACAGTCATCTTAAAGGAAAATGAATGACTCCCTAATCATATTTTTGTATCTATGCCCAGAACATGATATCTGCGAGAGCCTGTACTGATTATCACTTACCATTAATCTAAATAATTAATATTATGATTTTTTTTTTTTTTAAATGGAGGGAGGACAACAGCAACATGACCATCACAGCACCCACCTAAGTTAGTAAAGATGGCGGTGTTGTTGGCATGCAGGCGGACAAGGTTGTCCAGGACAGTGCCCACAGCTTCTGCAGACAGGCTGGTCCAGCACTTGGAGAAGGGTTTCTCCAGCAAGTTGATGATGCTTCTGTTGCTTGTTGTGAGGGTTTTCAGAATGACTGGCAGTGTGTGCTCATCAAAATCAGGGTACCTGGATATGAATGCTCACAGTCAGAAACCACAAGCTGTTATGAGGTTATCCACTGATCAATCAAACAAGGAGACCATAGACAATCCAACAGTCACTATTGTAAAATCTAAAAACATGAAGAAAATGATATTTTCTGAACAGTCTTTTTTTAGATGCTGCCCAGAGAGAATTCCCCAGCAAGCAAAGGAACAAATATATCCATACTACAAGAACTTAATATTGAAGAAGACTGGCTAGTAAGGAAAATTAAACAGAGAAAACTTAAATATTCTGGCCACATTAAATGTCATGATAATCTAGAGAAGACAATCTTGGAAAAGTACACAACGGTAAAAAAGACCAATGCGAAGATGGCTGCAAGACATCGCTGATGATCTGCGAATGGATGCGTCAGCAGCAGAGCATCTTGCTTACAACTGAGAGGCAAAGCTCTGCATGGGACATATATAAGCAGATATATGCTCACAATTATTCTACACTGACTACTGGAACTTC
Organism: Achatina immaculata; assembly: GCA_009760885.1. Taxonomy (NCBI): domain Eukaryota; kingdom Metazoa; phylum Mollusca; class Gastropoda; order Stylommatophora; family Achatinidae; genus Lissachatina; species Lissachatina immaculata. The sequence goes on from CM019715.1 coordinate 10,682,470, forward strand.
TGGATCTATTGAAGAAAAAAAAAAAATAAAGCTTGCTTTACTCCTGCCTCTTCGCTTGCTTACATTCTACTTGCTGGCATTTAAAAATCCCCAAACAAAAAGTGTCAAAAAGGAAACATGAAGAGAAGAGGAAACAAAACAAAAAAAAAAAAACCCAACCCAATATTTCACCAGAACATCCTCATCAAGGACAATTGAAACAATATGAAAGAAACATCACAGACACAAAACTCTCTCTTACTGCCCAGATATCTGTCCTCAACAGAAGCTGAGCATCTGAGACGATAAGCACGATACTGTTCAAAAAAACAATTTTAAAAATGTTAAAATTACTCCAAATTCACAACAGCGGGACACTCAATATAAATCTAGAAGAAAGAAAGACTGTTATACTGTCTTAACACAGAAATACAGCAGAGCCTGGAAGACTTGAAGAACTATAGATATAAGCTTCAGCAGAGCCTGGAAGACTTGAAGAGCTATAGATATGGGCTTCAGCAGAGCCTAGAAGACCTGAAGAACTATAGATATAAGCTTCAGCAGAGCCTAGAAGACCTGAAGAACTATAGATATAAGCTTCAGCAGAGCCTGGAAGACCTGAAGAACTATAGATATAAGCTTCAGCAGAGCCTAGAAGACCTGAAGAACTATAGATATAAGCTTCAGCAGAGCCTGGAAGACTTGAAGAACTATAGATATAAGCTACAGCAGAGCCTAGAAGACCTGAAGAACTATAGATATAAGCTTCAGCAGAGCCTGGAAGACTTGAAGAGCTATAGATATGGGCTTCAGCAGAGCCTAGAAGACCTGAAGAACTATAGATATAAGCTTCAGCAGAGCCTGGAAGACTTGAAGAACTACAGATATGGGCTTCAGCAGAACCTGGAGGACTTGAAGAACTACAGATATAGAAATTTAAAGCTGAGGAAAACTGGTTTACGTACACAGCCAACTCACAAACAGCCTGCACAGAGGAGCTTCTTCTGTGACTTTTACCTCTGTATGGATGTAACAACAGGAGAAATGTTTTGTTTACAACAAGTGAAAAAAAAATTCCAAAATTAAAGAGGAAAAAAAATAACTTATAATTTAATCAAAATTTACTATATCCACTCCACTATGTCTTCTTCTTTTTCATCTTCTATTTCCCAGGAACCGCAAGAAGTTAAGATGCTTCAGACATAGCATCAAGGTAGATTGGGAGCAAGTTACAGCAGATATCTGTTCAGTCTTTGAGTGGAAAATATGGGCACTAACACCATGTCCCTATGTGCCTCTGAGGCATGACAGGATTACCTTTACCCTTACCTCAGTGGATCAGGAGGTATGCAATACCATTCCATTAAATAAAATTACTCAGCCTAACCACCTTTACTTTCCCAGGGGAGCTAGGTACCCATTTTTACAACTAAATGATCTGGGTTGGAACAAAAATGCAACATTAATCGAAATGCACATCCAAAACTAACGAAAGCAGACTAACACTAGCAGTACTTCATACCTTGATGACAAATGAATCCAGACAAGGTTCAACAGCTCTGAAGACTTCTGCCTGATCTCCTCTCTGCTTTGTGGACCAGCTTTGGCGGAAAACTTGTCAAACTGTTCCATCTTGATCTGTCCATCATCATCATTTGACAAAAATCTTGAGGCATTCTCTGAAACAATGCTGACTGATGGAACTTTTGGACCCACGAAGAATGGAACTTGACTTACCCCCGTCTTATTGCTTGATTTAAGTATGTTTGCCAGTGTTAAAAGTTCCTCAATGGAGAACACCCCATCTCCAATTCGTGACTGAATTTCATTATTTATAGCATCTACACACTGGGGACTGAACCCATCTGCAGCGAGATAACACTCCACTAGTGAAATTAGAGTGCTGTTTGATAAAAGAACCACATCTCGTTGGACTGTGTCATATAGTTCTCGCATGACTGCTGAGCGAATGAAGGAATGAATTTGATTCCAGTCAGTATTCAGGTATTTCAAGACATGAAGTCTTTGGAGTGCAAGCGAAGCCGAGAGACCTCTGACTTTTTCTGACGGTACCTCCAAAAGTTTGAACACATCGTTCACAGAATAGCAGTTATGAAGAAGCTGTCGAAAAGTGTTGTCAAACTCAGTTTCTTCTTCAAATTTGGAACCACTGTATGTGTGAGATGAGAACGGATATGAGTTACGCGTGGCCCTCTTGATCAAAATTGGCAACTCCTCAATATCAATACCATCTTGAACAATTAACGTTGATTCAGTTAGTATTCTTCCCTTGCTATCAGTATCTGACGAATAGAACTGAAAATGTGATCTCTGATGCCGTAAATTACTTCCTTGATGCAAGACTGGAAGTGAAATATTTGATAAGATCTTCTCCGAACACAGCGATCTCAAGGATGTGATGCTTCTACGCGAAGTTGTATGCAAAATTCTACTCACCGAAGCCATTCTGCGATTCGCTTTTGTTTTTTTTTTTTGTTCAGGTATCACGCCTAAATCGTAAACAGTTATTTAAAACCTAAGAATATTGTACAAAAAGCAAGATAGTTGGTCTGGCAGATCTTTTCTTACTAAAATGTTAATCGAAGAAGTTTAGAATGATCATCTCTTCACATTGTATGTATCTACGCCTCAATGCTATGGCGAGCAGTGCGACCGCACTTTGCTAATTTTACAAAGACTAGGTCTTGATCATTTAACATTTACATCGCTTCCAGTATAATACCTCTGCTGAAAGGGCATCCTGGCAGTAATATTAAAGGCCAAAAGATAGAAAGAAACGCTTGAAACGTGACAATTTCGTCTCACTGAATGGTCGGTACAGAAGCGGCCATCACCTTCAAGGGTTGTAACTCTTAAATTTATAACTATGGGCGCAATGAAGAAGACACGATTTAATAAAACTTAACGGAACAATTAATTTTTATTGCGTCACCTCAAGCGAGGTAGTAAGCAAAAGAGCAAAATGATTTGTAGTATTTGTTGACGGTAAATATAAATCTTTAATTTACTGAGAGACTTTATATCAGCAGGTTCGGCCCTGGGGAATTTTGTCTTCCTGGCTAATAAAGAGGATGAAACAAAGAAAACTTTAAATATTTGGACACATTAAATGTCATGATAATCTAGAGAAGACCGTATTGGAAGGATACATAATGGGAAAAAGAAAGAGAGGAAGACTAAGGCAAAGATGGCTGCAAGACATCGTTGATGATCTGCAAATGGATGCATCAGCAGCAGTGCATCTTGCTTACAACCGAGAGGCCTATAAGAGTGGTGTTAGGGAGGCAAAGTTCCGCAAGGGACATGCAAACGAATGAATGTGCAGTAACATACAATGCCGCCCCACCCAGTTCTCAAATTTAAAACTTCAGACTAACTTCAGACAGAAGGCGCCTAACTGAGATAAAGAGCAGAATAACACAAGCCAAAATAATGTCACAGAAAAATGAAAAGTACTCTGTGTAATAAATCACTGTCACTGGTAGATAGGGAAAAAATAATCCAGTGCTACAGCGGGCCAGTTTTATTTTACAGTCAGGCATGGTCAATCACTAATGAAGTACGTCACCATCTGGAAGCCACTGACGTGTAGTTCTTTAGAAGAATGCTATGAATACCATGGAGAGCGAAGAAATAACATGAAGAGGCTCTGTGAGAAGCTGGGGAGATGAGACAACAAACAATAACAAAAGGTAGAAAAAAAAGACAATTCAGATTCATAGGGCACATTCTACGACATGGCAAGCTAGAGTACGTTGTGACAATAGAAAAGATGCAGGGCAAAAGAGATCAAGGTAGACACAAAGAGAAATTGCTGGAGGACTAACAAGATGGCGCGGACAGGGAAGGTCACCACAGCTTATACTCGGCTCTCGGAACAGACAATTGTGGAAAAGCATGATCACCAACGCCAGTCGGCACGGCAACAGATAGACACATTTTAAAACTGATTATATTAGGTAAACTTTAACATGTCTGAGTATTCATTTTAAATTGCATTAACAACAGATTAGACATTAATGAAAAAAAATTGACAAGACAAACTATAAATTTATTATCTTCATTGTCGCCGCAGTCATCATCGCCATCATCATTATCATTATAGTCAAAAAAAAAAAAAGCAACAACTTACAAGACCTCTGGGAGTCATGACCCAGAGGCCCTCCCCCTCCTCCCCACTCAGAATGCCAGGAGTTTAATAGGGCCGAACTCTTTTCTGAGGGGAAGAGGGGTACTATCCTGATCTGGAGGAATTGTGTTGTTGTTCCGCTCTCTGCAGAAGAGAGTTTCCTGCATGCATCTTCGCCATGATAAAGATGGCGTGTGGAATTGGTAGCTGTTGCAAACATTGGTGGGAAAATATTTGAAAGATTACTATTATTTGTTGAATTGAAATTAGATTTTGCATTTTTTATAATTTTTCTCTAGATATTCCGACTTTAAAATGTAGAATTATAACTCGTTAATGAAGGAGGCAGCATCAGATTACACAGACGATTACAATGGACACAGTACTGGAGGACCTTGACTTTGCCAACGACAATTGTGTACTATCAAGCAGGCACAAAGATATCATTCATTCATTTGCATGTCCCTTGCGGAACTTTGCCTCCCTAACACCACTCCTGTAGGCCTCTCAGTTGTGAGCAAGATGCCCTGCTGCTGATGCATTCATTTGCAGATCATCAACGATGTCTTGCAGCCATCTTCACCTTGGTCTTCCTCTTTTTCTTTTTCCCATTATGTATCCTTCCTATACAGTCTTCTCTAGATTATCATGACGTTTAATGTGTCCAAAATATTTAAGTTTTCTCTCTTTAATCCTCTTTATTAGCCAGCCTTCTTCAATATTAAGTTCTTGTAGTATGGATATGTTTGTTCTTTTTTGTGTCCATGATATTTGAAGAACTCTTCTGTTGCATTTATATTCAAAAGCATTTATGTGTTTCTCAGCTGTTTTGTGTCCAGGTCTCACAGACATATGTTGCGATTGTAAAGATGCCTGCCCTTAAAAATCTTATTTTTGTAGTTCTGTCTGTTTATCTCTACAGCTTCTTTAGTTGTTTTACTTTCTGAAGAGTTATAGATGTCTTCCTATTTGGTTCTAAGGACTGCAAACGCGCCACAAACAGCCTCTGGCAGTCAAGTCCAGCTCCTGGCCTTCCCGTGGCAGAACTGTTTAAACTGACAGGAGAAGGGGCGAGGGCGAATATCTGGCGCCTGAAAACCAGTTACTTAGGGTAGATGAGTGGCACGTTTGGTAGCTCATCTGCCGCTGTTGGCGAGATCTTCAGCTGCCGTGCGTGGAGCGGTGCTCCTCCCGGCCAATGAAGAAATTTGCAAATGAGGTTGCCGCGCAGCATCACTGCGGAAAGGGTGGTAGAAAGGATAAAGCGAAGCAAACAGTCAAATCACGGCACCTCTGGTCTGGAGGTCGGCCACGTCCTGAGTGCAGTCATGTCGGGTGAAATGCATGAACCGGCTTGTCCCAGAGGTTAAGACACTGCTGGCGAGACTCTTCAAATGCCGCGCGTGGAGTGAAGCTCCTCCCGGTTAAGGAAGTAAATGCGGAAAAGAAATAAAGGTTGCTGTGCGGAGCCGATGGGAAAAGGTGGTGGAAAGTGAAGTTTAACTGGTATGTCCAGTAGTATCGCTACGAGAGCTATACCACGGCACCTCTGCTCTAGAGGCCGCCCACGTCCGAAATACACCTACACTGGTGAATTTTGCCTAAACCGGCTCATACCAGGGGTGAATCTTGAAGGCTATGCATGTCACAGTACCTCTGCTCTAGAGGTCGGTCCCGTCCCAAACACGCCCATACTGGGATAATGCCTAAACCGGCTCAACCCAGGGGTAGAAGTCACTAGTGGCGAGGATTCGTCCTCTTGGACAAAAGCTCCATCCTGGTCAGAACTAGGAAGGGTAGCGGCCACGACCGCAAAATGCTGAAGTCGGAGACACTGGACCAGGGAAGTCTAGATAGGCAACCACCTCTCACCTGGCGGGGATGTTTGCGTATCCTAATCACGCTGAGGTTTTCCGGTGAGAAAGTCTAACCCTGGACTGGATGGGCAACCACCTCTCACCCGGCGGTGATACACGGATATCTCAAAACACGTCGAGGTTTTCCGGTGAGAAAGTCCAACTCTGGCCTGGGTGGGCTACCGCCTCTCACCCAGCGGGGATGCACTGATATCCTAAACACGTCGAGGTCTTCCGGTGAGAAAGTCCAACCCTAGACTAAACTGGTGCAATGAAAACCACATTTTCACGCAATCCCGCTTCCGAGACCCACCAAGAATACAGGCTAAAGCACTGTGATACTCTGAACTCCTTGTGGTCCTTTCGTGGATCTCGTGTGGTCTATTTTGGACCACACAGGGGACCACGGGACCTAACGAGGACCACAGGCGTGAATTCAGTAGGTTCACAGTGCGGTTTTTGGTGGTAGAAGTGAACGAAGAAGAAGAAGAAGAAGTCCTCCTATTTCCCTCATTGTATCCCCATTATTAGTTAGTAATGATCCAAGATATTCAAAACTCTCCACTTCTTCCAGTTTTTCCTCTGTGATTCATAATTTCAGCTACCTTGTTTGTTTTGTCAGTTGTCATCAATTTAATTTTCTTCACATTAAGATAGAGGTTTTAGTCTTCGCTGCTCTTATGGACTGACATAATTTGTTTTTCCATTCATTTTTGTGTTGTGGACAGTAATACTGTGTCATCAGCATATCTAATCTCTGGTATTTCATAACCTCCAATTTTATAGCATTATAATATTCTTTGTCTACACCTTTTCTAACATTCTTCATTATATTTTCAGTATACAAGTTAAATAAGTAAGGCAACAATATGCACCCCTGATAGACCCCTTGTTTTATGTCAGACCAATGTGTTGTTTCACCATTTATTCTTACTGCTACCTGTTGGTCTAGATACAGCAGTGATATTAATTATATCAAATGTGTTGGAAATCCCATTTTTTCCATTATTTCCCAAAGTTTCTGGTGTTGTACACAGTCAAATGCCTTTGGGTAGTGTATAAAAGATAAATTTAGATTCACATTTAACTCTCTTCATTTCTCTATTATTAATCTTATATTGAATATATGATCTCTTGATCCTCTTCCTTGTCTAAAACCAGCTTGAACCATAATGACTTCTTCTACCCATTATGATTTTTAACAGAATTTTACTGACATGATTAATCAGGCCAACAGTTCTGTACTTTGTGCATAATTTCAGGTTACCCTTTTTTGGCAGTGGTATGAATACAGTTCTTTTCCATTCTTTTGGCCAAATACCTGAATGCCATGTCTTTTTACATAGTGCATGATAGATTGTTGCACATTCCTTTCCTCTTGCTTTTATAAGTTCAGCTGTTATCTCATCACATCCTGGTGATTTACCATTTTTCAGATTCTTTGTTGCCCATAAAACGTCTTCTACTGTCGGTTCGGGTTCTTTCTCCTCCAATAATAATTCACACTGTTGATTTCTGCTTTCACAGTCAGTTGTTTCATATATTCCTCTGCAATATTCCTTCCATCTTTCTAGAATTTCCTCTGTCTCTGTCAAGGTATTCCCCATCTCATCACAAACTACATTTAGCTTAAGTGTGACATTTCTCGTCAATGTCTTCATTTCTTTAAACATTTCACTATCTCTTCTACACTTCTGATGTCCTTCTATTATTTCACAACAATCTTGTATGTATTGTTTTTTTGTCTTTTCTTATGTTTCTCCGTACTTGTTTTGTTAAAGATTTATATTCCTCTTTGTTGTTGTTGGTCACTTTCCATTTCGTCTTCATTTCTCTACATTATTTTATCAGTTCTAGTGTGCCTGCTTTAATCCGTCCATTCTTTTGTGTTTTCTTTACTGGAACCATGTCTTTAGCTGTGGTTATTAAGATACCTCTGGCCTGCGTAGCCAATTCATCTGGTATCATCTCCTCCTGTACAGCCATCAGGATTTCGAAATGGTTCTTCACTTCAATACCATATTATTCTGGTATTTTTGTAAGATCAAAGTGCAGTGGTCTTGATCCTGTAACTGTCTTTTTATGTCTGCTATTAATAATTCAATCAATTTGCATACCTTGGCAGCTACATAGACCAGGATGGTGACACTAGAAAGGAAGTTAGGATCAATATTGCAAAAGCAGCATCAATCTTCAAGAATCTTGAGAACATATGGAATTCAAAAGTTATAAGCACAAAACCAAGTTAAGACTATTCAATTCAAATGTAATATCCACCCTCATTTATGCATGCGAAAGCTGGAAGACAACTAAAGAAATAGACAAGAAATTAGACTCTTTTGAAAACAAATGCCTAAGGAAAATACTCGGCATCAAGTGGAACGAATTCAAGAACAATGCAGAGATAAGACAGATGACTGAACAACAACCAGTCTCATGGGTGATATGGAAAAGGAGATGGACATATGTTGGTCACTTGATGAGAAGAAATGATCAGCGAATCCCAAAGCAATCTATCAAGTGGAACACAACAGGCCGAAGAAAAAGAGGCAGACCGCGTGAAACTCTGAAGAGGACATTATTAAGAGAGGCCAAATTAACAGGCATAAAATCCTTTGATGAGGTTGAAAAACTCGCCGAAGACAGGAAAAATTGGCGAACTACTTTGTGAGCCCTATGTGACGTTTAACGGCACGGGAAGGATATAAGATATAAGATAAGATTAATAACTCATGGTCCGTGTTACAACCAGCACCTGGTAAAGTTTTTGCTGATGTTATATTTGATCTCCACCTTCTTTGCATTAAAATGTAATCTATTTGATTCTTGGTTTTCCCGTCAGTTGATGTCCATGTGTAAAGTCTTCTTTGATGTTGTTTTAAAAGTGTGTTAGTGATCATTAGCTCGTTTTCCATGCAAAACTCAAAATGTTAACAAAATAGGGTTAAAGATCAACGTAGGAAAGACGAAGCTAATGAAACAAAATGTGAACAATAGAAATGTAATGAGAGTAGATGTGAGTTAATGGAGGAGGTCAACGAATTTGTATATCTTGGCAGTAGAGTAGTAGAAGATGGAGACAGCACACATGACATCAACAGCAGCCTTGCTAGAGCAAACCAGGCTTTTGCAATGCTGCAGACTATATGTAAATCTTAAAAACAAAGCATGAATTAAAAAATCAGGATATGTTCTAAGTGTACTATTCCATGGAAGTGAATGCTCGAAAATCACCAAAACTATAGAAAACAAGGTGGATTCTTTCAAGACTAAATGTTTACGAAGAATTAGAAGGATATTTTGGCTAAACACCGCAAGAAATAACATCTTGTTGGCAGAAATGGAGATGAAGCCACTGACAACAATTACTGAGGAAAGACGCTGGCGATGGTTTTCTTTGCTGGTTACTGGCACAGTATTTAGAATCAAGATGAGTCAAGATCCTTGCAGAATTAACCAGTGCCTGGTTGACTTGGAAAGATTTTTCTGGATGACTAACTACTCACTACCAAAAATAGCACTAAGATGGACACCACAGGGGAACAGAAGTAAGGGTAGACCAAAGGAGACATGGAGAACAACAAAAGTGAGGATGTTGAGCAGTAGGGGGCTCACCTGGGCAAGGGCAGAAAAGGCAAAGGACAGGCGTTTGTGGAAAACCCTTTGTAGAGGCCTTAAATTCAGAGAGAGGGGGAGAGAGAAGGAGAGAGAGAGAGAGAGAGAGAGAGACTGATTGATTGATTAATCAAAAGGGTTAAGAATTGGGCACGCATACCCGTCTGACATTCTGCCCTTTATTGTATAACTTTCGCTCTGTTCCAGACATTCTACAAATATGTTGTTCATATAACACACATAGTTAATAATAAAGTAACTACGTGTACATAAAATGACTAACTACATACACATATAATTGACTAGTCCACATACACATATAGATGACTAATTTACATCTTACATCCTTCCTATGCCTTTAAATGTCACACAGGGCTCGTATAGTTGTTTGCCAAGTTTTCCTGTTTTCGGTGAGTTTTTCAACTTCATCACGGGATGTTATGCTCACTCATTGGCCTCTCTTAACAATGTCCTCTTTAGAGTTTCACGTGGTCGACCTCTTTTTGTTCGGCCTGTTGTGCTCCACTTGATAGCTTATTTTGGTATTCTCTGATTGTTTCTTCTAATCACATGGCCCACATATGTCCATCTTCTTTTTCTGATCCCCCATGAGACAGATTGTTGTTTGTTCATCTCTTATCTCTGTGTTGCTCTTAAATTCATTCCACTTTATACCAAGTATTTTCATGAGGCATATGTTTTCAAAAGAGTCTAATTTAGAAAAAAAAAAAACAGAAAGGGGAGATTGTGAAGAGAGCCGACGTGAGTGTTTAAACGCGGCCGCTTTGAACATTCAAGTTTGCGGTTATTTTCTCATTTTCTCTGGAACTGGGGGCGTGTCGTGGTCACGTGATTGTGCGTCAGGTTAAGAGTGGAATGTGTTGAGTTAGTTTGTGTGTTACGTCCATGACGGTGGAATGGGGGAGTCGTGTCCTGGCATGTATCTGATATATTCGTGCTTCAATTATCGTATGTGTCATCATATGTCTCTTCCTGTTAACGATTGTCTTGTAGGCTGTGAGGTTTGAGAAAGGGGCCATATATGGGAAAGTCTTGGGGAAGAAAGGTGGAAGAGTTGATTACGTTAACTTCCAGCATGTTGTCATTTTCTTCCTTCACCACCGAGTCTTCGTCTGTGCAAACTGGGTCACTTTTTTTGTTTTTTTGTACTGGGCCTAGAAAACATGTCTGTTATATTTTCATTGCCAGGCTCATACTGAATCTCCGCTACATATGACTGAATAAACTGTGTCAAATATTGTATTTTCCTGTTCTTGTGATCGGAGTTTAGAAGGTTTATTAAACCTTTACTGTCTGTTCTCACTACTATCTTGGTGTGCAGAGCATAGTTATGGAGCTTTTGCAGAGCAAATACAATGGCGTGACATTCTTTAACGTTATTGTCCCATTTACTTGTGACCTACTCAGTCTGTGTGAGAAAAAATAGATGGGGCGCAACTGCTCGTGTTGGCTAGGTGTACAATTGATGACCTACTCTCTTGCTGCATAAGCATCGCACTGACAGTCGTTAAAGATGCATCGCAGTACACGGTCATTGGTTTTGTTATATTAGGGTATGCTAGTACTGTTAAATTCTCCAAAGTCTTCTTTTAGCTATTGAAATGCGGCTTGACAGTTACTGGACCATTTGAATCTCGTATTTTCCCTTGTCAGCGCTATCAGGGGTTCTGCCTTTTCAGAGAAATTTCTTATGAATCTTCGGTAATACGATAGAGTTCCGATGAAACTTCGAACATGGCGCACTGTTTTTGATGTTGCTAACTCTTTTATAGCTTTTAGCTTGTCCGGGTCAGGCGATATACCGTTCTTACCAATTCTGTGCCCCAGAAAGTTCAATTCAGTTCCAGCAGAATCACATTTTGTCATCTTCAGTTTAACTTTATGTTGTCTTAAGCAGTCAAATACTTGACGAACGTGCTTGATTTGATCATTGATGTTCGTCTTCGTAAATACCAGGATGTCATCTATATATGCTAATGCGCAGAGTGACGGTCCTTGCAGTACCTGATCCATCAAAGCTACATACACAGCTGACGAATTGGATAAACCGAAGTGAAGACGGTAAACCTGGAATTTTCCAAAGCTAGACGAAAAACACTGCATTTGATATCATACACAGAGGTTCATTATGGAGAATTTTAAGTCTATATGGAATCCCATCTAAAATTGTCAACATCATTAAGGACTTCTATAATGGATATGTTTGTGCAGTCAAAACAGAAGAAGGGATGAGTGAATGGTTCCAGACTGAAACAGACGTGAAACAAGGATGTATACTGTCTCCTTTGCTTTTTGGAATTCCAATAGACTTCATAATGAAAAAATGCTGCACAGGTAACACAGGTATTGACTGGGTACATGGGACCCAGCTAGAAGATCTTGATTTTGCTGATGACATAACTCTTATCAGTAATAATGTGAATTCCATGCAAGAAAAAACAGACAGCCTGTCTTCACTGGCAAGCAAAATAGGACAAATTAACAAGGACAAAACAAAAATAATGAAAATTCCCATTAATCAAAATGGAAAAATACACGTAGAAGGGACAGATATTGAAGAAGTCAATCAATTTGTATACCTTGGCAGCTACATAGACCAGGATGACAACACCAGAAAGGAAATTAGAATTGCAAAAGCAGCATCGATCTTCAAGAATCTTGAGAACATATGAATTCAAAAGTTATAAGCACACAAACCAAGTTAAAACTATTCAATTCAAATGTAATATCCACCCTCATTTATGCATGCAAAAGCTGGAAAACAACTAAAGAAACAGACAAAGAAATTAGACTCTTTTGAAAACAAATGCCTAAGGAAAATACTCGGCATCAAATGGAACGAATTCAAGAACAATGCAGAGATAAGACAGATGACTGAACAACAACCAATCTCATGGGTGATCAGGAAAAGGAGATGGACATATGTTGGTCACGTGATGAGAAGAAGCGATCAGAAAATCCAAAAACAAGCTATAAAATGGAACACAACAGGCCTGAGAAAAAGAGGCAGACCGCGTGAAACTCTAAAGAGGACATTGTTAAGAGAGGCCAAATTAATAGGTATAAAATCTCTTAATGAGTTTGAAAGGCTCGCCGAAGACAGGAAAAATTGGCGAACTACCTTGCGAGCCCTATGTGACGTTTAACGGCACGGGAAGGATATAAGACATAAGAAGATAAGAAGACGAAAAACTAGTCTTTGTCTTTGATTGTTCGCTCAGTGGTATACACCAGTATCCAGATCTGGCGTATAGAGTTGTGAACAACTTTGCAGCTAAAACAGACAGTATCTCCACTATATTTGGCATCTGGTATGCTATAGGTGTTGTAATCCTGTTTAGCTTCCGAAAATCACAACAAAACCTATGTGAACAGTCCTTCTTGATTATCATCACAATCGATGAATTCCACCGGAAGAAAGGCGCTCTTTCAAATACCTTCGCCTCCAGCATATCCCCAATTGCTTTCTCAATCACCTCTCTGTATTTCAGTGGGATGGGGGTATGGTTTAGTATATACTGGAGGATGGTTGCCTGTATCAATGTCCATCTCAACTGTTTCGGTCCTGTCTAGCTCGAGGTCAAACACCTCCTGATTCTCCTTATTAACTCTTGCACCACTTGTCTGTGCTCCTCTTCGACACTAAGTTGTGACAGTGGCTCTTGAATTCTGGTATTTGTCTTGGATGGCGAAATGCCTTCTTCGGCCGCTTTAGCCTGAGTGATATTTATCTGGGTGCACTTTTCACAGTGACTTACGATGTCCCCCTTGGGGATTCGCATATGCCTGTTCACGTTATTTATGAGGGTGACTGGTAACCGTCCGTATCTATCTGTATGAACGGTAGAGCCCAGCAGGTCGAGGAAAAACTTCTTGCATGAAGCTACGACTGTGTTTTGCTACAAGCACTTCTCCGTGTCAGTGTTCTCTGGAGCTTTGGGGGAATAATATTCAAACTGTGTGGCTTTACTACCACATCTACCCTGCTTCTTATGGTAGAACTAATTTCCTTCTAATAATATTTACCGATGTTCCCTTGATTAGGAACCTTTTATCAGCTAAATTCAAAGTGACGTTCTGCTCCTGTAGGAAATCCCTGCCTAGTGTGAAAGGCCGATTCATATTTCTCATTATGAACACATTTTGCTCATACGTCAGTTTCCCAATCGGAACCTCACTGTTGTCTCTCCCACAACCTGTATTTCTTCGTTGTTTACAGACAGCAGTGTCTGTGTTGACTGATGAAGAGGGTAACAAGGTCTCATTGGAAACCACAAATTTCTTCGCATTAAACGAACACCATTTCCCGTATCAATTAATGTGTGAACTATTCTATTTGCAATCTCTATGGGAATCGTACATGGCGTTACAAGAGAGTTAATGTTCATTGTGTTGATTAGTCGACACTTTGGCGTGTGTGGGGGCCCGTCGGGTCGTTGAATCCACCTCTTGAGTTTCTTTGGTTCACATGTCTTGACTGGGCCATGTTCTGTGAGGGTTTTGGGGTGTCTGTTGTTCGTCTCCCAACTCCTGTCTGCTGGCTAATACTGTTTGTGAACGGGCTGTTACCGCTGTCGAACCAACAGTGACGTGCAACGTGGTTAGTTTGACCACACAGACAGCACTTCCTTATGTTATCTCTATCGTGTTGGACATAGTTCACAGTTGCAGTTGTTGACTGGTGTATATCTCTTCTAGTAAAGAGGATTAAAGAGAGAAAACTTAAATATTTTGAACACATTAAACGTCATGATAATTTAGAGAAGACCGTACCGGAAGGATACATAATGGGAAAAAGAAAAAGAAGAAGACCAAAATGAAGATAGCTGCAAGACATCGTTGACTATCTGCAAATGGATGCAGCAGCAGCAGGCCATCTTGCTCACATCCGAGAGGCCTACAGGAGTGCTGTTTGGGAGGCAAAGTTCCGCAAGGGACATGCAAATGAATGAATGAATGAATATCTCTTCTTGTCAACTGGTTATTATTGCTGCTGAACCAACATTGTCTTGCAATGTCTATTTCTTTAGTTGATTTCCAGCTTTCGCATGCATAAGTGAAGGTGGATATCACGTTTGAATTGAATAATCTTAACTTGGTTTTTGTGCTTATAACTTGTGAATTCCATATGTTCTCAAGATTTTTGAAGGACAATGCTGCTTTTGCAATTCTAATACTAACTTCTTTCCTGGTGTCCCCATCCTGGACTATGTAGCTGCCGGGGTACGCAAATTGGTTTACTTCATCAACAGCTGTTCCTTCTACGTATATTTTTCCTTCTTGATTAATGAGAAATTTCATAATTTTTGTTTTGTCCTTGTTAATTTCAAGACCTATTTTGCCAGCCAAGGAAGACAGGGAATCTGTTTTTCCCTGCATTTATAAAAATGACTAACTACATACACATATAAATGACTAACTACATACACATGACTAACTACATACATATATAAATGACTATCTACCAAACGAAAATTCCATTATTGTTCAGAATAAACAATTAAATGAATTCGATGTCTGCAAGAGCAGTCTAAAATAAGTTTTAAAGTTTACGATTCATGGAGGCATGTGGTGCATGAAAGAGAGAGAGAGAGCGAGAGAGAGAAAGAGAGAGAGACAGACAGACAGACAAACAGACAGACAGACAGTATAATATCGCTGATTTTCTTTTCATAGAGATTATGTAGGCAAATTGTTACTATTGGCACAGTTTTGACATAAAGTACCGTAACTAGAGGTTTTTACTTTTGAATTAAAAGAATCATTTAATTTTTCATATTTCAAAAAGCGTATGCTTTGTTCTTATTTGTTAGTATTGGCAATACTCTGACGAAAATGACCGAGAACAGAGGTTCAAGGCTTAAAATGTTCAAAATCAGACTCCGGCTTCATTACATTCAGGGCAGCCCCATACATGCTCCGCCGCATGCCGCAGCATCCATCCTACAGTATGTTTGCTAATAGTTCCCATCAAGTGTTGGATGTTTACGATGTGTTTTCTGCCACACAGTTCAGATTTCCTACCAGCTCCCCTGATTTGTCCTAGCTCCAGTCATAGCTTCACGCCTTCTTCCACTCTCACTCTTCATTCTCTCGCAGTCTTTCCCGTACGGCTTTAGCAATGTCGCCCTTGTCCTTACTCAGTCTGCCTTTTATTTTAACCTGTCCAACAAACCTATCTGCCGCTTCTTTGCCATGTACTCCTGCATGTCCTGGACAATAAACCCACATTAGGCTCCTCACAGTTGATTGGATTAACAGATAAACCCATTCTTTTTGAAGCAATAGTTTTCTCAGTCTTACGAAGCATACTCTGTGAAACCGACACAGTGGCGCCATGAACTACATCATGGGCAGCTAGCTATTTCTTTGCCGCCGACACATCCTCAATTTCCATTGATAAAAGTTAGGGCTGATAAAATGTGTTCAGTTTTGCTGTTTGTATTGCAGGCGTGTAAATACTGAGAAAAGAAATCTGGGCGTAGTCATCATCGCCATCATCATTATGTAAGCCTGACTTTTATCACTTCTGTTCTCGTATTTTTTCCTGTCATGCATAATGTTGGATATAAATATTCGAGTGTTTACAAAATTAAACTAGTATACTAGCTTAAAGTAAAAAAAAACGCAGATGTAAACAGCAAAGAAACGTGCCATATTGTCATGAACACAAAACTAAATAGAGTTCACAAAATTATAAGAGTAATTGTTCCTTATTTGCTAACAGTTATTAAGTCCGATGAAGAGCTCATATATATGTATGTATGTATGTATGTATATATACACATATATATATATATATATAATTTTATCTGAAAATATGCATGTTTGTATGATTATTGCTAATTCATTTGGATGTAGGCCACTAACTTTGAAATAAATTCTATGATTCTGAATATGTTCTAATAATGGAAATATTTTTACTTATTCAATACAAATCCACCACGAATTCAAAACACAAGCAAAAATTACTGTGTATAAAGCAAGTCGGTATAAAGTTTATGTGTCCAAACTTCTCGGGGGAAACCTTGCTGATTACTGGCGCAAAACTCATATTCGTACTAATACTCAAGATGAGACAAGATCCTGGCAGAATCAACCAGAGCCTGACTGATTTGGAAAGACTTGCCTCGCGTGAGGTTTCTCCCATAACACACAGCTGTCAAGGATAATGATGCTGGGGTGGTAAGGTAGGTGATAACGGAACACTACACGTATAACAAAACATCATCATGCATTGGGGTGGCTTCTAGTGCCTAGGCGCTAGCTCATAGTCTGTCCTTCTGTTCCTTCATTCTTGCTGGTACTTATGACCGCAATCAGCATTTGGCGGGGAGATTATCATAGCTGGGAGCAAAGTATTTTTTTAAAATAAAGAATATCGAAGCATAAGTTGGAAATACTCATTTCTGAAATCTGCACTTACCAAATTTCCTACAAAATTTCAAATACACACGTTGATCTTCAAGCCCTTTCAGTGTTACTCTGTCAAAAAGTCAAAGAATGTCTTGAGGGTATGCACCTTTCCGCTAACGTAGCTCCATGTGTAACGCTGAAAGTGGTATTAGAAAAAAAAACGGCAATTTGTTGCCAAAACTTGTCTCTGGGGTGCTCAATAGCCATATCGCGCTATCTGCGACAGCTGGTGCACTATTTACAATTTCTGCTTTTTTTTTAATTTAACATCCGCACACGTATGCTGTAATATGTATCTTTCTGTACCATAAAGCTATTTCCCTTTTTAATGGCACCAGAAAAAAAAAATAGATTCATTCTGGATCTTTTTCCCAAGATAATGTTGGGCCGATCAATGAACATGCTTTTTTATAATTTATTTTTATATTATTCTAATTTATTCTAACTCATCCCATTTCCCCTCCCATTTTTTTCCGCTATTCAAAACTTGCTGCCACGTGCAAATGCACGTACTGCACTATCGATAGAGCCTGCCCTGATTAACCGTAATGTGTCCAACAGTTCTTCAATCTCGGGTAATTATTTTCAAAATGTTTATTCTGCTATGTTCTTGCATTTTCTGTACCAGCTGAAAGTCTAATCTTCGGAATCCTAAATTTTGTTGCTAGCTAGTTTATGTCAGTGCTTGTTCTCCAGCTTCTGTTTTTAGATAACTTAGAACATTATTGCAGGGCACTTAGAACATTGTTGCAGGGCACTTAGAACATTGTTCCAGGGCAGCCAGCAAAGACAGGTTTTAGATACCCAACCCCGGACTTTCATTACTGTGTAGTTAAAAGAATTGCCAGCAGAAGGGGACACAACCAACGCCCACCTTTAGTCCTGCCAAATTTTTTTCCACAGTAGCGTCGTTCCTCCCCACCCTCATTTAAACGACTCCAATCATAGAGGCAAGTATGACAATGATTAAGTATGGCACCCATTAAACAATGACTACAGAAACCGTTTGACGCTGGAGAATATATAGCTACATAGAGGAATATGAAGCACTGGAACTACACGGACTGAACTTGAAATTCAGCTATACCTAAATATTCCGCGTTATGAGCCCTCTAACTGACTACATTCATCCATTTTACCCATTCTTTTTCATTACATTAAAAACATGTGTATGTCTCGTTCTCCTTTTTCCTTTTCCGACTTCCTCTTTACTATCAGTCAGTCAGATTGGTGTCACACATCACAAGTCTTCATTTAAACATTCACATTACTTCATCATGCGCATTATCAGACGCAGGATTTTGCATGTCACAATGAAGTGGTCTCCCTGTTTCTGTGACTTTTTTCTGTTCTCATTTGTTATATATACCATTGATGTGAATTTATATTTGATCTTTTTTCCTGTTTATTTGTCCTGCATGTTTTTCTATGATTAAGGCGCACACAGAAACGTTGGAACTGTATGGTCGTTAATTAATAAAGCTGTTCCTACTTTTGATTCAGATAGTTTTAATATTCTGTTATCAGTGCTTTACTGAAGTGACTTTGTGTGTGTGTGTGTGTGTGTGAGCATTATTATACACACTTATATGCAAAAATTTCGTATTTTTGAAGGAACGAAGGAAAGAAACACAGCGCAAACAAGTGTTTGGGGAGTCATTTTTGTGATTCTCTTCATTGTTTTGGTGGAAATGATGTTCGTTGTAAGTAGATCCGAACTTGTGCCTATTCTAATGATTCTGTCTACTTCATCACTGGGTTTGGTGGTGGTGGGGGGGTGGGGGGGGGAAGGCAACTGAATAAATTGATACATGCATATAAAGGCGAATATCTCTGCCTTTATCTCTGTACCTGCTGAAGAGTATATCTCTTCTGACAGCAGTGCCACAGAGAATCGTGGTGCTACTGCTGCTCATCTGTTGTCTAATGGGATTTACAACTTGGTTTATGTAGAGCTACTTTCTGATTTAGTCTTTATGAGATCTGCAACTATTGATCTTCTCAGAACTTCATGTTTCCATGATCTCCACTTAGAAACTTCCAACAAGACAACACAGGCATACGACTCCCCCACTAGAACAACATCAGAGCAAGTATGACTAGAGTTGGCGTCACAGACATGTCAACAGTAAGGATACCAGCAACGCCCATAGTGTAGTTTATCACACACAACTTTATTAAATGGTAGAATGGAGGATGAAGTTGTGCGGACGAGAAAACATCTGCCATACGTCAGGGATGACAAATACAGAAAAACTCATCTCCCAGTCCGGAAAGGACTTGTTTGCCATATGGGGGGGGGGGGGAGGGAGAGAGAAAGAGCACTCAGACAAACAGTGAGGGAAAGAGAAAACAAAATACTATTTATATTCATACATACAAGTGTACAAGTCTGAAACAAACCGAAATGAATCACCCACAAAGGGAAAACACACTTCACAAATGTCTCCTCCAAAAGAATATCCTACATCTAACTGATTGTTCGAAAATCTGACACCTAAAATAACATTATAATAGACTGTTCTTAAAGGACAAACTGGATAAACACTACATCTAAGCTACTGGTAACCAACAGCAAAGCCTACTACATCTCAGTGAAAAGTACTACCCTACCTAACTCACATCATGATTCTGGTCTCTCTCTATCTGATTTCTTCACTATACTCTATGTCCTCTCTCTTTTCCAAAAATCACTTTTATAAACCTCCCATTTCCTAAGACTCCCTGTGAAATTTACTTAACTGTGAACTCCAGCAGCAAGTGTAACCAACTGTTTATGACTTTCAGCTATTTCTGACATAGTTTTCATGTTGCTGTCAAAACATATCGCTCAACTAATCTTAACTTTATGACACTTGAGTTACTATTTTTAGGTCCCTGCGTGTGAACTTTAAGACTCAAGGCCAAGGGGCGAGACTTTACTACCAAAGCGATCACTCATACTTTACTCAATTTATAAGCAGCTGTCTCCCTTTTACTATGCTTCGCCTTTTGCTTATGGCTAATTCTGCTAGAAATTAGACTCTTTTGAAAACAAATGCATAAGGAAAATACTCGGCATCAAGCGGAACGAATTCAAGAACAACGCAGAGATAAGACAGACGACTGAACAACAACCAATCTCATGGGTGATCAGGAAAAGGAGATGGACATATGTTGGTCACTTGATGAGAAGAAATGATCAGAGAATCCCAAAACAAGCTATCAAGTGGAACACAACAGGCCGAAGAAAAAGAGGCAGACCGCGTGAAACTCTGAAGAGGACATTCTTAAGAGAGGTCAAATTAATAGGCATAAAATCCCTTGATGAGGTTGAAAGACTCGCCGAAGACAGGAAAAATTGGCGAACTACTTTGCGAGCCCTATGTGACGTTTAACTGCACTGGAAGGATATAAGATAAGAATTCTGGTACATGTAATCACAATATGAAGTTTATGGTTATCGCGGTGCCCGCCAATTTTAAGGAACAACCGAACTGTCCATTTTTTTAAAAAATCAGTCATCCGTCGGAAGTCCACTTTTAGTCACACCTTTACGTCAAAAAAGTGACTCAGGACATCACGTAAAGTCTGAAAATGTCACTGCGAGACGCTGGTCAACTTGCTCGAGACGGCACTGCATTCGGGGAGACAGAGAGAGGGACAACGTTCTAGAAAGGACACACCACATGAAGAAGATTTTAAATTGTGACTGCTACATATCCTAATCGTATGACTTGTTATTTCATTAAATCTTGTTTATCAAATAAATTATTTACATAAAACATTCATGTCACATAGACTATATCTGAGTTCGTTCCTGATCTATCTATCTGTCTGTCTGTGGCCAGAGATAGCCTCGGTGGAATGAAGAAGCTGTAAGCTGTCAGTACATGCCACTTCAAGCCACCCCGCATAGTTGGCAACACCTCCGAATACTGGAAAATGGTAGTAATGTGTATGGACTTGTTAGGACTTTGTCCGCGGATACTGCATAGCAGATCTGAATTACTAGTCTAAAGTAATTAACATTAGTAAAATTGTCGTTAAAATGAACCGATTATTACGCAGAAAATACTAACACGGTAACAGGAAAGGGCCGTAAGTTGCTTCTGGAATCTGGCCCCGAGCTTGTTAAGATCGTTCCCGATTAAAAAAGTTATTTGGAGGGTCGTGTTTTCGTCCAGGCTCATTTTCTGTTGTGTCCTTTCTTTTCTTGTACATCTTCCTTTTCTTATATTCTTTCCGGCTTTGATGATAAACCTCTCCGTTTTTATTTATTTATTTTGTGGCGGTTCTGTGGGATAGATAGATAGATAGATAGATAGATAGATAGATAGATAGATAGATAGGTAGATAGATAGATAGATAGATAGATAGATAGATAGATAGATAGATAGATAGATAGATAGATAGATAAAGAGTGATTATAATCTTAATAAACTTGGTAACGCCCATTCTTAAATGTATCGAAATGTTTCAGGAGAAACATCTGCTGTTTGATAAAGGGCAGTAACTGACATTTGATGGTTGGCATGACCTGGCAACTGTACCGTAACTCTCGCGCACTCATCTTTGCTCTGAGAAATTTAAATAAGATATAATCCAGAGCAGCGGTTCTTAACATTTTAATTTTTGAAAAATTATTATTATTATTTTATGTGGACTCCTTTCCGGATTGAGAGCAGCTGTGGACCCCTTTTCTGGCTGAGAATAGCTGTGGACCCCTTTACTGACTGAGAGCATCTGTGGACCCCTTTTCTGATTGATAACACCTGTGGACCCCCTTTCCAGGCTCATTACAGCTGTGAACCCCGTTTACTTATATCTTATATCTTATATCCTTCCCGTGCCGTTAGACGTCACATAGGGCTCGCAAAGTAGTTCGCCAATTATTCCTGTCTTCGGCGAGTCTTTCAACCTCATCAAAGGATTTTATGCCTGTTAACTTGGCCTCTCTTAATAATGTTCTCTTCAGAGTTTCACGCGGTCTGCCCCTTTTTCTTCGGCCTGTTGTGTTCCACTTGATAGCTTGTTTTGGGATTCTCTGCTCATTTCTTCTCATCAAGTGGCCAACATATGTCCATCTCCTTTTCCTGATCACCCGTGAGACTGGTTGTTGTTCAGTCATCTGTCTTATCTCTGCATTGTTCTTGAATTCATTCCACTTGATGCCGAGTATTTTCCTTAGGCATTTGTTTTCAAAAGAGTCTAATTTCTTTTCTATTTCTTTAGTTGTTTTCCAGCTTTCGCATGCATAAATGAGGGTGGATATTACATTTGAATTGAATAGTCTTAACTTGGTTTTTGTGCTTATAACTTTTGAATTCCATATGTTCTCAAGATTCTTGAAGATTGATGCTGCTTTTGCAATTCTGATCCTAACTTCCTTTCTAGTGTCACCATCCTGGTCTATGTAGCTGCCAAGGTATGCAAATTGATTGACTTCTTCAATATCTGTCCCTTCTATGTGTATTTTTCCATTTTGATTGATGGGAATTTTCATTATTTTTGTTTTGTCCTTGTTAATTTCAAGTCCTATTTTGCTAGCCAGTGAAGATAGGCTATCTGTTTTTTCTTGCATGGAATTCACATTATTACTGATAAGAGTTATGTCATCAGCAAAATCAAGATCTTCTAGTTGGGTCCCATGTACCCAGTCAATACCTGTGTTACCTGTGCAGCATTTTTTCATTATGAAGTCTATTGTAATCCCAAAAAGTAAAGGAGACAGTATACATCCTTGTTTCACGCCTGTTTCAATCTGGAACCATTCACTCATCCCTTCTTCTGTCTTGACTGCACAACCATATCCATTGTATAAGTCCTTAATGATGTTGACAATTTTAGATGGTATTCCATATAGACATAAAATTCTCCATAATGAATCTCTGTGTATGCTATCAAATGCCTTCTTAAAATCTATGAAATTCAGTATTAATGGTTTCTGCTTTTCAATATGTTCTTCAAGTATTATTCTGAGAGTAAAGATCTGGTCGAGACAGCTTCTCCCTTTTCGAAATCCTGCTTGTTCTTCTCTCATTGCAGTATCCACTATATCTTTGAGTCTATTCAAAATGACCTTGCAAAATACTTTTGACACAACTGATATTAAGGTTACTCCTCTCCAGTTGTTACAGTCACTAAGGTTGCCCTTTTTTGGTATTTTCACAATGATTCCTTTCTTCCAATTAGAAGGGACCTTTTCTTCTTTCCAAATCTTGTTAAACATTCTCTGTAGTTGTCTCATGTTGTCACTATTGATAGCTTTTAGCATCTCGGCTGTTATTTCATCTTCACCTGCAGCTTTGTTGTTAGCCATTAAATTCACTGCTGTTTCAATTTCATGCAATTCAATTTCATCTAGATTGACATTTAGTTGTGGGGCTGGTAAGTCAGTTTCAAGGTTTAACAATTCTTTTGGGTGTGGTCGATTGAGTATTTCTTGGAAGTGTTCAGCCCATCTTTGCTTTTGGTCTTTATTTGATGTTAATAGTGTTCCAGTTTTGCTAAGGATTGGTCTTTCTTTAGATGTAATAGTACCTGTTAGCCTCTTTTGTATGTTATATAAAGTTTTGCTGTCTCCTGTTTTTGCTGCTTTTTCTGCCTCTTTCGCCATATTGTCTATGTATTCTCTTTTATCCCTTCTAGCTGAACTTTTTACTTTCTTGTCTATGTCTTTGTATTTTGCTTTTGCCGAATCTCTTTCATGATCTGCTTTTGCATTCAACATGTTTAATTTGACTGCTCGTCTTTCATGTATATACTTCCATGTTTTATCTGATATCCATGCTTTTCTATTTGGTTTTTCCAATCCAGTGCTTACTTTTGCTGCTGTGATTATGGCTGTGCTGTAAGAATTCCATAACTCATCTATACCTATCTCCTCAACTTCACTGGGTGTTTTGGGATGATTGGCAAGTTCCTGATTGAAATTAATGTTAGTATTTTCTTCTTGTAGGCTGTGGATGTTTATCTTTCTGTGTACTGATTTCTTGTGTTGACTTTTCAATTTTAGTTTTATTTTCCCTATGCACAGGTTGTGATCACTGTTGACATCTGCACCCCTATAAGCCCTTACATCCATGAGAGATGTTCTGTATTGCTTTCTAATACAAAAATGGTCTATCTGGTTTCTAGTTCTATCATCTGGAGATATCCATGTTGTTTTATGTATCTCTTTGTGTGGGAATATTGTGCCTCCAATGACCATGCCCTCTGTTAACATATTTCAATTAATCTTTCTCCATTCTGATTAACCATGTCAATTCCTTCTTTCCCCATCACTTTTTCAACGTCGGTATTATCCTTCCCTACCTTAGCATTGAAGTCCCCCATAGCAATTAGGATGTCGTGTTTAGGGACTTTGTTGATGATTTGTTGTAGTTGGTGATAAAAGTCGTCTTTCACATCATCATCTGCATCATTCGTGGGTGCATAACACTGTATTATTGTCATTCTTCCGTGTCGTAGGTTGTATCGTGCTCTTATTATACGACTGTTCACTGGTTCCCATTCTACAAGGCTCTTTGCAGCTACATTTGACATAATAATGCCCACTCCGTCTCGGAATTTATTGTCATTTCTACCTGAATGTATAATTAACTTACCGTTTTCCGCCGATCTTTTACTAGCTGAGAACAATTGTGGACATCCTTTTGTCGGGCAGAGAACATCCGAGGAGTCCTCATAAAAAATAAAACGACAAATAAATAAAGTTAAATGCATTTACAGGTCCGTGGGCTTAAAAAAAATAGCTGAAATGTCCCTGGTAATGTTAGACTTGCTCTTTCTTGCAACGTTGACTCTAGATCAGTGGTTCCCAACATGGGATACGTGGCAGGACGTTTATGAGTAAGCGAGAAGTTGGATAATGATGGAAAACGGATGTTAAAAAAAACCCAGCAAAAACAGAAACTATAATAATAACAAACAGTTGTGCTAGTAAGAAGGGGTACAGTTTATGGAAAAATGCTACCAAGAGTTACGCAAGCATAAGGTTGCTCTAGTTCAGAATCACTATATGCTCCAGAGTGAGGATGGTGAGATTGCGAGTTTGACTGTTTTGGTTCCGGCCGGCCGAGAGGGTCAGGGTCAGCGCCTCGCCATTGGTCATACAGGTGTCCAGTGTGTGAGAGTCGCGCAGCGAGAGAGAGAAAATAAGCCAGTCTTCGTTCCGTTTTCGTGAGGTACGGCCGGGAAATGTGATTGTGCTGTCACGGACGTTTTTGCAGTGATATGTTTTGTGATATTGAGTTGTGATCCCGCGCCACCCTCAGTAATGTAAATTTTTGTTTGTTGTCGATGTTTCGTAAATGTAATATTTTTGTGACGATTAATTTTGTATCCCAAAATTTGATTTGATTATTATATGTGTTTCATCAGTGTGTTGGCACTTGTAATATTTTGTGTTGCATCAAGGTCTTGTGTTTTAAATCACAGAGATTTGAAAGAGTTGTCTCGTTGGTTAGATATGAATATGTTGCGCCTAAGGAAGAAGGTTGCAAAATCAACATAATATATCATAAAATCATACAATATGTCTGTGTGTGTTGGCAGAGCAACATGGCATCATATTTTTTAGTAATTAATTAAATGCTATAATCTTGTTAAATACGAGTTAATTAATTTAATTTTAGAGAAGGGGAACAATATGTGTTTTCCCAGTAATGTGCTGATTAATTAAATAAACTGCGGCTGTGACTATGTAGCTACAATGGACCCAAGAACAATTTCTGGGTCTACGCTGCTGTCGAGATTCTTCAGCTGCCGTGCATGGAGTGAAACTCCTCCCGGCCAATGATGAAAAATGCGATTAGGGTTGCTGCGCGGCTCCGCTGTGGAAAAGGTGAAGGAAATGATTAAGTGAAGTAACCAGTAGTCTCGAGGTCAGGGCTATTCAAATCACGGCACCTCTGCTCTAGAGGCCGGCCACGTCCTAAATACACCCATACTAGGGCAGATTGCCTGAACTCGCTTAACCCAGGGGTTAAACTAAGACACTGCTGGCGGGATTCTTCGACTGCCGCGCGTGGGGTGAAACTCCTCTCGGCC
Source organism: Achatina immaculata (assembly GCA_009760885.1). Lineage (NCBI taxonomy): Eukaryota > Metazoa > Mollusca > Gastropoda > Stylommatophora > Achatinidae > Lissachatina > Lissachatina immaculata. Next base: position 10,708,540 of record CM019715.1, read on the forward strand.
AATGAAGAAAATGCGATTAGGGTTGCCGTGCGGCGCGGCTGTGACAAAAAGGTGATGGAAAGGATAAAGTGAAGTTTAATCGGTATATCCAGTAGTCTCGCGGCGAGAGTTGCTCATATCATGGCACCTCTGCTCTAGAGGCCGCCCACGTCCGAAATACACCTACACTGGTGAATTTTGCCTAAACCGGCTCATACCAGGGGTGAATCTTGAAGGCTATGCATGTCACAGTACCTCTGCTCTAGAGGTCGGTCCCGTCCCAAACACGCCCATACTGGGATAATGCCTAAACTGGCTTAACCCAGGGTGAAACCTACTAGTAGCGAGGATTTGTCCTCCTGGAAAAAAGATCCATCCTGGTCACAACTAGGAAGGGTAGCGGCTACGACCACAAGACGCTGAAGTTGGAAACACTTGACCAGTGCAGTCTAGATAGACAACTACCTCTCACCCGACGGGGATAAATGTGTATCCTAATCACGCTGAGGTTTTCCGGTGAGAAATTCCAACGCTGGACTGGATGGGCAACCACCTCTCACCCGACGGGGATATACTGATATCCAAAACAGGTCGAGGTTTTCCGATGAGAAAGTCCAACTCTACGCTGTATGGGCAACCACCTCTCACCCGGCGGGGATATGCTGATATCCAAACCACGTCGAGATTTTCCAGTCCAACTCTAGATTAAACTGGTGCAACGAAAACCACAGTATCATGCAATCCAGCTTCTGTGATCCACCGAGAATATAGGCCTATGAAGGACCACAGGAGTTAATAAATTCAGTAGGATCACGGGGCGGTCTTGGTGGTAGAAGCGAACGAAGAAGAAGAACTTCTAGGTCTCAGTGGTCGTTTACCGTCACCAAGGAACAGACTACCGAGACAGGACGCATGAACTAATAGTTCTGACCACATGAAAATCAAATAAGGGAGATTTCAGGAAGGTGCGAGGACGGTGTTGATTGTGGCGCTCCGAATTCGGCCGGTTCGGAGTGTCAAGATCAACGTCATCTTTGGTTTGTTGCCGGTGGTTCGACTGTCAGGTGTTGCTGTCCAAGTCATTGGGTAGTTTCGAAGGTTAGTTTAGTTTGTGCGAGAACATTTTGATGTTTTAGGTCTTTAAAAGCAGAATTGTAATGAGTTCTTGGGTTGCCGGGAAGTGACTGAGTTTGAAGAGGTAAAGATCTGGCTTGGAAGTTATAGGGAGAAATTCGGGGTCCCATTTTGTGCGGCTGCACTTACAAAAATGGGAGACTGTACTTCAGTGACCTGTCATCCCCCTAGGATTAATCTCCTCTTGTTAGAACATACTACTTTTTCAGAAAGTTCGATCAAAGGCACCAAAATATTTTACAAAGGAAGGAAATGGGAATCACTGTTTTTTTTTTTGTTTTTTTGTTTTTGTTTTTGTTTTTTTTTTGTTTTGTAAAACAATCATCATTATCTGTAATCAACGATTATTTCAGATAAATAATGATCCTGCATTGTCCATTAACATCTAACCTTTCCTTTTCCGATGGCATATTCAATATTACTAAAACAAACAAACAAACAAACAAACAAACAAACAAACAAACAAACACAAAAATCCAACAGCCCACACACAGACAAAACAAGAACATTGAAATGAGCCACATGCCAACATGCGCAAAATCTGAAGGTAAACGACAAGTTTCAACTTTAGAAATTTTGCCCACGCAACGAGAGTACAGAAACCTTTCTAATATTTTATATTATTATAGGCAAAATTGATTAACGAGATTCAGAAAATCTCGAAATATCAAAGCGAAAACAACATCCATTTCGTAATCATTAACAATAACGAAAGGCCAAATATAAACTATTTGGACTGAATTTTCCGGTCGCCTTAAAAAAAACCCAAAAAAGTGAATGTAAATTGAAGAAAGTGTGGGAAATTGGCGGTCGAGTAGGCCTGGTTTGAAAAGTTCTACAAACTTCACCCTGATAAAATACTTTTAGCACTCTCCCAGTACGTCTATACATTATGATTATTCATTATACAGTAATTTATTACTTGAAAAACAGTAATATCTAATTCTCTTTCTATACTTTTAAAAAATGAGGAAGCTGGTGATGTTTATTTCCATTTTCTTTATAAACAAAGTGAAAGATGCCTTAATATTTAATAGTGTATTCTTTAAACTCAATATCTGCGCCAAAGTAGTATCTCTAACTCGGTCTGCGCCAAAGTAGTATCTCTAACTCGGTCTGCGCCAAAGTAGTATCTCTAACTCGGTCTGCGCCAAAGTAGTATCTCTAACTCGGTCTGCGCCAAAGTAGTATCTCTAACTCGGTCTGCGCCAAAGTAGTATCTCTAACTCGGGCACACATAACGAGGCCGTTATGAATATAAACTTAATCGCCGAACATTAAACAAATTTGTTAATAATGACTCAGTTATAGAGCATATAACAATAAATCCGTTTCTTCTAATGGATTTTTACTAAAAGAGGTTATATATAAGAGAAAAAACTGTGGACATAAATGTTATTTAACTACCGTATACATTAGACTCAACAGCAGATTAGCTCTTAGACTTAATAATTAGTGTATAAGCATATACCTATACACGGAGCCACTGTAGTAAAGCTGTGATACCAAAATGTATAAACTAGGGAAATAGTAGGAATAGCTTTATTACTTAACGAGTACAGATTTGAGGGTGTCTGAGTGGGGAAGTGGTTAGTGCACTGGTCTCTCGTGGCGAAGGTCGGGGGTTCGAATCCAGCCGGCGGCACCCCAGTCACCCAGCTGTAGAAATGGGTACCCGACTTCTTCTGGAGTTGGGGAAAGAAAAGGCAGCCAGGCGTGATACTGACCATATCACCCTCTAGTGTGCTGACAGGTCAAGGAAAATATGGGCACTAACACCATATCCCTATGTGCCTCTAAGGCATGACAGGGTTACCTTTACTTACAGATTTATGGCATTTCAGCATGAGCCTTAATCATACAAAAACTCACATGACGAAGAAACAGATATATATATATATATATATATATATATATATATATATATATATATATATATATATATAAACACATATGAATGGTATGTAAACAATAAAACAAAAGAATAAAATAAAAAGAGCACTTAGATGTAACTTGTAAGAAACTGTGCCTTGTCCGACGCTGTGTTCAGAAATGCGCATGGTGGAGTGTAGAGAATATTTAAATGGAGATTTGTGATGTGTGATCGGTTGGTCGTAACGGAGAGTAGTATGTGGGGAAACCGTGGAGGGGAGAGAGAGTGATACAATGGTAACGTAGCCGGGAGAAGGTGAAATATGTGATTATAGTTGGGGTAGAGGGGTTGTAGTGTGATGCTGTGAGGAGGTTCTGGACAGCATCGTATATTTTTATTATTTGAACCAGTTTTACTGCAGTCGCCATCCCTTTTGTCTGTGAATACATAGTAACAGTGTTTTGTTTGTGAATACAAAGTAACATTGTTTTGTCTGTGAATACAAAGCAATAGCAGAAATTACAGTAGGATCATGTTTTATATCAACAGATGGGCCATATTAGTCGGATGGTCCGAGGGGCCTTACTAAGTTTAGCCTGCGCTGCAGTTAACCAGTCACTCTTCTGGTATGTTCTTTATGATCGGTGCTGGTTCCGTTGTTTTCAAGCTGCAAGCCTCATCCGACGTATGTGTGGGACTTCAGTGTATTGTATATTCATTTTAATTTATAATCGATTTCTTAGGCCTTGTTCTTTGTTGGGGTGTCCAGCTTCAGTGATCCCAAAGGTCCACAGCTGAATGTGTAAATCGGTTGCGGGCCACATCCATGTCAGTTTTTACCATTTTACATAAAAATGGGAAAAAGCAAACTTATGAAGGAAATGTGAAAAAAACTGCACACACACATACACACACAAACACATATACTCTCTCTCTCTCTCTCTCTCTGAACCTTAATCGCCCAGGGCACATGGGGCTCCCGCAAGGGTTTTCCACAAATGCCTGTACTTTGCCTTTTTCCCGCTCTTGCCTAGGTGAGCCCTCTATTGCTCAACATCCTCTTTGTTGTTCTTCTACATGTCTCCTTTGGTCTACCCTTACTTCTGTTCCTCTGTGGTGTCTATTTTAGTGTTATTTTTGGTAGTGAGTTTTCAGTCGTTCGGAGCACATGTCAGCGTCTTTCCTCAATAATTGCTGTCAGTGGCTTCATCTGCATTTCTGCCAACAAGATTTTATTTCTTATGGTGTTTGGCCAAAATATTTTTCTAATTCTTCATAAACATTTAGTCTGGAAAGAATTCAATTTGTTTTCTATGGTTTTGGTGATTTTCCAGCATTCATTTCCATAGAGTAATACACTTAGTATATTACTCTTAAATATTCTGATTTTTGTCTTCATGTTTAGTTTTTATTTTTAGATGTCCATATAGTCTGCAGCATTGCAAAAGCCTAATTTGCTCTAGTAAGTCTACTGTTGATGTCCTCTGTGTTGTCTACATTTTCTACTACTATACTACGAAGCACGAAGATATACAAATTCGTTGACCTAACTTGCTATCTACTCTGAGTACATTTCTGTTGTTCACATTTTGTTTAATTAACTTTTGTCTTTTTTTACATTGATTTTTAAAAAAATCCTGCAGTGTTAGCATTCTGAGTTAACTTGTTTATTTTATCTTGCATATCTTTGTGGCTGCTTGATAGTAGACAAATGTCGTCGGCCAAGTCAAGATCCTCCAGCACTGTGTCAAGGGTCCATTGTAATCCTCTGCGTTTGTCTGATGTTACCTCCATCATTAACCATTCTACTGCTAAGATAAATAATGTTGGTGATAGTACACATCCCTGTTTCACTCCTGTTTGTACCCTAAAGCTCCTGGAGGTATGTTCTCCACAGATCGCTTCGCACTGAAAATCCTCGTATGTGAACTGATTGTATTTAATGATTTTTTCATGTCTTTTAGCAACGTTTTTATATGTTTTTAAGAGAAGGAATTTATGACGAAAGGGCACTTTTAAGTTTAACTAATTTCATAACATTTTAATTTTAATCAAATAAATTACATTTTCATAACAACCTTGCAAAGATAGGCTTCAAAGTGCACAAGTGTATAAAGTTAAATATCTGACCACTGGGGCAACATCAGGTGGGAAATCATCTCTGAAATCAAGAATAGAATATACCAAGCCAGAATAGCCTGCCAGCAACTGAGAAACAGCCTGTGCAATGCATCTCTGTCAGTGAACATCAGAAAGAGACTTCTAAAATGCCATATTGAGCCTGTCCTGATCTATGGTAGAGAGTCATGGCAACCAACAGATCGATGGAAAGATCACTAGAAGCAACAGAGATATGGTTTATTAGAAGAATGTTAAAAATACCATGGACATTTAAGACGACAAACAGAGAATGTCTAACAAAAGCAAATAAAGAAAGAAACCTAATTAAATCAATCATAAGAAAAGGAAAGTCATCATTCATTGGACATGTAAGGAGAAGCAGAGGGCTGGAAATATCATAACAACAGGAAAGAGAAGTGGGAAGAGATACAGGGGAAGACCAAAAGAAAAGTAATGGACAATCTAATGCGATGGCACAGGGGAAAAAAACCACTAACTGAGCTGATGGAAAACATTAAGGAACGAGAACTGCCAGGAAGCATGGCAGGCAGCCATCTCCTATCGACATGGCACATGATGATGATGAGTCCGCCTGTTGGACACACCTGTTATGGCGCGTACTTAATATGTGATAGTGTAAACACATTATCAGGCTTTTATATGTATTTACGTTATATTATATTATTACATGATTAGTGGTTTTATATGAAGGTGGGTCAAAAAGTAACCCTCAAATTAAGGAATATAACCATTGAAAAATATATGAAGACATTTTGTGACTAGTCCTCGTAGATTTACAAATGAGCGAAGGCTTTGTTCTGCTATTTACCGATTTCGTGTTCTTCTGGCAGAACTCAGGGGTACCCGGCCCTCTTTATGAGAGGGCCCCCACTGTATATCTTGACATATTTTCACTGGGCAAAGCAGTTTGGTTTTCCAGAGTGGTCTGAACAGGCAAAATGTTCATTAAACAAATGAATAATTACAGACACACAGATATGTTCACTCAGTTTAGCTACCATTTAAGTTTATTAAATTGTTGAAACAAGAATCTTCATTCAAGGGAAGTAAAGACAATAATTTATAAGATAAAATGACGAAACAAGACACAAGATAAAATGAATTTTAATGACCGTTTTCCTTTTTATTTATTAAAAAAAGATATGAAATAGTTTCTGCATGTGAAATTCAGAATAAAGCAATGAAAGTAGATTATTTCGTTCATCAGGAACGCTTTCTACTTTGTTTCTTGGCTGCGTAATTTACAAGATGATAAGACTTGTTCCCAATCTAATTTACTTCATGTCTGCAGCTACCCAACACTGACTTCGGACGTCCAGGTCTGTGGCGTTAAATAGTTTCCAGTTCTCTGGATTGCAGCTGAGATCTGGTGGAATCTCCTTCCTTTATGCACCAGACAACAGAGAGCAAGATACGCCCATGTCTGGAACTTGTAAAAAGAGAAAGGAAGGTAATGGAAGGGGGAACAATCCGCGGAGACTGACAGCAGCATTGAAAACAAGGATGAAAATATCATGAATGAATAGCAAGTTAAGTGATTATAAGTCTTCAAGCTTAGTGGATATAAGTCTCCAAGCTTAGTAGATATAAGTCTCCAAGGTTAGTGGATATAAGTCTCCAAGGTTAGTAGATATAAGTCTCTAAGGTTAGTGGATATAAGTCTCCAAGCTTAGTAGATATAAGTCTCCAAGGTTAGTGGATATAAGTCTCCAAGCTTAATTTATATAAGTCTAGAATCTTAGTACGACATTTGTCTATTATCAAGCAGTCACAAAGATATGCAAGATAAAATAAACAAGCTAACTCAGAATGCAAACAACATAGGACTAAAGATCAACGTAGGAAAGACAAAGTTAATGAAGTAAAATGTGAACAACAGAAATGTACTCAGAGTAGATAACAAGTTAGTGGAGGAGGTCAACGAATTTGTATACCTTGGCAGCAGAGTAGTAGAAAATGGAGACAGCACAGAGGACATCAACAGCAGACTTACTAGAGCAAACCAGGCTTTTGCAATGCTGCAGAATATATGGAAATTAAAAAAAAACTAAGCATAAATATGAAAATCAGGATATTTAAGAGTAATGTTCTAAGTGTACTACTCTATGGAAGTGAATGCTGGAAAATCACCAAAACCATAGAAAACAAGTTGAATTCTTTCCAGACTAAATGTTTACGAAGAATTAGAAAAATATTTTGGCCAAACACCATAAGAATTAACATCTTATTAGCAGAAATGCAGATGAAACCACTGACAACAATTATTGAGGAAAGACGCTGGCGATGGTTGGGACATGTGCTCCGAATGACTGACAACTCACTACCAAAAATAGCACTAAGATGGACACCACAGGGGAGCAGAAGTAAGGGTAGACCAAAAGAGACATGGAGAAGAACAACAGAAAGGATGTTGAGCAATAGAGGGCTCACCTGGGCAAGAGCAGAAAAAAAGGCGAAGGACAGGCATTTGTGGAAAACCCTTGCGGAAGCCCCATGTGCCCTGGGCACTTAAGGTTCAGAGAGAGAGAGAGAGAGAGAGAGAGAGAGAGAGAGAGAGAGAGAATCTTAGTGGATATAAGTCTAGAAGCTTAATGGATATAAGTCTTCAATCTTAGTGGATATAAGTCATCAAGTTAAGTGATATCAGTTTCCAATCTTGGTGGATATAAGTCTCCAAGCGTAGTGAACATACGTCTCCAATCTTAGTGGATATAAGCCTTCAAGATAAGTCATACAAGTCTCCAATCTTAGTTGATATAAGTCTTCAAGTTAAATGATATAAGTCTCCAATCTTAGTGGATATAAGTCTTCAAGCTAAGTTATTTAAGACTTTCAATTTTACTGGATATAAATCTTCAAGCTAAGTGATATAAGTCTCCAATCTCAGTGGATATAAGTCTTCAAGCCTAGTGATTATAAGTCTCATAGCTTAGAGGATATAAGTCTCCAAGCTTAGTGGATATAAGTCTCCAAGCTTAGTGGATATGTCTCCAAGCTTAGTGGATATGCCTCCATGCGTAGTGGATTTAAGTCTCAAAGGTAAATGATTATAAATCTCCTTGCTTAATGAATATAATCTTCAATCTTAGTGGATAAGTCTTCAATCATAGTGGATAAAAGTCTCCAAGTTTAGTGTATATAAGTGATTATAAGTCTCCTAGTAAACCACACATCTTTATAATTCTTCAAGTAAAACGATTGCTTTGAGTTAAGCCGCATCTCGCTATACTTCTCATGGCCATAAATAGCTATATGTCTCCCGGCTCTGTCTCTATGTCTCCCTGCCCTAAGTAGCTATATGTCTCCCGGCTCTGTCTCTATGTCTCCCTGCCCTAAGTAGCTATATGTCTCCCGGCTCTGTCTCCATGTCTCCCTGCCCTAAGTCGCTATACGTCTCCTGGCCATAAATACCTGTCTCCCGATTCTGTCCCTATACGTCTCCTGGCCCTAAGTCGCTATAGGTCTCCCGCCTAAAATAGCTATACGTCTCCCGGTCCTAAGTCGCTATACGTCTATCGGCCCTTAGTAGCTACATGTCTCCCAGCCATAAATAGTCATACGTTCCCGACCCTAAGTAGCTATATGTCTCCCGACCAAAAGTCGCTATACGTCTCCAGGCCATAAGTCATTATTCGTCTCTCAGCCCTAAGTCGCTATACATCTCCCGGCCCTGTGTCCATAGCATAAGTCACTATACGTTCTTCCAGGCATAAGTCGCAATACGTCTCTCGGTCCTAAGTAGCTATATGTCTCCCGGCCAAGTCATCTTTAAATTAATCACTTTAAGACTATATGTTAATCATTATAAGTCATAAAGCTAAGTCATTGTAGGTCTTCAAGTCCAGCCATTGTAAGTTTTTAACTTAAGTTTTTTTTTTTACGTATTCGAGCTAAATCATTATAAATTTTTCAACAAAGTCACCATAAACTTTCAGATTTAGTTAATTTTTACTATTTAATAACCTTAAAATTTTTAAACTTTTAAAAAACTCAATCAGTATGTTGTGGTACAGAAGTAAATATCACAGCAAGAACTGGGAAAGCTACAACTGAGAAACATCTGGAAGGTCAAAGGAGTATCCCTGACAACAAAACTTAGGCTGTTCAATATAAATGTCCTGTTGTGTGGATCAGAAACACGGAGAGCGTCAGCCAAAAGTACCAAGAGACTGCACACCTTTGTTAGCACCTGCTCAGGTGAGAAGGAAACAAAGTTACCTAGAAACACCTGGAGAAGGAGTCTTGAAGCAGAGATTTTTAAAAATCGACTGTACCTGGAGACAGACAGAATAAACAGCACAGGATAGAAATAGATTGATGGCTTATGCTGGGGATAGGGGTAAAGAAGACGAGGAAGGAAGGAAGGAAGGAAGGAAGGAAGGAAGGAAGGAAGCTGTGTTGTCACTTACTTCTTCTTCATTCTTTTTAACCAAGAAAGGGGAAGTATAATGTGATGTGTGATGAAGATAAAAGCGAACCATCATCCAGTCATCTTATTATCAGAAACATAGATCAGTAATTATATATTTCACTGACATAGTAGGGGGGAATAGCCTCATTAAAGGAAATCGTCACTAAGTTGTTATTTGTGATTATAAACCAATAAATGTTATTTCTACTAATAAAGGAAACTTCTGTGCATGTCCTAACGTTTATCTGGCAGCATTAGTATCAATCTTAGCTTGTAGAAGTAAAAATAACGGAAACTAAACATAAATCAATGGAACAAATTGAAGTTACACACGTTGCCAAGTGGAAAGACATCCTGACATGGTAGGACGAGCTTTGAGACAGTGGAGAAGAGTGAGAGATGATGTAAACAATGATTAAGATGAGAGATGTCATCAAAGAATGTTGAAAAATGAGAGTTGCCATAAAAATGAGGGGGAGGGGGGGAGGGATGAGAGATGCCATTAAAGGATGGAGAAGATGTGAGATGTTATCAAAGAATGGAGTAGATGAGAGATGTCATTAAAGAATGTTGAAAAATGAGAGTTGCTATAAAAAATGAGGGGGAGGGGGAAGGGATGAGAGATGCCATTAAAGGATGGAGAAGATGTGAGATGTTATCAAAGAATGGAGTAGATGAGAGACGTCATTAAAGAATATAGAAGCTGACAGATACCATCAAGAGACAGAGAAGAACGAGGAATGCCATCAGAGAATGAAGAAGAATGAGAGAAGTTATAAAAGGATAGAGAAGAACAGAGATGTCATCAGTGAATGGAGAAGAATGAGAGATGTCATAAAATGACGGATAAGAATGAGAAGTGTCATGAAAGAATGGAGAAGAATGAAACAGATCGCTGAGAATATGAGCTGGAGATAAATCTATATTCGTGAGAATGGGAGGTAATTGAGTCTCTTGGATCTGCGACTGGTTGTCTTTCTTAGTCAGTCCAGCAGTCCTTGCTGAACCAGAAATCTGCTGAAAGCGCTGTTTCTTCCACTCGGTAGAGGCTGGCTTTGGTAGCTGTGTTGAAGAAGCCGCATGAGAAGGGGATTAACAGACTCTCTTTTATCCCCGAAGCCTCTCTTATCTGCGAAGCCTCTCTTGTCAGCAAAACCTCGCTTGTCGGCAAAACCTCGCTTATCAGCAAAACCTCGTTTATCCGCGAAGCCACGTTTGTCAGCGAAGCCTCGTTTTAACTGAAAATCGTAGTCATCGAAAAGTTCAGCGTCTTCATCGGCTCCTGAGAATGCAAAGTCGCTGGCAGTGATTGAGTTCAAGGCCATTGCTATCAGGAACGTTAGCAGAACGATGTAAGAAAATGCAGGCATGGTATCTAACAGCCTGAAAGAAATAAGATATCAGGGAGTATGGTTATTTCACATAGACCAATGGGTGAGGGATAACATCTCAAATCTTAACCACTTCGATTCAGAATTCATTCTGAGAAGCCCAAATTTTGTTCTTAGATTTATAACAGATCAAACTCTGTCTCAAAGACAATCAGCGACCCATAGCGGACAAGATGGCGTCAGGGTTGGTGACCTCTAGCTGACCAAGACCTTGTCCCACATCTCCGTTGGTACTCCAAGTAACCGGCCTAGCCTGGCCAACGGAGGAAGGATCGCCATAGTCCCCATAGTGGTGGAGTCTGATAAAGAAGCATTGCACACTCTCTGATCTTTAGCTGTACTGAAGGACTGAAAAAAATGGCTGCAATAACCCGCTCCCAACCTGACACGATGCTGTGCATCAAAACATTCACCGCAACGGCTGCAAGGAAAATCAGCTGGCGGTGCCAGAGAGACTGATCTATCTATCTATCTATCTATCTATCTATCTATCTATCTATCTATCTATCTATCTATCTATCTATCTATCTATCTATCTATCTATCTATCTATCTCTATCTATCTATCTATCTATCTATCTATCTATCTATCTATCTATCTATCTATCTGTCTATCTGTCTGTCTGTCTGTCTGTCTGTCTGTCTGTCCGCCCGCCCACCTGCTCGCCCGTCAGCCCGCCCGCCCATCAGCCCGCCCACCCGTCCGTCCGATCGTCTGTCTCTCTGTCTGTCTGTCTGTCTGTCTCTCCCCTACAGTTCTCTCCGTATTACACAAGTGCACACAGCATGGCCTTTTACCATTAATCACTCATCAGTCCATCCACACATTCATTCCTTCACCTGCCTGTTTCTCTATCAATCTACCTGGGCTTTGTCCCTTTGTCTGCCTCTTTCTTACTGTCACCACCGTATTGTTAAAATTGTGGATTATGTCCCTTTTCTGGCGTCAGTCATTTGTCTCTTCCTTGACAAGCCATTTCCTGTTGATTTCTACAGGAAATTATTTGTTAATGAGGGAAGTGGCGATTAATGACCTCTACAAATTAATTTCTGCAAAACTAGAACCATTAATAAACGCGGTAAGTACAGCTGCTTTAAGCGTTTTCTTTTCTTTCTTTGTTTTTTTTTTCTTGTGTTATTCAAATGAGATTTACCGAAATGCTATCTGGCATGTCAAAAACTCCAGACGTTACTGCTAAAATTGTTTGCTCATATTTGTCTTTCATTACTGCATTTAGTTTCTTACCTTTCTTAGCTCTCTCTCTCTCTCTCTCTCTCTCTCTCTCTCTTATATATATATATATATATATATATATATATATATCATCATCATGTGCCGTGCCGACTGGCCTTGGCTATTATGCTTCTCCAGAGTACACGATCCTTCATGCAGGCCATCAGTTCAGTTGGTGATCTCCTCTCACACCATCCCGTCAGACTGTCCAGTATCATTTCTCTTGGTCTTCCTCTTGCTCTTCTTCCTTCTATTTTTCCTGTTGTTATAATATTTTCAATGCCCCCTCTTCTCATTGCATGTCCTATGAAAGTACATTGTCTCTCTCTTATCTTTTTTATATATATATATATGGATAAGAGAAATGACGACTGCGGTAAAACTGTTTCTAGTAATGAAAGTAGATGGTGGTGTATGATTCAGTTTTGCAAAGAGACAGAAAGAGCGCGGGAAATGGGCAGAAGCAGGAATGGCAGAAACTAAAATGAGCACGTATAAATGGGATTTTTTTCTGGTACACACCAAAAAAAAAAGGCCCCGAGGTCCACCCAGCCTCTAAAAATGGGTACCAGAGAAATCTGGGAAGGTAAAACGGCCAGGCGTGATACTGACCACATCAGACTTTTCATGTGGCGAATGTCTTGGAAATATACGCCTAACACCACATTCGCCAATATGCCTTAATGGCATGGCAACGGGAATTTTACGTTTTTACCTTTTACGTATAAATGAAGAACAGTCAACAATCCAATTTTTCAAGGACCACATACGAAACAAACGCCATAAGAAATAACATCTTATTAGCAGAAATGCAGGTGAAACCACTGACAACAATTATTGAGGAAAGACGCTGGCGATGGTTGGGACATGTGCTCCAAATGACTGACAACTCACTACCAAAAACAGCACTAAGATGGACAACACAGGGGAACAGAAGTAAGGGTAGACCAAAAGAGACATGGAGAAGAACAACAGAAAGGATGTTGAGCAATAGAGGGCTCACCTGGGCAAGAGCAGAAAAAAAGGCGAAGGACAGGCATTTGTGGAAAACCCTTGCGGAAGCCCCATGTGCCCTGGGCACTTAAGTTTCAGAGAGATAGAGAGACATACGAAACAACACAGCAGATTAAAAAAAAAACTTCACGAAAAACAGATGAAAAATATAGACTTAGCTTTTGTGTTCTCCTAGTAGCAAGAAACACGAACACAAATGCGCCACTATTCTCGCTCTTTCTATTTTTTGTTTGTTTGTAAAACTTAACCATACACCACTATTTACTTCCATTATTTTTTTACAACTCCTTCTCTCACTCACTCTCCTTCTCTCTCTCTCTCTCTCTTTCTTTCACACACACATACACGCACATCTTCTCTCATAATTAAATATTAAGCTTGCTTTTTTTACCCTTATGTGTCTCACTTTCATTCTGCTAGTATTCTGACTTGTAACCAGTCTACACCACGTTCGTAATCCCTGGCCTAAGCATCTCTGTGAATGACAGTTCCGTGTTTTTGTTGTTTTTGTTGTTGTTGTTGTTATAATTCGCATGTTCTTGCTTATACTTTGAGTGAAGATCTTTGTGTGGATACAATCTTGAGCAATGGAAACAGAAATCTGAGGTTTCATGCCCCAAACTGGCACGTCGTTCAAGTTCGCAAGGTCATTTCTGAACGCATGCGCAGGAAGTGTTAATAAAAATCTGCACATATTACGTGATAATACATGACGCCATTGACGGTTTTCAGAACTCGTTGCTGTGTGTCTCAGGAAGCAGAAATGTCGCACATAAGAACGAAGAATAAATGTTATTGAAATGTGGTTCTGAAGATGGATGCTTCACATACCATGGACAGCCAGAAAGACAAATGAAGAAGTATTAGAGCAAGCAAAGGAATATCTCAAACTAGCGCCATACATAAGAAAAAGACAATCGAAGTGTCTCGCACACATCAGCAGACATGAAGTCCTCGAAAAACTGGCCACAGCTGGAAAGATAAATGGCAAAAGACGGAAAGGGTGGAGGAGACAGAAATACTTGGATGGCTTGACTGCATGTTTTTTTTTAATTAATCGGATAACAGCCAGTCAACTTGATTCGAGACACGGAGGACCGAGCGAGATGGAGAGAGATGACCACCTACGCCTATTGGCATGGCAATGCCTGGTCTGGTCTGACGAGCAAGTAATAAATCTTGACGAGACACGAGAAAAATTTACAGATCTTTTACGTCCTTCATTCATGTCCACGAAATCAAATAAACCTAAGTGCAGAGCAACCATCAGGGGAAAAAAAGTGTATGCGGCCAGAAGGAAACGGAAGTTGAACACTGTCTGCTGATCAGACGGATAGTGAAAAGTTGCTCCTGAATTGATTCGCGTCAGATTATGGACATTTCCCGACTGTCTACAGTGACGGATGTGGAATTTTTCTTAATTAAAAAATGAGGGCGTTAAATCTCATGTACTGGTTATTTTTCCGCCCTGTGTCTCGTGGACAGTTGACAGATGTCACGAAATGTCTTTCATCAAACGTCTTTCACTGGACGTCTTTTATCATAATATTTATGGCAACATCTTTTATCGAACATCTTGTACCAAACACCTTTTACTGGGCATTTTAAAAAAATCGTAGTACATATGCCAACGTCTCTTGCCAAAGATCTTTTATCAAACGTCTTTTACCAAAAGTCTTTTACCATAATATTTTTTACGCAGAGCCTTTTTTCACCAAACGTTTTTTGTTTAAAGTCTTATATACCAAACGTCTTTTAATGAAAGTATTTTACAAAAACATGAATTATCTGTTATATTTGACTGTGATAAGATTCTTATCTTTCTTTTTTTTCTGGTAGAGATGGAGAAATCCAGTCTAAGAGAAATGGACGAAGACAGGAAACGAAGCCAAAGCGAGGTGAAAACTTCAGAGGAAGGCCTAGATGGTATAGCCAGATAGCTTCAGACCCAGTTTGATCTGCTTATGACTTAGGGAAAGGAAGACTTCCGGTTCAGCAAGGACAGTATGTGGTATTTGACCGGTTCATGCTCTCACAAGCGACAGTTTGATGTGGAGTTGGATTTCTGTCGGTTGAAAGTGCTTGTGTCAAGTGGTGGTTCATCGTTTTTTGCCTGAGTGTGGTGCAGATGGGAACGGCATGAACATTTCAAATGAACAACAGTGTCGTCATTGCTTCCAAGAAAGAGGTCGGTCCAATGCGCCGAGAGACAGTTTATTTCTATGGCGCCACTTTGAGCTGTGTACTTCGCATGAGCAGCATTGATGATTCCTAGTTATGCCTACCTGGCCAGTGGTGAACTGTGGTGGCCTTTGTGTGTCCTGGTTCGGCCTGGCGCCTTGTCGAAGGAGTTAGCAGAGAGCGACGCTGGCTATTTTCGCATTTGGAATTTCGTAGTTCATAAAATGGCTTCATCACCGAGTGGATTTTTTTTTATCAAGAACTATTACAAGTGACCGTCGTTGAACATTCTGTGCAATATTCGCTGTCACAGCCGGTGGAGCGATTATGGGAGCATCTCGTTCGCAATGATACAGAGAACCTAACACTGAATGTTGAACACTGAATGTTGATCACTGAATGTTGATCACTGAATGTTGAACACTGAATGTTGAACACTGAATGTTGAACACTGAATGTTGATCACTGAATGTTGATCACTGAATGTTGATCACTGAATGACTTAGGAAAAGAATGAAAAGAAAAACACGAAAGATAAGAAACTTTGAAGAGACATGGTCACTGACGCTTCCTGTCACGGCACATGATGATGTTGACTTAGGGATCTGGGTTACTTCTTAAATGTGTGTATATGTGTGATGATGATGATAGCTTAAAGCAATGATTCCGTTATATCGAAATAGTATTTATTGGCATCCAGTTGAAAAAAATATCAATTAAGGATTTATTACTCTGCTATATTACACATCCTTGATGAGGTTGAAAGGCTCGCCGAAGGTAGGAAAAATTGGCGAACTACCTTGTGAGGCCTATGTGACGTTCAACGGCACGGGAAGGATATAAGATATAAGATATTACACATAAATGATGGTCCGCAACTTATGTGTAGTTGGAAAAAAAGGTCCTTGTAAGTAAAAAGGTAAAACACTGGTCAAGAGAGAACAAAAAACGGAAGGTATAATACCTGGAAGGTAAGGAAGAAGGCAGCCGAATAAATTATGAGATCAGGTTATCATTGACAATTTACACACCACACTAACTGAAGCAGGCATCTTGACAATAAAACGAGGCTCTTTAGCATATAATTAGCTAAATGTCAGACCAAGTGAATGACCAAGCCAAGGCTTCCATTGCTTATACGACAACCGGGAAATACAGGCAGAGGCTAAAAATAGACACCGGGACAAGAAGATGGTAAGGCAGAAGTGTTGGAGAGTGACAGTAGAATGAATCACTGAACTGAACAAACGATGTTAAAAAAAAAACAAAAAAAAAACTTCAATAACAAGTTTAAATTAAAGAACGTAGTAGAATATTAGCACAGTTTATGAGTAATTTCTGAGTGATACATCGACACGATCCCAAATGAGAAAGGAGGATGGTTGACATAGCTACACAATTCTGAAAAGTTACGTCAGATACGAAAATATCAAGAAGAGCTCAGGAAGAAGAAGAGTTGACATAGCTACCCAGTTCTGTAAAGTTACTTCAGATACGAAAACGTAAAGAATAATTCAGTAAGAGGAGAACTCACGTAGCCACCCAGTTCTGTAAAGTTACGAAAACGTCAAGAAGAACTCAGTAAGAGGAAAACTCACATAGCTACCCAGTTCTGTAAAGTTACTTCAGATACGAAAACGTCAAGAAGAACTCAGTAAGAGGAAAACTCACATAGTTACCCAGTTCTGTAGAGTTACGAAAACGCCAAGAAGAGCTCAGTAAGAGGAGAACTCACATAGCTACCCAGTTCTGTAAAGTTACGAAAACGTCAAGAAGAACTCAGGAAGAAGAAGAGATAATACTGAGAGAGGAAAGAACTTCTGCACGAAAATCTATGACGCCCGGTAAAGGAGTCTTGAAGCAGAGATAAAAAAGATAGACCACATCTCTCTATCCTATTTTACTAATGGTTTTTAATAGGGTTAAAAACAAATAAAAATAATTAAAATTTGCCATAGGAGCCTGATATAGCAATGACGGAGAAAGGGGGTTCCCTGAGCAGAGTTTGGGAAACCTACAAACTGTTCATTTTTAATTAAATGCTTCCTCATTTAAAAAAAATTGAATTCAGAAAATGATTTTTTTTTAAATGGGGACATTTTTCTCTTAGAAGCTGTGTACAGTAAGTTACCATTATCTCGTGGCTCAGTCCAGCACATTGAAGTTGCTACTTTAGCTTGCGACAATCAGTCTTCAACTGTGCCATGTCGTAATGCATTAAAAGAATTATGGATTTTTCGAAAAAAATAGTCATTACGACATGGCGGAATTTAAGCGCGACTATCAGAAATAAAATCTTGTTTGGATGAAGGAAACTAAGATGGCGCATCATGTCTACCTTTACTCGACTACTACCAGTTTTGATAAAGCTAAACCATACACGTCTCTCTATCTTTACTTCATTTTTTTATCTATTTAAAAAAAAAAGAACCGTGCTATCTGTACTCCACTACTACAAGTTTTGGTAAAACTGAACTACGCACTTTGTCTGTCTATACTCCACTACTACAAGTTTTGGTAAAACTGATCTACACACTTTGTCTGTCTATACTCCACTACTACAAGTTTTGGTAAGACTGATCTATGTACTTTGTCTGTCTATACTCCACTACTACAAGTTTTGGTAAAACTGATCTATGTACTTTGTCTGTCTATACTCCACTACTACAAGTTTTGGTAAAACTGATCACACTATGTCTGTCTATACTCCACTACTACAAGTTTTGGTAAGACTGATCTATGTACTTTGTCTGTCTATACTCCACTACTACAAGTTTTGGTAAAACTGATCTACACACTTTGTCTGTCTATACTCCACTACTACAAGTTTTGGTAAAACTGAACTACGCACTTTGTTTATACTCCACTACTACAAGTTTTGCTATAACTGATCTACGTACTTTGTCTGTCTATATCTCACTACTACAAGTTTTACTACAGCCGTAATCACATCTGACTATTGTGAGTTTCGGCGAATCTTACAAGTACTGTAGGTTCCTATTGACGACAAAACGTAGGAGAATATCTAGAGCAGAAAGTTCACAAAGAAGATGACTATCAAGCGTCTTATATACATCCTGGGAGACGAGAACAAAGTGATTCCGTCATCTGTAACCGCTTCTTAATCTATCACGAGCCATTCAAAGACTTTTTAAACAACGAGTAATAAAATTTACTGCAGTTACACGATATTGTTCCGTACTTGGAGGTTCACATATTTAGACTTCTTCTAAATCTGAAAATACACATAACAACATTTCCTATAAAATATGGTGGCCGTGATGCGTGGTAGCAAAAGATGTTCGTGTTTTGTATATGTTATTTGATAGTATAAGAGCCACTGGGCAGTTAAAAGAAATTCTCAACCACAAGAAGAAATTCAGAACAACATGAATGGAACCAGAACTTCTTAAAGAACATGATACTTACTTCGGTTTAATGAAAGAGATGCGAGGCCCTAGAGTTAACAGTCAGACCTGACCTCTGTACAGTAAAATACGGCGGATCGAAGATGAACTTTCCTCAGTTTATATTCGCTTTATATAAGTCACGTGCTTTGAAGAACAAAATGGCGGGCGTGAGCAGCGTAGAAAGGTTACGCTTGAAAAGAGAGAGGCAAAGTGTGGGAGAAGTTTCTTCTCTTTTTTTTTTTTTGCATCGCTTGACAGTTTACAAGTATTGTCTTGCCTTGTCCTCTCTCCTTCCTCGTGTATCTTTCATTGTCGAGTGAGTAAAGGGAATTTTTTTTTCTTTTCAAATAGAATTCAGAGGGTTGCTTCATGTAAGAGGGTATTTAAGGCTTCAGTCGTCTTCTCCAGTCACTTCCATCTTGGTTGGCCTCTCCTTGTTTCCTACCAATTTAACATGAGTCTTTTCTGTAATATACTATCTGCTATCGTTTTCTGTGGTATAATGTCTGCTATCGTTTTCTGTGGTATACTGTCTGCTATCGTTTTCTGTGGTATACTGTCTGCTAACGTTTCTGTTGTATACTGTCTGCTAAATTTTTCTGAGCTATACTGTTTGATGAATGTTTTCTGTGGTATTCTTCCTGATGACTGTTTTATTTTGTATAGAGTCTGATGAATGTATTTCCTTTTTTTTTTTGTGGTCGGTATAATGCCTCCTGAACAGTTTTTGTTATATACTCTCTGATGAATGTTTTATGTGGTGTAAAGTCTGATGAATGTTTTCTGTGGTATACTGGTTTTGTGAATATTTTCTGCGGTATGCTGACTGGTGAATGTTTTTCTGTGGTATACTGTCACGTGTCTGGTTTATTTTGGTTTGCTGTTTGGTAAATGTATTTTGTTATGCAATGTCCGGTGGTAGTCGTGTAACGTGGCCAGACCATTTCGCACTTTTCTTCTTGGTGTAGCGTAATGCTGTTGTTAGTCCATCTCTTTCCTGGTGGGGTGACACTTTGGATTTTACATCACGTGACTTCATGTAACAGAATTGTTTGGTTATTATAATTACAGTCAAACAATACATGGGAAAGGAAGTAGATAATATTTTATTGACTTCAAGAAAGCTTATAACAGATTAGATAGCAACAACATATGGAAAGTTATGAAAGAATTTGACATACCTAATAAATTAATCAATCTAACTAGAACTTGCATGGAGGATGTAAAAAATATAGCAATATATAAAGGAATGAATGAATGAATGAATGAATAATCTTTATTTTTAAAGGGTAGAGTATTGGGCACGCAGGCCCGTCTTACATTCTGCCCTTCATCACTCCATCTTTCATTCTTCCCACACACTCGATTTAATACAAATATACAAATTAAATTAGGAAAAAAAACATATCAAAAGAGTGTAAGATTTAACTATTACATTCAAAATAAAAGAAAAGAAGTTATGAGCCTAATAAAATAGCTCTCACGCACACATACACACAGAGATGTATACATAAACAAAAATACATTGTAAATACAGATCTTCTAACATATGTTTTTAACAAACATTAAAATAATTTCTAACAATATCTAACAAGTTACTTTTCGAACTATGTCATTTGATAGTATAAGAGCCACTGGGCAGTTAAAAGAAATTCTCAACCACAAGAAGAAATTCAGAACAACATGAATGGAACCAGAACTTCTTAAAGAACATGATACTTACTTCGGTTTAATGAAAGAGATGCGAGGCCCTAGAGTTAACAGTCAGACCTGACCTCTGTACAGTAAAATACGGCGGATCGAAGATGAACTTTCCTCAGTTTATATTCGCTTTATATAAGTCACGTGCTTTGAAGAACAAAATGGCGGGCGTGAGCAGCGTAGAAAGGTTACGCTTGAAAAGGGAGAGGCACAGTGTGGGAGAAGTTTCTTCTCTCTTTTTTTTTTTTTTGCATCGCTTGACAGTTTACAAGTATTGTCTTGCCTTGTTCTCTCTCCTTCCTCGAGTATCTTTCGTTGTCGAGTGAGTAAAGGGAATTTTTTTTTCTTTTCAAATAGAATTCAGAGGGTTGCTTCATGTAAGAGGGTATTTAAGGCTTCAGTCGTCTTCTCCAGTCACTTCCATCTTGGTTGGCCTCTCCTTGTTTCCTACCAATTTAACATGAGTCTTTTCTGTAATATACTGTCTGCTATCGTTTTCTGTGGTATAATGTCTGCTATCGTTTTCTGTGGTATACTGTCTGCTATCGTTTTCTGTGGTATACTGTCTGCTAACGTTTCTGTTGTATACTGTCTGCTAACTTTTTCTGAGCTATACTGTTTGATGAATGTTTTCTGTGGTATTCTTCCTGATGACTGTTTTATTTTGTATAGAGTCTGATGAATGTATTTCCTTTTTTTTTTTGTGGTCGGTATAATGCCTCCTGAACAGTTTTTGTTATATACTCTCTGATGAATGTTTTATGTGGTGTAAAGTCTGATGAATGTTTTCTGTGGTATACTGGTTTTGTGAATATTTTCTGCGGTATGCTGACTGGTGAATGTTTTTCTGTGGTATACTGTCACGTGTCTGGTTTCTTTTGGTTTGCTGTTTGGTAAATGTATTTTGTTATGCAATGTCCGGTGGTAGTCGTGTAACGTGGCCAGACCATTTCGCACTTTTCTTCTTCATGTAGCGTAATGCTGTTGTTAGTCCATCTCTTTCCTGGTGGGGTGACACTTTGGATTTTACATCACGTGACTTCATGTAACAGAATTGTTTGGTTATTATAATTACAGGCAAACAATACATGGGAAAGGAAGTAGATAATATTTTATTGACTTCAAGAAAGCTTATAACAGATTAGATAGCAACAACGTATGGAAAGTTATGAAAGAATTTGAGATACCTAATAAATTAATCAATCTAACTAGAACTTGCATGGAGGATGTAAAAATATAGCAATATATGAAGGAATGAATGAATGAATGAATGAATGAATGAATGAATAATCTTTATTTTTAAAGGGTAAAGAATTGGGCACGCAGGCCCGTCTTACATTCTGCCCTTCATCACTCCATCTTTCATTCTTCCCACACACTCGATTTAATACAAATATACAAATTAAATTAGGAAAAAAAACATATCAAAAGAGTGTAAGATTTAACTATTACATTCAAAATAAAAGAAAAGAAGTTATGAGCCTAATAAAATAGCTCTCACGCACACATACACACAGAGATGTATACATAAACAAAAATACATTGTAAATACAGATCTTCTAACATATGTTTTTAACAAACATTAAAATAATTTCTAACAATATCTAACAAGTTACTTTTCGAACTATGTCATTTTAGTACTTGATTGTTGGCGAGTCAAGAGGTTGAGAGAGTGCTGGTTATTTTACGGAGGAATGTAATTACAAGCAAGTAAAAAATGAAACAGGTTTGACTTAAAGGATGAAGTATTACCAATGGATTTTAAATTTTAAAGGGAAAAAGTCAGAATCCTTCTGTATAAGAAATGGTTTAAAACAAGATGACAATGTATCTCCATTACTGTTCAACCTAATACTAGAAAAGATAACCAGAAAAGTGAAAGCAGTACAGAAGAACAAGATAAAATATTAAGGTATACCGATGACATCGATCTAATAGAGGAAACTATGCAAGAAGTTATCAATACCTGCATACACCTGAGAGATATGGCACTATAAGTGGACTTGACCATTAGCCAAGATAAGACAGAGTATATGAAGATATCAAGAGACCAGGGGCAGAATGATCCAGATTATATAAATGTTGGAGATATGATTATTAGGAAAGCAGAAACATACAAATATGTAGGCACAACCTTCAACAGAAGCAACACAGTAAGCGAGGAATTTAAAAGCAGAGTACAGATATTGAATTAAATACACTTTGCTTCGCAACACCTGTTAAAATCCAAAGTCCTGTCCCAAAACACCAAAATAACAATTTACAAAACTATAATAAGACCAGTCGTCATGTATGGATCAGAAACGTGGAATACAGCAAAGAAAGATGAACAATTGCAGATCCTTGAGAACAAGATCTTAGTACGAATCTTTGGTCCAATAAAGGATACCAACAATGATGAATGGAAAGCTAGAAAGAAAGCTGAACTAAACAGCTGATTTAAATCCCAACTAATTATAAATGTCTTGAAAGTGAACAGACAACGCTGGTTGGGCCATGTAGAAAGAATGGAAGAGAGCAGAGAAATGAAAATTATCTATGCACAAGAGGTGACAGAAACAAGATCAAGGTGTAAAACCAAGACAGAATTGAAAAGATAACATGATATAAAAAATTGGAGTCACCAATTGGAAAGAAAAAATTAGGAATAGAGAGGAATGGAGATGAACTTTATTTGCAGCAACCAGCCTTAATTGTTGAGAAAGCTGAAAAAGAAGAAGAAGAAGAAGAAGAAGAAATACATTTTGTATTTTATTTTCGAAATTTGTAGCAGGAATTAACTTTAAAGTTAAGCTTGCAATCTTTATGCGTGTATTTATTAGTTTTATTATTTCTGTTATCAATGACAAAATTACTGTGGCTAAATATTGAATTGTTTTTTTTTTCATTTCACCTTGACCTTGCTTTTGCCTTTTCAGTCACCTTTTCTATCCTTTTTTTCAAATCTTTTCGTAAAACTATCTATATTTCATTAGTATGTTGTTTTTTTTCCAAAGAAAAGACAGACATGCGCGCTGTAGTTTTGGTGTTTTTTCCAAAAAAAAAAGAACACCAAAACTACAGTGCGCATGTCTGTCTTTCTCTATTTGATTAGTACTAGTTTTACCGTCATCACAGTGGACTATTCTCAGTTCCGGCGAATCTTATTGTTAGTGTAGATTCTTCTTGACAACAGAATGTCGGGGACTAGCTAGCTGGCTTTTGGATTACTGTGTAAGAAAAAAAAACAGAACATGAAATATAGGTCCCAGACAAGTTCTGTGTTTAAGCAGAATGTCACGCCAACCTGGAAAGCTAAATACTGACGTCTTTGTGTGTCTTCGTTCGTTTTATGAGCGTTGGAGAAGCAAGTGGAGTTTTTCATTGTCCACCTGTTTTTTGTTTAGGCTGATGTCCAGGCAGTTTCAGCAGCGTGTCGTAGCCTCGATGAGATGTAACATCCTCTTATCACAGTTCTCGTCTTCCAATGTTTTTCCATGCTGTCCGAAACACTCGGTTCATATTTTGTTATAAATTAACTCGGTTTATCATCATCATCATCATCATCATCCTGTCACATAGGGTTCGCAAAATATGAGATGAGAAAGTTTAGAAACTTGAACCCGGCGTGTTTCTCTGTATCTTGTTTTTGATAGAAAAGAACGATCTGATTTTCTTTTTGTAAACCTTTCTCAGCTTCCACTCAGGGAAAACAGCTACATGATAGCTATTCTCATCATGCCTAAGGAACAAGCCACAGAGGATGTTCTAGGGATTGTGGGTAACTTGTGGTAAATCTCGGTAATCTGGGTTTCACAGAAACCCGAAATTGAAACCCAGATCTTCGTAGGGCAGATTTTTCTTTATTTTGTTCGGAACGAAAATCCAATTTCGTGGATTAAGGAAGGCGCCAGTGGAAAGATTTCTGTGATGCTCCCTGCGTGAAAATTCTATAAAGTAGAAAGTATAGCTTGGAATCTAAATGGATTTTTCCTCTCAGCTGAAACGAAAGAGCGTTGGATGTATTTACTAGCTGTGGACGATTGAAAAGAGCGAACGAAACTTTATTTTAAAAGGGGTGAAGAAATGGACACGAAGGTTTGTCTGATATTCTGTTTTTTAAGCATTCAACTTTTAACTTTCATCTTTAAACTTATCACACAGTGTTAGTTCTTAAACTTTTTTTTTTGAGGTGGGGGATCTGTTACAGGCTTCATTTGGATTGCCCAGTATCCGTCCATTCCAACTTTGCCAAGTTTCCATCATCATCATCATCATCATCATCATCATCATCGTCATCGTCGTCGTCATCATCATCATCATCATCAGTAAGTTTAGGTTAAAGTATGACTTCAATAGATGTTAACAGTCTGGTCTGGTCTGATTTTACACATGGACAAGTAAAAACAGGAACACTTAAAGAAAAATCAAATCCATTAATGTTAAAAAAAATTATTCAGGAATCGAAATCCATACATTCATCATTTGTTCTCATACCCTCCGCCCCCCCCCCCCCCCCCCCCGCTTCGGAACCCCCACCTACATTCCAGAATCATATTGTTCAAATGCCACCCCTTCCTCATTTTCTTGCTACACACCCATCACTTTGTTCCCATACCCCCATAACTTTGTTTTCATGCCCCCATCACTTTGTTCTCATACCCCTCCCCCATCACTTTGTTACTATACCCTCATCACTTTGTTCCCATACACCCATCACTTTGTTCTCATACCCCCATCACTTTGTTCCCATACCCCCATCACTTTGTTCCCATACCCCCATCACTTTGTTCCCATACCCCCATCACTTTGTTCCTATACCCCCATCACTTTGTTCTCATATCCCCATCACTTTGTTCCTATACCCCCATCACTTTGTTCCCATACCCTCTCCCCCATCACTTTGCACCCTTACCCCCATCACGTTGTTCCCATACCCCCTCCCCCATCACTTTGCACCCTTACCCCCATCATTTTGTTCCCATACCCCCTCCCCCATCACTTTGCACCCTTACCCCCATCATTTTGTTCCCATACCGCCTCCCCCATCACTTTGTTCCCATACCCCCATCACTTTGTTCCCATACCCCCATCACTTTGTTCCCATACCCCCATCACTTTGTTCCCATACCTCCATCATTTTGTTCCCATATCCGTTATATGGTCTTCATACCCCCATCTTCATCATCGCGGTTCCCAAACAATCCAGTGAATGTATTAGCAGAAATATTTTTTTTTTAAATGTCAACTCCAATTTCCACGACATTTTGGGGGACACAGTGTTAGACCCGCTTTTCACTACGTTCTGCACATGAAAGTCTGTTGTGCTCAGTACCACGCCTGCCCACATTTACCTTCCCAGACTGACACACATTTTTTTCGAGGCTGGGTGGGGCCAGGGACCTTCTTGGTGTGGTGGCACCAGAAAAAAGTCCCCACCACCCACTGAGACTTGAGCCCGGTACCACCGGATTAGTGGGCTGAGCGCCTAACCACTCAGCCAGCCGCCAGGGTGCTATTGTCACAAATGTGGAAAGAATAATATCGATTATTTACATGTTACAAATCATCATCGCCATGTGCCCTAACCTCAGTAATATTTAGGAGTGGTTGATCTCTTTTGCTTTCTGCGAATTTTGTGTGTGTTTGAGTGGTGTGTGTGTGTGTGTGTGTGTGTGTGTGTGTGTGTGTGTGTGCTAAAGTGGTGTCTGCGTTCGAGTGGTGTATGTGTATGTGTTTATGTATTGTTGTCTGGTTCTACCGGAGTTAAGAAACGTGGGTGTCTGGAATTACGAGTTAAGAAACATTGGGTGTCTAGAATTACGAGTTAAGAAACATGGGTGTCTAGAATTACGAGTTAAGAAACATGTGTGTCTAGAATTACGGGTTAAGAAATATGGCTGTCTAGAATTACGAGTTAAGAAACATGGCTGTCTAGAATTACGAGTTCAGAAACATGGGTGTCTAGAATTACGAGTTAAGAAACACAAAATGAGGGAGCTAAACAATTATTGAGGAAAGAAGAAGAGAAGACAACGCTTATTGTTCTTTATGTATAAATATGTACAAACACTGGGGCTTGTCCGATGAGGCACTCAGTGACCCATAGCTGATATGCCAGCGTCAGGGTTAGTGAACCATAGCTGACAAAGACCCTGTCTCACCTCTCTCTTAGTACCCCCCTCTCCCAGTAACAGGCATAGCCTGGCTAACGGGGCAGGGATCGCCATAGCTCACGTGGTAATGGAGTCTGCTAAAGAAGCATTGTACACCCCCCCCCAACCCCCTTGCTTTTTAGCTGTACTCCGGGACTGAAAAAGCAGCTGCCATAACTCCCTCCCACGCCGCTACGATGCTGTACCCCATCATCTTCACAGCATCGGCTGGAAAGAACAACAGCTCGTAGTTACAGGGAGTTCGTACAAGTACAAACATTCGCATGAATAATAAAAATTTAACTATACCTATGTACAAACATTCGCATGAATAATGAAAATTTAACAAAATATAATTATATGCAAACATTCGCATGGATAATACAATTTAACAATCACATTCTTCAGATTAGAGAAAACATATTTCGTCATGAGACGAATCTGTGTGAAGGAAACTAGGATCACTTGACATACTCTCTCTCTCCCTCTCTCTCTCTCTCTCTCTCTCTCTCTCTCACACTCTTTGTCTGTCTTTATATTTCCTCTGTCTCTCTCTCTATCTCTGTCTCTCTCTCTCTCTCTTTGTCTGTCTTTCTATGTTCCTCTGTCTCTCTCTGTCTGTATGTTTTTCTTTCTCTTTCCATCTCTCCCTCTTTTTTTTTCGCTTGTCCCTTTAGTGCCCAATACATTCCGTGTTGCAGGTCAGTCAGTCATTTGCATGTCCCTTACAGAACTTCCTCTCTAACAGCTCTCCTGCAGGCCTCTCGGTTGTAAGTAAGATCATCACCGATGTCTTGCAGCCATCTTCACTTTGGTCTTCTTTTCTTTCTTTTCCCCATTATTTACCCTTCCAAGATGGTTTTCTCTAAAATATGACGCTTAATGTGTCCGAAATATTTAAGTTTTCTCTGTTTAATCTTCCTTACTTGCCAGCCTTCTTCAATATTAAGTTCTTGTAGTATCAAAGGCATTTATGTGTTTCTCAGCTGTTTTGTTAAGAAGTCCAGGTCTCACAGGCATATGTTGTGATGGGAAAGTTGCATGCCCTTAAAAATCTTATTTTTGTAGTTCTGTCTGTTCCTCTCCACAGATTCTTTAGTTGTTTCACTTTCTGAAGAGCGATATATGTCCTCCTTTTAATTTCTCTCATTGTGTCTCCAGTATTAGTAATTAATGATCCAAGATATTTAAAACTCTCCACCTCTTCCAATTTTTCCTCTTTGATATACGACGATTCGTATATTTCAGCTGCCGTCCCAGATTTGCATGTTGCAGGCAGTAAGATCACTTGACAAAATCCTTGGTCCTTTGCTATCTTCTTGGCTGTTTCCCCACATGAGTCTTCTGATTACCAGCATTTTCTGTGCTACACGTCTCCATGTCTCTGTGGGTCGTCCCATGTCTCTGTGGGTCGTCCCATGTCTCTGTGGGTCGTCCCATGTCTCTGTGGGTCGTCCTATATCTCTGTGGGCCGTCCCATGTCTCTGTGGGTCATCCCATGATTCTTGTGCCAGTTTCTGTCGCGATGTTCTTTCCTACAGGACGGGATCACTTGAAAATTTTTTAAAAGATTCTTTGAATTAGGAGATTTAGCACCGAAGAGCAGATCAGTAAGTCGATTTCCTGTAAGAAAAGCACAGCAGCTGACGTCTGTCTGTTTCAAAACTGCCTTATTTGATGAAGAGTGCCAATATCTTGTCTGTCTTGTCTTGTCTTCCGCCCACCGGTAACTGGAAGCTGGTGTTCTTTGCAGCCGATGTTGTGAAGATGTTGAGACACAGCATGGTGTCGGATTGGAAGCAGGTTATGGTGGCTGTTGTTTTCAGTCCCTGAGTGCGGATAAAAAGCAGGGTGTGTGGAGCCACCACCATCAGGACCATGGCTATCTCTGCCCAGTTAGCCATGCTAAGCCTGTGACTGGGGTTACCAGCGGAGAGATGGGACAGTCTTGCTCAGCTAAAGTCCACCATCCCTGACCCTAATATGTCAGCTAAAGTCCACTATCTCTGACGCTAATATATCAGCTAAAGTCCACCATCCCTGACGCTAATATGTCAGCTAAAGTCCACTATCTCTGACGCTAATGTGTCAGCTAAAGTCCACCATCCCTGACGCTAATATATTAGCTAAAGTCCACCATCCCTGACGCTAATATATTAGCTAAAGTCCACCATCCCTGACGCTAATATATTAGCTAAAGTCCACTATCTCTGACGCTAATGTGTCAGCTAAAGTCCACTATCTCTGACGCTAATATATTAGCTAAAGTCCACCATCCCTGACGCTAATGTGTCAGCTAAAGTCCACCATCCCTGACGCTAATGTGTCAGCTAAAGTCCACCATCCCTGACGCTAGTATATCAGCTAAAGTCCACTATCTCTGACGCTAGTATATCAGCTAAAGTCCACTATCTCTGACGCTAGTATATCAGCTAAAGTCCACTATCTCTGACGCTAGTATATCAGCTAAAGTCCACTATCTCTGACGCTAGTATATCAGCTAAAGTCCACTATCTCTGACGCTAGTATATCAACTAAGGGTCGCTGATTGTCAAAACGGGACAGCGTCTTCGGCCCCCCCCCCCCGACCTTCCTCAAAAGTGCCAATAAAAAGACCTTGATATATTACTTAATACGATATCTCTTGTACATAGTGGTTTCCGTCCTGTGGTCCTCGGTTCGCTATCAGATGGTCTGCAGTTGCACTGTCATGTTGACATTAAGTACCATGTGCAGGAAATAGAACAATGAAGGGTTTATGGTATTGTGATGCTGCTTCTTAGTTCGTGGCTGCGTCATAATTATATGTAGCTGAAAAAAATGATCCTTAGATGTACGAATGTTGGAAGCCACAATTCTACATGACCACAAAGTCCGTTTCATACAGTCTTACACGCTTCTCTATAGATCTGATAGTAACATGTAGTCAAGGGGAGTGGTTGCAAATCACAGCCAAATGCTAGATCACGTGCAATACGCAACCAACACAACACTGGAGTCATTTTCTATAAAAACTGTAAAGGACATCCTAATGGCAAAGGCCCATCATGTATGGGCATGCCCTGGGTGTAATGAAGCTGCTCCCCAGAACCAGTAACAAAGCTAGGTCCTCTTTTTTACAGTCACAGTTACAGGCACAGTATGTAGGAGGACCTTTCCCTGTCTTCTACAAACTGAGACCAAAGACAGACTGTGGATTACATGTAATAGGGGAGATAATTAAGAGACAAATAGCAAAGGAATAGTGACATTGAGTATAACCCTGGAGATTACACTTTACGGGAGAGATATCTGAGAGATATTTAGCAAGAGAATGAGGAAAGTAGATAGGGCTATACCTAGCAAGGGATTGAGGGAAGTAAATAGATACATAGTTAGCAAGAGAGTGGGGAAGTAGATAGAATCATAGTTAACAAGAGAATGAGGGAAGTAGATAGAACCATAGTTAGCAAGAGAATGAGGGAAATAGATAGAATCATAGTTAGCAAGAGAATGAGGGAAGTAGATAGAACCATAGTTAGCAAGAGAATGAGGGAAATAGATAGAATCATAGTTAGCAGGAGAATGAGGGAAGCAGATAGAACCATAGTTAGCAAGAGAATGAGGGAAATAGATAGAATCATAGTTAGCAAGAGAATGAGGGAAGTAGATAGAACCATAGTTAGCAAGAGAAAGCGATAGAACCATAGTTAGCAAGAGAATGAGGGAAATAGAATCATAGTTAGCAAAGAGAATGAGGGAAGTAGAGAGAACCATAGTTAGCAAGAGAATGAGAGAAGTAGATAGAACCATAGTTAGCAAGAGAATGAGGAAAGTAGATAGAACCATAGTTAGCAAGAGAATGAGGGAAGTAGACAGAATCGTAGTTAGCAAGAGAATGAGAGAAGTATATAGAACCATATATAGCAAGAGAATGAGAGAAGTATATAGAACCATATTTAGCAAGAGAATTATGGAAGTAGATAGAACCCTGGGTTGCAGTAGGGGAACTTTAATACTGAAAATATAAATTTATATTTTTTATATGTGACATATACAAAAAACTAACCTATACTCTGAAATAATTTTCCATGCGCTAAAGTGAAACTGTTCCTTCTCCATTTGAGAAGTACGAAATAATAAATTAAACTTCAAAGTAACGATAAAAGTGTTCTTTCACATACACGGTCCACTATACTTTTAAAAAAATCCAGAATAGCTCTTATGACGCTCTTTTATGACTCTTTTATGCTCGCTGGTAGGTTTAGAGGCTGCTACAAAAGATGACTTTGTTGTCTGACGCACAGAGCTGATATCACACTAGGCCACAACCAAGGCCGCTGGATGGAAATTTTTACAAGCTTAGTCTCACAAAGGTGCTGAATGCTCATCATCATCAGGTGATGTACCGACTGGCGTTGGCTATTATGCTTCTCCAGAGTCCACGATCTTTCCTGCAGGCCATCAGCTCAGTTGGTGACCTCCTCTCACACCATCCCGTCAGACTGTCCAGTATCATTTCTCTTGGTCTTCCTCTTAATCTTCTTCCTTCTATTTTTCATGATGCTGAGTGCTGCATTTTTTAAAGCCTCGTTTGATTGGTGGATGCTTGCGGTACAATTTGATCACGTGGTCAGTAAAAAAATAATAAAGTACAAAATGCAAATTAATTAGTTCAGGTAAACTTTTTAAAAATGAGACAAACCGACGTAAACAAAAGGTACAATTAGAAGAATTTCTTGTGTCTGTTGTTTTGTGGTTGTCCTCTTCTTTTGAATGCAGATAAAAAGTAAACCATTCCAGTGAAACGAAAAGAACAATTTAAGTCCGCAAATAAAGATTTCTTATGGTCTAGCGGCTACAAGAGAAAGCATTGTCAGCGATTCTACAAGTGATTAATTTTTCGTGTGTTTGTCCTGTTTATATCTGTTGTGTTGTTTTGTATGTGATCTTTGAAAAAAAAAGGTGGCCCCGAAATGTTGGATTGTTGGATGCTCTTTTTTTATCTGTTCATCTTAATTTCTGCCTTTCTTTCCTCAGCATTTCCATCGTTTTGCAAAATTAAATCATGCACCTCAATCTATTTTATTAGCGAAACACGTTTTAGCGCAGTGATTATTTCCCTTATCTGTGAAACAAGTTTTGGATGGCAGTCACGTGATATAAAGCTTTGGTCATGCACACATGGGTGTAGTGTAAAGAAAATACAGCTTTTGTAGCTGCGTGGGCAGTCATCAGATTTTGGGCGGTTTGTATTCTGTAAAATTTTCCGCAAGTTCTACTATCTACTTTCTCTCACGCATATCGCCGTTCTTCTCAGCTGCGAATGTTGTATTTTATTTAACTGTTTAAAATCAGTTTTAAAAATATGGATATTTAGTTTATTTTTCTCACATAAGAACAAGAACATTCGTTCATTCATTCGTTCATTCGTTCGTTCATTCATTCATTCATTTGCATGTCCCTTGCGGAACTTTGCCTCCCTAACAGCTCTCCTGTAGGCCTCTTGGTTGTAAGCAAGATGCCCTGCTGCTGATGCATCCATTTGCAGATTATCAACAATGTCTTGCAGCCATCTTTGCCTTGGTCTTTCTCTCTTTTTCCCATTATGTGCCCTTCCATGACTGTCTTCTCTAAAATATCATGACGTTTAATGTGTCCAAAATATTTAAGTTTTCTCTCTTTAATCCTCTTTACTAGCCAGCCTTCTTCAATATTAAGTTCTTGTAGTATGGATATATTTGTTATTTTTTGTGTCCGTGATATTTGAAGAGCTCTTCTGAAGCATTTACATTTAAAGGCATTTCTGTGTTTCTCAGCTGTTTTGTTAAGTGTCCAGGTCTCACAGGCATATGTTGCCATGAGAAAGATGCATGCCCTTAAAAATCTGATTTTTGTGGTTCTGTCTCTCCTTCTACCCAGCCTCTTTAGTTATTTTACTTTCTGAAGAGCGATAGATGTCCTCAAACATAACTTTAAAACATGCAGAACGTCCGTACCCAATACGGTAACCATGGTAATACATTAAGGCTGGTACTCCCCCAACCAACCCCCTCGTTCTGAACGAAGGGAGTTTACTTGTTTGAAATATCTTCACTCACTGGTAATCTCCCTTCCCTCCTTTCTACATTTTGGCTCCTATTGTCCACCTCAAGGGCGTCGATCTCTTTAAGGGTTGTCCTAGGTCCTGTTCTAGCCGGTGATTTGCATATATTTGAATTTTAATATGTTAGTTTCTATTCATGCCATGGGTAAACTACGTTATGCACTATTTGTTTTCTTTTTCAATATACTCGAAGCTTTTCTTTCATAGATACATTTATTTTTTTTATTTCCTATTCACCATTTCCCCCAAAACTGGGACAGTTATTTTTACATTTGTACATTTACTGATCAGCTGAGCCAAAAAGGGTTAATATCCTTATTCCTTTTCATAAATAAAGAAGGTTAAATAATAATATGTTTATTTTATTCCTACATGCCAGGCTAAACTATTTAAAGGCCTTAACTTCTGACTGTGTTGAGCGCTATCTCTTCCAGAACAGCCTTATCTTGCTCCCGAGAGGAAGAGGTTCCCCCGATCTTCAGAAGTGCTACCAACTATGGCGGGTAGAATTAGTACCCCGCTACTGATTTTTACCTCCCTTGCTTTCGCTGAGGTACTGTCGACGTGTGTAAGTGTGAGAACCACTGAGGGCATCAAAGACCTGCAGCTGAGCCAATGCGCATGCTCAGATTTAAAACCTGGACAGAACATATCAGAGACTGGAATATTTTTCGTCTGTTGCCGTTCGAATGGGGCAGAAGAGAGCAGATGCCAGACTCCTATGCGGTATGTTTAAGTGACTAATTTTGTTTTAAACATAGTCGCTAACGATTGTCACATTTTTATGCTTTCTTTGATATGTTAGTCACATGTGACTTGATATGGTAGTCAAATATGACTTGATATGTTAGTCACATGTGACTTGATAAGCAAGTCATATGTTACATATTAAATGTACGTTGAAAGACATCTATGTTCTTGCTCAAAATACAGACGAATAAGTACGGGAAAAAATGTTCACATTATTCTGAACGCTTTGTTGCTCCTCGGAACGATTATAACAGCTGATGGGAAATGTCACAATGAGATAAAAAGCAGATGTGCTCAGGCCAAGTCAGCATTCTAGACAATGAGAAACATCTTGTGCAACAGATCCGTATCATGGAAACAAGATTCCGAGTACTTAAATGTTACATCGAGCCAATTTTGTTTTATGGATGTGAAGCATGGTCTATGAATAAGAGAGTACAGGGAGAAATGAAGGCCATGGAAATATGGCTCATAAGAAGGATGTTGAAGGTACCATGGACAGCCAAGTAAACCAATGAAGAAGTCTTAAGAGACGAAGGGGTTAAAAGGCAAATTATAGCAAAGATCAGAGGCAGACAAGCGAGCTTTATAGGGCACTTGTTGAGAAGAGGAAAATCTGAAAACATTGTGGCAACTGGAAAAATTGAGGGAAGAAGAGTCAGAGGAAGACAGAGAGAGACAGAGAGAGACAGAGAGAGAGACAGAGAGAGACAGAGAGAGAGACAGAGAGAGATTGATTGATTGATTGATTGATCTTTATTTCAAAAGGGTTAAGAATTGGGCACGCAGGCCCGGCTGACATTCTGCCCTTTATCATACATCTTTCACTCTATTCCAGACATTCTACAAATATGCTGTTCATATAACAAACGTAACTAACATTGAATCTGAGAGACATAAAATAAAATATAACATTTACTTTTCGCTCTTAAACATTCACTCAGTACAGAAGTAACTACATACATTATAAATGACTATCTACTAAACAAAATTTTCGGGACTATTCAGAAAACAATTAATTGCATTCGGTGTCTGTAAGAGCAGCTTAAGATAACTTTTAAGTTTTATAATTCATGGAGGCATGTAGTCGACATCAAATAGATATTGGGAAAGCTTGTAGTTGTAGGAAGGAGTATAATTTATATTTTTTATATAGGATGGGAGGGTATTCCAAAGATGAGCTCCAGAATAACTAAAGCTTTTCTTGTAAAGATCAAGTCTAGGTTTTGGAAGACATATGTTGTTCAAGCGTTGGCTGCACTTTGGGCTAAATTTAAACAGGCTCCATAGATAAGGCGGGGCATGCCGTGAAAGAATTTGATGTACTAACTTGGCTTTGTTGAAGAGGAACCTGTTCTTAGGAGAGAGACAGAGAGAGAGACAGAGAGAGAGAGACAGAGAGAGGCAGAGAGAGAGACAGAGAGAGAGACAGAGAGAGAGAGACAGAGAAGTTACTGGAGGGCTGTCAGTGTGACTAAGAAGAAAGTCACCGGCGGAGCTTATAATCAACTCAAAAGACAGGGAATTATGGGAGAAATGATCGTCTCCGCCACGGGGTATGGCATTTTGATTGATTGATTGAGACCAGTCGTCCTTGTGGGCATGTTCAAAAATCCCTTGGCAGTTGCAAGTCCCAGAAATGAGTAGGTCAGATCAGACGGTCAATGCCTGGGCTCAGTTCTAGAAAACAAATCTTTTATGGAAAGGCCGTCTTAACAGCATCAGGAGCCCTGGATGAGGTAATCATAAAATAACAAAATCAGCCGCCTGCGTCCACGCAAGCACAGCCCACCCGCCATATACATTCATGTGCATAGATTTCCATTGGCTGATGCACTTGGGGACCATGGGAAGTGCCCAGGTGGGTCCATGCGTTAAGAGGGCCCTATACTAGGGAAATTAGTGCTGACGCCTCGCCTCAAGACAAAACACTCTGTCTACTCGGCCATCTAATACTTCCAGTAACTGGTTCGAATCACGGCCCCTCTCTTGTCATTTTTTTCTTTCTCTCTCTTCTGAACTGTTTTGTCTACTATTTTTATTTTTTGTCCCGATGTATTCGAAAAGCACTGTACTCTACAACTTCACTGTGCCAAAGTTTTGTTATTTCTCTTTTGAAAAAAAATGCCCCAGTGTAAAGTAGAAGAGTTTGCTTCGTCTAGAGAAATAGGTGTAAATCAGGAAAAATAAATCTGATCTTATAATTCATTATTATTTTGGGAAATGCAGGATGGCGTTGGTGATCATGCGTCTTCACCTTGTGCAGTCTTTGGTGTTTTCGATTAATTCAGCTGCCTTTCCTTGTCCATGCGGCTCGACCAGTCCACTAAGATGTTTTTCTGTTGGCTTTCCTCCCTTCCTTTTCCCCTTGAAATTCCAGTCATTACTAGGTTCTTCAATTTTCATCTTCTCATGACAAGTCAAAGTTCACCAGCTTATGTCTTCTTATTTCAAGTACAAGTTCACCAGCTTCTCTCTTCTCATGACAAGTCCAAGTTCACCAGCTTATGTCTTCTCATGACAAGTCCAAGTTCATCAACTTATATCTTCTCATGACAAGTACAAGTTCACCAGCTTATGTCTTCTTATTTCAAGTACAAGTTCACCAGCTTCTCTCTTCTCATGACAAGTCCAAGTTCACTAGCTTCTGTCTTCCCATGACAAGTCCTAGTTCATCAGCTTCTCTCTTCTCATGACAAGTACAAGTTCACTAGCTTCTGTCTTCTCATGACAAGTCCAAGTTCATCAACTTCTCTCTTCTCATGACAAATACAAGTTCACTAACTTCTGTCTTCTCATGACAAGTCTGAGAAATTTTCATTGCCTTTTTTTTATCATTTTAACTAGTTCGTCTGAAACTTTTTTAGGGCTTCTTCGTTTGTTTTTCAGTCTGTCCTGTATACTCACTGCTCTTTCTACAAAATCACATCTCTCTTGCTTCCAGTTTCTTTGTGTTCTTCTTATTGACTGTCCGAGTTTCACAACCATATAGCAATCATCATCATCATGTACTGTCTTTAGAACGAAGGTTGGCGATAATGAATCCCCAGTTTCCCCTGTCCCTCACCTTGATGGAGCGTCCAGCCAATCTGTGTCCTATCCACCCTCGTATGGTATCTTCCCATGTACATCTCTGTCTTCCTCTTGCTCTTTTTTTTCCTTCCACCTTCCATTCTAGTCTGGTCTTCATTATGCTGATGTATCTTTTGGCCACGTCATTTCATTTTCTGCATCCTTATTTCTTTGAGAGTTCAGATTGCACTTGAAGCTGTTCTAATAACAATATTGACTCTACATAGCACTGTAATACTTTTTTTACTGGCCCTTCCGGGCATCTTATTTCTTAGAATCTGCTTTATCTCATAGAAAGCTGCCTTTGAAGCACCTACATAAGTAAATTTAAGACCGATAAATCATTTAGATACTAATTCTTCTTTCTTTACCCCCCCCTCCCAATGAATTGATTCTTTGTACTACTTATACAGGGCTACTGCTTGCGAACATGCACATCCACTTCAGTAAAAAGTAAAGTAAAGATAGTCCCATAGCAAATGCCGTAGGGGGTGAAGCGTTAGAGACCTCATTATGCTGGGTCATCAGCGTATGAGGTAGGGTGACCAGTTCCTTTCCTCGCTGCATTTACTTCCCAGATTTTCTCTGGTACCCATTTTACGAGGCTGGGCCGACCTCGGGGCCGTATTGGTCGGAAAAAAAATCCCGCTCAGCTGGGGATTCGAACCCTCGACCATTTGGTTGCTAGACGAGTGCTCTAACCACTACGCTAGCCGGCCCCATCCACTTCAGTACCGTGTGTATTATTTAGAAAGTTCTCTCTCTTCCTCTCTCTCTCTCTCTCTCTCTCTTATGCCACTTGCTGAGCTCTTTCAGGTATATCTCTCATGTTCTCTTTCGCACCCTTTTCGCCTTGAGTTTTGCAGTGATCTATATAACAAGTAAAGCATGATATGTCTAGGGGATGTGAAAAGGGCGGTAGTTTCCCTTTGTCTTCCATCGGTCTGTGTGGACTTCCCTCTAGTCTTTGATTAAAAAGAATAATCCACAGCTAGCATATCTATTTTGATCTCATATTCATAGCTAACATTTGTGTCTAAAGAAGAGTACCCCTTGTGGATAAAAAACACTTCTAAGCATTTAACTTTAGTGGTTTAATTGTAGCAAAGATAAATAGTATAGATGAACAATGAGCAATGTTAAGAGATTCTATCCACCAAACTGTTAAGGAGATAATACCACCGAAAAAAGAAGCCACTAAAAATAAATGGATGACAGACGACATCTTAGGACTGACGGAGAAGAAGAGGAGTAAAAGTAACCAAGAAAAATATAGCAAGATAAATAAAGAAATAAGACGCAAATGCAGAGAAGCAAAGGAAGTGTGGTTAAATGAACAATGCAGACAAATAGAGGACTCTCATAATAAAGACAGCAAAAATATGCACAAACGAATTAGTGAACTCACAGACAGAAAAACAAAATATATCACAGGATGCCTGAAATCAAAAGAAGGTAAAATGTTAATGGGAAAAAAAGACATTGTGGACAGGTGGACAGAGTATACCGGTGAGCTACATGGAGGAGAAAGATAACAATAGAAGAAATAGAAGCGCTAAGGAGATAGGAATAAAAATAATAACCAAGTTACTGAATGACATTTACAGCAGTGATTATATGCCCAGTGACTTGCATAAATCCATGTTTATAGCACTACCAAAGAAATCAGATGCAAAGGAATGTGATGGCCACCGGACTATCAGCCTCTCATGTGTCATAACGAAGCTACTTCTGAGAATCATTATAAGAAGAACAAGGAGAAAGATAAAGATGGAAATAGCAGATGAACAGTTTGGATTTGTTGAAGGAAGGGAACACACAATGCCATTTATGCTATCTCTACTTATGCTTCATTGATTACACCAAGGCATTCGACAAGTTGAAACATAATGAAATTATTAAAATGCTTGAAGACATCAGTATAGACGGTAAAGACCTGAGGATTGTAAAACATCTATACTGGCAGCAAGAAGCAGCAGTTCGAGTTGAAAATAGAACTGAAAAATATCAACCTATAAAACAAGGGGTGCGACAAAGATGTGTACTATCTCCAGACCTTTTTCTCTGTATAGCGAGAATATTCTAAGAACAATCATCACAGAACCAGGCATAAAAATTGGAGGATACAATATTAACAACCTTCGGTATGCTGACGACACATTACTGATAGCTGAGAACCAACAAGACCTACAAAATCTCTTGGATAAAGTCGCCAAAGAAAGTGAACAGAAAGGCCTTACTTTGAACATCAAAAAGACAGAGACTATGGTTATATCTAAGAAATAGAATCCAGCAACAAGCGCTATAAAATTAAACGAACTGTTCTAAAGCAGGTGCAGAAATTCAAATACCTTGGAGCAGTAATAACTTCAGATGGGAAATGCAGAACAGAAATAAGGAACAGAACAGACCAAGCAAAGCCTGCATTTCAGAGAATGAGCAACATATTATCCAGCACATCCTTGTTATTGAATTTTAGAAAACGAGTCCTAAAATGCTATATTGAACCTATCTTGGTATATGGAAGCGAGTCATAGACAATAGGCAAGTCTGCACAAAAGTCATTGGAAGCAGCAGAAATGTGGTTTATTAGAAGAATGTTGCGAATCCCCTGGACAGCAAAAATAACTAATGAAGAATGTATGAGAAGAGCTGGAGAGACAAAAAAATATTGTCAAAAAAATAAGAGAGAGAGAGAGAGAGACAATGTACGTTCATAGGATATGCAATGAGAAGAGGGAGG
The DNA here is from genome assembly GCA_009760885.1 of Achatina immaculata. Taxonomy (NCBI): domain Eukaryota; kingdom Metazoa; phylum Mollusca; class Gastropoda; order Stylommatophora; family Achatinidae; genus Lissachatina; species Lissachatina immaculata. The sequence goes on from CM019715.1 coordinate 10,747,793, forward strand.
CACTGAAAATATTATAACAACAGGAAAAATAGAAGGAAGAAGATCAAGAGGAAGACCAAGAGAAATTATACTGGACAGTCTGACGGGATGGTGTGAGAGGAGATCACCAACTGAGCTGATGGCCTGCATGAAGGATCGTTTACTCTGGAGGAGCATAATAGCCAACACTTCGTCACGGCACATGATGATGATGATGGTGATGATGAGTGGTTTAATTGAAGTATTTTCCCTCTCCAAACTACTGCTATATTCTCTTAATGTCAGTCAGGTTTATACCAGGTTTATGACTTGAAGAAGAATATTATGATCATGAATCCGGAGTCCCTAAAATAAGCCATGCCGAAAATGGATGTGTGGGCCGAAAATGGATGTGTGGGCCGAAAGTGGCAGATATCGGTGCTTTACTGCAGACCATAACACAACGCAACAAACAATCTTTTTGACAGTGTACGTTTAAGAAATAGGAAGCGACGATTCTAGCGGGCAGAAAAACGATAGAGCACAGAGTTGTATTGTTAGCCTTGATAAATACAGAGGACTTGAAGACATGACAGAAAGAAGAAGAGTGCGGGAACGAACACAGTCCGACCGCGGACTCTGGTAGGACAAGCAGCCGTCTAGTAGGGTGTAATAACGCAGTGTTAACTTGGCCCTCTCGCATCCTTTGTAACGGCGAACTCAGAAGAAAAAGAAGCTGGTATTCGGTTTAATTGTCAAGCCCTCTTTCTTCCTCTTTGATCGGTCTCTTGGTTTCTCCAGTCTCTGGGATGTTACACATGTGTAGGTGGACAGAAGCTCAGCGTACGAAGATACAAAACAAAACAACCCAAGGCCACTATCTATGTTTAAAGAAAATAAACATGAAACAGCACCTGAATGCAAAAACAGACGGCGATGCTATAACATATCAAGAAACAGCAAACTATAACATATCAAGAAAGGGCGAAACTAAAACATATCGTGAAACGGCGAAACCATAACATATCAAAAAACGGCGAAACTATAACGTATCAAGAAACAGCGAAACTGTAACACATCAAGAAACGGCGAAACTGTAACATATCAAGAAACGGCGAAACTGTAACATATCAAGAAAGGGCGAAACTGTAACATATCAAGAAAGGGCGAAACTGTAACATATCAAGAAACGGCGAAACTGTAACATATCAAGAAAGGGCGAAACTGTAACGTATCAAGAAAGGGCGAAACTATAACGTATCAAGAAAGGGCGAAACTATAACGTATCAAGAAAGGGCAAAACTATAACATATCAAGAAAGGGCGAAACTGTAACGTATCAAGAAAGGGCGAAACTGTAACATATCAAGAAAGGGCGAAACTATAATGTATCAAGAAAGGGCAAAACTATAACGTATCAAGAAAGGGCAAAACTATAACGTATCAAGAAAGGGCGAACCTATAACATATCAAGAAAGGGCGAAGAGTGAGAACAAGCCGCTGAGGCTGACTCTCGGTACCACAAAATGAAAACACAAGACCAGGCCTGTACCCCTGGGACGACTAGATGTAGACGTCACAGAATTTCTTCGAGTAATGCAGAAATGTGTGTTTCCGTTTTGTAAAAACAGATAGAAAGAATGAGAAAAGCGGACAGGGATGAGATTGGCAGAAATTAACATGAGTTCATGTAAATGACGAACTTACATCCATCCAATATTTCGACAAAAGCACTTTTCATGGATCACATTAAAAAAAAAAACAGCACAAGAGATAAAACACGAAAAATAAGATTTCTCATCTATTTTTTTTTAATCTGTTATTTTATTTTTGTATGTGATCCTTGAAAAATAATTTTGCCGAAATATTGGATGGTTGTATGTTATTCATTTATACGTGCTCATCTTACTTTCTGTCACTCCCGTCCCTGTCCACTTTTCTCATTCTTTGTGTCTTTTTTTGTAAAACGGAACCATACATCTCTGTCTACCTTTATTATTAGAACCAGTTTTTACTTCTGTCGTTATTTCTCTTATCTGCCACCATGTCTTTTAGAGATGCCAGCTGCACATCCCTCGCATGCAAAGGACCTGGGGTATCTCAGCTTCCTACCTCAGACGATGTGTGATAATGCTCAGAGCCAGGAACAAAAAAGGGCTTCTTCGTGAGAGAGATTGACATGGACGTCTGTGTTAAACAATGCAGAGGAAGAGGAAGTTGTAATTAATTATTAATTCTGCCAATGAGAGCATGAAACATAAATGACTGCATGAATTAAATGTTATTATTCTTACAAAAGTGGGGTGGCCAGACAAGAGCGCTACGATGGGAAACAAAGAAGAATCAACACAGAGCTGGTATAGTCAGCCGCCAAGAACTGGTGGAAATACTGAAGATGGGATCGGAGCACTTATGGTGGACTAATCGTCAGATGTGCAATGAGGGTGATCCATCGACTAACTAACTAACTAAGTAAATAATTAAGTAAGTAAGTAAGTAAGTAAGTAACTAACTAACTAACTAACTAACTAAATAACTAACTAACTAACTAAGTAACCAACCAAACAACCAACCAACCAACCAACCAACCAACCAACCAACTAACTAACTAACTGACTAACTAACTAATCAACTAACTAACTAACTAACTAACTAACTAACTAACCAACTATTATTATTATTATTATTATTATTATTTTACAGATTTAGTACCAGAAAGCAAATCTGCACGGACGACAAATCTTCAACATGTGAAGTCTTCAACTCGGGACCTGCAGATATTAGAACATCATCTCCTACTCCACTTCCTTCAGTTACAACCAACAAAGCTAGTATTCCAACTACAACACAAACATCAAAAATCCTTCCTCTGCTAAAAGGATTACTTAATAACTTTCCTGAACTGAGCAACTCAAGTAAAGTGAACACATCCAGTGCTCCAGAAACTCCCAAAACCCCAGCCATTCCTTCCTCATTAGTAAGGCTTTTCAGTCTAAAAGATTATGGCTCTTCAAGTACAGCCAGTATTCCAGCCAAGTATCTGAATACACGAATTCCCACTGCCACAACAGTATCAGAGATCACGTATATTCCAACAGCTGATAGCGTCATCGATAATTTTATTGATGTTGAGGCGTTGACTGTAACGGAAGAACCAACAACTGATATCTTAAACGATAGTTATATTGATGTTGAAGCACTGACTGTAACAGAAGAACCAACAACTGATATCTTAAACGATAGTTATATTGATGTTGAAGCACTGACTGTAACAGAAGAACCAACAACTGATATCTTAAACGATAGTTATATTGATGTTGAAGCACTGACTGTAACAGAAGAACCAACAACTGATATCTTAAACGACAGTTATATTGATGTTGAAGCACTGACTGTAACAGAAGAACCAACAACTGATATCTTAAACGATAGTTATATTGATGTTGAAGCACTGACTGTAACGGAGGAACCAACAACTTATATCTTAAACGATAGTTTTATTGATGTTGAAGCATTGACTGTAACGGATGAACCAACAACTGATATCTTAAACGATAGTTATATTGATGTTGAAGCACTGACTGTAACGGAGGAACCAACAACTGATATCTTAAACGATAGTTATACTGATGTTGAAGCATTGACTGTAACGGAGGAACCAACAACTTATATCTTAAACGATAGTCATACTGATGTTGAGGCATTGACTGTAAAGGAAGAACCATCAACTGATATCTTAAACGATAGTTATACTAATGTTGAAGCATTGACTGTAACGGAAGAGCCAACAACTGATAGTTTAAACGACAGTTATATTGATGTTGAAGCATTGACTGTAACGGAGGAAGCAACACTTGATATTTTAAACGACAGTTATATTGATGTTGAAGCACTGACTGTAACGGAAGAAACAACAACTGATATCTTAAACGATAGTTATATTGATGTTGAAGCACTGACTGTAACGGAGGAACCAACAACTGATATCTTAAACGATAGTTATATTGATGTTGAAGCATTGACTGTAACGGAGGAACCAACAACTGATATCTTAAACGATAGTTATATTGATGTTGAAGCATTGACTGTAACGGAGGAACCAACAACTGATATCTTAAACGATAGTTTTATTGATGTTGAGGCATTGACTGTAACAGAGGAACCATCAACTGATATCTTAAACAATAGTTATATTGATGTTGAAGCATTGACTGTAACGGAAGAACCAACAACTGATAGTTTAAACGATAGTTATATTGATGTTGAAGCACTGACTGTAACGGAGGAACCAACAACTGATATCTTAAACGATAGTTATATTGATGTTGAAGCACTGACTGTAACGGAGGAACTAACAACTGATATCTTAAACGATAGTTATACTGATGTTGAAGCATTGACTGTAACGGAAGAGCCAACAACTGATAGTTTAAACGATAGTTATATTGATGTTGAAGCATTGACTGTAACGGAGGAAACAACAACTGATAGCTTAAACGATTGTTATATTGATGTTGAGGCATTGACTGTAACGGAGGAACCAACAACTGATATCATAGACCATAGTTATATTGATGTTGAGGCATTGACTGTAACGGAGGAACCAACAACTGATATCATAAACGATAGTTATATTAATGTTGAAGTATTGGCTGTAACGGAGGAACCAACACTTGATATCTTAAACGATAGTTATATTGATGTTGAAGCACTGACTGTAACGGAGGAACCAACAACTGATAGCTTAAAGGATAGTTATATTGATGTTGAAGCACTAACTGTAACGGAGGAACCAACAACTGATAACGTAAACGATAGTTATATTGATGTTGAAGCATTGACTGTAACAGAAGAACCAACAACTGATATCTTAAACGATAGTTTTATTGATATTGAGGCGTTGACTGTAACAGAAGAACTAACAACTGATATCTTAAACGATAGTTATATTGATGTTGAAGCACTGATTGTAACAGAAGAACCAACAACTGATATCTTAAACGATAGTTATATTGATGTTGAAGCACTGACTGTAACGGAGGAACCAACAACTGATAGCTTAAACGATAGTTATATTGATGTTGAAGCACTGACTGTAACAGAGGAACCAACAACTGATAACTTAAACGATAGTTTTATTGATGTTGAGGCGCTGACTGTAACGGAAGAACCAACAACTGATAGTCTGAACGATAGTTCTAGTGATGGTGAGGTGTTTCCCATCACGGATGCACCAGCAGCTGGTAAATCAAAATTTAACTTTAAGGCTATCCCTATCGCTGCTGAAGTCATCGGTGCAACCGCTACAAGTATAAATGGCGAACCAGAAGAGAAAACATCTGGTTCTATAACAACAGATCATGCGTCTTCAACAGAGAAACCAGGTAATACAAAAGGAAATAAGTTAATCAAACTAAGATTTTCGAGCATTTATTAGAATTAGAGAAAATAATTAGAGTAATTCATTCATTCATGTGAATGCCCCTTGCGCAACTTTCCCTCCCTAACAGCACTCCTGTAGGCCTCTTGGTTGTGAGCAAGATGGCCTGCTGCTGATGCATCCATTTGCAGATCATCAACGATGTCTTGCAGCCATTTTCGCCTTGGTCTTCCTCTCTTTCTTTTTCCCATTATGTACCCTTCCAATACCGTTTTCTCTAGATTATCATGACGTTTAATGTGTCCAAAATATTTAAATATTTAATAGAAAGTATGGGAATGTATAAATGAAAAACATACAACATCCGATATTTCGGCGTGAGCCTTTTTCGAGGATTACATGCACAACGAGACCAAAAAAAAAAAACGAAGAACTTATCTGAATGTGTCTTCCTCCAGAAGTAGAAAACAGAAATGTGTGTAGTAGAAGGAAGGACCACGGATTTATACATTCTCATACTTTCTATTCGTTTTTTTTTCCTCACCTTACTCATTCCCCCCTCACTTTGTAAAACTGCACCATACACCTCTATCTACCTAATGTCTTTATATCTGTTTGTGTGGGCAGGTGGGTCTGCCTACGCCCCCTGCATGTATATGCATGTATTATACTGGAGGCACTGTTTACACTATATATTTTCTGTATATCTGATTCACCGACTCACCAGTTTTTCCGAATGTGACCACACCTGCTACTGTTGCCTTGTCTTGTCTTATCTTATGCTATCTCCCTGTAGCTGCTAGCTGGTGTTCCTTGCAGCCAATGTTGTAGAGGTGATGAGGCACAGCATCGTATCGGCGTGGGAGCAGGTTATGGCAGCTAATTTTTCAGTCCCGGAGTACAGCTAAAAAGCAGGGGGTAGTGTGCATTGCTTCTTTAACAGACTCCATTATCACGGGGACTATGGCGATCCCTGCCCCCTTACCCAGGCTATGCCTGTTACTAGAGGGGAGGGCGGTTACTAAGGGAGAGATGGGACAGGGTCTTGGTAAGCTATGGTTTGCTAACCCAGACGCTAGTATATCAACTATATGTCGCTGATTACCTAAGCGAACAGCGTCTTTACCTCCAACTTCAAAGAAGAAGACTTTTGAATCTGTCTGTTGTTTGGGTGCTGTATAGTAAACGTTTGATCATATATTTCTTTCTTTCAGTTATTATAACTTCAATTTCTTTCCTAGATTTAAAAAAAAAAGGGGGGGGGGAATAAACCAAAGCTGTGAATTTACACTTTAGTTTAATTGTATAACTGTGGTTTCTAATTTTAATGTCTTGGTAATGATTGTATGTGTATGTCTATATATCTGAAGAAACTTTATTGAAAAAGTTTTAAACTTACCATTGTTGATGGTGTAGTTGTGTACAGCTTTTGTCCACCGAGTGTCCAGATTGTTGATGATTTAGATCAAGGCACAACCGGAAATGATTACAGGGATGACGTCGTTGCGCATGCACAGTGCAGCAGTCAAAAACCTGGCTCGGACTGTTAGAAATCAGATTTGGCTTCGGATATTCAAACCGTCCACTATGAGTTGATTAAAATGTTTTGTACCCAAGAACATAAATACAGAAATATGTGATTTTTTTATATTTAGAAATACATATGTGCATGTTCTCGATTATACGATTATTATCTTCATTTAAAACGGAGGTGTCCAACTGGCAGCATGCGAGGCATTTTTTTCAGCCCGCAAGCTTATAAGAAAATTTAATTTATTTATTTGAAATGGCCAAAATTGAAGGCAGAAGAAGCAGAGGTCGACCGAGAGAACAGATGTTAGAAACTCGGACATTGTGGCATGGAAAGAAATCATCAACAGAGCTACTCAGAAATGTCAAAGGCTGTGATTTTGTGGAGGAGTATGCCCTGCATGGCACATGATGATGATGATGATGATGATGATGAACATTTCTTTTATCCAAAAGATGTTAAAAATAATTTAAAGGACCTGAAAATCTGATTAAATACAATCATCTAATCTTCATAAATGTTACCTTTTCTCGTTTTTATGTCAGCTGGCAAACGCTAAATGATTTAGATGGTGCCCGGGTGCAGCTGTGATGATCGAGGCCTCTGAAGTTGGGCTCCACAGGTTCAGATCTCCGGGATCTTTCATTCAGACTACACGAGAATAGAGTACAGATGACTGAGAAGATAAGACAAGGCTTTATTTATCTATATATACAGACTGAAGTTCAGATGAATAAAATGGCTTTTAATGCTACGTAGTGGGTTCCTGTCTTTTGTGGTATTTATTTTAGTTGTTTTTTTTTTCTGTGAAAGGTTATAGGAGAAAAAGGCAGGTTCTAAGCCAAGAACATAATACAAGAACATAATAAAAGATTATAATAATAGAACATAATAAAAGAATATAATAAAAGAACATAATAAAAGAATATAATAAAAGAATATAATAGAAGAACATAATAAAATAATATAATAAAAGAACATAATAAAAGAATATAATAAAAGAACATAATAAAAGAACATAATAAAAGAACATAATAAAATAATACAATAAAAGAACATAATAAAATAATACAATAAAAGAACATAATAAAAGAACATAATAAAAGAATGCGTACTAAGAACAGTCTGGGAATATGGATCATTCATTTGCATGTCCCTTGTGGAACTTTGCCTCCCTAACTCCTGTAGGCCTCTTGGTTGTGAGCAAGATGGCCTGCTGCTGATGCATCCATTCGCAAATCATCAACGATATCTTGCAGCCAACTTCGCCTTGGTCTTCCTCTCTTCCTTTTTCCAATTATGTATCCTTTCACGACTGTCTTCTCTAAATTATCATGACGTTTAATGTGTCCAAAATATTTAAGTTTTCTCTCTTTAATCCTCTTTACTAGCCAAACTTCTTAAATATTAAGTTCTTGTAGTATGGATATATTCGTTCTTTTTTGTATCCATGATATTTGAAGAACTCTTCTGTAGCATTTACATTCAAAGGCATTTACGTGTTTCTCCGGTGTTTTGTTAAGTGTCAAGGTCTCACAGTCATATGTTGCGATGGGAAAAATGCCCTTAAAAAATCTTATTTTTGTAGTTCTGTCTGTTCCTATCCACAGCTTCTTTAGTTGTTTCAGTTTCTAAAGAGCGATAGATGTCCTCCTTTTAATTTCCCTCAATGTACCTCTATTATTAGTTAGTAGTGATCCAATGATCCGTAAAATGGTTACCAGTGAAAATCTGGGAAGGAAAGGCAGCGAAGAAAGGAACTGGCCACCCTACCTCATACGCTGATGACCCAGCATAACGAGATCTCTAACGTTTCATCCCTTACGACATTTGCTATGGGACTACCGCTACTTTTAACAAAACTGATATTGACTGCTGCTCAAGATTATAACTATACTGAGATGCGACCACGATGAGATTGACTAGGGGAGATAAACAAAAATAAATTTGTTCGAAGATGGGAGGTAAACAAATAAATTTGTTTGGAAAGATCGGGCAATAAAATGTTTGATATGTCAATGGAAAGAACTTGGATGTAGCAGCAACACACATGTTGTTATGTAAAGGTCATAGTCTTCTGTATTTCCTTCCTGGATTTGTTTTATATTTTTTCACAATATGTCCCGTATGTGCAATGTCTTCCAACAATTCTCAGTGTTTTGGCAGAAATAAGCTGCTAACTGACATACATTAATTTTGTTTTCATGCACAGTTTTGTTTACCGTATTAAGATGCATCTTCTTCTTTTTCCTCTTATTATTATTATTATTATTATTATTCTCCTTCTTCTTCTTCTTCTGCTTTCTGAGCCATTAAGACTCATTGCTGCAGATAAAGTTCGCCTCAATTGCTCTCTATTCCTAATTTTCTGTCTCAAATTGGTGACACCAATTTCTTTTATATCTTCTTCTATGTTGTCTTTCCATCTCTGTCTTGGTCTGCCCCTTAATCTTGTTTCCCTCATCTCTTGTGCAACATAATTTTCGTTTGTCTGTTCTCTTCCATTCTTTTTACATGGCCCAACCAGGGTATTTTGTTCGGTTTCAAGACATTTATGATTCGATAAGAAATAAGAAATCAATAGTTCAGTGAACTATTCTAGCTCTCTTCTAATTCTAGCTTTCAGAATGTCAGTCGGGCTTGCGTGCCCAATTCTTAACACTTTTGAAATAAAGATCTATCAATCAATCAATCAATCTCCATTCTCCACTGTTGGTATCCATTGTGAGTCCAAAGATTCTTCTTAGGATCTTGCTCTAAAAAAATCTGCATTTGTTGTTCATCTTTCTTTGTTGTACTCCATGTTTCTGATCCATACAAAAATGAAAACCATAGAAGAGAGAAATGTAGAAGGGAAAAAGAGCAAGAGGACGAGAAAGAAAAAAAGAAACAAACAAAAAATAAAACTTGGATTAGACTTAGCTAGGCTGGGCGCACTGTGAAAACAAATGTCAGAAGAAGGTTTGGTAAAGCTACATCCAGCCTTCCCGGGGAGGAGAGCACATGATGGTGATGATGACTCACGCTTAAATAGCAAGAATAAGAATTCAGATACAGACTTGGCCCATAAAGGCGTATCCCGCTGGGACAAGTATTGACGAGCCAGCAGGGCACCACTAAACTGGTATTAGTGTATCACTGTTATTAAAAAGGCATCTAGAGATGGAATTTTTGGACTTTTACTGTGTCTTGATAGACTTACGTGTAGTTGTTGCCTGTAAGAGTTAGTAACACTACTCTACCAAAAAGCCAGTCTTGTCACTGTGGCACCCCCCAAGTGACACACCAACAATGCCAGGTTCGCAGCTGCTACAACAAAAACGACAGCGTCGCGTATGAAAACTTTGACAGGAATTCCCACTCACTCGACAGGACTAACAGCAAGGAAACTCCGTGAAGATAATAATAGTCCAAGTACAGGGACACATATCAAAACATTTATTGAATGAAAAAAAAAAGGAGATTAGAAAAGAAGACGAACTGCCAACATGGCAGGTTGAATCAACAAATATTACAAGAACTTCCCTGGCGCGTTGTCAACGCCATGGGGAAGAAGTTTCTGACAACTCGTAACTGCTACAAGCAACTACAGTACTTACAAATTAGTGAATTTCCACACACACACAAATATATATATATATATATATATATATATATATATATATATATATATATATATATCCAAAACACATATCTTCCGAAAGTTGAAAACCAGTACAACACAATTCTGTCCTGATAAGGACAACACTACTAAACAGCTTACATTTCACTGACAAAGAAAACTTGCCCTACAGGACAATATGCTGAAACTGATACTACTGCATAACTGGAACCGATTACTTGCAAACTCCTCTACTGAAAAACATAACTACTGCTAAGCAAAATTACTACAAATCCTCCCCTAATAAAGCTTCCCCCAGCTTAAATATCCCATACTAATTATTCCTATGATTCCCGAATATTCTCTCATGAAGAAAAGCTCACTCCACTTGAATAATCATGTTTTAATGACCTCTGGTTTCTTAAACAATTTCCTAAAAAAAAAACAGTCTCTATTACTAAATTTAGTCTGTTGTGTCAACAACAGACATTTTGTATCAACAACAGACATTCTAAAGTTGACACCTAAAAACTTTCCCTAATAAAGTTCAGATATCCGGTGCAGATTTACCTCAGCAGGGACTAAGTTCTAATTTTCACGTGAGATGACTCATTCTAAAAAAAAAATATCGATATACAACAAGGGACATAATCAAGTAACATTGATTTTAAAGTTTCTTACCTCCCTTAGACTGGCCTAACAATATACTATCACAACTAGCTCAGATCCATAGTCCAGATTCTTCTTCTTCTTCTTCTTCGTCTTCTTCTTCTTTCTCCTTGGAACTGCGAGCTGGTGTTCTTTTGCAAACGATGCAGTGAAGATGTTGATGTACAGCATCGCGTAGGCTTGAGGGCGGGTTACGGCGGATAACTTTTCAGTCTCTTAGTAGAGCTACAAATCAAAAGCGTCTGCAGTACTTCTTTAGCAGTCTCCACCGCTATGGGGACTATGACGATCCCTGACCCGTAAGCCAGGCTAGTCCTGCTCAGGGGGGAGGGGGTCATAATCGGAGAGGTGGGGCAGGGTCTTGGCCAGATATGGGTTAGTGACTGCCAAATAGAACAGCGTCTTCACGCCTCTGTAATCCAGATAAAAGTGCCTGAAGCCAACATTTCTGTGTGGTTGGAAGATTAATGCCATCATGTGTTCTTACTTCATCACAGTGAATCATAACAGCCGTATAACACATCAAACATCAAGTCTGTCCTACCTGTGCATGTCGGCAATGACCTTGAGAGAGGTATGTTAATTAGTCAACTGTGACAGTATTGGTAAAGGAAAGACAGAAAAGTAATACAGGAAGACATTGCACATGTGGTTGGTGCAGGAATTCCAGAATTTTAATACTAATAGTGGGACCAAGGGGTAAAAAAGTGACGTAGATAGAAACGTGACTAGACAGAAAAGTGACGTAGATATAAGAAAAGTGACTAGATAGAAAAGTGACGTAGATAGAAAAGTGACTAGATAGAAAAGTGACGTAGATAGAAAAGTGACTAGACAGAAAAGTGACGTAGATATAAGAAAAGTGACTAGATAGAAAAGTGACGTAGATATAAGAAAAGTGACTAGATAGAAAAGTGACGTAGATAGAAAAGTGACTAGATAGAAAAGTGACTAGATAGAAAAGTGATGTAGATAGAAAAGTGACGTAGATAGAAAAGTGATGTAGATAGAAAAGTGACGTAGATAGAAAAGTGATGTAGATAGAAAAGTGATGTAGATAGAAAAGTGACGTAGATAGAAAAGTGATGTAGATAGAAAAGTGACTAGATAGAAAAGTGACGTAGATAGAAAAGTGACGTAGATAGAAAAGTGATGTAGACAGAAAAAAAAGTGACGCGAACAACGGATCCAGTAGCACAAAGGAGAAACAACGGACAAGTAGCAGAAAAAACAAGTAAGACGACATAACGGACATAAGGAGAGACAAGGATAGCTAGACAAGGTCAGTGACAGATTCAGGGCGGGCGAGACTGAGAGCGAGGTTGTGCCACCATCATAACCATGTAACGATACACGCAGTTAGGAAACAGCCAACACGGTCTTCGGGGTTTCACTTTGTTGTAAGCTGTTGTGAAACGATCATGATCCATGTTGTCATGGAGGTTTTACGCTGAAAACTGCCTTTCATTGACACATCAATGCACGGTATTTGATGAGAGGAACCTACATTTGAACGTGTTTTTATTGTTACACGTGTTTCCTTTTACACATGTTCTGTTTCTCCTTCGTCTCTCTCTCTCTCTCTCTCTCTCTCTCTCTCTCTCTCTCTCTCTGCTACCCCGCCCCCCGCCCTATTCTCCGTTGTTCCTATCTACGTCACATTTCTATCTACGTCAATTTTCTATCTACGTTACTTTTCTAACTACGTCACTATTTGTTATCTACGTCACATTTCTTCCAACGTCACTTTTCTATCTATGTCACGTTTCTATCTACGTCACTTTTTTTTACCCCTTGGTCCCACTATTAGTATTAAGATTCTGGAATTCCCCCCACCAACAACGTGTGCAGTGTCTTTCTGTATTACTTTTCTGTCCTCTCTTCACCAACACTGTCACACAGTCAGTTACAGGAATTCGCATCACAGCATTCGGAACACGCCCATATCTGCTGCTCTCCCTGTTCTAGCAGTCACTGAAGATAGACTTCACTCGTTGTCGATGTCAGAATGTGATTACGAGAGAGCTTGTTGCGTCCTGCAAGAGGGCAACTCTTTTCCGGATCCTTTTGTTACTCCCAGTTCATTTACCCTAGTATCAGTGTTATCTTTACTCTCAGATCTCGGCATCTTGTTGCAGCATTATCAAGAGACCGCTTAGGATAGCATCTTTGTACAGCGCCACCGTGTCATGTATTGTAGCACTGCCGGCTACAATCAACAGTCTACAATCTCGCTCTCTCTGACTCTGGTATAACCCAGACAGTACACCTATGTAAGACTCTGGACATTTGATCGCCCGAGTCGCTCCAACCATTCTGAACGTTGCGTCTTTCGGGCATGCTGCTTTTTTTTTGGAAAGGGGCGGAGGGAAAGGGTTGTGACAATCAGGTGTATATTGTCTTGATCTCCACCGGCCACGCAATTGCTGCCGCGACTGCCTATATCTCCGTCCTCCTATTGGACGCTGCAGCATAAACAGCACAAGGTTTCTCCTTTACACAGAGGCAGAGTGGTCGGAAAATACAACTACAACAAATAAAATGATGTACAAACTCAGCAACTTATTTATTTAGGAGTTCTAAATTTAAAAAAAAAACAACAAATTCTGCGTCTTCTAAAATGCCAGAATTATGGTTTCCTTAAATATTGAACTTGCTTGGTGTTGGCTATAGTGTCAGGCTGTGATGTAGGTTTTAGCATCCTTTACAAAAAACAAGAAAATGGAATTGGTACCTAGTGTGCCGCAGTGGTGGAGAGGTTAGTGCACTAGCTTGCCGACCAGAATTTCCCTGGTTCGAAATGGTGCGGAATACATTTCTGAACTGTCTGTAGTAATTTAAAAAATATTATAATGGGTTATTAATGTCTGTGTATATATATATATATATATAATATATATATATATATATAATGTTATAATGTATATTTATGATATGGTTGGAAGGTGATTTATACAACTACACATCGACACAGTACACCATTGAAAAAAAACAATAAAACAATTCTTCTAATAATCATAAACTTCTGTTATTGATTAAAATCATTATTTTATACAGTTAACAAAATCAACAAAATGAATCATCAATTTATATTGTTATTCATCGGCTATATGGTTAACAACATAATCATCAAAATGATTTCCTTAAATATTCAGATTCTAGATTATCTTGATTGACATTGGAACTACTAAAGAATCAATTTTAATCCCTTGTACATAATCATACAAGAATCTCCACTCTTCATCATTAATGATTTGGTATCTGACGTATTATAAGGAACTAACTGGCAATAATTGTTAGGACATACATATTCATAAAATTTCAGCAATACGTATATATATATATATATATATATATATATATATATATATATATATATATATATGCACACATGAGCCATCATTGCACATGACCAAAATACTCAAAATATTACATAGACAAATATGTTACACAAGAATCATGATTATTCATTACCTTTCAATTATCCTGATCATACCTAAGTGAGGTCGGGGCTGGCCAGAGGAGGAAAGCACATAATGGACACATCTTGCACGCATCCACATCATAAAAGTATTTAACACGGATTATTTACTTACATATACATAGTTTCCCCATCAACAATAACATCTCTTTCACATGTGCGTGACACCTCCTTGCGTTGTTCAGCGTACAAAGCCTGACCTTGTGAAATTCTGTTTTTCTTTTCTTTATATACCTGGTTAGAGACGAGCCGTTCCCAGAATTGCGCACTTCGGGTGCTAGCCTCTCTCTGACCATTTTTTTTTATACGCACTAGGGTTGCCAATCAACCCAGGTGAATGTATCTACTCCCTACACGCTGGCACCCCGAGTCGACTCAGCCTCCAGGTTAGTAAGTTATTTACAAAAAACCATCATCCATGACCTCCGATCGCGTCCATGGTGCTCAGAATCTTTTCTTAGGGTCCCCTTCAAGTTACAGCAGCTGATTACACAAGTTCTTTGTTGGCTGGCCATTCGTCTGGGGGTTTTGATGTCTTCATTTTCCGACCCCATCCCCAAGGTTTCGTTCTTACCGCAACTACACCGCCCCCACTTTTTTTCCAAACACTCCACCCCCCCCCCACCCCACCCCCACCCCCCACATCATCTCCGCCTCTCCAGTCACAGAACAGACTAGATCAAAGAGAAAACTATCGTGAACATATTTCTAAATCTCTTCACCAAAGCTTTCCTGCTATAACATCTCTCTCTCTCTCTCTCTCTCTCTCTCTCTCTCAGGGCGTCTCAGTATCATAATTTTGTCAAATTTATGGCAAAAAAAGAACAGTTTTAGACATATGTAAATCGAAGGCAAACCGCAAAAGTTTTCTGTAAAATACAGCGTTGATAGCTCTAAATGTTCTTCTACAGCGGAGAGTAGGACCCCCCTCCCCACCTCCCAGCTCCCTGTCAGAAGACGGAAAACGAACTCTTCAGGATGCATTCGATTTACGGGCTTTCGGTGTTAACGGACTCCCCTTCTTACGTACTGGTCAGTTAAATAGAGGGCATTTTTCTTCTTCTGATGTCATATTTTCCGAGCCAAACTATACACACAGGACGTTATCAAACATATACACACAAGACGCTATCAGACTATACACACAGGACGTTATCACACTATACACACAGGACGCTATCAGACTATACACACAGGACGCTATCAGAATATATACACAAGCCGTTGTCAGGCCATACACACAGGACGCTATCAGAATATACACACAGGACGCTATCAGACTATACACACAGGACGCTATCAGAATATATACACAAGCCGTTGTCAGACTATACACACAGGACGCTATCAAACACAGGACGCTATCACACCATACACATATGACGCTTTCAGACTATACACACAGGACGCTATCAAACACAGGACTCTATCACACCATACACATATGACGCTTTAAGACTATACACACAGGACGCTATCAAACACAGGACTCTATCACACCATACACATATGACGCTTTAAGACTATACACACAGGACGCTATCAAACACAGGACGCTATCACACCATACACATATGACGCTTTCAGACTATACACACAGGACGCTATCAGACTATACACACAGAACGCTATCAGTTTCCCGCAGTGAGTTTCGGTTTTGTTCTTATTTGATAAAATAAGAAGGGCTTCATTTTTTCATTCGAACCGATCAGACGAATCGAGAAAGGAGTTTGTGCAATGTGGGCAATACGCTTTACCCGCACAAATCACTACGCTTAAGCAAGAAACACGCCCAAACAATGAGGAGGTCAAACTTTGTCCAAACTCATCCTCTTTAATGGCGGAAAAATAAACTGTAGAACTAGTATTTACGACGGTCTAACTTGACCTGTTTTAGTCAAAATAGTTTTACAGTTAATTATATTTAATTGTGTTTGTGAAAATAGTAGAAAATTATCATCATCGTCATGTGCCATGTCGGGCGGTATAGGCGGCGTAGGCAAATCACAAATCTCGGTCCTTGACATTTCTGAGGTAACTCTGGTGCTGATTTCTTTCCATGCCACAGTGTCGGGTCTTCTAACATCTGTTCCCTGGGCCGTTCTCTGCCTTTCTTGCCTTCAGTTTTGTCCATTGTTATGATGATTTCCAGTTTCTCTCTTCTCGTCACATGCCCCAAGAATGACGATTGCCGTTTCCTTCCTTATCTTTGTTATTATACCACGTTTTTTTTCTTATCTTGTCTCAATCACTGCTCATTAGTTACCTTTCCTGTCCAGCTGATCCTTGGCTAGAGAAAATAGTTATACAATTATTTTTCGTAAGATCAGACAGCGCTGGTGATATTATTATAAGCTGTTGTGATATTCGATGACTGAATGTTAAAAGTAGGAGAAATGTTAACAAAATAAAAAGCTAGAGCACGATGTTTTCAGGATATTAACTTTCCAACAATGTTGCAGGTATACAACCTGCCGTGATTGCCGCCATCGCTAGCAGAGAGAGCAGGGGAGGAACTGCACTGAAAAAAGTTTGGGGGGACGATGGAAAAGGATGGGGTCTTATGAAGGTCTGGCATCATCATCATCATCATCATCATCACTAGTACTATACTACTGTTGCTGAACAAACTGCTGCTACTATTACTATTACTGTTCATGTTATTACTGTTGTTTCTGGTGCTGTTACTACTACTACATTACTCCTACTATTACTACTACTACTATTACTATTACTCCTACTACTAATATTATTATTACTACTATTATTATTACTACTACTATTACTACTGGTACTACTACTATTACTGTTACTACTACAACTACTATTACTACTACTACTACTACTACTACTACTACTACTACTACTACTACTACTCGGCTACAACTATAATACTACTTCTGTTACTACTGCTGTTGCTATTACTTCTTCTTCCACTGCTACTACTATTACTACTACTACTGTTACTACTACTACTATTACTACTACTACTACTACTACTATTACTACTACTACTTTTACTACTACTCTTGCTAGACCTGCTCTTTTATCTCCTTTCTTCTGTTACAAGCTTTAAATTTTTTAAACGACGGGAAAAGAATTGAAAACTTAATACTTTACACATACCAGTCTCACAGTCCTTCCGATTAATCCGGCTAATGAAGACCCACTTATCAATCTCACTTCCATTTCCGTCAGATTGAAATTTTCTTATATCTACGTGATTATTATTAGTTTTTTAATTCCCTCCGTCGTAAACACATATCCCCACACAAGCCTGTTTAAGAAATGAAAAGCCTAGTCTAGTTTTGATTGTCCAACGTTTTGCTCAATGTCTGCACACTTTACCTCTATACCAAGTACTCCCATATCAGCTCTGGTTCCCAAACGAAAACTCTTATGGTAGGTAAGGGAAGAGAAATCGGTTTGTTATAGAGGGAAATAAGTGAAGCTCACACAAATGTTGTGTAATAATTTTAGTTATTTCCCTTCGAACATAACGCATTGAGTGTGTGATATAAGATTGATCACAGTTAAACTGCTGAACATTGTTCTATCCTTAATTTTCAAAATCGTGAAACATTTATTTCTTCTTTCACTACTGCTGCTGCTGCTGCTGCTGCTGGTACTGAAATTACTATTTTTATTATTTCTATTTCTGGTACTGCTGTTTTCTTTTCTTCCTTCTATTACAAGCTCTAAAGAAATAGACAAGAAATTAGACTCCTTTGAAAACAAATGCCTAAGGAAAATACTCGGCATTAAGTGGAACGAATTCAAGAACAATGCAGAGATAAGAAAGATGAGCAAATAACAACCTGACTCATGGGTGTTCAGGAAAAGGAGATGGACATATGTTGGTCACGTGATGAGAAGAAACAATCAGAGAATCCCAAAACAAGCTATCAAGTGGAACACAACAGGGCAGAGAAAAAGAGGTAGACGGCGTGAAACTCTGAAGAGGAAATTGTTAAGAGAGGCCAAATTAATAGGCATAAAATCCTTTGATGAGGTTGAAAGGCTCGCCGAAGACAGGAAAAATTGGCAAACTATCTTGCGACCCCTATGTGACGTTTAACAGCACGGGAAGGATATAAGCTATAAGATATAAGATAAGATTACAAGCTCTTGAAACGACGGGAAAAGAAGTGAAACTGAACATTCTTTGCGTGACAGGATAATGTATCAAGCAGTTTTTTTCTCCCAAACGTCAAATTCCTAGTACCCCTTCACAGCCTTGCAAAAATCACATTTTTGCTTCTTCCAAGAGTGGCGAAGTGGTTAGTGCATTGGTTTTCATCTTGAAGGTCAGGAGTTCGAATCCGGCCGAAGCGCCCCAGTCACCCAGCTGTAGAAATGTGTACCCGACTTTTTCTGGAGTTGGGGGAAGGAAAGGCAGCCAGGGGTGATACTGACCATATCACCATGTAGTGTGCTGACAGGTCAAGGAAATTATGGGCAATAACATCATATCTCCATGTTCTCTAAGGCATGACTGGGTTACCTTCACCTTCCCTTGCTGTTGTGGTCAACTGTAATAACCAGAGTATTTCTCCTTCCTTTAGAATTTTGCTCAATTTTTGTTTAATAAAAATGCTTTCTTTAAAATTTGGCAGTGCGATACAAAAACGTCTGGCTTAGGCCCCAAATGTAGAAAACTTCCGTGGGACAGTTTTGAACTTATGGAGCTTTTGACGGATGAGATTTTGGTGATATTCACAAAGCAAGACGGAAAGGAGCACCCGGACTGGACAAAATGCCAGAAATTTAAAGGTGCGTGGTTTCGTTCAGGTTTATTTTATCAGCAGCCGCACACTTCAGTGGATGTAGGAACGGAAGGCGGAGCACGCACTGGAATGCCAGTCTCGGATTACAGTTACAGTTTAGGTTTATTTTATCAGCAGCCGCACACTTCAGTGGCTGTAGGAACGGAAGGCGGAGCACGCACTGGAATGCCAGTCTCGTCTTACAGTTAACAGTTTAGGTTTATTTTCACACTGTCATAAACAAATAATTTAACATCACCGCTGCCAACAGCACCAGATTTAGATTTGACATGGTTCAGAGCTACAGTATCGGATTTAGGCTTTGCGATTCTCTAGGCCATGTACATCTCAGAGTCACTCTGTTAAAAAAGTTACACCAGAATGTGTGTGAGGCTTGTTCTTTTTCTTCAGTTCTGTTTACTCCCGATGAAGCATAAGACTTCATCAAAGGTTCTTCAGCCAATCCTGTCTTGAGACAGTCGGGATACCTCAAACCATGTCTTTCCCGCTTCCTTTAGGGACTCCTGTATTGTGCGACTCCATGTCTCCAGTGATCTACCCCTTCTTTCTCTTTCCCTGGAGGTTTCCAAGTCGAGGTATAGGGGGTGTCTTGCCCTTTTCATACGTAGTATGTGGTCCAGCCATTTCCATCTTCGTCTTTTGATCTTTTTTAGTAATGTTCTCAATTCCTGTTCGTTTAGTTATTTTCTCCTCTGTCACGTGTTGTTCCCAATGTGTTCTTAAAATTCTCATGAGGTATCTTCCTTCAAAACCTTTTAGTCTACTTACTGTTCTCTGACTGGTTCTCCAACTTTCGGCTGCATATAGTAAAATAGATCGTGCACTGTTTTTTATAGATTCTGAGCTTGGGCTTCGTATAGAGAATGAGAGATTTCCATATCTTTCCTAATTTGTTAAAAGCCTGAGATGCCTGTCCAATTCTTGTGAATATTTCCTACTCAATATTGCTGTTTGTTGAAATGAGACTTCCAAGATACTTAAAGTGTCGAGCTTCTTCAATTTCTCCTGTCCCAACTGAGATTCTTTCCTTGTTTTTTTCCATTGATTCTCACTGTCTTCCTAGCTTGTTCGGCTTATCTTGAACCAAGCATTTGCTGCCAGTATTTAGATAGCCAGACATTGCGTCATTAGCTGTCTTTAGATAGCTAAAACATGCCATCATTAGCTGTCTTTAGATTGCCAAACATGCCGTTATTAGCTGTCTTTAGATAGCCAGACATTGCGTCATTAGCTGTCTTTAGATTGCCAAACATGCCGTTATTAGCTGTCTTTAGAAAGCCAAAACATGCCGTTATTAGCTGTCTTTAGATAACTAAAACATGCCGTCATTAGCTGCCTTTAGATAACTAAAACATGCCGTCATTAGCTGTCTTTAGATAGGCAAACATACCGTTATTAGCTGTCTTTAGATTGCCGAACATGCCGTTATTAGCTGTCTTTAGACAGCCAAACATGCCGTTATTGGTTGTCTTTAGATTGCTAAAAATGCCGTTATTAGCTGTCTTTAGATTGCCAAAAATGACATCATTTATAGTCTTCAGATTGCCAAACGTTACGCCATCAGCTGACTTTAGATGTCAAACATGACGTCATTAGCTGTCTTCAAATTGCCAAAATGATTCATCAGCTGTTTTTTTAATTGCCAAACATGACGTCATTATCAGTTTATAGACTGCCAAACGATCACTCGATGTTGGCATTTTGGTACGGAAAAGCTGTATTTCGGGTCAGTGATTACCGGTAAATTACCAATTAAAAAAGAGACAAAAAACCGAAAGTTTTGTAGGGCGTCAGATCCCGTGGTCTGTTTACTATAAAAAAAAAAACTTGGTAAAAAGCAACCAATGAAATCGGTTGGAAGGTAATCTAGCCATTAGATTGATGATCCTCAGTTACCGTGGAGGAGATTCTGGCAGTTTTGACTTTGGTTCAGCATGTGAGTATGAAGATTAATTCTCGTCTAGGGAGAGAAAAATATTCACACGGACATTTATTTTCAGCGATTTTTTGCCAAATGTGTTTAGTTTTACGCTTTAGAAAGGTATAAAGTACCAAATGTTGTACTGAGAAAATCGGTTTCTCGGAAAGTTTCACTTCATGTCAGGTGAAAGACAGGTTACAGTTGTACCGGTTTCAAAAACTCCTAGCGCCATAACTGTTTAGGGCCCTTCCTGTTTACTAAGCTTTCCTACCACGGAGAAAGTATGTACCATATTTTCCCACTATATAACATAAGACTTGATTTTATGTATTCAACGTATAAAAATGTAGATTTATATATGGACTTTAAAAAAAAAAGGTAAAATGTGAAGTGTATATTTTCAGATTTATTAATATGCAAGTGTATATTTATATATGAACTGTACAAATTATTTGTAGAAAGTATAAAATGGAAAGTATATTTTCAGCATGATTCGGTACAAATGTTGCCATTTATATATGCACATTGCAAACTATTTTTAAAAAATATGCAACTGTAGTTATTTTTGTAGTGGTAGTAGCAATAGTGGTATTAGTAGTACTAGCAGTAGCAGTAATAGTAGTAGTAGTAGTTACAGTAGTAGTAGTAGTTATAGTAGTAGTAGTGGTATTGTAGTAGTAGTAGTAGTAGTAGTAGTAGTAGTAGTAGTGGTATTGTAGTAGTAATAGTAGTAGTAGTAGTAGTAGTAGTAGTAGTAGTAGTAGTAGTAGTAGTAATAGTAGAAGTAGTAGTAACGGTACTAATGATGATAACAAAGCAGTTGCCCATTCATTTATTTCATTGAGCATTCATTGGTTCAGTTTCTTTCTTGGGTTAAAAAAAAAAAATCACAATGCACTAATATAATTATACTCAACATTAAAGATTGTTTCGTTTAACGGATTTTATTAATTTTACTATCTTAGTAATGATTATGTCTGTGCACATTTGGAGCATCTAGAACACTGTTTTAAATGAATACATTTACAGGTGGCATAGCCGCTTACAACTTTGGCCCAAGGAACGTACAGACTGTTAAAGGTATGGATCAAGGTACAACCGGAAATGATTACAGCGACGACGTTGTTGCGCGTGCCAAGCGCATCAGTCAAAAACCTGGCTGGGGCTGCTAGAAACGAAATTTGGCTTTCGAACTTCAAACTGGCCATTTGGAGAAAGTTATTGCACTTGAAAAAAATTTAACAAAATTATGTATAATCTGTGCTATTTACTTTTAAAATAGATTTAAAACAATGTATGTATTTCTAATACTTAAAAATATATCAATATCAATATTAACTGCTATTAGTACCATACAGATCTTTTGTCTTTTTTAAAAAGTTATGATAAAAAGCATTCACATTTATATATCGTTTATTTTCAAAACAGAAACTTAAAATCTTTGACAGATGTCTGTGATTGTGAAGAACAAGGTTAACAATTATCTGCGTAACATAGGGCCTTGTAAGCTGAAATTATGATTATAGTTATGAAGATAACTATGATTAGTAATAAAATATGTAAAACATGATTAGATAGGAAGTTTAGAGAACAAGGTAGAAAACTTGAAAATATATGGGAAAATAAGATGCCCGCGACGCTGGAGAAAGACGCTGACAAGTGTATACAAAAGAAATAAGCGCACAGAATGGACAGACATAATGAGAGGCCGAGCAAGAGATGAACTAGGATAAGATGCTTGTAAATACAACAGGCTGAGATGACCATCCCGCGAGTGAAATAACAAGTGGCGACAAACAGTCGACAAACAGAACGCTAAAAAAGAGATGAGAGACAGAGGAGATTGCCCAAAGTGAGGAAACAGGAAGAGGGACGCTAGAAGGATTTAAGAAAGGTCAATAGTCCTGTTGGCGACGGATAGCCTGAGAATTGGATGCTACATATAAAGACAGGAATGTAATCAACGACAGTGTACTAAGCAGGGAAGAAAGCGCCAGAGTTGAGGGATGGACACTCAACATCACAAAACTGACAGGTTATGGCTCGAGAACCAATCGGTGCACAGATCGAAACCAGTGGACCAATTAGGGACGTGGCAGGAATACCGATTGGTGGAGTCACCATACTGGACAGAGATAAAACGAAGAGAGAGAGAGAGAGAGAGATCACCGCAGACACATACAGGGAGAAGAGAGAGTCAGAATCCGACGCACACGACTTTAGAGAATGGATTCACATTCTCTGCTCCAAACCTGAGAGCAAAGTCTTAGTAACCATACGCTTACAGGGACTTTCAGGCTAACTAGATCTGTGAGACAGATCTGCCCCCTCTCTCTTTTACTGTACGTACTCACTCTAGAACCACTTCTAGAGAAGATCAGACAAGACGCAACAATCCAGGGAACTTTCGTACCTGGCAGGGGAGAGAGAAAATTGCTCGCGTACGCGGACGACGTGATCTTCTTCCAAACAACAGGCAGATCAATAACTCACATTTTAGACAACTTCGCAGAGTTTGGTAAAGGTAGCGGAGCCAACTCAGCATAAAGAAATCAGTCGTCATAAGCATAGGCAACGGCGAGATAAAAGGGACTTCCCTTTTCGTCTCACACACACAGACAACATCCACCTGTACGGCATCACTTTCCCATCACACGCACAGACAACATCCATCTGTACGGCATCACTTTCCCATCACACACACAGACAACATCCACCTGTACGGCATCACTTTCCCATCACATGCACAGACAACATCCACCTGTACGGCATCACTTTCCTAACACACCCGGACATAACACACAAACCTACATGAGACAACCTCATAACAAACATCATAGACACGTTACAACGATAAAAATATAAAAGAGCAGCAATTTTTGGTAGAAGTACCATAGTAAATACATACATCATTCCAAAAAATATATACCGCTACAGTTCTAGACCATCCACAGCAGACAATCCAGGAAATCAACAAACAAATCAGACACTTTATCTTCACACACACTGTCCACAGTTTACAACATAAAACTCTCATACAGGACAAACTACACGGAGAGATTGCCTTACAAGACGTACAGAGAAAAATACAAGCACCCAGAATCAGCAACGTAGGCCGCATCATCAAACACCCAAACCAACACCCGCTAGCTCACTACTACATGGGACTTAGACTATCAAACTTACTCCCACCAAACCAACACCCGCTAGCTAACTACTACATGGGACTTAGACTATCAAACTTACTCCCACCAAACCAACACCCGCTAGCTAACTACTACATGGGACTTAGACTATCAAACTTACTCCCACCAAAGAACTCGCAGGCACACCACTTTGGCACACTACCACCCTTCTACAAAAACTGCATACAAGCAATTCAAGAACACGAAACACTCTTTCACAGCAAGACAAACAACATATACAAACATTTGGTCAGAAACCAGGCACCGTCATTACACCTTAGGATTAAGAAGGGACGCAGATACCCCATACTAGACTACACCGACACGTTCCAAAACCTCCATCTCAGAACCATCACACCAAAAGCCAGAGAAACTACATTCATTCTCATATACAACATGACACCCACCACACAAAGACTAACACACACTAACATGGCATGATGTTGCCTATGCAGGTGAAACACACTAGAAACAGAAGAACACATTTTCTACGAATGCAGAAAAGTTGTAACCACCATAAGAACATTACAGAACACCATAGAAACACACACAAGCAGACATCTACAAAGCCATAATGTTGAATACAATCCCTAAACTTTGGGCGGACACACACAAACACCAAGTTACTTCCCCTGCTGGCAGAGTTCAGGTTCTTGGTGTGGACGTGTAGAAACAGAGCTCATGTTTATTTCTGTAAGTTTAGTCTTACCACCTTCCTAGATCTGTATCAACAGAATAATGAGTAAAATAACGGACTGAGTGAGAGAGAGAGAGAGTGAGAGAGAGAAGGAAGGAAGGAAGGAAATAACAAGTCTTCATGTACATCCAAGGAGAGAAAGAGAAGGCAATGCCAAAACAAACTCATGTACATCTCCAGAGTGAGAGGAAGTACGGGAGAGAAAGAAAGAGAGGGAGAGAGAGAGAGAGAGAGAGCGGGAGTGCTGCAAGAGATAGAGTACTATTATGGAAATACAACACAAAATACCAAACTGTTATCACACAATCCTGGATTTGGAAGAACAAATAAAGATTTAAAACACACACACACACACACACACAATGTCACCCGGTGACAGTGACAAAAATCACTCCGATGAGTTTTTCAAGTTTCCAGAGAGCAGGGTCTTGACAGAGTCTGATACACTTAAAAACAAAAAACAAAAATCCGTCACACACGGTCACAGAGAGACAGCCCGGGTTAGCCTAGTTAGATTAGGCAGATACAGTGAGTCAGGTGCTTAGAGACGGTGAAGATACAGTCAAACAGATAGAACTGGGCCGATCTGGACGATGCGTTATAGTGGACGGTCAGACAGATAGAACTGGGCCGATCTGGACGATGCGTTATAGTGGACGGTCAGATGGCGAAAGTCAGCGATGGGCAGAGAAACAGTTGGTGAAAATAGATTGTTGGAAAGATTTAGAGGTGGAGCTACAGACAAGAGACTTTTAAGGACAAATGTTTGGAAACGAAGGATCGACGGAGAGACAGAGGGGAGTTGAGACATGCTTAATTAGATTAGTGATACAGAAGTGCTGAGAAGTACAGACAGATCGTCCTACAGCTATTTAGAAAGTTGTGTCCTACAGCTATTTAGAAGGTTACCAGATCATCTTGTAGATATAGATCTTCTTACATGTATTTAGAAGGTTACCAGATCATCTTGTAGATATAGATCTTCTTACAGGTATTTAGAAGGTTACCAGATCATCTTGTAGAGATAGATTGTCGTGCAGGTATTTAGAAGGTTGTCAGATCATCTTGTAGAGATAGATTGTCCTACAGCCATTTAGAAGGTTGTGTCCTACAGCTATTTAGAAGGTTGCCAGATCATCTTGTAGAGATAGATTGTCCTACAGCTATTTAGAAGGTTACCAGATCATCTTGTAGAGATAGATTGTCGTGCAGGTATTTAGAAGGTTACCAGATCATCTTGTAGAGATAGATTGTCGTGCAGGTATTTAGAAGGTTACCAGATCATCTTGTAGAGATAGATCGTCCTACAGCTATTTAGAAGGTTACCAGATCATCTTGTAGAGATAGATTGTCCTACAGCTATTTAGAAGGTTACCAGATCATCTTGTAGAGATAGATTGTCCTACAGCTATTTAGAAGGTTACCAGATCATCTTGTAGAGATAGATTGTCGTGCAGGTATTTAGAAGGTTACCAGATCATCTTGTAGAGATAGATCGTCCTACAGCTATTTAGAAGGTTACCAGATCATCTTGTAGAGATAGATTGTCATGCAGGTATTCAGAAGGTTGTCAGATAATCTTGTAGAGATAGATCGTCCTACAGCTATTTAGAAGGTTACCAGATCATCTTGTAGAGATAGATCGTCCTACAGCTATTTAGAAGGTTACCAGATCATCTTGTAGAGATAGATTGTCGTGCAGGTATTTAGAAAGTTGCCAGATCATCTTGTAGAGATAGATTGTCCTACAGCTACTGAGAAGGTTGTCATATCATCATGTAGAGACAAATCTTCGTGCAGCTATTTGGAAGGTTACCAGATCATCTTGACATCAGTGCCAGTGTATTCTAACTGATGTACAGGTGGAGAATGATGTCTCCGATAATCATCGTGTTTTCCATTGAAGCGTAAATAGCAGAAAATTCTGCAACCAATTTGTTTTAGATACAACTAATTAAATATGTAGTCCTCGACACGGACAGCTGAAGTTTGCGGAACCTGTGTGTTTTTAGTATTTTGACAGCGGAATTGTATTGTGTAAAGAGACCCTACAGTTGTCTACGTGTGCAACAATAATGAGAATAATAATAATATAAAAACTCTAACAACAGCGGTCATACTACCACTAGATATAAAAATATACATGCGACAATGTATACCTCAACGAAAGAATATATAGCAACAGCAGCAGCAGAATGAAGTATATTATAAAGGTCGGACGAATAAAAAGCAAACAATAAGCAAGCAAAGTATATTATAACTAGAGAACACAGCGGCATAAGTGAGTATAATCTATGTAGTCTAGTGCGCTTCTGAACAATTTATTTTCATTTTTCAGTTTCTTTGACAGTTTATGGGAGAAGAAGACAGGATGTAGGGTAAAAAAAAAAAAAAGCATAACAATGTATACCATGAAATGGAGCTGGCAATGAGTACTACTGGGGACTATGATTAGAATGAGTGAGATCTGGGACAATGACAATGTCATGGAAGGGAGATAACAAAAAAAATGAGCTGGCGAGGGGAGATAAACAAAAAGATTTGGCTGACACGTGAAAATGAATAAAGATTTAAATTTTAAAAAAAACGTGATTAATTTGAGTAAGGGAACATAATTGACGTTATCACACAGTAACCACGACTGTCATAATGATTTGAATACACGGATTATACGAATTTGTAAAATAGAGATCTAAAGTTGTCTGGCATTCATCTGTGTTGTGGAGGCAATTATAAGCTTTGGGAGAGTAGACGACCTTGACCTTGTACCAGGCAATATTTTTTTTCTTTCATAATGATTAATATCTCTTAATGCAATAAAATGCAGCTGAATAATACAGACGAAGCGTATCTGTTCAGTTTGGTGGTTTGATATTTCCTGTGCAGGTGGTAGATTGGAATGGCTGTCGTTCCTGTTTTTTTTGTTTTTTTGTTTTTTTTTCGCAAAAAGCCTTTATCAAGGACAACAGAGAACACAAAACAAACAGAAGCGCGTGCGCACATACACACACACGCTATATCCATTTTGACTGAAGAAATATACGGCGCGCCTTTCTTCTCACGTCTGATGTGTATGTGTCTTTAGAAGTCCTCTTTTTAGAAGCAGATAATATGATATTTTGACGTTGAAATCAACAATTTTTAAAGTCTCTCCTTGGAGCAACTGGGCTGAATACACTTGTATTTTTAATCTGTTTTTTCTTATAATATTTGTTGACCTTGTCTTTATTTTTAGACCCATATTGTTATATAAGCTGTTTTATAAGTTGCTATAGACAAGTTTTTACTGGTCTAGTTTTTCCTCACAGAGGAAAGAAATAATCAGGCTTTATAACCACCAAATAGTTGGGCATTCATACACGAAAAAATCTGACATGGGCGCAGATATATCAGATAATATCAGGTGCATATTATGAGAACATATAAATACAAGTTAATTTGATATTTAAACATTTTTTCCCCTAAATAATCGACGCGGATGTGAAAAGAGAATTTTTATATTGCCCAACAATTGTTGTTCTTGTTTTGTTGAACTTCTTGAAAACATCGTTGTTAGTTTCTTCTCTTTTTCAAAAAAACATTTGTCATAAATATAAAAGCTTGGTGCGTTGTTTAATGGAGCAGGAAGAAAATTGAAATGAAGGACACAAGAGGAATATCCTGTATCCTGTATCCTTGTCGTCTGAGATGGTTCGCTGTTAGAAACATTACGGGGATGAGAGGGGGGGGGAGCATTTCACAGAAAATTTGACAAAGTTCATATTTTTTTAAATTAAAATAACTATTTCCTTGAGATACAAAATGCTGCTGACCTCTTGTCTTGTCTTGTCTTCTATCTCCCTGTATCTGCGAGCTGGTGTTCTTTGCAGCCGATATAAGTATGAGACAGAGAGAATGAGAGAGAGAGAGATATATATATATATAAGAACAGAGAGAGAGAGAGAGAAGGGTGAGATAATGTGTATATAAGTATGAGAGAGAGAAGAGAGAGAGAGGATGTGTATATAAGTATGAGAGAGAGAGAAAAAAGAGACAGAAAGGGTGAGATAATGTGTATATAAGTATGAGAGAGAGAAGAGAGAGAGAGAAAGGGTGAGATAATGTGTATATAAGTATGAGAGAGAGAAGAGAGAGAGAGAAAGGGTGAGATAATGTGTATATAAGTATGAGAGAGAGAAGAGAGAGAGAGAAAGGTTGAGATAATGTGTATATAAGTATGAGAGAGAGAAGAAAGAGAGGGAGAGAGAGACAAAAAGGGTGAGATAATGTGTATATAAGTATGAGAGAGAGAGGGAGAGAGAGATAGAGAAAAAGGGTGAGATAATGTGTATATAGGTATGAGAGAGAGAGAGAGAAAGGGTGAGATAATGTGTATAACGTATGAGAGAGAGGACAGAGAGAGAGAGAGAGAAAAGGTGAGATAATGTGTATATAAGTATGAGAAGAGGAGAGAGAGGGAGAGAGAGAGGGAAAGAGAGAGAAAAGGGTGAGATAGTGTTTATATAAGTATGAGAGAGAGAGAGAGAGAAAAGGGTGAGAGGGTTTGTATATAAGTATGAGAGAGAGGGAGAGAAAAGGGTGAGAGGGTTTGTATATAAGTATGAGAGAGAGAGAAAAGGGTGAGAGGGTTTGTATATAAGTATGAGAGAGAGAGAGAGAGAGAGAAAAGGGTGAGAGGGTTTGTATATAAGTATGAGAGAGAGAGAGAGGGAGAGGGAGAAAAGGGTGAGATAGTGTGTATATAAGTTTGAGAGAGAGAGAAAAGGGTGAGAGGGTTTGTATATAAGTATGACAGAGAGAAGAGAGGGAGAAAGGATAGAGATGTCTTTCTATAATTATGAGAGAGAGAGAAAAGGGGACAGGGTTTTATATGACAGAGAGAGATAAGAGAGAGAGAGAGAGAGAGAGTCAGAAGTGAGTATTTATATAAGTATGAGCGAGAGATCATGTGTTCATTCACACACTCACACTCACACACTCACACTATAATATTGACAAATTGAGGTGATGTTCTTCTGTCTTGTAATTCTTATTATAATATGCTTTGTAATCCTGCCACCTTATCGATGATATTGCTGAATATTTCTGAGGATATCTTCGCACACGATCTGATCACTGTTGTTTTAGATTAGATTTCACAAACATTTCCACTTCACTAATCAGAGGAAGTCCGATGAAATGTTCTCTACAGAATTCATTTAATTGTCTTCTTTCTCTCTCGTGTCTTCTCTGGTGTGTGTTCTCCTTCTGCTGTTCTTCTCTGATTGTCTGTCCTCCTGTCTTCGGGCTCCCCCTCTGTCTCCTCTCTAATCTACTCCTTCTTCCTTCTTGGTTCCCTCTTCGTTCCTCCTCCTGTCTCCTTTTTATCTTCAAGTGCAGCTTGATGGATTAACCAGTAAGTATTTTGGCTCCACCCTTCAGATGTCCACTGGATCCACATGAACGTTCTGATTGTCCGTCATTCAAACTGCCCCGTGACTTATCTCTCGTAAGTCAATTGTCCAATAGGCCACGCCTCTAAATATTTAAATGGTCAGCTGGCCGAGTTGGTCACTCCTTTATTTAAAAACCGTGTGCAATCGCGCCATAACGCGTGTCAAAATGTCAACTCCGTCTATACAATTGTTATTTACCTAAGTCATTATCTTTCTATTTCATGTCGGAGGTTTCATTGTGTCTGCCTTTACTATTCGTCTTTTCTATTTTGTTTACTCGTGTCAACGTCCAGTCACTGCTTTGTCATCACTGGACCATTCTACTTTCTGGTGTCCTTCCTTTGTATTCCATATGTGTCAGCGTTACCGAGTCTCGTCTTTTTGTATTCACTGTTTCCGCTGTTTACTTTTGTCCGCGTCATGTTCTAGTGTCATGAAAGTTCTATACCTTTCTCTTCCTTTCCTCTCCATTTTTTTCTGTCGCTATTCGATGTTACTATTTTCTTTACAGTATATTTTCATAATCATATTCATTAATAATAATAATAATAATAACAATATCAGCTACTTACAAGGTCATGCTACAACACAAGCACCATATATATATATATATATATATATATATATATATATATATATATATATATATATCAATACTGTGGATTTCTACTTACAATCAAATTGATTTACGGTGAAATTCTTCAGAATGTATCTTGTTCACAGATCGAGGGTTTGTATATAAGTATGAGAGAGAGAGAGAAAAGGGTGAGATAGTGTGTATATAAGTATGAGAGATAGAGAGAGAGAGAGAGAGAAAAGAGTGAGAGGGTTTGTATATAAGTATGAGAGAAAGAGAGAGAGAGAAAAGGGTGAGAATTTTTGTATAATAGTATTAGAGAGAGAGAGAGAGAGAGAATTATGAGATAGTGTGTATATAAGTTTGAGAGAGAGAGAGAGAGAAAAGGGTGAAAGGGTTTGTATATAAGTATGAGAGAGAGAGAGAAGGGTGATATAGTGTGTATATAAGAGAGAGAGAGAAAAGAGTGAGAGGGTTTGTATATAAGAATGAGAGAGAGAGAGAGAGGGAGAGAAGGGTGAGATAGTGTGTATATAAGTATGAGAGAGAGAGAGAAGGGCGAGAGGGTTTGTATATAAGTATGACAGAGAGAAAGAGAGGGAGAAAGGATAGAGATGTCTTTCTATAATTATGAGAGAGAGAGAAAAGGGTGACAGGGTTTTATATGACAGAGAGAGATAAGAGAGAGAGAGAGAGAGAGTCAGAAGTGAGTATTTATATAAGTATGAGCGAGAGATCATGTGTTCATTCACACACTCACACTCACACACTCACACTATAATATTGACAAATTGAGGTGATGTTCTTCTGTCTTGTAATTCTTATTATAATATGCTTTGTAATCCTGCCACCTTATCGATGATATTGCTGAATATTTCTGAGGATATCTTCGCACACGATCTGATCACTGTTGTTTTAGATTAGATTTCACAAACATTTCCACTTCACTAATCAGAGGAAGTCCGATGAAATGTTCTCTACAGAATTCATTTAATTGTCTTCTTTCTCTCTCGTGTCTTCTCTGGTGTGTGTTCTCCTTCTGCTGTTCTTCTCTGATTGTCTGTCCTCCTGTCTTCGGGCTCCCTCCTCTGTCTCCTCTCTCATCTACTCCTTATTCATTCTTGGTCCCTCTTCGTTCCTCCTCCTGTCTCCTTTTTATCTTCAAGTGCAGCTTGATGGATTGACCAGTAAGTATTTTTGCTCCACCCTTCAGATGTCCACTGGATCCACATGAACGTTCTGATTGTCCGTCATTCAAACTGCCCCGTGACTTATCTGTCGTAGGTCAATTATCCAATAGGCCACGCCTCTAAATATTTAATTGGTCAGCTGGCCGAGTTGGTCACTCCTTTATTTAAAACCGTGTGCAATCGCGCCATAACGCGTGTCAAAATGTCAATTCCGTCTATACAATTGTTATTTACCTAAGTCATTATCTTGCTATTTCATGTCGGAGGTTTCATTGTGTCTGCCTTTACTATTCGTCTTTTCTATTTTGTTTACTCGTGTCAACGTCCAGTCACTGCTTTGTCATCACTGGACCATTCTACTTTCTAGTGTCCTTCCTTTGTATTCCATATGTGTCAGCGTTACCGAGTCTCGTCTTTTTGTATTCACTGTTTCCGCTGTTTACTTTTGTCCGCGTCTTGTTCTAGTGTCATGAAAGTTCTATACCTTTCTCTTCCTTTCCTCTCCATTTTTTTCTGTCGCTATTCGATGTTACTATTTTCTTTACAGTATATTTTCATAATCATATTCATTAATAATAATAATAACAATATCAGTTACTTACAAGGTCATGCTACAACACAAGCACCATATATATATATCAATACTGTGGATTTCTACTTACAATCAAATTGATTTACGGTGAAATTCTTCAGAATGTATCTTGTTCACAGATCGAGGACCATGTGTACTTGACTTGCCTGAACTGAAATGTCTTGATTCAGTCTTGAAAATGTTTGTGATCTTTCACTAGCTCATTTACATACAAGTAGAAACACATCAAAAATTAACAAACGTACTCACACAAAATAATAATTAGATCTCGCCTTCTGTATAAAATGAGTCCTGAGTAGCGAAGTGGTCAGAGCAGCGGTCTCTCACAGATATGGTTTATGGGGTCGAAACCAGTCAGCATGCCTTCAAAAATGTGTACTCTCTCCTGAATTTCGATAAGGAAAGAAAGAACTTCAGGACCAGACAATGTTGCCTACATCAATCTCTGGCTTGTGAAGGAGGTCATTAAAGGTAATGTACAAACGCTAGATCCACTGTATGTTTTTGTAGAATTCAGACTGGCACTTCTGTAAGTCATCATTCAATAAAGTAGTTCCAAGCGAAACTTAATATGGGTACCTTTCATTTCTGAAATATGATAAGTGTTGCTAGAATTGTAGCAAAATAATATATAACCCGTATTAGAGAGAGAGAGAGAGAGAGAGAATTATGAGATAGTGTGTATATAAGTTTGAGAGAGAGAGAGAGAGAAAAGGGTGAAAGGGTTTGTATATAAGTATGAGAGAGAGAGAGAGAAGGGTGATATAGTGTGTATATAAGTATGAGAGAGAGAGAAAAGAGTGAGAGGGTTTGTATATAAGAATGAGAGAGAGAGGGAGGAGAAGGGTGAGATAGTGTGTATATAAGTATGAGAGAGAGAGAGAAGGGCGAGAGGGTTTGTATATAAGTATGACAGAGAGAAAGAGAGGGAGAAAGGATAGAGATGTCTTTCTATAATTATGAGAGAGAGAGAAAAGGGTGACAGGGTTTTATATGACAGAGAGAGATAAGAGAGAGAGAGAGAGAGAGAGTCAGAAGTGAGTATTTATATAAGTATGAGCGAGAGATCATGTGTTCATTCACACACTCACACTCACACACTCACACTATAATATTGACAAATTGAGGTGATGTTCTTCTGTCTTGTAATTCTTATTATTAATATGCTTTGTAATCCTGCCACCTTTATCGATGATATTGCTGAATATTTCTGAGGATATCTTCGCACACGATCTGATCACTGTTGTTTTAGATTAGATTTCACAAACATTTCCACTTCACTAATCAGAGGAAGTCCGATGAAATGTTCTCTACAGAATTCATTTAATTGTCTTCTTTCTCTCTCGTGTCTTCTCTGGTGTGTGTTCTCCTTCTGCTGTTCTTCTCTGATTGTCTGTCCTCCTGTCTTCGGGCTCCCTCCTCTGTCTCCTCTCTAATCTACTCCTTCTTCCTTCTTGGTTCCCTCTTCGTTCCTCCTCCTGTCTCCTTTTTATCTTCAAGTGCAGCTTGATGGATTAACCAGTAAGTATTTTGGCTCCACCCTTCAGATGTCCACTGGATCCACATGAACGTTCTGATTGTCCGTCATTCAAACTGCCCCGTGACTTATCTCTCGTAAGTCAATTGTCCAATAGGCCACGCCTCTAAATATTTAAATGGTCAGCTGGCCGAGTTGGTCACTCCTTTATTTAAAAACCGTGTGCAATCGCGCCATAACGCGTGTCAAAATGTCAATTCCGTCTATACAATTGTTATTTACCTAAGTCATTATCTTGCTATTTCATGTCGGAGGTTTCATTGTGTCTGCCTTTACTATTCGTCTTTTCTATTTTGTTTACTCGTGTCAACGTCCAGTCACTGCTTTGTCATCACTGGACCATTCTACTTTCTAGTGTCCTTCCTTTGTATTCCATATGTGTCAGCGTTACCGAGTCTCGTCTTTTTGTATTCACTGTTTCCGCTGTTTACTTTTGTCCGCGTCTTGTTCTAGTGTCATGAAAGTTCTATACCTTTCTCTTCCTTTCCTCTCCATTTTTTTCTGTCGCTATTCGATGTTACTATTTTCTTTACAGTATATTTTCATAATCATATTCATTAATAATAATAATAATAACAATATCAGTTACTTACAAGGTCATGCTACAACACAAGCACCATATATATATATCAATACTGTGGATTTCTACTTACAATCAAATTGATTTACGGTGAAATTCTTCAGAATGTATCTTGTTCACAGATCGAGGACCATGTGTACTTGACTTGCCTGAACTGAAATGTCTTGATTCAGTCTTGAAAATGTTTGTGATCTTTCACTAGCTCATTTACATACAAGTAGAAACACATCAAAAATTAACAAACGTACTCACACAAAATAATAATTAGATCTCGCCTTCTGTATAAAATGAGTCCTGAGTAGCGAAGTGGTCAGAGCAGCGGTCTCTCACAGATATGGTTTATGGGGTCGAAACCAGTCAGCATGCCTTCAAAAATGTGTACTCTCTCCTGAATTTCGATAAGGAAAGAAAGAACTTCAGGACCAGACAATGTTGCCTACATCAATCTCTGGCTTGTGAAGGAGGTCATTAAAGGTAATGTACAAACACTAGATCCACTGTATGTTTTTGTAGAATTCAGACTGGCACTTCTGTAAGTCATCATTCAATAAAGTAGTTCCAAGCGAAACTTAATATGGGTACCTTTCATTTCTGAAATATGATAAGTGTTGCTAGAATTGTAGCAAAATAATATATAACCCGTATTCACTTCATGCATGACTGATTTTATGTAAGAGGTATGTGGTTTGTCAGTCATTTGCATGTCCCTTCAAAACTGTGCCTTCCTAGCAGCTCTCTTGTAGGCCTCTCGGTTGTAAGCAAGATGCCCTGTTGCTGATGCATCCATTTGCACATTATCAACGATATCTTGCAATCATCTTCACCTTGGTCTTCCTCTCTTTCTTTTTCCCATTATGTACATTTCCAAGACCGTTTTCTCTAAATTATCATGACGTTTAATAGGTATGTAGTACTACTGATTCTATATGAGAGGTATGTGCTTTTGTAGGAATTAAAAAGATAAAAGTGTATACCTTTTTGGCAGTACTCAGAGCATCAGAGAGATAGACTTTTTATGGACTCTTAACTGTATTAGAATAGACTTACATATTGTTGTTGCCTGTAAGAGTTGGTAACGCTACTCTACCAAAGAGGCAAACTTGTCACTATGGTATACCCCCAGTGACACAACAGCAATGCCAGATTCGCAACTTCCACAACAGAAACAACACTGTCACGTACGAAAACTTTTACAGGACTTCCCATTCACTCGACAGGACTAGCAGCAAGGAAACTCCATGAAGGTAATAAATAGTCTAACTTCAAAGATGTACTTCCAAGCATTTATTGAATGGAGAAATAAACGATAAAAAAATGGAGATACGGAAAGAAGCCGAACTGCCAACATGGCAGGGTGAAAAACATTACAAGAACTTCCCGGGAGCGTAGTCAGCGCCATGAGGGAGAAAAGTCTGACAACAACAAGTAAGTAATACATTTCATTCATTCATTTGCATGTCCCTTGCGGAACTTTGCCTCCCTAACAGCACCCCTGTAGGCCTCTCGAATATGAACAAGATGGCCTGCTACTGATGCATCTATTTGCAGATCATCAACGATGTCTTGCAACCAACTTCGCCTTGGTCTTCCTCTCTTTCTTTTCTCATTATGTACCCTTCCAAGACGATCTTCTCTAGATTATCATGTGTCCAAAATAAAATATTTCAGTTTTCTCTCTTTAATCCTCTTTACTAGCCAGGCTTCTTCAATATTAAGTTCTTGTAGTATGGATATATTTGTTCCTTTTAGTATCCATGATATTTGAAGAACTCTTCTGTAGCATTTAAATTCAAAGGCATGTATGTGTTGTGTTGTTGTAAGTGTCCATGTCTCACATGCATATATTGGGATGGGAAAGATATATGCCCTTAAAAATCTTGTTTTTGTAGCCCTCTCCACAGTTTCTTTAGTTGTTTTACTTTCTGAAGAGCGATAGATGTCCTCCTTTTAATTTCCCTCATTGTATATCCATTATTAATTAGTAGTGATCCAAGATATTCAAAACTCTTCAATTCTTCCACTTTTTCCTAATTGATACACATTTCAGCTGCCTTGTTTATTTTGCCAGTAAATGTAAAAACAACTGCTTACAATATAGTGAACTTCCAAACACATCTCCCGAACACACAATTCTGTCCAAATAAGGATAACACTCCTAAAAGCCTAAATATCAGTAACATGGGAAAAAACACTGTCCTAAAGGACAATATGCTGAGCTAAATCTACTAACTGAAACTGAATTGCAAACTTCTCAGCTGAAAAACATGACTACTGAGCCAAAATTACTA
Organism: Achatina immaculata; assembly: GCA_009760885.1. NCBI lineage: Eukaryota > Metazoa > Mollusca > Gastropoda > Stylommatophora > Achatinidae > Lissachatina > Lissachatina immaculata. The sequence continues at coordinate 10,785,201 of CM019715.1, forward strand.
CGAGGGGCGTTCAGAAGGTAATGCACCATATCTTTTTTTTCAGGTAATAATGAAGATAGAAGAGTGAAATTTTGCACACTTTAAGTATGGCATGTGTTGATTAATGTGTTGAATGTTAGAACTTTATTCCAGGCTGGAAAATTAGAAAATGTAAAGATGGAAATGGAAAGGATGAAGATCAACATATTAGGAATGAGTGAAGTTAGATGGACAGGTGCAGGGAAGATAAACTCAGATAAATATACAATAATATATTCAGGAAGTGAGAAACATGAACGAGGAGTAGGAATTATATTTGATGAACAAACGGCAAGGACAACTGTAGGATATTTGAACATCTCGGACCGAGTCCTGTTAGCCCAACTGAAAGGACAACCAATAAACATAAATATTATACAAGTGTACGCTCCAACATCTGAAAGCTCTGAAGAAGATTTACAACTATTTTATAATGACATAGAGACAGCACTAAAACACACAAAGTCACATGAAGTTACCATAGTCATGGGAGATTTTAATGCCAAAGTTGGTAAAGGAAGAACTTCAGACATCGTTGGTGACTATGGACTGGGGGAGAGGAATGACAGAGGTTATAAATTAATTGAATGGGCAAGAATACACAGCATGGTTTAGGAAACACCTGGTTTAAACAACATCCTCGAAGACTGGCAACGTGGTGTAGTCCAGACAAAAAGACTTTTAACCAGATAGACTACATATTAATCAACAAACGATTCCGCAATGCATTACTGACAACAAAAACTATGCCAGGAGCTGATTGAAATAGTGACCATGATCCACTCTGTGGAAAAGTTAGAATAAAACTAAAGAAAGCAGGCAGAAAAGTGAGAAACATCAAACTGAATACAGAACTTCTTAAAAATGACCAAGAACTGAGAGAACAATACAAAGTTATTATAACAAATAGATACAATGCAATAGCAAAGATAAATAGTATAGATGAACAATGGGAAATGTTAAGAGATTCTATCCATCAAACTGTTAAGGAGATAATACCACCAAAAAAAGAAGCCCCTAAAAATAAATAGATGACAGACGACATCTTAGGACTGATGGACAAGAGGAGGAGGAGTAAAAATAACGAGAAAAAATATAACAAGATAAATAAAGAAATAAGACGCAAATGCAGAGAAGCAAAAGAAGTGTGATTAAATGAGCAGTGCAGACAGATAGAGGACTCTCATATTAAAGACAGCAAAAACATGCACAAACGAATTAATGAACTCACAGGCAGGAAAACAAAATATACCACAGGATGCCTGAAATCGAAAGAAGGTAAAATGTTAATGGGAAAAGAAGACATTGTGGACAGATGGACAGAGTATATCGGTGAGCTATATGGAGGAGAAAGACCAGAATTAACACCAGATACTGAAAACTATGAGGGACCACCAATACTTGAAGATGAAATCATAGATGCCATCAAACACATGAAGAAAGGAAAAGCGACTGGGCCTGATAATATAACAATAGAAGAAATAGAGGCACTAGAGGAGACAGGAATAAAATAATAACCAAGTTACTGAATGACATTTACAACAGTGGTTATATTCCCAGTGACCTGATTAAATCCACGTTTATAGCACTACCAAAGAAACCAGGTGCAAAGGAATGTGACGACCACCGGACTATCAGCCTCTCATGTCACATAACGAAGCTACTTCTGAGAATAATTATGAGAAGAACAAGGAAAAAGATAAAAATGGAAATAGCAGATGAACAGTTTGGATTTGTTGAAGGAAAGGGAACACACAATGCCATTTATGCTTTACGAACACTAACAGAAAGAGCTTTAGAAGTACAGAAAGATCTCTACTTATGCTTCATTGATTACACCAAGGCATTTGACAAGGTGAAACATAATGAAATTATTAAAATGCTTGAAGACATCAATATAGACGGCAAAGACCTGAGGATTGTAAAACATCTATACTGGCAGCAAGAAGCAGCAGTTCGGGTTGAAAATAGAATTCGAAAATATCAACCTATAAAACAAGGGGTGCGACAAGGATGTGTACTATCTCCAGACCTTTTTTCTCTGTATAGCGAGAATATTCTAAGAACAATCATCACAGAACCAGGCATAAAAATTGGAGGATACAATATTAACAACCTTCGGTATGCTGACGACACAGTACTGATAGCTGAGAACCAACAAGACCTGCAAAATCTCTAGGATAGAGTCGCCAAAGAAAGTGAACAGAAAGGCCTTACTTTGAACATCAAAAAGACAGAGACTATGGTTATATCTAAGAAACAGAATCCACCAGCATGCAGTATTAAATTAAACGGAACTGTTCTAAAGCAGGTGCAGAAATTCAAATATCTTGGAGCAGTAATAACTTCAGATGGGAAATACAGAACAGAAATTAGGAACAGAATAGGCTAAGCAAAGACTGCATTTCAGAGAATGAGAAACATATTGACCAACACATCCTTATCAATGAATGTTAGAAAACGAGTCCTAAAATGCTATATTGAACCTATCTTGTTATATGGAAGTGAATCATGGACAATAGGCAAGTCTGCACAAAAATAATTGGAAGCAGCAGAAATGTGGTTTATTAGAAGAATGTTGCGAATCCCCTGGACAGCAAAAATAACTAATGAAGAATGTAGGAGAAGAGCTGGAGAGACAAAAAACCTTCTCAAAAAGATAAGAGAGAGACAATGTACTTTCATAGGACATGCAATGAGAAGAGGGGGCATTGAAAATATTATAACAACAGGAAAAATAGAAGGAAGAAGATCAAGAGGAAGACCAAGAGAAATGATACTGGACAGTCTGACGGGATGGTGTGAGAGGAGATAACCAACTGAGCTGATGGCCTGCATGAAGGATCGCGTACTCTGGAGAAGCATAATAGCCAACGCCAGTCGGCACGGCACATGATGATGATGATGTGTTGATTGCGAGAACCAAATTGCACCGCAACCGGCTACAGAATCTGGCTCCCGTAACCGTTGAGATGGAGCGTGTTAGCAACTTGCGGTATCAGCAGCGAATTGTGATAGAATTTCTCGTTGCAGAGAAATAAATTGTTGTAAACATTCACAAGCGTCTATGTGATGTGTATGGAAGTTTTGCAGTCGACAGGAGTACAGTCAGCCGCTGGCTTCAGAGAATCACAGAATCAATAAGTGGAGATGAGGAGTTGCATGATCGGCCGCGCTGTGGATGTCCTGCCACAGTCACCAAGGCAGAAATGTTGAATTGTACTGAGGACATTATTCTTACTGATAGGCTATCACTGTTCAAACAACTGGCCTTAAAGCTGTCAGTCAGCAATGGTAATGCAAATGCAGTTATAATAGCTCTCTGATTTTCTACGGTTTGCGCAAGATGGGTTCCTCAAAGTCTCACAAATAACCATCAACTGCAAAGGAAAGCATTTTCTTCTGAATTGTTGGAGCGTTTCAATGCTGAGAGAGAGAACTTTTTCGCTAAGATCATAACAGGTGACGAAACCTGGTCACATCATTTTGAACCTGAGACAAAAAGACAGTCGATGGAGTAGCATCATCCGCAATCACTACGAAGAAAGAAATTCAAGACAACTTCTTCAGTTGGAAATGTCATGATCACTGTCTTTTGGGACAATGAAGGTGTGATTCTTGTGGATGTTATGCCAATAGGAGAGACAATCAGTTCGCAAGCTTACATTAAGACACTGAAAAAACTCAATCAATGTTTTCGCAGAGTTCGACCACACAAGAATCCAGAAGACGTGGTTCTCCTTCACGACAATGCGCGCCCTCACACAAGTCTGGAAACACGAGAAGCAATCACCAAATTGGATTGGAGTGTATTACCCCCTCCACCCTATAGTCCCGATTTGGCACCCTCTTACTTGCATCTGTTTGGTCCACTTAAAGATGGGTAAGATGTGAAGTTGACGAAGGAGTGATTCATGCAGCGAAGAAATGGCTACATAATCAAGAGAATATCTGGTACGGACTAGGCATACATTAGTTGTTATGCGCTGGCGTGGCCCTGTACAGGTTGATAGGGATTATGTTGAATAACACCGATGTTTACATGACATATCCTTGTATGTCGTGTATAAATTTTATGCTTTTTGAATAAACAGCTCCTGAGAAAAACGATGTAGTGCATTACTTTCTGAACGCCCCTCGTACAGAAAAATCCCTTCTTAATAAAACTTACTCCAGCTTGAATATCCCATACTAAATCTTCCCATGATTCCCGAATATTGTGTCATGAAGAAAAGCTCACTCTACTTGAATAATCATGTTTTCTAAACTTTGGTTTCTTAAACAAACAATTTCCTAAAAGACCAAGTTTCTATTACTAAATTTAGACCGTTGTGTCAACAACAGACATTCCGAAAGTTGACACCTAAAAACTTTCCATAACTAAACTCAGAATATCCTGTGAAAATTCACGCTACCTCTCGAAGTTACCTGCACCTACAAACTTTCCCCATGCAACGTGAGCTGACTAAAAACAATCGATATAACAAACAAGGGACATAATCAAGTACCTTTAAAGTTTATTACCTTCCTTTTACTACCCTAACAATATACTATCACAAAGATTTTAAATGGCTAATAATTGTCTGTAATTTATAATGTTGTTATATTCGCATTTTCATTGTTGGTATCTCTATCTTTATTAGTACATGAAGATTAAAGATTGCACAGACTAGCACATTCACACACTACGCCAATGAGAGAAAAGCAAACACAGTCAATACTACTTATTCGACCAATCATAAAACTGATATTGTTGTTAAATTATATGTTTACATAGTTGGCAAGATCAAAACAAAGGATCATATATATATATATATATATACATATATATATCAAGTGCCGTGCCGCGTGGCGTAGGCGATCATTTCTCTCCACAATTCCCTGTCTTTAGACTTGATTATGAGATCCGCCAGTGACTTTCTTCCTAGCCACACTGACAGCCCATCCAGTAACTTCTCTCTCTCTCTCTCTCTCTCTCTCTCTCTCTCTCTGTTCCTTTGTCTCTTCTTCCCTCAATTTTTCTAGGTGCCTCAATGTGTTCCAATTTTCCTCTTCTCAGAAAAGGTCTCACAAATCTCGCTTGTCTGCCTCTGACCTTTGCTGTAATTTGCCTTTTAACTCCAGCCTCTCTTAAGACTTCTTCGCTGGTTTTCTTAGCTGTCCATGGTACCTTCAACATTCTTCTTATGAACCACATTTCCATGGCCTCCATTTCCTGCTGTACTCTCTTATCCATTGACCATGCTTCAGATCCATAAAATAAAATTGGCTCGATGTAACATTTAAGTACTCGGAATCTTGTTGCCATTGATATGGATCTATTGCACAAGATGTTTCTCATTGTCTGGAATGCTGACTTGGCCTGAGCACTTTTTATTTCGTTGTGACATTTCCCATTAGCTGTTTTATTGGTTCCTAAGTTCTTGAATCTATCAACTTGTTTCAGATTTGTGCCATTGATAGTAATGCTACATTTTGGTGCTATTCTTTTATATATTTATATGTACATGTGTGTTGTTTTTCATCAGTTTATATTGTCACGAATAAAAAAAAAACGCTAAAGCAAGTTCCTTTAATATTTAGGTTCGATTTGGATTGTAACAAACGTAGCGAATTGGTAAGTGTGTATTAACATGCACAGGTATAAAAATCATTTATGTAAATTTAAGTGCACCTAATAAAAATAAAAATCATACATAGAACAACTATAAACTGAGTTATGATTATTCATTACCTGGCATTTATAACACACCCACTTACAAAATATTTACATGAGTGGATCGGGATTGATCGAGGGAGCCCACAGCACAGATTGTATAAATCCACATCGCATAATAAAGCCCATACTAACCTAATACACATTGATTTTCGTTTAGACGAATAAACATTCTCATTCGAGCTTGAACAATCACATGACTCCCCCGATCCGCTGGCCTCTCACGTGCTCAGTTTGTAAATCCCGACCTGTTAAAATTCTATCATGTTTTCTGTATATACCTGTCCAGAGATGGACCTTTCCCAGGATTGTCCATTTCCGGTACTAGCCTATCCCTGACCCATTATTTGTACACTCTAGGGTTGCCATTCAACCTATGTAACTAGTGCTTATCTATTCCCTACAGTATCACCGACTTTATAATTGTCTGTTTGTCTATCTGTAAACAGCTGTTTCTATCTGTCTAAAATATAGCAAGTTTCTGAGGTGTGAGGGTTAACTGAGAAAGATGTCTGCGAGTGAAATGAATACAGAATTAGATTTTTTTTTAAACTGATGTTGAAGGAAACGAACCCCAGTCATTCGACTAGTGAACAAAATTTAAGCTCAAGAATACTGTCGTAAGAGAAGCATTGTTGGTGTTTAGCCTATAGTAAAAAAAAAACACTGCTGGTGTTTAGATCATAGTAAAAGAAGCATTGTTGGTGTTTAATGTATAGAAAAAGAAGCATTGTTGGTGTTTAGCCTATAGTAAAAGAAGCATTATTGGTGTTTAGCCCTTAATAGAAGAAGCATTGTTGATGTTTAGCCCATAGTAAAAGAAGCATTGTTGATGTTTAGCCCATAGTAAAAGAAGCACTGTTGGTGTTTAACCTATAGTAAAAGAAGCATTGTTTCCGTTTAACCTTTAGTAAACAAAGCATTTGGGTGTTTAGCCTATAGTACAAGAAGCATTTCTGGTGTTTAGATCATAGTAAAAGAACCATTGTTGGTGTTTATCCTGTTGTAAAAGACAGTTTGTGTTTAGCCTATAGTAAAAGAAGTATTGTTGGTGTTTAACCTTTAGTAGCAGAAGCATTGTTAGTGTTTAGTTTATAGTAACAGAAGTATTATTGGTGTTTAATCTATAGTAAAAGAAGCATTGTTGGTGTTTAGCCTTTAGTAAAAGAAACATTGTTGGTGTTTAGCCCATAGTAAAACAAGCATTGTTGGTGTTTAACCTATTTAGCCTATAATAAAAGCATGAAACATTGCGTGGATCGTTTGATAACCTAAAAGAATGGTCAGATATTTGCTTTATATTGATAGAAATTATATTCTCTCTTCCCCCCCCCCCCCAATGAATGGCTCTTATTAGAAAAACGACTTCCATACATACCAGCTAATGAATTTTTAAAGGTTAATTAGGATATGGTTTCGCTACTCAAATATAATAATAATAATAATAATAATAGCAAATACTCCATCTATCCGAAACAAACATGATATTAAAATGAAGACAGGGAGAAGGTTATTTACGTGAACTAATTTTTAAAATGATATCAAAAATTTTAGGACAAAATTTGGAAGAAAGTAACAACTTCTTTGGATTTGTAACCCACAGTGTTAAAAAATGCACTTTAGAAAATTGATTGATATCTAAGATGTATGGGGGAAAAGGTAAACTGACCAGCTCTTGGGTTTATTTCTTTTTTTTTTTCACTTTTTTTTAACATAGACAAGAACGTTCCAGAAACACTAATCTAATTCGATGAAAATCATCAACTTTCTAACATAGCCGTCCTGTGGCGAAGATTGATGATACTTTCTCTGCCGGATATGATTCAAATTTGCTGCATGCATTTTCTGAAGAGCAAATTATCATAAGAACGCGGATGCCCAATTTATTCACAACTAATTATGGTATTTTTCGAACAAACATGTTTAAAGTGAAACATGTAATAGGTGAAGGTCTTGTGTTTAGGTTCCGGGAGGTCTGCAGTCGGGCTGGGGACTTCTGTTGGCTGGCTTTCATCCACAACCTTCATGGGCTCAGTTTCCTGATAATAGGTGAAGGTAAAGTATCACAAATATCGCAGTTAGCTGTTAATTATTCTGTCAAGATTTTAGAGAAGGAAACGGGGGAAAAGCAAACAAACTAGGTTAAACGGGGTGAGAAAAGTGCAAGTTCCCGGATGTAGCTTTAACAAATTTCTCAGAATTTCAATTTAATGAAACATAGTGCCCCTGATGTTTGTGTGGCCTAGGAGTGGGCCAATTAAATTTACAGAGTACACGTTACATGCTAGCGTAACTTCCTCTTTATAGGAGTCACGTTGTCACAGAGTGACAAGTCAAGGACCTTCTATTTAGAACCAAAAAGGAAATCTACACGCTCTGTTTTATGTATGACGTAGGGCCTTCAGAAAATTATATAAACCAGCCTTCTTTGCCAGATCTGGAACACTGTTCTACATTTCTGCACACCAGCAGTAACTTTAAATGCTACAGCGAATGCAAGAGGTTTGTATGAGGTTGCTGAAAAGTTACCGTTTTAGCTAGGATATTTTGTGGAAATTTTTATTAAAGTTGAGAAATGAGAGTTATTTGGGCAGAAAAGTGTGTTTTAAAACTAAATGTAATCACAGATAGAGCTTTCAGACGTGGAGAAAAGCTATACATTGATAAATACAAGGATTGTGTATTTTTTTAAGTTAAATACTTTCGACTAATACTTTAATTTACAGACAATTTTGTGATTCTTATAATTTTTTATGTAAAAGCAGATATAAGCAGTTTATGAGGAGGGGGGAGTCTAACTGTAAGTAAAAGCTGCTAAATATAGAAATCGGGGAGAGAATTTACATGTAAACTAAGAGCATTACAAAGGAGATAATCCATTCCTTCTGCTTCTCCTTCTTCTTCATCTTCAGCTTTCCGAGCCTTTAAGGCTCACTGCCGCAGATAAAGTTCACCTTTTCCTTTCTATTCCTAATCTTCTCTCTCCAGTTGGTGGCACCAATTTCTTTTATATCCTCTCTGTCTTTCCATCTCTGTCTTGATCTACCCCTTGGTCTTCTTTCCCCTCATCTCTTGTGAGCACATCATTTTCGTTTGCATGTTCTCTTCCATTCTTTCTACATGCCCCAGCCAGCGTGGTCTGCTCTGTTAGATAATCCATTTAAACAAACACTCTGGATAAACCCCAAACGACAGATAAATGTAAGTCTAAGGCTTTCCCCATAGGTTAATACATCTGTTCACAGACTGCCAGAGAGTTGGTGATGTAATGGGTGTGGCAAGAAGCTACAGGCCAGGTCTTCCATGATAAATGTGTCCTGTCACAGGCGTTTTATGTCATTGCTCTCTGGGATGTCTTACAGCGTAGCTCGCTGTTACAGATGTTTCTAACTGCGTCTTACAGCGTAGCTCGCTGTTACAGATGTTTCTAACTGCGTCTTACAGCGTAGCTCGCTGTTACAGATGTTTCTAACTGCGTCTTACAGCGTAGCTCGCTGTTATAGATGTTTCTAACTGTGTCTTACAGTGTAGTTCGCTGTTACAGATGTTTCTAACTGCGTCTTACAGCGTAGTTCGCTGTTACAGATGTCTCTAACTGCGTCTTACAGCGTAGTTCGCTGTTACAGATGTTTCTGATTATGCCCTGCAATGCAACTCGTTATTACAAATGCTCATGAAAGTTTAATAGTTTACACCAACAGAGACAAGTGTTAAATAGTTTAAAGCTATAGAGACTAGGATTTAATACTTTACAACAACAAGGACGCACATTTAATACTTAAAGCTGCATATATATATATATATATATATATATATATATATATATATATATATATATAAGCCATCTGTGGAGAGGAGCAGACAGAACCACAAAAATAAGATTTTTAAGGGCATGCATCTTTCCTATCGCAACATATGCCTGTGAGACCTGGACACTTAACAAAACAGCTGAGAAGCACATAAATGCCTTTGAATGTAAATGCTATAGAAGAGTTCTCCAGATATCGTGGACACAAAAAAGAACAAATATATCTATACTACAAGAGCTTAATATTGAAGAAGGCTGGCTAGTAAAGAGGATTAAAGAGAGAAAACTTACATATTTTGGCCACATTAAACGTCATGATAATTTAGAGAAGACCGTATTGGAAGGATACATAATGGGAAAAAGAAAAAGAGGAAGACCGAAACGAAGATGGCTGCAAGACATCGTTGATGATCTGGAAATGGATGCAGCAGCAGCAGGCCATCTTGCTCACAACCGAGAGGCCTACAGGAGTGCTGTTTGGGAGGCAAAGTTCCGCAAGGGACATGCAAAGGAATGAATATATAAGCCACACACACAAACTCCAGTCTTCTTGGAATCCGTCTAACCTAACCCAACTCAGATATAGTGAACCAATTCAGTAACAAGAAATCATTCCGTTCTCACAGCAAGGGAACAAAACCAAAAACTACTCGTTAATTATCCTCGATTGTCTCCCCTGTTTAACCCGAGCTCACGATCTGGAACCTCTGTCTCGTGAAATTACCGGTCACGGGAGTTGGAGTAGTCTCTTAAGGGTCAAGGTTATGATACTGCAACAGCGTTGTCAGTACAGTGTTTATTTTACTCGCCCTGTCTTGTTTGCATGCATGTGTGTGAAGGAGATCAGATATGAGAGAAAGAGAGAGAGAGGGAGAGACTTTAAAAAAGGGAAGGGGGACAAATAGGTTTTAAACTGCTTGAATTTATCAAAGTCAAGTTACCTCAAGCCAAGCTTGCTTTGAACATCATCAGCTCATAGAAGCACAACGTTGCAGACACTTACCATGATCTTGCGACACATTCCTGACAATAGTCACCTTGCCCGTCACTTCTACGCATGAACTATTTCAGGGCTAACTTGATTTTCCAACTGAAGAGCAACCATTCCACGAATTCCGAAAGAAGACAATGATGTTGGCCACAGCAGGTTTTCCATGGCTGGCTTTGCTTGTGTTCATCATGGTAGAAGATCAAGCACAAGCTCAACGAGGTAAGCTTATAATGGAGTTACTGGCAGTTTTAGTGTATCAGTTCTGAGAGCACGTCTGGTACTGTATATCGGTTGTTGTGTAAGTATTACGAAGCTGTCATTTAAAGGCTAGTAATAACGTGCACTAATAACTGTCAACAAACAAGAATGTCTTGCGACAGACGCAGCTTTCAAAATCCACCACAAGACAAAGTCATTCTTTTGAAAATAAGAACTCCGGCCGTAACGAAATATGAATCGATTTATTTGACAGAGACTGGCATTGACATAGACAAAGTAACACAGAGACTGACACTGACATAGACGAAGTAACATATAACAAATGCCGGGTATCTCTCCTGCACAACATTCGAAAAGGGGCGTCACCGATATGAAACAGTAAGCATTATTGTCAGTATCCAGGGACAGCGTCCATTACCAACCTCTAAGACACCCAGCCTCTAAGACACCCAGCCTCTAAGACACCAGCCTCTAAGACACCAGCCCAAAAAACATCAGATACATTACCAAACTATGGCCCTGCAGACTTCCAAGAGCACTCTGACGTCACATCTTAACGCTGTGTATAACTAATGCTAATTTCTTTTTGAGAAAATTTAATATAAATTTACTGCTATACCTGCCGTGACTGTACCGTTCAACAAATACCCGCGAGATACTGAAGGTCCTTACTTGTAAGCGCCTGTCTGACATGACGTCATTAGCTGAGTGTAACCTACCAGATATGGCGTCATTAGTAGACTTTAGTCAGCCATCTGCCACTTAGCTCATACTATCTATACATGTTAAATTTGCGTTCGTGGTTATGTGACGTTGTATTAAGACCGTTCTGCACGGCTACCATGGCAAACAATTTCAAACAGTGTGCCCGTAAAAAAAAAAAAAAAGTTTACGTAAAGCTCGGTAAATTTTCTACCGAAACGCTTGAAATGTTTCTCCAGGCTTTTAATAAACATACCTTAGGCCGAAAACAGGTTTCTGCCACACGTGTTTCAAGGACAGTTGAGTTTCTGTTCAAAATGACGGGCGTTCAGAGTGATTAATCAGCGGGAGAAAAGGAGGCCAGAAAATTAAAAAAAAAAAAAACAAAGAAAAGAAAAAAAGAAAATATATTTTTAAAATCCTGAAATTATTCATGAGAACCGTCGCCGAATAATCTATTAGCTCTGTCACCTGCTTGGAGTCAGTTACGGAGTCAGCCGGTAGATCCTCACCGGAAACTTGAAAATGCGTCACATTGTTGAGAAGTTTGTTCCTCGGCCCTTAGGCACTCGATCAAAAACAACGGCGTCCTGATTTGTGCAATGAGTTTCTTGAGATGGCTAACGACGTCCCACACCCTCCATACTCGCCTGACCTCTAATTTTGCCTTCTTCCTCAAATGTAAATTGAAGCTGTCAGGGCACCGCTTCGACACCGTAGATGAAATTCAGACGGAATCGTAGGTAGTATTGGACGGCCTTCGGGAAAAAAAAAACTTCTGTTTTGTTTTTGAGACCTTGGAAGAGACGCTGGGATCACTGTGTGGGTTTCCCAGAAAACTTTTCTGACGGACATGATGAATAAGTTTACATAAGATAAGCCTGCATATTTTTTTTCAGTACCAGTAAGGGAATTTTCCTATACCCTCACGTAGACGCTGTATAGTTATATCGTGTGCATGGTATATTTATCTCGTAGACACTGTATATTTATCCCGTCTGCCCAATGCCCATGTGTTTACAAATCCATTTAATCACTGTATATCTGTCTTTAATGGAATGTGTTTTTTTTTTCTATATCCCTGTATATACGTATTACATGTTTGTCATTTTTTATACGAATGTAATTTCTGCCTTATGTGATCGTCGTCTCACCTGTTTTCCTGAAGGTAACTGCGTCTATTACTGCGATGTTAACCAAATTGCAACGAACGGTGCGAAGGCCGCAACAGCCCGTCAAGATCGCCTCCAGCCAGGTAAGACAAACTCCAGTCAGGTAAGATAAACTTCAGCTAGGTAAGACAAACTTCAGTCAGGTAAGATAAACTTCAGCCACGTAAGATAATCTCCAGGTAGGTAAGGACGTAGAGTGCTGTTTAATAGTGTTAGATGGTGGAGGTTTAGTTTGTTGTTCTTCCTTCTCTGGCATTTTCTGAAACTCTTCTTCTGTTATGTTTCTCATTTTGGTTCAGTAGTCACATCCGGAACAAAGCAGAGATCAGACAGATCACCAAACAACAACCTGTCTCATGGTTGGTCAGAAAAAGAAGATGGGCATATGTCGGTCATGTGACAAGAAGAAACAATCAGAGAATCCCCAAACAAGCTATCAAATGGAACACAACAGGCCAAAGAAAAGGAGGTCGACCACATGAAACTCTAAAGAGGGCACTGTTAAGAGAAACCATTTCAGTGGACATAACATCCCTCGATGAGACTGAAAAACTCGCCGAAGACAAGACATCTTGGCGAACTACCACGCGGGCCCCATGTGACGTTTAACGGCACGGAAAGGATGTAAATCACATCAAGAGCTTTGATCTTGTAGTCGCTAGAAATCTGGTCAATCTTAACGTCATTTACAGAGTTACGTTTGATAGTCACGATACCATTAGCAGACTATAGTGTGCTATATATGGCGTCAACAGCAGGCTATATTGTGCTAGGAATGGCGTCAGTAGCAGACTATAGTGTGCTAGACATGGCGTCACTGGTAGACTATAGACTATAGTGTGCTAGACACGGCGTCAATATCAGACTATAGTGTGCTAGATATGGCGTCATTAGGAGAGTATAGTGTGCTAGATATAGCATCATTAGCAGAAAATAGTGCTAAGACATGGTGTCAGCAGCAGACTATAGTGTGCTGAACATGACGTCAATAGCAGAGTATAAATTACAAAGCAACGCCTGATTAACAGAATACAGCTTGCAATACAGACTCGGGTCATTAACAGACTATAGATTGCTAAACATGACGTAAGTAGCAAACTGTAAACCTGAGAAACAGGTACTATTAATAGGCTGTAGGGTGTCAATCGTGACGCCATTAAAAAGGTTCCAGTTTGCTGCCCTTGACATCTTTAACAAACTGCAGTTTGCTGCCTTTGACGTCTTTTACAAATTATAGTTTGCTGCCTTTGACGTCTTTAACAACCTTTGTTACCTTTGACATCTTTAACAAATTGTTGTTTCCCGCCCTTGATGTCTTTAACAAATTGTAGTTTGCTGCCCTTGGCGTCTTTAACAACCTTTGTTACACTTTGACATCTTTATCAAATTTTGTTATCCTTGACATCTTTAGCAATATTTGTTACCCTTTACGTCTTTAACAAACTTTGTTACGCTTGATATCTTTAACAACTTGTGTTACCTTTGATATCTTTAACAAATTGTTGTTTCCCGCCCTTGATGTCTTTAACAAATTGTAGTTTGCTGCCCTTGACATATTTAACAACCTTTGTTACCACTGACATATTTAACAACCTTTGTTACCCTTGACATCTTTAACAACCTTTGTTACCTTCTGACATCTTTAACACTCTATGTTACCATTGACGTCTTTAACAACCTTTGTTACCTTCTGACATCTTTAACACCCTATGTTACCCTTGACATCTTTAACAACTTTTGTTACCTTCTGACATCTTTAACACCCTATGTTACCATTGACGTCTTTAACAACCTTTGTTACCCTTTGACATCTTTATCAAATTTTGTTATCCTTGACATCTTTAGCAATATATGTTACCCTTTAAGTCTTTAACAAACTTTGTTACGCTTGATATCTTTAACAATTTTTATTACCCTTGACATTTTTAACAAATTGTAGTTTGCTGCCCTTGATATCTTTAACAAATTGTAATTTGCTTACCTTGACGTCTTTAACAACTTTTGTTATCCTTGACATCTTTAACACATTGTAGTTTCCTGCTGCCATCGTTCTCACATTCCAGAATCCAACCCTTGTCACATGTTTGGGGCCGACGAATGAGCTCTTCGGAGTTGGCATCCCTGATGCTCGGTTGGTTTCTCTGCGAGTTTCCATAACGATATTTTTTTTCCTATCTGGAGTTGCCTCTAGATAGGTCTCAGGATAATGTTGTTATCAAATGGAAAAATACACATAGAAGGGACAGATATTGAAGAAGTCAATCAATTTGCATACCTTGGCAGCTACATAGACCAGGATGGTGACACTAGAAAGGAAGTTAGGATCAGAATTGCAAAAGCAGCATCAATCTTCAAGAATCTTGAGAACATATGGAATTCAAAAGTTATAAGCACAAAAACCAAGTTAAGACTATTCAATTCAAATGTAATATCCACCCTCATTTATGCATGCGAAAGTTGGAAAACAACTAAAGAAATAGAAAAGAAATTAGACTCTTTTGAAAACAAATGCCTAAGGAAAATACTCAGCATCAAGTGGAATGAATTCAAGAACAATGCAGAGATAAGACAGATGACTGAACAACAACCAGTCTCACGGGTGATCAGGAAAAGGAGATGGACATATGTTGGCCACTTGATGAGAAGAAATGAGCAGAGAATCCCAAAACAAGCTATCAAGTGGAACACAACAGGCCGAAGAAAAAGGGGCAGACCGCGTGAAACTCTGAAGAGAACATTATTAAGAGAGGCCAAGTTAACAGGCATAAAATCCTTTGATGAGGTTGAAAGACTCGCCGAAGACAGGAAAAATTGGCGAACTACTTTGCGAGCCCTATGTGACGTCTAACGGCACGGGAAGGATATAAGATATAAGATAAGTTTCCTGCCCTTGACGTGTTTAACAAATTGTAGTTTGCTGCCCTTGGCGTCTTTAACAACCTTTGTTACCATTAACATATTTAACAACCTTTGTTACCATTAACATATTTAACAACCTTTGTTACCATTAACATATTTAACAACCTTTGTTATCCTTGACACCTTTAACAATTTTGTTACTCTTGACATCTTTAACAATTTTGTTAATCTTGACATCTTTAACAACCTTTGTTACACTTGACATCTTTAACAAATTGTAGTTTGCTGCTCTTGATGTCTTTAACAACATGTGCTACCCTTGACATCTTTAAGAAATTGTAGTTTGCTGCCTTTGATATTTTAACAAATTGTAGTTTGCTGCCTTTGATGTCTTTAACAACCTTTGTTACCCTTGGCATCTTTAACAAATTGTAGTTTGCTGCCCTCGACATTTTTAACAAATTGTAGTTTTCTTCCCTTGACATCTTTAACAACTTTTGTTACTCTTGACATCTTTAACAAATTGTAGTTTGCTGCCTCTGACATCTTTAACGAATTGTAGTTTGCTGCCCTTGACATCTTTAATAAATTGTAGTCTGCTGCCCTTGACGTCTTTATTAACCTTTGTTGCCCTTGACATCTTTAACACATTGTAATTTGCTACCCTTGACGTCTGTAACAAACTTTGCTTCGCTTGACGTCTCTAACAAACTGTAGTTATTTTTAACAAAAAAGATGGACATATGTTGGCCATCTGATAGGAAGAAACAATGAGATAATGCCAAAACAAACTATCAAGTTGAGCACAACAGGCCGAAGAAAAATAGGTCGACCACGTGACATTCTAAAGAGGACATTGTTAAAAGAAGCCAGTTTAGTGGGCATAACATTCCTTGATGAAGTTGAAAGACTCGCCGAGAACAGGAAAACTTGGCAAACAACTATGCGAGCTCTATGTGACGTTTAACAGCTCGGGAAGGATGTAAGATGTTTGCTACCCTTGACATCTTTAACAAAGTAGTGTGCTACCCTTGACTTCTGTAACAAATTTTACTACCCCTGACGTCTTTAACAAACTGTAGTTTACTATCTTTGACGCCTGTAACAAACTGTAGTTTGCTATCCTTGACGTCTTTAACAAACTGTAGTTTGCTATCCAACAATGCAAAGATAAGACAGATGACTAAACAACAACCAGTCTCATGGGTGATCAGGAAAAGGAGATGGACATATGTTGGTCACTTGATGAGAAGAAATGATCAGAGAATCCCAAAGCAAGCTATCAAGTGGAACACACAGGCCAAAGAAAAATGAGGCAGAGCGCGTGAAACTCTGAAGATGACATTGTTAAGAGAAGCCAAATTAACAGGCATAAAATCCTTTAATGAGGTTGAAAGACTCGCCGAAGACAGGAAAAATTGGCGAACTACTTTGCGAGCCCTATGTGACGTTTAACGGCACGGGAAGGATATAAGATATAAGAAGATATAAGTTTGCTATTCATGACGCCATTAGCAGGCTATAGTTTACTATCCATGACGCCATTAGCAGGCCATAGTTTGTTAGTGATTCTACACTTGTTCAGCCTTGACATGAGACGTACTACCTGCGACTACCATCACGACTGTTTGAACAGATTTAGAGAACAGTTTAAAGTGCACCATTCAGCTGTCGGCTGCAGCAAACTAATATCTTGTAACCTTTACTATAAATGTCCTCTAAAACAGGCGTTGCAGCGTCCCATGCGATGGCTGATAGAGACTTGAGAGCGCTTGAGAAGTACAGAGACTGTTTCAAGAGAGTTGGTCGAGAATACGGTGAGTATAAATATAACGGAAACACCTTTTCCCGAACAGTTTAGGATTATTTGAAATATCTTGTGATTCAGTTCTGCTGTTTGCCTGTGGTCAAAAACAGAATATTAAGAATAGCACGGACAACTAAAATAACAAATGAAGAATGCCTAAGGAAAGCCAGTGAGAACGAACCTCAATAAACACACTATGGGGGAGACAGTCAAGGTTTATTGGTCATATAATGAGAAGAGGAGGGATAGAAATTATCGTGATAAATTAGACCAAAAGAGAAAAAAAAATCTTCAATGGCTTGATAAAGTGTCATGGAAGAAGCACAACAATAGAACCGACGAATACCATAAAAGATATGGGAAAGATGCTTTCACTCGCACAAATCACTAAGATGAAGAAAGAAACACGTTCAAATAATGATGACGTCAAACTTAGTCCGCACCCATCTGCTGGAAACCCGACTATCAATGGCGGGGAGGAAACTATACTGTCCAAAACAAGGAACGCATAGCTACTGATGACCCTATTTTAGCCATAGCTTTTGATATTCTATAGCTTTTTAAACTGAATGAATAAAATTTTCCTATTGCACACAATAATACCTAAGGATTTAAACATTCACTTGACAGTTTCTTGCATTAATGTAACGAGAGTTTGTAAGTCCCGGGGATTCTAAACTTAGTATGATGTGTGGCCTCCGCTTGCATCGATCAGCGACTGGCATCTCCTGGGCACAGATGCGATCAGGTGTCTGATGTGCGCCTGTGGGATGGCTGCCCACTCTTCCTGGAGTGCCTGCCACAGATCACGATGATTGACTGGAGAAACATTTCGGCGACAAACACGTCTTTGCAGCTCATCCCATAGGTGCTCGATCGGATTCATGTCTGGATACAGGGATGGCCAGGGATGGGTGAGAATGTTGTTGACAGTCAGGAACTGTGTGGTGAACCGTGCAGAATGGGGTCTGGCGTTGTCCTGTCGAAACACAGACCTTTGCGCAGCCAAAAATGGAAGCACATGGGGTCGAAGAATTTCATTGACGTATCGCTGGCATTCAAGCCTCCTTCAGTCTGCACTAATGGATTCCTTCCACTGAGATTGATCATTCCCCATACCATTACAGCTCCACCACCGTGAGGTGGAGCTTCATCAAAGCAATTTTGGGCAAAATGTTCATTTGGCCTACGGTAGACCCTTCTCCACATATCATGGCGGTGCAACAAAAAGGAAGATTCGTAACTAAACCAGGCACGTCTCCATTGATTGTCAGTTGTCCAGGGCCGATGCTGGTTGGCCCAAACAAGTAGATTTTGGCGATGGCGTCTCGTTAAGACAGGACCTCGGTGAGGTCGTGCCACCAGTCCAGCTTCATGCAGTCTATTCCGGACAGTTTGATCAGACACACGACGTCCTGCATGCACTGACTGGGCACTTGAGGAAGCTGTTGCAAACCTGTTTATTGGGTGATGAACCAGAATAAAGCGATCCACTGTGGTGCCGGTCTTAAGCTGAACCAGTGGCTTGGAAACTGTGTCAAAGTCGATTGATTGTACTCTTCTGCACGTTTAAATGCCTGGCAACCTGACTTTGACTTTCGCCTGCTTGCAGGCGACCAATAGCAATGTTTCGTAAATTTTGCGATAGACGTGCCATTATTGTCTGCTTGAAAATTAACTGAATTTGTGCAGCCTCGTCCTTTTATAGGGTTTCATTTGCGTGGGAAGTGAGTTGTGCTCACCATAAAAATCACGACTTTTCCATAAACGTAACGTGAGTTATGGTTTAAAAATGCGTGATTAGCAAGGGCAGCCACTGCGTTCTGACTATACACGAGAATAGCAACATCCACGCTAAATCATGGACCTGATATCTTGGTGATAATTTTTGGTTTGGTTTGAGATACCCGGGAAAAAATGTGTCATAGCATATAAAAATAAAGCTTATATAAGCTATGCGTTTCTTTTTTTTTTTTTTTTGGACAGTGTATAGTATATACAGAACTAGTGTTAATATTATCTACAACAATTGAATGCGACCTATGTTAGTGAACATAGTTCTCAGTCAGTCAGTCAGTCAGTCAGTCTTGCGGAACTTTACCTCCCTAACAGCACTCCTGTAGGCCTTTTGGTTGTGAGCAAGATGGCCTGCTGCTGATGCATCCATTTGCAGATCGTCACCGATGTATTGCAGCCATCATCGTTTTGGTTTTCCTCTCTTTTTTTCCCATTATATACCCTTCCAAGACTGTCTTCTCTAAATTTTCATAATGTTTAATATGTCCAAAAAATTAAATTTTTCTCTGATTAATCTTCTTTACTTGCCAACCTTCTGCAATATTAAGTTCTTGTAGTATGGATATATTTGTTATTTTTTGTGTCCATGATATTTGAAGAACTCTTCTGTAACATTTACATTCAAAGTCATTTATGTGTTTCTCAGTTGTTTTGTTAAGTGTCCAGGTCTCACAGGCATATGTTGCGATGGAAAAAATTGCATGCCTTAAAAATCTTATTTTTGTGGTTCTGTCTGTTCTTCTCCACTGCTTCTTTAGTTGCTTTATTTTTTGAGGACCGACAGATATCCTCCTTTTAATTTCCCTCATTGTATCTCCATTAATGATCTAAGATATTCAAAACTCTCCACCTCTTCCAATTTTTCCTCATTGATGTATATTTCAGCTGCCTTATTTGTTTTTTAATTCCCACCAATTTAGTTCTCTTTGCATTAAGATAGAGGTTTTGCTCTTCGCTGTTCTTACGGACTGACATAATTAGTTTTTCCATTCATTTTTGTGTTGTGGGCAGTATTACTGTGTCATCAGCTTATATAATCTCTGGTATTTCATAATCTCCAATTGTTATGGCATTGCAATATTCTTTGTCTACATTTTCTCTAACATTCCTCATTGTATTTTCAGCACACAAGTTAAATAAGTAAGGCGACATTATGCATCCCTGACGGACCCCTTGTTTTATGTCAGACCAAGTTGTTGTTTCGCCATTTATTCTTACTGCTGCCTGTTGGTCTAGATACAGCAGTGATGTTAATTGTATCAAATGTGTTGGAAACCCCATTTTTTCATTATATCTCAACGTTTCTGATGTTGTACATAGTCACATGCCTTTGAATAGTCTATAAAAGATAAATATAGATTCACATTAAATTCTCTGCATTTCTCTATTATTAATCTTATATTGAATATACAGTTGTACGAATAGTTATATTTAGTTGTGGTTGCAGAAATAATAGAAAATAGTTAAAACTTTTGTAAGTGCAGACTATGTTGGCGATATTACTAAAAACTGTTTTGGTATTTGGTGATCACACAAAAAATAAAGAAAGAAAGAACTAACAGATACTGAATGTTAAAAGTAGGAGAAATGTTAAGAAAATAAAAAAGCTGGAGCACGATGTTTTCAGGATATTAACTTTCCAACAATGTTGCAGGTATACAGCCTGCCGTGATTGCCGCCATCGCTAGCAGAGAGAGCAGGGGAGGAACTGTACTGAAAAATGGTTGGGGAGACGATGGAAAAGGATGGGGTCTTACCCAGGTTTGGCATCATCATCATCATCATCATCATCATCATCATCATAGTTACTACTACGCTACTACTGCCGAACAAACTACTAGTGCTATTACTGTTTCTGCTCTTGTTTCTGGTACCATTGCTACTGCTATTGCTACATCAACAACAACGGCAACAACAACAGTAACAACAACAACAACAACAACAACAACAACTACTACTACTACTACTACTACTACTACTACTACTACTACTATAAAAAAAGAAATTTCCTTTAGTATAGAACTTCCAACACATTTTACTTCTACACCAAGTACTTCCACATACGTTTTAGATCATATACATTTTAGATCACATACGTTTTGGTTAACAAACGAAAGCCCATATGTTAGTTGTGAAAGAAAAATCAGATTGTTTAAAGAGTGTTCATACTGGATACTGGATATGACCTAGCTCTTTTGCTGGTCTGAAGGAGCTGCTTAATTACAATCGGGACATGCCCATAAGTGTTCTTCATTCGTCATCAGGATATCATTTAGTGTTTTGGCTGATATAATATCAGTACTGTGTTGGTTGTAAATGCCTCGTGCTCTAGCGTACAAATGGGGTTTTTCTTCAGTTTCTCATTGAGGCTGGCTGTTGGGGAGGCAAAGTTCCGCAAGACTGATTGACTGAGAACTATTTTCACTAACACAGGTCGCATTCAATTGTTGTAGATAATATTAACACTAGTTCTGTATATACTATTTTTTCTCCCCGATCTGATAGTCCGGGCCAAAGACGGGGAAATCCGCTTTTCGGTTTCCATCCGTTGTTGGCCGAAAGGCGGATTTGCCGTTTTCGATGGTCGTCTTATTTAAACTGTTTCTATCGTGTTATTTAAGTAATTTTTGGTTGTCTGTATTTTTACTGCAAAGTAAATATAATAAAATATTGTTTTCAATCTTCGTAACTTTAAAAGAAAAAAATTAGAAATCTCGCGGTTTTAGCTGTCGGGATCACGTGCTTTGCGAGATTTCGCAAGTCGACATTTTTCGAAATGGGGGAGCATACTTCACTCAGTGATACTGCTGTTGGCGCTGAATTATGCTATGATTTGTTGTCAGACTGCCCTAGTGATGATGAAAAATCACTGTTTAATGATTCTTCTAATGAAAATGATGCATGTCAAAGCGATTCCTGTGACGGCGATCAGATAAGACCTACGATAACTAGGCACAGCGTTGCTGTATCAGATAGTGAAACTTCTGGCGACAGTGATTGTGATTCAGTGTCAAGATATAATGCTCTAGCAGGTATTTTACATTTTTCATGTGATATAGTTGGCAGTGACATAGGTGTGTGGAGTAACACTGATTCTACACCAGTTCTTGAAAATTTTATAGGAAATCCTGGTGTTTCAGTGAATGTAAACAAACCGGACAGCATAGAGGAAATTTGCAGTATGATGTTTGGGAATGATTTTTTTGAACTGTTAGCTCATCATGAAAATTTATACCGTGCACAGACCCAACATATGCACAAACCTACTGCCTTTTTGTCTGAAAATATAACGCCAGCAGACATGAAAAAATTCCTTGGATTAATCATTTTGATGGGCCAGACTAGGAAGCCACACTGGAAAGAGTACTGGACAACAGAGCCTCTTCTGGAAACACCAGTATTTTCAAAAACAATGAGCAGAGCTAAATTTGAGCATCTTCTGACGTTTCTGCATTTCTCTGACAACTCTCAGACACTTCCAGAAACAGGCAGAATTAGCAAAATAAAACCTCTGCTGGATTATTTTTTGCCTAAGTTTCAGGAGTTGTATAAACCAAAACAGCAGCTTTCGCTTGACGAAGGAATGATTCCTTGGAGAGGAGGACTGAAACTTAGGATATATAATCCTTCAAAGTTAACAAAGTATGGGATCCTTGTGAGACTGGTGTGTGAGAGTGACACAGGTTACATACTAAACATGGAAATATATACAGGAGAAGGAAAGAAGCTACAAGAAACAGTCCTGTCAGTTCTGAGGCCCTATCTTGGATTGTGGCACCATGTATATCAAGACAACTATTACAACAGTGTGTCAGTGGCTGAAGTTCTACTGCAAAACAAAACCAGAGTCTGTGGAACAATTAGAGAAAACAGAGGAATGCCAGAAAGTTTGAAAGCTGCTTCCAAAGGAATAAAGAAAAGTGAAAGCACATTTTGTCTGAAAGACCAAATACTGCTTCAGGTCTGGAAAGACAAAAGAGTTGTGCACATGATATCAGCAATACACAATTCAAGAATAGATGCTACTGGGAAGACAGACAGAAAAACTGGACAGCCAAAAGTGAAACCAATTTGCATTGTTGATTACAACAAGCACATGAAGGGAGTAGACAGGGCTGATCAGTATCTTTCATACTACAACATCCTGAGGAAGACGGTGAAATGGAACAAAAAAGTAGGATTCTATCTCATCAATTGTGCATTGTTTAACTCATACATAATCTACAGAGCCTTAAATAAGAACAGGAAGACCTGTAAGCAGTATTTGGTTGAAGTGGCAAGATTCTGGCTCTCTGAAACCAATTCTACTGTTCAAGAAATCTTGGAAGCAGGTGATGAGAATGAACCTCCTACCAAACAGCTCAAAAGGGCTCCAAGCAAGGATCCTCCAGGAAGATTATCTGGAGTAGTAAAGGATCATGTCCTGGTGAAGCTTGGGAGTCAAGGTACTAAAAAACCACCATCTAGGAAGTGCAGAGTGTGCTTGGTCAATGGGAAAAAAAGTGAAACAAGATTTATTTGTAAAAGTTGTCAAGTCCCACTGCATCCAGGTAATTGTTTCACAAGATATTACACACTCAAGAAGTACTAGAGGGTCTTGGGAGTCTGTCTACCAAGCTGGATTACATTCCCTAAAGGGTGAGTAGAGGTATACATATTTTTCTAAGTCCACTCAAAAAAGATCATTTTTCAGAAAAATGGCTGGGAACTGGGGGTTTTTCAGGGTAAATAACTGTGGTCCACAAAGTGTTTAAGAGCGTGCAATGAAAGAAGGAAGGGAAATAAGTAAATTTATAACATAATTTTATTTTCCTTCGAACAGAATATAGGCTTACAGTGTGTGACACAAGATTTGTAACGATAAGTTGATCAATATTGTTGTAGCCTTCATTTCTAAAATCGTAAAACATGAAGCTTTTATTTTTTGCTCTTTATGTGATAACAGTTTTAATAATAATATTTTGCAAAGTGCTAAACTGACTAGAAGTGAAAAGAAAAGTTTGAAAATAATAATGTTCTGTCACCATGCAGAGTATCATTAGGTCAAGGACGCTACACCTGGCGGCACAACAGAGTGCTGCAGGAACTAGTAGCCATTGTAGACAGGGCAAAAGATAAAGCAAATAACAGCAAAAGGGTTGAGGTCCCACCTAAATACTTCATAGGCGCTGGTACAACATTGAATATTGAAATCAGGGACATTCCCTTACCATCACTGCTAGATGGTGGAAATGACTGGGATGTGATAGCGGACCTACCAGGAAGAAGAGAATACCCGACTGCCATCACGAACACAGGAATGCGACCGGACATTGTAGTGTACTCCATAGGAAAACAGGAACTAATAATGATCGACCTTACGGTTCCGTACGAAACAAGAATAGAGGAGCAACATCTGTTCACATTTGAGAAGTACAATGACCTGGTCAAAGCAACTGAGGCAGGGGGCAGGAGTCAGGGCAAAAGCGATAGCTGTGGAAGTAGGAGCAAGAGGATTCATAGCAACATCAGCATACGACCTATGTAAGCAACTGGGCACAAGAGCAAGGGCATTGAAAAGCCTCTCAGAAACAGCAGAAAAGGCCTCATGCCGGCTGTGAAGTATGCAAAACAAGCATTGAGAACATAAATAATTTCATTTGTCACAACCAATACCAGTCCTCCGTAGCTAAATCGCTAAAGACGCACTTCAAAGTGCAGTGCCAACTGGAAGATCATGGGTTCAATCCTGGGTAAAAAAAAAAAAAAGAAACCAATAACTCACAAGACCTCTGGGAGTCATGACCCAGAGGGTCCCCCCCCCCCCCCCCAGAGTGTCAGGAGTTTAATAGGGCCGAAACACTTGTCTGAGGGGAGGGGGGCGTGTACTTCCTCTGATAATCTGAAGGAGTTGTGTTGTTGTTCTGCTCTCTACATTAGAGAGTTTCCTGCATAAAACAAGACTACTAAGATACTTTGGGTGTGTCAAGAGACGCAATACTACAAGGGATGATTGATAAGTTTGTGGCCTAAGGTACAGCAGATTATTTGTGGACATATTTTTTGGGTTATTTCTCAACAAAAACTCCTTGCAAGTTTATGCACTTAGTCCAGCGATCCTGAAGCATACGGATCCATTCTTTGTAAAAGTCAGCATCATGTGTGAGTAGAAAGTGGGCTACAGCATGAATGATGTCATCATCTGAATCAAATTTGCAACCACAGAGCTCCTTTTTGAGTTTAGTAAACAGGTAATAGTCTGAAGGGGCCAAATCTGGGGAATAAGGAGGATGTTCAAGAAGCTGGAATCCGCATTCATGAATGGTAGCCATTGCCACCGCTGACTTGTGAACTGGAGCATTGTCTTGATGAAAGATGACTCCTCTTGTCAATTTCCCTTGATGCTTTTCCTTCAGTTTGACCCGCAGTTGCTTCACAAGATTAGTGTAGTAGGCCCCTGTGACCGTTCTGTCCTTTTGAAGATAGGTTACTAATAGCACACTTTCTGAATCCCAAAAGATGGAAGCCATCAATTTTCCTGCAGACAGAACCACCTTTGCTTTCTTTGGAGATGGGGATCCATGATGTTTGCACTGCTTTGACTGTTCTTTGGTTTCTGGTTGAAAATGATGAACCCAAGTCTCATCCATAGTCATAAATTGCTGAAGAAACTTTCCAGGATCTGCAGAAAAATTGCCAAGATTGTCTCTTGACATGTTGAGACTCTGTCGTTTGTGATCAGCTCCAAGAAGTTTCAGGACCCAATGAGCAGAGACCTGTGTCATTTGAAGATCATTGTGGATAATTGCATGAAGACGTTCCTGGGAGATGTCCAACTCAGTAGCAATGTACTGCTCAGTTAGTTGTCGATCCTCAATTATCATGTCATGGATTCTGCCGGTGGTTTCATCAGTGGTTACCGTTTTTGGTTTCCTGGACAGGGATCATCTTCCAGAATTTCCCTTCCGTGTTTGAACTGAGCTGCCCATCTCTTCACTGTGCTGTAAGAATGGCACTCTCCCCTAGAGTCTCTGACATATCCTCATGGATTTCCTTTGATGATAAGCCCTTGATGCAGAGATAGCGAATGACTGTTTGATGAGAAATGCTATCCATTTTCTCAATTTCTGCAACCCCTTACCACTTCAGTAGCCTGTTAAAAAAAATTTGGCTGCAGCTGATTTCTTGAAACTTGGTGCTTAATCTTACTTTAACCTGGTCTATAAATCCACTTATTATCAACTGTGTATTTCAAGTATTTTTACCATAGGCAGCGAATTTATCAGTCAACCCTTGTATATTGAAGACACTTCTTGGGGGCAGAATCGAAGGGGAAAGAACAAGAGGATGACAGCGACATAGATGGATGGACAACATCAAGAGATGGACAGAGACAAGCTTGGCCGAGTGTTCTACAAAGACTAGAAGCAAAGCAGAGTGGAGATTCATTGCAGCCAACCTTCCGGGAGACGACATGAAACGGTGATGATGATGAGTATTTTGCAATAAGTAATTGCTTCAAATGATAATGCATCAGACAACCTGTTTTTACGTCAAGTTCCTTGAACTGTTTCATAGTCTTGTTAAAAAAAAAAAAATTATTTTCTCTGCTTCTGAGAGTTCATGACTGATGTTTGTTATTGTTTTCATTTGTAATAACTAGACCCCCCCCCCCTTTTTTTTTCTTTCAAAATTCTATTTAATTTTTGTTTCATATGAAAGTTGTTTTTTTTTTTAATTTGGCAGTGTGACACAGGGACGTCTGGCTTAGGAGCTGAATGTAGAAGACTTCCATGGGACAGTTGTTCTCTCGTAGAGCTTACAGTGAAGAGAGTTTTGGTGCCGTTCATACAGCAAGTGACTAGAGACCACCCAACCTGGACACGATGTCAGAAATTTAAAGGTGCGTAATTTAATATTGATTTTTTTATCCACAAAGAAATTATTCAGTATCACCGCTGCCAACAGTGCTGAATTCAGACTTGGTTTGTCCCACAGTTACAGTCTCAGATTTAGACATGATTTCACCCAAAGTTACAGTCTCAGATTTGTCCCAAAGTTACAGTCTCAGGTTTAGATGTGATTTGTCCCAAAGTTACAGTCTCAGGTTTAGATGTGATTTGTCCCAAAGTTACAGTCTCAGATTTAGATGTGATTTGTCCCAGAGTTACAGTCTCAGATTTAGATGTGATTTGTCCCAAAATTACACTGCCTGATTTAGACCTGATTTGCCACAAAGCTACATTGCCTGATTTAGACCTGATTTGCCACAAAGCCACATTTGCATGATTTAGACCTGATTTGCCACAAAGCTACATTGCCTGATTTAGACCTGATTTGCCACAAAGCTACATTTGCCTGATTTAGACCTGATTAGTCCCAAAGCTACAGTGCTGGACTTGATGTGTTCGAAAGTTACATTGCTTGGTTTAGACCTCATTTGTCCCGAAGTTACAGTGCTGGACTTAGGCTTGATGTGTCCCAAAGTTGCAGACTTGATGTGTCCCAAAGTTACAGTGCTGGATTTAGACCTGATTTGTCCCAAAGTAACAATGTCAGATTTACACCTGATTTGTCCTAAACTTACAGTGCCAGATTTAGACTTGATTTGTCCCAGACATACAGTGCTGGATTTAGATTTGATTTGTCGCAGTTACATTGCTGGACTTAGACTTGATTTGTCGAAAGGCATTACTAGTTACAAGGTAGAATTATATATGAACATTACGAACTACAAAAGAAAACAATATAACTGTAGTTATTTTTGTTGTAGTAGTAGTAGTAGTAGTAACAGTATAAATTATTATCATTCATTCATTCACCCTTCTGACCCACTTGCTCATGACTGCAGACAAATTTGTTTTCACTCCTCTCTGTTCTTTGTCTTCTCCTGCCAGTTGTCTCCACTTCTCTCTGTTCTTTGTCTTCTCCTGCCAGTTGTCTCCACTTCTCTCTGTTCTTTGTCTTCTCCTGCCAGTTGTCTCCACTCCTCTCTGTTCTTTGTCTTCTCCTGCCAGTTGTCTCCACTCCTCTCTGTTCTTTGTCTTCTCCTGCCAGTTGTCTCCACTCCTCTGTTCTTTGTCTTCTCCTGCCAGTTGTCTCCACTCCTCTCTGTTCATCTTCTCCTGCCAGTTGTCTCCACTCCTCTTTGTTCTTTGTCTTCTCCTGCCAGTTGTCTCCACTCCTCTCTGTTCTTTGTCTTCTCCTGCCAGTTGTCTCCACTCCTCTCTGTTCTTTGTCTTCTCCTGCCAGTTGTCTCCACTCCTCTCTGTTCTTTGTCTTCTCCTTCCAGTTGTCTCCACTTCTCTCTGTTCTTTGTCTTCTCCTGCCAGTTGTCTCCACTTCTCTCTGTTCTTTGTCTTCTCCTGCCAGTTGTCTCCACTTCTCTCTGTTCTTTGTCTTCTCCTGCCAGTTGTCGCCACTTCTCTCTGTTCTTTGTCTTCTCCTGCCAGTTGTCTCCACTTCTCTCTGTTCTTTGTCTTCTTCCAGTTGTCTCCACTTCTCTCTGTTCTTTGTCTTCTCCTGCCAGTTGTCTCCACTCCTCTGTTCTTTGTCTTCTCCTGCCAATTGTCCACTCCAGGAGCTCATAGGGCTTCTTCCAGGTTCTCACGCCACCATTGTCTGCCTGCTGGTCTGTCTCCGTTTATCACCTCTGTATGAGCCCTTTTTTGTCTGCCTATTCTCGTTCATCGTCTCCAAGTGTTCGAGTATAATACTAATAATAGTAGTAATCATAATAGTAATAATAATAATAAAAGTGCCTAAAACTGTTGCCCATTCATTTATTTCCTTGAGCAATCATTGCTTCGATTTCTTTCTAGGGTTAAAAAAAAATAGTTACACTGCACTAATATAATTATACTCAACATTAAAGTTTGGTTTAATTTGATTGGGATTATTAATTTTACTATCTTGATAATGATTATGTTTGTGCAATGTTTTTTTGAGTATCTGAAATACTCTGTTTTAAACGAATGCAAAATCAGGTGGCATAGCCGCATACAACTTTGGCCCAGGGAACGTACAGACTCTTGGAGGTATGGATCAAGGTACAACCGGAAATGATTACAGCGATGACGTTGCTGCGCGTGCCCAGCGCATCAGTCAAAAACCTGGCTGGAGCTGCTAAACACGAAATTTGGCTCTCAAACTTCAAACTGGCCATTTGGAGATGATTTCCGACACTTGAAAGAAACAGGTGGAGCCAGATGAGACACATACTCTGCGCTATTTACCTTAGATATAGATTTGCAACAATGTATGCTTTACCTTAGAAATAGATTTGCAACAATGTATGCTATATGTAATAGTATGTCACTATTCTTATTAACTACGATTATTACTTTTTAAATCTTTGTCTTTGTTAAAAATTTACAGTAGAAAGCATTCACTTTCATAACTGCTACAAATATAGTTAGTCCATTTATTTCATAGACAAACTTACTAACTTTGACAGAAGTCTATGACTGAAGACAAAAACACAAGGTTTACAGTTAAATAGAGAATACAGCAGCAGAAACAAAGTATAGCCAACATTGTTTAATGTACTTCTGAGCAATTTCTTTTCATTAAAAAAAAAAAATTCTTTCACAGATTATGGGATTATGAATACAGACTTTAGGGTAAATAAAAATCGTGGAAGAGTGTAAACAAAGAAACGGAGCTGACAATGATTAGTGATGGGGGTCTATGATTAGAGTGAAAACCGGGACAATGAAACTTATAGCGAAGGGAGATAACCAGGAAAATGAGTTACGCGAGAAAGCGAGGGGAGATTAAATGAGTTTACGACAGGGTACGAACAAAAGATTTGGTTGACACGGGAAAATGACCACAAAAGATTTGAATTTAAAAAAAACAGGATGTATTTAGATACGAGGACATAACTGACATTATTACACATTGATCACGGTCTTAATAATGATGAACTCAATAATGAAAGTAATGTATAAAGTAGTTATCTCCAGGTGCCTGACGTTCATTTGTGTTGTGGAGACAATCGTAGAGAGAGTAGACTACCTGGACTTTGTACACACTCAAATTATTCCTTTAATAATGGTTGATATCACTTAATACAATAAAATACAGCTGGCTAATACAAGCAGAGTGTGTTTGTACAGTTTATTAGTTTCAGAGTGCTAGATTGGCAGTGAGTTGTGCTCCTTGAGTAGGCGGGCGCTCGTTACACTAATGTCCACGGTTTGAGTCATAACCATTATCTTTTGACTCTGACGTCTAAATAACTTCGTCTGTGATATACACTGTTCTCTGACATATTATCTAAGATTGGTAGAGTAGTGGCTAAATTATAACACACTGTTCTCTGACATATTATCTAAGAGTGGTAGAGTAGTGGCTAAATTATAACACACTGTTCTCTGACATATTATCTAAGAGTGGTAGAGTAGTGGCTAAATTATAACACACTGTTCTCTGACATATTATCTAAGAGTGGTAGAGTAGTGGCTAAATTATAACGCACTGTTCTCTGACATATTATCTAAGAGTGGTAGAGTAGTGGCTGAATTATAACACACTGTTCTCCGCCATGTTTCTTCGTGAAATAATGTGTCTGTTTTTAGCATTTGAAGCAGATTAAACTTACGAACACGAACTCACACCTACGGAACAAAACCATATAAATGTCGTGCATGGGTTTGTGATAACAGGGCTAAAAAGAAAACACAGACTTGACTAGAAAGTACGAATGAATGGGAATCAACTGTCAAATAGAAGCTGATGTTAACGAATTATGTGGATCATGATGTGGGAAGCTGACTATTATACAGCACCACATTTATATAAAAGCAGTGTTCCTTAACACTGTTTTGGATCATGCCCCGCTTCAGTGCCTCAAAGATTGTGATGCTCCACCTCATTCCCACCCGTGCAGTATAATAGTCAAACAAAATTCTAATTGCCCCTTAAAATATTCAAATCGCTCCCCCAACCCCCTATGTGGTGTATGCCCCACTTTGGGAAACACTGTTATAAGGTGCTGCTATTTAAATTGCTGGATATTCTCCATTAGAGATGAGATGCCTGGACTTGCAGAACTATCCAGGAGAACTGTGGTTTAAATTATACAGAAAAAGAGGCAATGCTACAACATCAGATGCCAGAAGAATGTGGCGATGTGTATTTCTTTAGTCAAAATGGACATCGTATGTGTGTGTGTGTGTGCGTTCATGTGTGTATGTGCTTGCTTCTGTTTGTTTTGTGTTCTCTGTTGTCCTTGACGAAGGCTTTTTTGTGGAAAAAAAGGAAAGATGGTTGGATGGATCCTTCCTCTTCACGTAGTCTGCTCTCACAGTTCATGGATGAGTCAGCTACAGAAGGCAGGATGTAGTAACATTGCTCACTGTAGATAACAGTCTTGTGCAGCTGAACAGTGAACATTTTTTTCAGATACTATTATCCCACCTGAACTATTTCTCACCTGAACTATTTATCACCTAAACTATTCTCACCTGAACTATTTCTCGCAAGAACTATTTCCCAAATGAACTGTTTCTCACCTAAACTATTTCTCACCTGAACTTTTTCTCACCTGACCTATTTCCCACCTGAACTATTCTCAACTGAACTATTTCCCACCTGAACTATTTCTCACCCGAACTATTTCCCACCTGAACTATTTCTCAACTGAACTATTTCCCACCTGAACTATTCTCACCTGAACTATTTCTCACCCGAACCGTTTCCCACCTGAACTATTTCCCACCTGAACTATTTTCACCTGAACTATTTCTCACCCGAACTGTTTCCCACCTGAACTATATCTCACCTGAACTATTCTTACTTGAACTATTTCCCACCTGAACTATTTCTCACCTGAACTGTTTCCCACCTGAACTATTCTCACCCGAACTGTTTCCCACCTGAACTATTCTCACCCGAACTGTTTCCCACCTGAACTATTTCTCACCCGAACTGTTTCCCACCTGAACTATTCCCACCTGAACTATTTCTCACCCGAACTGTTTCCCACATGAACTATTTCTCACCTGAACCATTTCCCACCTGAACTGTTTCTCACCTGAGCTATTTCTCACCCGCCCTATTTCTCACCTAAACTATTTCCAACCTGAATTATTTCTCACCTGAACGATTTCTCGCTTGAACCATTACGATGGTCTCTCAACAGTATTTAGAAACATATCACCCGTGTACAACTTGTACGTTATGGGGTATTATATGAGACACATAAAAGAAGTTTACACTCACGGCAGTCTTTGTAATTGAAATCATTGAACCGTGACATACAAATAATCTGGGAACTTGATTGTCTGGATTGCGAACGCGATAGTCCTGTGAGGCTGTGTAACGGCTCACATAAGTCTTGAGTAGTTATTAACCTCTTTCAAGCGTGATGGCTTTTAAAGCCACTATTTTAGTTTCATCCCCCCCCTCTCCCCACCCGTGATGTTTAATAGCCTTTGTCCATTACAATAGGGCACTAAGTGAATCAGTGGACCTAAGAGGAACAGGAAGTGAGGCAACTTAATACATACCTAACAGAACAAAGTCAGAAATACACCTGTCTCGCTAACATTAATCAGAACCCATTAATATAAAAAAGAAATAAATAATTATCAAAAATTAGTTCATGCTGCTCATCCAAAATTAAAATACATGAACTAAAATTGAGTTAAAAGTTCAGAAATATAACTTATCAGTACAATCTGACACCAATAAGATTTAGCTTTGGATACATGACAGCTTTGTTACCAGTCCAGTCTCTCCTTCAGAATTCCTGAATATAATAGTTTCATTTTGCATTCTTAGATTTTTCTTTCATGCATTTTGTATTCTTATGTTAAACTGAGTGTGTGAGAAGAATGAAAGATGGGCTGGTGAAGGGCAGAACGTAGACTGACCTGTGCACCCAAATTCTTCACCCTTTGAAAATAAAGGTCATTCATTCGTTCGTTAAAATTAATTTAATTCGAAAGGAGATACTACATCTTCGCTCGTTAAAAGAACAAGTAAACGTTTTAGCAATCATGGAAGATATATATATATATATATATTATATATATATAAAACGGTGAAAAGCAAAAACTTTATCTTGATGCAAAGAAAACTAAATTGATGACAAATGACAAAACAAACAAGGCAGCTGAAATATGTATCAAAGAGAAAAAAATTGGAAGAGGTGGAGAGTTTTGAAAATCTGTGGCAATTACTAACTAATAATGGAGATACAAAGACGGATATTAAAAGGAGCACATCTATCGCTCTTCAAAACATAAAACAGAAGATGTGGAAAGGAACAGACACAACTACAGAAATAAAATTTTTAAGGGAATTCATCTTTCCCATTGCAATATATGCCTGTGAGACCTGGACACTTAACAAAATAGCTGAGAAACACATAAATGCCTTTGCGTGTAAATTCTACAGAAGAGTCCTTCAGATATTACGGACACAGAAAAGAACAAATATATCCATACTACAAAAGCTTAATACTGAAGAAGTTTGGCTAGTAAGGAAGATTAAACCGAGAAAACCTAAAACTTTTGAACATATTAAACGTCATGAGAATTTAGAGAAGACAGTCTTGGAAGGGTACATAATGGGAAAAAGAAAGAGAGGAAGACCAAGGTGACGATGGCTGCAAGATATGGTTGATGATCTGCAAATGGATGCATCAGAAGCGGGCCATCTGAACTATTCTCACCTGAACTATTTCTCACCCGAACTGTTTCCCACATGAACTATTTCTCACCTGAACCATTTCCCACCTGAACTGTTTCTCACCTGAGCTATTTCTCACCCGCCCTATTTCTCACCTAAACTATTTCCAACCTGAATTATTTCTCACCTGAACGATTTCTCGCTTGAACCATTACGATGGTCTCTCAACAGTATTTAGAAACATATCACCCGTGTACAACTTGTACGTTATGGGGTATTATATGAGACACATAAAAGAAGTTTACACTCACGGCAGTCTTTGTAATTGAAATCATTGAACCGTGACATACAAATAATCTGGGAACTTGATTGTCTGGATTGCGAACGCGATAGTCCTGTAAGGCTGTGTAACGGCTCACATAAGTCTTGAGTAGTTATTAACCTCTTTCAAGCGTGATGGCTTTTAAAGCCACTATTTTAGTTTCATCCCCCCCCTCTCCCCACCCGTGATGTTTAATAGCCTTTGTCCATTACAATAGGGCACTAAGTGAATCAGTGGACCTAAGAGGAACAGGAAGTGAGGCAACTTAATACATACCTAACAGAACAAAGTCAGAAATACACCTGTCTCGCTAACATTAATCAGAACCCATTAATATAAAAAAGAAATAAATAATTATCAAAAATTAGTTCATGCTGCTCATCCAAAATTAAAATACATGAACTAAAATTGAGTTAAAAGTTCAGAAATATAACTTATCAGTACAATCTGACACCAATAAGATTTAGCTTTGGATACATGACAGCTTTGTTACCAGTCCAGTCTCTCCTTCAGAATTCCTGAATATAATAGTTTCATTTTGCATTCTTAGATTTTTCTTTCATGCATTTTGTATTCTTATGTTAAACTGAGTGTGTGAGAAGAATGAAAGATGGGCTGGTGAAGGGCAGAACGTAGACTGACCTGTGCACCCAAATTCTTCACCCTTTGAAAATAAAGGTCATTCATTCGTTCGTTAAAATTAATTTAATTCGAAAGGAGATACTACATCTTCGCTCGTTAAAAGAACAAGTAAACGTTTTAGCAATCATGGAAGATATATATATATATATATATATTATATATATATATAAAACGGTGAAAAGCAAAAACTTTATCTTGATGCAAAGAAAACTAAATTGATGACAAATGACAAAACAAACAAGGCAGCTGAAATATGTATCAAAGAGAAAAAAACTGGAAGAGGTGGAGAGTTTTGAAAATCTGTGGCAATTACTAACTAATAATGGAGATACAAAGACGGATATTAAAAGGAGCACATCTATCGCTCTTCAAAACATAAAACAGAAGATGTGGAAAGGAACAGACACAACTACAGAAATAAAATTTTTAAGGGAATTCATCTTTCCCATTGCAATATATGCCTGTGAGACCTGGACACTTAACAAAATAGCTGAGAAACACATAAATGCCTTTGCGTGTAAATTCTACAGAAGAGTCCTTCAGATATTACGGACACAGAAAAGAACAAATATATCCATACTACAAAAGCTTAATACTGAAGAAGTTTGGCTAGTAAGGAAGATTAAACCGAGAAAACCTAAAACTTTTGAACATATTAAACGTCATGAGAATTTAGAGAAGACAGTCTTGGAAGGGTACATAATGGGAAAAAGAAAGAGAGGAAGACCAAGGTGACGATGGCTGCAAGATATGGTTGATGATCTGCAAATGGATGCATCAGAAGCGGGCCATCTTGCTTACAACCGAGAGGGCTACAAGAGAGCTGTTAGGGAGGCAAAGTTCCGCACGGGACATGAAAATGACTGACTATATATAAATATACTTTTTAAATTTCAACTTTCGCATGTTTTAGTACAAATATACAAGTTAATCTTCCAGTTTAAAAAAAAAATCCTCAATTTCAGTTGAAAAACTGCGTAGAAAGACATGAACAAAATTTAGCTCTGATTTCAAGTACAGTGTAAGTGATGTAATTGTTTCCCTTCTGGTTTCGACTAAATGTACCAGCCTCCAGGCATTGCACAGCAAAGTTGCTAATGGTTCTATCTGAAGTTTGCACTCGGTCAACAGATATGCCAGTCAGGTTCAAGTTTCAATTTTTGTTGTTGTTGTTGTTGTTGTTGCTGTTGCTGTTGTTCATATCTCCATTGTTGTCGTCAATTATATTACAGGAAGTACATGAATGGTTATGTCAGTGCGGTTGTAAAAAAAAAAAAAGACATTTTCATTACTAAAATTTACAGGTTTTCATATATTTCAAGTTTTTAAAAAATATTGCTGGTTTTCACAGGTATAAAATTATAAAAGTTGCTGGTTTTCACAGGTATAAAATTATAAAAGTTGCTGGTTTTCACAGGTATAAAATTATAAAAGTTGCTGGTTTTCACGTATGTGAAACTAGAAAAGTTAGTGGTCTTTTTGTTAAACAACTCATTTTCCACAAGTTGTATATAATTGAAAACGTTTCTTTAAATGTTTAAGGTACTCGAACAAACGACACAACTTTCTTTGCTTTTTAATATTGAAAAATAGTTCAAAACTTGAAACATTTTTCACTTTCCAGACTGAAAAATTTCAAGTAAATAAATACAGAATCACACTATAAATCTTTGGTATAAAAATTACTTAGTTTTAAAACCTTCAAGTTTTCAGCTCAGTCATTTCTATCATCAAGGACATTATTTATTTGGGCTAAATATTGATTGTTTTGCCCCTTTAATCTTCCTCCTTTTTATAATTGCTTGTTTGTAAAACTAAAATTATTACAACTAAAGTATTTTTAATGGGAAAGGGTTGTCTTCCCTTGGTCACAGAAAAATAGTTTGTGTAAATAAGTTTTTCACACTCAGGCAGAAAGCAGCCAGCATTACAGCCTGTTGTATTTCCTAGATTTTCACAAACCATTACAGAAAAGCGTTACTTAAGACTTTTAACCACTGTTAATTTACGTATAAATGCGGGTATAACAGATGGTTGAAAGAAGCGAAGTCAAAAATGGAGAATGATCTTGGAGGAAGATCGAAGAGAACTTGAAGTAAACAAATGGAGAAAGTCTGGAAAAAAAATGATTTAGAGAAAGACCGTATTTGCAGCAATGAGCCTTAAATATCTGCAGTTCTAAAGAAGAAAAAAAGAGAGAGAAGATGGTTGGGGGGGGGGGGGGATAACAGAAATCTTGTTATTGTGAGCAGATACCGTAACTGTGAAAAAAAGGGCCCTATCTCTGTTGCTGGTCCGGGGAGCGTCTTCCGTACACCCGGGGCCCGCCCACACGTGTCTGGCCCTTGACATCAGGAAACATCAGTATTTTCAGGGAGACGACTCCAATGTTATAATCATGCACGTTGCTCGAGATCTAGTATTTAGTTGGGATTTGCAACCGCTACAATTGGCTACATGTCGTATGTGATAGATACTTTGGTGGAAGTTTCTTTGCATATGCTCATCTACGTGCTTCTTGATGGATTTGTTGTACAGGTTAGGTTTGTCAATGTTGATGAGGCCCTCTGGTTTGTCCCTTGCTGCTAGCTGGTCGGCTTTGTTGTTTCATTCGACTCCGGCATGGCCTGGAAAGTACATCCATAGGACGTGTTTGATTTTGGATTTATTGATTATTTCTTGCCATTCACTTCTAATTGCTTTTTGTTTCACTTTCCTTAACACATTTTGAGAGTCCTTGATGGTGTTAGGGTGTGTTTTCTATGTTATTACCCATTTTAATGCTTGTGTGATGGCCCCTGATTCCTTGCTCAAACTTCAGCAGATGTTTGTACAACCCCAGCCACGAGTTTGAGAGTGTTACCTCCTCGGTGTGCTTTTGAACATATTAAACGTCATGAGAATTTAGAGAAGACAGTCTTGGAAGGGTACATAATGGGAAAAAGAAAGAAAGGAAGACCAAGGTGACGATGGCTGCAAGATATGGTTGATGATCTGCAATGGAGCATCAGAAGCAGGCCATCTTGCTTACAACCGAGAGGGCTACAAGAGCTGTTAGGGAGGCAAAGTTCCGCACGGGACATGAAAATGACTGACTATATATAAATATACTTTTTAAATTTCAACTTTCGCATGTTTTAGTACAAATATACAAGTTAATCTTCCAGTTTAAAAAAAAAAATCCTCAATTTCAGTTGAAAAACTGCGTAGAAAGACATGAACAAAATTTAGCTCTGATTTCAAGTACAGTGTAAGTGATGTAATTGTTTCCCTTCTGGTTTCGACTAAATGTACCAGCCTCCAGGCATTGCACAGCAAAGTTGCTAATGGTTCTATCTGAAGTTTGCACTCGGTCAACAGATATGCCAGTCAGGTTCAAGTTTCAATTTTTGTTGTTGTTGTTGTTGTTGTTGCTGTTGCTGTTGTTCATATCTCCATTGTTGTCGTCAATTATATTACAGGAAGTACATGAATGGTTATGTCAGTGCGGTTGTAAAAAAAAAAAAATGACATTTTCATTACTAAAATTTACAGGTTTTCATATATTTCAAGTTTTTAAAAAATATTGCTGGTTTTCACAGGTATAAAATTAAAAGTTGCTGGTTTTCACAGGTATAAAATTATAAAAGTTGCTGGTTTTCACAGGTATAAAATTATAAAAGTTGCTGGCTTTCACGTATGTGAAACTAGAAAAGTTAGTGGTCTTTTTGTTAAACAACTCATTTTCCACAAGTTGTATATAATTGAAAACGTTTCTTTAAATGTTTAAGGTACTCGAACAAACGACACAACTTTCTTTGCTTTTTAATATTGAAAAATAGTT
Source organism: Achatina immaculata (assembly GCA_009760885.1). Classification (NCBI taxonomy): domain Eukaryota; kingdom Metazoa; phylum Mollusca; class Gastropoda; order Stylommatophora; family Achatinidae; genus Lissachatina; species Lissachatina immaculata. The sequence continues at coordinate 10,823,696 of CM019715.1, forward strand.
CAAAACTTGAAACATTTTTCACTTTCCAGACTGAAAAATTTCAAGTAAATAAATACAGAATCACACTATAAATCTTTGGTATAAAAATTACTTAGTTTTAAAACCTTCAAGTTTTCAGCTCAGTCATTTCTATCATCAAGGACATTATTTATTTGGGCTAAATATTGATTGTTTTGCCCCTTTAATCTTCCTCCTTTTTATAATTGCTTGTTTGTAAAACTAAAATTATTACAACTAAAGTATTTTTAATGGGAAAGGGTTGTCTTCCCTTGGTCACAGAAAAATAGTTTGTGTAAATAAGTTTTTCACACTCAGGCAGAAAGCAGCCAGCATTACAGCCTGTTGTATTTCCTAGATTTTCACAAAACCATTACAGAAAAGCGTTACTTAAGACTTTTAACCACTGTTAATTTACGTATAAATGCGGGTATAACAGATGGTTGAAAGAAGCGAAGTCAAAAATGGAGAATGATCTTGGAGGAAGATCGAAGAGAACTTGAAGTAAACAAATGGAGAAAGTCTGAAAAAAAAATGATTTAGAGAAAGACCGTATTTGCAGCAATGAGCCTTAAATATCTGCAGTTCTAAAGAAGAAAAAAAAGAGAGAGAGATGGTTTGGGGGGGGGGGGGATAACAGAAATCTTGTTATTGTGAGCAGATACCGTAACTGTGAAAAAAAGGGCCCTATCTCTGTTGCTGGTCCAGGGGAGCGTCTTCCGTACACCCGGGGCCCGCCCACACGTGTCTGGCCCTTGACATCAGGAAACATCAGTATTTTCAGGGAGACGACTCCAATGTTATAATCATGCACGTTGCTCGAGATCTAGTATTTAGTTGGGATTTGCAACCGCTACAATTGGCTACATGTCGTATGTGATAGATACTTTGGTGGAAGTTTCTTTGCATATGCTCATCTACGTGCTTCTTGATGGATTTGTTGTACAGGTTAGGTTTGTCAATGTTGATGAGGCCCTCTGGTTTGTCCCTTGCTGCTAGCTGGTCGGCTTTGTTGTTTCATTCGACTCCGGCATGGCCTGGAAAGTACATCCATAGGACGTGTTTGATTTTGGATTTATTGATTATTTCTTGCCATTCACTTCTAATTGCTTTTTGTTTCACTTTCCTTAACACATTTTGAGAGTCCTTGATGGTGTTAGGGTGTGTTTTCTATGTTATTACCCATTTTAATGCTTGTGTGATGGCCCCTGATTCCTTGCTCAAACTTCAGCAGATGTTTGTACAACCCCAGCCACGAGTTTGAGAGTGTTACCTCCTCGGTGTGCTGCACAACCCCAACCCCTTCTAGTTCCCCTGCTCACTGATCCGTCTGTATGAATGATTACGTCCTCAAAAGTTGTTTGTTTGTTAATTTCGTCTATTTCCTCTTGTGTTTTCCCCTCTGCCCGTTTTCGACATTTTCTTCTAAGGTTTATGTGCATTTTAGTGATATTATGGTGGACCTCGCTGTGAGTAGTAGAGTTTATGTGGCAGTCTTTCCACCATTGTTCTGTTGGTACGTTTGCCTGCACTTTTGCTTCTTCTCTTGCTTGCTTTGCCTGCACTTTTGCTTCTTCTCTTGCTTGCTCGTTTTTTTCTCCCCCGTTGTCTGGGTATTTATGTTATTATGTTGTCATTTCTGCCTAACATGCGAGCTTTTGTTGTTTGTTATGTTGGTTGATGTTTGATGTGATCCTAAAATTATAAAAGTTGCTGGTTTTCACAGGTGTAAAATTATAAAAGTTGCTGGTTTTCACAGGTGTAAAATTATAAAAGTTGCTGGTTTTCACAGGTGTAAAATTATAAAAGTTGCTGGTTTTCACAGGTGTAAAATTATAAAAGTTGCTGGTTTTCACAGGTATAAAATTATAAAAGTTGCTGGTTTTCACAGGTATAAAATTATAAAAGTTGCTGGTTTTCACAGGTATAAAATTATAAAAGTTGCTGGTTTTCACAGGTATAAAATTATAAAAGTTGCTGGTTTTCACAGGTATAAAATTATAAAAGTTGCTGGTTTTCACAGGTATAAAATTATAAAAGTTGCTGGTTTTCACAGGTATAAAATTATAAAAGTTGCTGGTTTTCACAGGTATAAAATTATAAAAGTTGCTGGTTTTCACAGGTATAAAATTATAAAAGTTGTTGGCTTTCACGTATGTGAAACTAGAAAAGTTAGTGGTCTTTTTGTTAAACAACTCATTTTCCACAAGTTGTATATAATTGAAAACGTTTCTTTAAAATGTTTAAGGTACTCGAACAAACGACACAACTTTCTTTGCTTTTTAATATTGAAAAATAGTTCAAAACTTGAAACATTTTTCACTTTCCAGACTGAAAAATTTCAAGTAAATAAATACAGAATCACACTATAAATCTTTGGTATAAAAATTACTTAGTTTTAAAACCTTCAAGTTTTCAGCTCAGTCATTTCTATCATCAAGGACATTATTTATTTGGGCTAAATATTGATTGTTTTGCCCCTTTAATCTTCCTCCTTTTTATGATTGCTTGTTTGTAAAACTAAAATTATTACAACTAAAGTATTTTTAATGGGAAAGGGTTGTCTTCCCTTGGTCACAGAAAAATAGTTTGTGTAAATAAGTTTTTCACACTCAGGCAGAAAGCAGCCAGCATTACAGCCTGTTGTATTTCCTAGATTTTCACAAAACCATTACAGAAAAGCGTTACTTAAGACTTTTAACCACTGTTAATTTACATATAAATGCGGGTATAACAGATGGTTGAAAGAAGCGAAGTCAAAAATGGAGAATGATCTTGGAGGAAGATCGAAGAGAACTTGAAGTAAACAAATGGAGAAAGTCTGAAAAAAAAATGATTTAGAGAAAGACCGTATTTGCAGCAATGAGCCTTAAATATCTGCAGTTCTAAAGAAGAAAAAAAAGAGAGAGAGATGGTTTGGGGGGGGGGGGGGATAACAGAAATCTTGTTATTGTGAGCAGATACCGTAACTGTGAAAAAAAGGGCCCTATCTCTGTTGCTGGTCCAGGGGAGCGTCTTCCTTACACCCGGGGCCCGCCCACACGTGTCTGGCCCTTGACATCAGGAAACATCAGTATTTTCAGGGAGACGACTCCAATGTTATAATCATGCACGTTGCTCGAGATCTAGTATTTAGTTGGGATTTGCAACCGCTACAATTGGCTACATGTCGTATGTGATAGATACTTTGGTGGAAGTTTCTTTGCATATGCTCATCTAGGTGCTTCTTGATGGATTTGTTGTACAGGTTAGGTTTGTCAATGTTGATGAGGCCCTCTGGTTTGTCCCTTGCTGCTAGCTGGTCGGCTTTGTTGTTTCCTTCGACTCCGGCTTGGCCTGGACAGTACATCCATAGGACGTGTTTGATTTTGGATTTATTGATTATTTCTTGCCATTCACTTCTAATTGCTTTTTGTTTCACTTTCCTTAACAGATTTTGAGAGTCCTTGATGGTGTTAGAGTGTGTTTTCTATGTTATTACCCATTTTAATGCTTGTGTGATGGCCCCTGATTCCTTGCTTAAACTTCAGCAGATGTTTGTATAACCCCAGCCACGAGTTTGAGTGTGTTACCTCCTCGGTGTGCTGCACAACCCCAACCCCTTCTAGTTCCCCTGCTCACTGATCCGTCTGTATGAATGATTACGTCCTCAAAAGTTGTTTGTTTGTTAATTTCGTCTATTTCCTCTTGTGTTTTCCCCTCTGCCCGTTTTCGACATTTTCTTCTAAGGTTTATGTGCATTTTAGTGATATTATGGTGGACCTCGCTGTGAGTAGTAGAGTTTATGTGGCAGTCTTTCCACCATTGTTCTGTTGGTACGTTTGCCTGCACTTTTGCTTCTTCTCTTGCTTGCTTTGCCTGCACTTTTGCTTCTTCTCTTGCTTGCTTTGCCTGCACTTTTGCTTCTTCTCTTGCTTGCTTTGCCTGCACTTTTGCTTCTTCTCTTGCTTGCTTTGCCTGCACTTTTGCTTCTTCTCTGCTTGCTTTGCCTGCACTTTTGCTTCTTCTCTTGCTTGCTTTGCCTGCACTTTTGCTTCTTCTCTTGCTTGCTTTGCCTGCACTTTTGCTTCTTCTCTTGCTTGCTTTGCCTGCACTTTTGCTTCTTCTCTTGCTTGCTCGTTTTTTTCTCCCCCGTTGTCTGAGTATTTATGTTATTATGTTGACATTTCTGCCTAACATGCGAGCTTTTGTTGTTTGTTATGTTGGTTGGTGTTTGATGTGATCCTGGTGCGGTAATCATTTCCCCTGCACGGTTTCCGTTCGTACCTAATTCAAACTGAAAGCTGAAAACGAGTTTTGAAACACTCCATACAAATAAGGTTAACCCTTTGCTGTCCTCTGTCAAATATTTAGAATACGGAAATATTCCACTTATTGTGTCAAGCTTACAGGAGATACGTTACTTAGAGGTACGTATAGTAGATACGTAAAGGTCATAAATACACAAATGATAAAAAAGCACGCAGAAAAATAAAAACTGAGCACTGAAACCGTCATCATCATCATCATCATCTTTTGAAGTTCATTCTCCTCATAACCCAGCAGCAAAAAAAAAGTGAAGCTATGAGGCAGCTAAAAATCTACAGCTTTGCTTTGGCCCTCTGATTTGATTACAGTCTGGACAGGTTGTTTCTTTTTTTTTTTTCTTCTTATGAAGTTCGGGACGAATAATTCTAAACTTTATTGACAACATGAACTTCTACTTATACCACATTTTTTCATTGAGAAAAAAATCTAGTCTCGTTTAATTTTGATTTATAGTGTTATGTATTTATAGTGTTATGTATTTATAGTGTTATGTATACGGAATAGTATATTGTACCTTTATTGTTCTCATGTATTTTTATTTAAAACGTTGAGTTTTCACCGTGATAATCTGTATAACTCGTAAATCAAATAAGCGTTAAACTATTTCTGTTTTCATAAATTTTTATTTAAGACTGTTATCGCTGTAATACGCTGCACGTTTCTGTTTTGTATACCTTTTTAGTTATAATTGTTGTTGTTGTTTGTGTTGTTGTTGTTGTTTTCATACCGATGTACTATTTATAAAATGCCTCATGTGCTCAGTGAAGGGAATACCAGGCGGGTAAGAGGCGCTTTAAAACCTTTCGATCTTTTAACAAATGTTGAATGATTGTGACTGAGTGAAAGCTGTATGATGAGTGGCAGAATGTTAGACGGGCCTGCGTGCCCAATTCTTCTCTCTTTCTCTCTCTCTCTCTCTCTCTCTCTCTCTCTGAACCTTAAGTGCCCAGGGCACATGGGGCTTCCGCAAGGGTTTTCCACAAATGCCTGTCCTTCGCCTTTTTTTCTGCTCTTGCCCAGGTGAGCCCTCTATTGCTCAACATCCTTTCTGTTGTTCTTCTCCATGTCTCTTTTGGTCTACCCTTACTTCTGCTCCCCTGTGGTGTCCATCTTAGTGCTATTTTTGGTAGTGAGTTATCAGTCATTCGGAGCACATGTCCCAACCATCGCCAGCGTCTTTCCTCAATAATTGTTGTCAGTGGTTTCATCTGCTTTTCTGGCCCAATTCTTAACCCTTTGAAAATAAAGTATGTTCGTTCGTTCGTTTGTTTGTTCCTTTGTTTGTTCGTTCGTTCCAGCTGCCTTGGGGGTGGGACTAGTCCAAAAGCTAGAGGAGAGTTCGTACTCAAACCGACAGAAGGCAACGGGAAGACCAAGAGAAATGATACTGGACAGCCTGACGGGATGGTGTGAGAGGAGATCACCAACTGAGCTGACAGCCTGTATGAAGGATCGGGTACTCTGGAGAAGCATAACAGCCAACAGCAGTCGGCATGGCACATCGTGATGATGATGATGAATCATGATATACTACATATATCAGAAACTGAAACTGAGAATCATCATATACTACACATATCAACAACTGAAGCAGAGAGTCATCATATACTACATATGATGATGATGATGATGATGATGATGATGATTATGATGATTAATTCAGGACAGGCTTAAGAAGAAACATAACAAAATAGGGAGGAGTCAGAGATGAATTTCAATGGAGTTACGCGAACATTGTGGAACTGAAGGATTGACACTATCTTACGTTAATCTACAGATTAGCTGATTATGTGCAAAAATTACACATGAAAGAGGAAGATCACGACGGAAATAGTGACGTTAGGATTATAAATAGGATTAGGATTAAGTTAGAGGTTAAGGTGGGAAAAAATAAAATAAAATAAAAGATGATGCCTTTTGTAAACAATTTTGACTGTTGCTTATTTGATGTTCGCTTTGGAATATTTTAAATAATCGCATCTAATTGTCATTCCTTTAGTGTGTCATTCCTTCAGTACGGTATTTATGTCACTCGTTCGTCGTGTCACTTCTTCGTTATGTCACCTCTTCGTCATGTCACTCCTTCGTTATGTCGCTTCTTCGTCATGTCACTTCTTCTTATATTACTTCTTCATCGTTTTACTCCTTCGATATGTCAAATTTCGTCATGTCACTTCTCCGTTATGTCACTTCGTCGTCATATCACTCCTTCATTATGTCAATTCGTCGTCATATCACTCCTTCGATACACACCGTTTAATTCAGCGTTTCCGTAATTCTTTTTATAATATTCTTGCATCTATAATGATTTATTTTCAAAGATTTCTGTTTACGACGTTGTAATATCCACAAAATATACACGGTGTATTTCTGTTTACGATGTTGTAATATCCACAAAATATACACAGTGTATTTCTGTTTACGATGTTGTAATATCCACAAAATATACACGGTGTATTTCTGTTTGCGATGTGTAATATTCACAAAATATACACGGCGTATTTCTGCTTTCACACGATGTTGCCTATAGCGTTATGTTCCCACAATAATGGGCTCCTTGACTTCATATTGATCTGGTCTTGTCTTGTCTCCTTCCTCATATATCTTTCGGTGTTGAGGGGACAAATAGACGTCTTGATAGGGCTCGAAGATTTGCCTCATATAATGGGATATTTAATGCTTCTGTAATTTCCTCTCTCCATCTCCTGCTTGGGCAGTCTTCCTCTGTTACCTACAAATCTTAGTGTGAATGTTGCTTGTGATATAATGTCTGGTGGTAACCGTGTAACATGGCCAAACCATTTGACTTTGCTGATTCTGGATAGTTTCTGTATATTGATCTATTTATATTTATAAACGTTGTTGTTTTAAATAATAAACTGTATATTTTTAACATGTATTTGTATTTTCTAATTCCTTCCAGACTAACTGTATATGTAGGATCAGACAAATATTTTGGTCAAATACCATAGGAAATAACACTTTGATGGCATAAATGCAGATGAATTATCGAGGAAACATGTTGGCCAAAGCTGTGGTATGTGCTCTGAATGACTGGTAACTCATTACCAAAAAGAACACTGAGAAGGCCACCACAGGGGAACAGGAGTAAGCGTAGACCAAATGAGACTAGGAGAAGAACAACAGAAAGGATGTTGAGTAATGAAGGGCTCACCTGGGCAAGAGCAGGAAAAAGGCGAAAGACAGGGAAGCCTCATGAGCCTTGGCCACCTAAAGGCTCAGTCAGGGAGAGGGAGAGGGAGAAAGAGAGAGGGAGAGAGAAAGAGAGAGAAATGTATATTTGCACTGCGATAAACTATTTCTCGTATATATTGACCACAGATACATTAGTATATTTCAGCGATTCTCAAATAGTGGGGAATTCCACCGGCCACCCACGGGATATTTTTAGGATTACATGGGGGGGGGGGGGTAATATCCACTTTCATTTATGCATGTGAAAGCTGGAAAAAAATAAAAGAAATAGACAACAAATTAGACTCTTTTGAAAACATATTGCTAAGGAAAATACCTAGCACAAAGTGGAACCAATTCAAGAACAACCCAGAGATAAGACAGATGAGCAAACAACAACCTATCTCGTAAGTGATCAGAAAGAAAGAAGATGAACATATGTCGGTCATGTGATGAGAAGAAACAATCAGAGAATCTCAAAACAAGCTATCAAGTGGAACACAACAGGCCGAAGAAAAAGAGGTCAACCAAGTCAAACTCTAAAGAGGACATTGTTAAGAGAAGCCAGTTTAGTTGCCATAACATCCCTTGATGAGGTTGAAAAGCTCGCCGAAGACAGGAAAACTTGGCGGAACTACTATGCGAGCCCTATGTGACGTTTAACTTCACGGGCAGGATGTAAGTTGTAAGATGATGGGAGATGAAGGGGTTGGAATTGTGACCACAGACTGACAAAATCAAAGTATCAGAATATTATATGCATCCTTTGTGTCAAACATTCTTAGGACAGGAAAGTGGGTAAGACTTTCTGACATGTGATTAAAATGGTGCATGGGGCGAAATATTTTGAGAACCTCTGGTATGATCGATATTGAGCTTTCCCTACGCTTTAATGTTTGCTGGTTTGTGGCCCTATGCCAGTGATCTCCAAATAAATAAAACAGTAAAGAAAGAAAACGTTTAATCTCTCTTTTGTTCAGGGTAAACCAACTTCCAAAACGGAAAACATGTCGCCTGCACAGTGAGGAACACTGGATTATGCTGTAAATACAGTCGTCAATGCATGGAAGGTGTGTAGAATCGTTAAAAAGTTGAAACAATGCCCAGGACAACAGCAGAAGGGAAAACAGAGATGACTTTCGGTAGGTTTTATGTATTTCATTCACTCATTTGCATGTCCCTTGTGGAACTTTGCCTCCCAAACAGCACTCCTGTAGACCTCTCTGTTGTGAGCAAGATGGCCTGCTGCTGATGCATCCATTTGCTGATCATCAACGATGTCTTGCAGCCATCTTCGCTTTGGTCTTCCTCTCTTTCTTTTTCCCATTATGTATCCTTCCAATACGGTCTTCTCTAGATTATCATGACGTTTAATGTGTTCAAAATATTTACGTTTTCTCTCTGTAATCCTCTTTACTAGCCAGCCTTCTTCAATATTAAGTTCTTGTAGTATAGATATATTTGTTCTTTTTTTTTGTGTGTCCATGATATTTGAAGAACTCTTCTGTAGCATTTACATTCAAAGGCATTTATGTGTTTCTCAGCTGTTTTGTTAAGTGTCCAGGTCTCACAAGCATATGTTGCGAAAGGAAAGATGCATGACCTTAAAAATCTTATTTCTATACTTCTGTCTTGAAATAAAGATCAATCAATCAATCAATCAATCAATCAATATGTTCCTCTCCAGAGATTCTTCAGTTGTTTTACTTTCTGAAGAGCGATAGATGTCCTCCTTTTAATTTCCCTCATTGTATCTCCATTATTAGTTAGCAGTGATCCAAGATATTCAAAACTCTCCACTTCTTCCAGTTTTTCCTCATTGATACATATATCACCTGCCTTGTTAGTTTTGTCAGTTGTCATCAGTTTAGTTTTCTTCGCATTAAGATAGAGGTTTTGCTCTTCACTATTCTTACGGACTAACATAATTAGTCTTTCCATTCCTTTTTGTGTTGTGGACAGTAATACTGTGTCATCAGTATATCTAATCTCAGGTATTTCATAACCTCCAATTGTTATGGCATCGTAATATTCTTTGTCTACATCTTCTCTAACATTGCTCATTATATTTTCAGTATACAAGTTAAATAAGTAAGGCGACAGACCCCTTGTTTTATGTCAGACCAAGTTGTTGTTTCACCATTTATTCTTACGGCTGCTTGTTGATCTAGATACAGCAATGATGTTAATTGTATCAAATGTGTTGGAAATCCCATTTCTTACATTATTTACCAAAGTTTCTGGTGTTGTACACAATCAAATGCCTTTGAGTAGTCTATAAATGATAAATATAGATTCACATTAAACTCTCTGCATTTCTCTATTATTAATCTTATATTGAATATATGATCTCTTTACCCTCTTTCTTGCCTGAAACCAGCTTGGACCATATTGACTTCTTCTTCTAATATCTTACGAAGTCTACCCATTATGCTTTTTAACAGATTTTTACTGGCATGACTAATCAGGGCAACAGTTCTGTAGTTTGTATATAATTTCAGGTTACCTCTTTTTTTTGGCAGTGGTATGAATACAGTTCTTTTCCATTCTTTTGGCCAAATACCTGAATGCCATATCTTTTTACATAGTACATGAAAGATTGTTGCATATTCCTTTCCTCCTGCTTTAATAAATTCAGATGTTATCACATCCTGGTGATTTACCATTTTTCAGACTCTTTATTGCCCATAAAACTTCTTCTATTATCGGTTCGTGTTCTTTCTCCTCCAATAATAATTCACACTGTTGATTTCTGCTTTCACAGGCAGTTGTTTCATACATTCCTCTGCAATATTCCTTCCATCTTTCTAGAATTTACTCTGTCTCTGTCAAGGTATTCCCCATCTCATCACAAATTACATTTAGCTTAGGTGTGACATTTCTCGTCAATGTCTTCATTTCTTTAAACATTTCACTATATCTTCCACACTTCTGATGTTCTTCTATTCTTTCACAACAATCTTGTATGTATTGTTTGTTTTTTTTTCTTTTCTTATGTTTCTTCGTACTTCTTTTGTTAAAGATTTATGTTTCTCTTTGTTGTTGTTTGTCACTTTCCATTGCGTCTTCATTTCTCTACGTTGGTTTATTAGTTCTAATGTGCCTGCTGTAATCCATCCATTCTTTTGTGTTTTCTTTACTGTAACCATGTCTTTAGCTGTTGTTATTAAGATATCTCTGGCCTGTGTAGCCAAATCATCTTTTGTCATGTCCTCCTGTACAGCCATCAGGATTTCGAAACGGTTCTTCACTTCTATACCATATTTTCTGGTATTTTTGTAAGATCAAAGCGGAGTGGTCTTGACCCTGTAACTGTCTTTTTTTATCTTTATCTTCATGCCTGCTATTAATAACTCATGGTCCGTGTCACAACCAGCATCTGGTAAAGTTTTTGCTGATGTTATACTTGATCTCCACCTTATTTGCATTAAAATGTAATCTATTTGATTATTGGTTTTCCCATCAGGTGATGTCCATGTGTAAAGTCGTCCGTGATGTTGTTTAAAAAGTGTGTTTGCAATCATTAGCTGATTTTCCATGCAAAAAGCCACTAGAATGTCACCTGCCTCATTTCTATGTCCTATGCTAAATTTCACTACAACATGTCTTCAACTTATGCTCTTTCTGTACCAATCTTTGCATTAAAATCCTTCATTAATAATACAGTATCATTTTTTCGTACCTGGTCTATCGTCGTTTACTATGTGTTATAAAAATCTTCTACTTTCTCCTCTTCTGCTGCTGTTGTAGTTGCATTTATCTGGATGATTGTTACACTTCTAGGAGTGCCCTTAAGTCTGACTGTAAGGATTCTATCACTTGCTGGATTGTAACCTAGTAATGCTTTTGATGTTGATTTGTCCAAGTAAAAAGCCATTCTATTCTTTCCTCCTACTTCTCCACCAGACTATATAAAGATACTATCATTCTCGCTCTTGAAGTGTCTGATCCTTTCCATCGATGTTCACAGATTCCCAAAATGCATGTCCCCGTTCTTTTCATCTCATCACTTATTATTTTTATGTATTTAGAAATGATTATATTTTGTTATCATTTGTTGCAAATTTATCCTCTTTTCCTTTCTCTTCCTATTTTCTTTTTTTTTTTTAACTACATCATACACTTTCGTCCAACTTTCATCATCATCAGGTGTCGTGCCGACTGGCGTTGGCTATCTTGTTTCAACATAGTATCCAATACTTCATGCAGGTCACCAGTTAAGGGCGATCTCAATCCACGCCATTTCGTCAAAATATCCAGCTTCATTATCTCGGCCTTCTCCGTCTGTTTTTCCTGTTGTTACAATATCTTCAGTGCCCCCTTTTCTCATTTCATGTTCTGCGAAAGTACATTGTCTCTCTTGCTTTTTTTCTAACAAGATTTTTTTTTGGTGGGGAGTTGGTGGGAGGGGGGTCTCTCCTGCCCTTCTCTTATATTCTTCATTAGTAATCTTTGTTGCCCAGGGAATTCACAACATTCTTCTGATAAACCACATTTCTGTTGCTTACAATGATCTTTGTGCTGACCTGCCTTTTGTCACTCCGATATAAAAAAAAGGTTCAATAGAGCATTTTAGGACCCTTTCTCTAATATTCAGTGATAATGATCCGTTGCGAAATGTGTTCGTCCAACTTTTTTTTTGTTTTTGTACAAGGTTGACAAATTATTTGTCGATTTTGTAAGAGCAAACTTTCACAAACACCGAATAGAAATACATGGTATTACCACTAACTGAAAGAGGGATGCTTGCAGTTTCATACTGACCTCACATGCACTCGATGTGTACCTCCAGGTGAGGCACGGCAGATGTCCAAGTGCTGCCCCTTGTTCTCGACAATCCCTCTCATACTCTCAGGTGAGGCACGGCAGATGTCCAAGTGATGCCCCTTGTTCTCGACAATCCCTCTCATACTCTCAGGTGAGGCACAGCAGATGTCCAAGTGATGCCCTTTGCTCTCGACAATCCCTCTCATACTCTCAGGTGAGGCACGGCAGATGTCCAAGTGATGTCCCTTGTTCTCGCCCCTCCCTCTCATACTCCCAGGTGTGACACAGCCGATGTCCGAGTACTGCTCCTTGTTCTCGACAATCCCTCTCCTGTGACACTCTCAATGGCGGGTGAGGGTTTGTCGTAACGGATCAGTTTTAGTGATGGAACGACTTTTAATTTGTCCGGAAAGATCTAGGAACCCAATGTCCGGATATGAGGATCTCAGAATCCCCACGCTGGGATCGAGATGGAATGTGACAGTCCCAAAGTAAACGTGTTTTGTGCCGTTTCCTGAAGACCCCAGTTTGAGCCATTCTTCTTCTCGGAGGACAATATCACAGCAGCGGTGTGCCTGGACATGCAGGAGAACTGGTTGATGTCACAACCCACAGAGCACAGTGTCACAGGAACAGTGTGCCTGGACATGTAAGAGAATTGGTAAATGTCACAACCCACAGAGCACAGTGTCACAGAAACAGTGTACCTAGACATGCAGGCGAACTGGTTAATGTCACCACTCACGGAGGACAGTGTCACAGAAACAGTGTACCTAGACATGCAGGCGAACTGGTTAATGTCACAACTCATGGGTGAGGACGAACATTAGTTCATTTACCAAAAAAAGACAACCCCCACTGTGTTCATGTTAGCATTTGTAGGTCCTGGAGTACCTAAATAGACACATGCCAGGCCGATGGACTGGTCGTATGGTGGCCTCGGACATCTTCTGCACAAGGCCACCTCGGTCACCGGTCCTGACAGCATGAGATCTCTTCCTATTGTGCTCCATATCGGACAATGTTTAGTCTCTCCAGTTCCCAAGACATGGCCGGAACTGCGCAGGTGCATCAACACCACCCTAGAGAACATCACACAAGACACGCTGAAGAGAGGAGCGCCACCTGTACATCTGCCGTGCCACACATAGAATCCATTTAACGTCATCATGGAACTGCAAATATTCCTCTTTCAAACAGCAACAACATCACGTATTTCTGTTCAGCGTTTGTGAAAATATGCTCTTACAAAATCGACCAATAATGTATGCGCATCTTGTATTTTATTACGGCTGTTAAGTTTAAACGTCAAGATAATCTAGAGAAGACCGTCTTGGAAGGGTATATAATGGGAAAAAGAAAGAGAGGAAGACCAAGACGAAGATGGCTGCAAGACATTATTGATGATCTGCAAATGGACGCATCAGCAGCAGGCCATCTTGCTCACAACCGAGAAGCCTACATGAGAGCTGTTAGAGAGGCAAAGTTCCGCAAGGGATATACAAATGACTGAATGTTAAGTCGGTATTCCAAACTTTTGGACCTTTTTTCAGTCCACTCCTTGACGCCTCCGACTAAGACTCCAAGGCCATAAGCAAAGAATATTTAATCAAGAAACGCCCGCCAGTTTCATCAATTTTATCTATTTCATCAACAACAAAAAATCGTTTGTACAAAGCAGTTGTAAATACATTTTTAGTGTCATTTAATGTATGACTTAAAGACCAGCACTAAACTGTCTTTCCCTGCGGCAAACTGACTTTACGTACCGGAAGAGACCGAACAAAAGAAGGACGTGATTTCGGTAGAAGGTTGATTAATTTCTAACACAACAGAAGCAATCAACCGTGAAGGACTATAGATAGCTATCCACATGAAAGGTAGCATGTGTTAGCACTAATATTACCCAGGACTTTATGACGCGTGAAGATAATGTTGCATAATTTACATGTGATTCATAGCAATTAAAATATATTTTTTGCTGTCCCGGGCTGAGTCACAAGTATCCTACAGGCTATTTAAGCTAGGGCTACAGTCTGAGAATACCAGTTTAGGGCTCTTTCAGTTCGAAAAACAATAAAACATCACAGACTGAGCTCAAGGTAGAACAGTGATAGTTAAAAAAAAAAAACAAAGTTTATATCAAACAAAATGACTGGACAAAGTTACTTAATTGCAGTTACTGCTCTGGCGTCAGTCTTGGCGGTGACCCATGTCTCTGGTCAATGTCCTGGTGTCGACTCTTTTAGGGGAGTCAAGAACCTGCGAAAGGGCGAATGCGCCTGTTCGCCATCTGATTCCACCACGCCGTATTCTTCGATTGGCGAGTACTACGTTTGCTGTGATGAGATCTACGAGGACGTCACACAACAGTTCAGGTGCCCACCTGGCAGCAGGTGAGAAACCAATAATCTGGGGGACTGTCATCTCTCTCTCTTCTCCTCTCTCTCTCTCTCTCTCTCTTCTCCTCTCTCTCTCTTCTCCTCTCTCTTCTATCTATCTATCTATCTATCTATCTATCTATCTATCTATCTATCTATCTATCTATCTATCTATCTATCTATCTATCTATCTATCTATCTATCTATCTATCTATCTATCTATCTATCACTCGCTTTCGTTACCGCTGTCTGAGGTTTAGGCCATCAACAAGGGCTCTCCATTTATTTCCATCCTGGGCTGTTTCTTCTATATGTCTCCAGGTGTAGATGATCTTTTTGATATCTGTTTTAAGACTTCTTCTCCGGGTATTTCTATGTCTTCCGTGTCTTCTCTTTCCCTGGGGATTCCAGGTGAGAGCCTGTCTGGTCATGTTAATGATAGGGTTACGAAGTGTATCTCTTATCCATCTCCAGCGTCCTTTTCATTATCACTTCTTTCACTGCGGGTTAGTTCGTTTTCTGCCATAGCTCTTCATTGATGATGTTATCTGGCCATCTAATCTGAAGGATCTTCCTTAGGCAAGTGTTAACAAATCTACAGTCTCTTGGTACTTTTGGCTGATGCTGTCCATGTTTCTATGCCATACAACAGGACCATTTTAACGTCTGTATTAGACTGTTCAATACGTTTTGTTATTAGGAACACTCCCTTGGCATTCCAGAGACTGTCATCTGTTTTATTTGGTTTATATGCTTGTTTGTGCGCGTGTATGTGTGTGCACGCTGTTTCAAATGATAGAATGTGTGTTGTGCTAATTCTGACATATTTATTCATTTTATAGCAATTTCATCCAAGTAAAAACAATGAAACATGAAAACATCATGAGAGGTAATACAAATTTGAACAGAATTTTTTTAAAAATAGGAGACAATAATATCAACAACCTGATATACGCGGGCGATATCGTTATAAAAGTAGACAGTTAAAGCAATGTGCAGAAACATGTGAGCAAGATCATCAAATAAACCAACAAAAGACAATTAGAGTTAAACAGCAACGAGACAGAACATTGGTCATAGAAAAATGCAACATCCTTTCTGAAAAAGAAAATGATTTCAGTAACTGTGGAACAACGATAACAATTGGTGGTAGATGCGCAAATGAAATCTTACATCCTTCCCATGACGTTAAAAGTCACATAGGGCTAGCGTGGTAGTTCGCCAAGTTTTCCTGTTTTCGGCGAGCTTTTCAATCTCATCAAGGGATTTTATGCCTACTAATGTAGCTTCTCTTAACAATGTCATCTTTAGAGTTTCACGTGGTCTGCCTCTCTTTCTTTGGCATGTTGTGCTGTACTTCATAGCTTGTTTTTTTTTTTTTGGGGGGGGGGATTCTCTGATTGTTTATTCTCATCACGTGACCGACATATATCCATCTTCTTTTTCTTATTACCCATGAGACAGGTTGTTGTTTGCTCATCTGCCTTATCTCTGCATTGTTCTAGAATTCCGTTCCACTTTATTTTTCCTAGGCAATTTTTAAAAAAAGAGTCTAATTTATTGTCTATTTCTTTAGAAATAGGAACGGCAAAAACAGTTTTTAATGACATGAAAATGGTATCAAGAAATTGGAGAAATCTCCTAGAAGTGAAGAAAAAGAGTGCTACCATTTTTACTATATGGATGTGAAACATTAACGGTCAACAGAAAGATGACAAAGAAACAGGAAGAAACAGAAGATGTGGTTTTGGAGAAAGATAGAATAAATACCCTGGACAGACAGAAGAAGTCATCAAATGAGCTTCATAATAAAGGAAACTAGTTAAGATTGTAAGAAAAAGAGCTTAAAATTTCTTGGACATGTCATGAAAGGACAAAAGCTAGAGAACTTGGTTATGACTGAAAAATTCAAGGGAAAAGGAGCAGTGGAAAGCCAAGAGAAAACCATTTCAGTGGACTGACCAAGTAGCATAGAAAAAAAAAGCATTTAAAATTTTCCTTTCCCGGGCCTTTCGTCGTTTAGACGACGGTTCCGGTTTCTCACATGGTGCCTTTAGTCGCTCTAGGGACGTTTGGTTTGTTTCATTAAAAACCCGGTGTAACGTTTAGATTGTAA
This sequence comes from Achatina immaculata, assembly GCA_009760885.1. Taxonomy (NCBI): domain Eukaryota; kingdom Metazoa; phylum Mollusca; class Gastropoda; order Stylommatophora; family Achatinidae; genus Lissachatina; species Lissachatina immaculata. The sequence continues at coordinate 10,840,460 of CM019715.1, forward strand.
ACATTTAGTGCGCATGCCCCGTGACCTTTCTTAAACCGGCCGAAGAGTGCTTCGTTACGATGGAGAAAATTGAAGTTTTCGGTGAGAAATTTCAATTTTTGGTGATGTAGATAGGGGTATAGACATCCCCTGTGACCAGACCACTGTTCTTGAATGTATCCCAAGTAGATTTAGACATATTAAATGACTGGAGAAGTAGTTATAAGATTATTTCAGACATTATTTTAGCGATAATGCAACATTGAATCACAATACAACATCAACAGGTAGTTCTACGCATCTCAGATGGTACGTGGTGTACCTCTAGACCTATCCGATGGTAAGTTTGACACAATCATTGTCTAAAAACATCACATTACTTCTTATTTCCTTTAAAACAAAAACTCTGCATTTATGAAATCTTCATATATATTTAGTTATTTTGAAACATAATAAGTACACTTTTCACACGGAAAAAAACGGTTTCATTCACATTTTACTAATATGGCCATATACATATCACGATCCGGGCTTTTAACCCGGCACCAAAAATGAATGTTCGCGCTTCTTCCTGCGGCACAGAAAAAGTTCTAAACAGACTTTAACCACCAAGGTCTAGCACACGATGAAGAAGCATGACCAGCAGTTGTGCTGTCTGCTTACATGGAGAGTAATAAATGTATAAAAAATAACAAAAATAGATTTCACTTTATCGATTTATTCGTCAACTATGTTTCACAATAATGTCCTGTTTTCATTTTCTCTGGAATTTAAACGCCCTGCCAAATTTTTATAAACAGATAATGCAAAACATGGAGCAGTAACTGACATGAAATAATATTTTTTTTTTTTTGCGTTTGAAAACTTTGACAAAGGACTGGATCGCCTAAAGCTGGTTGTCTAAGAAAAAAAAAACACTCTCCGCTTCTGCTGGACCCCCCCCCCCTTTTCCAGAGTCCATAGAAAGCAGTTTTTATGCTATATTTGAATGAAATGTATATTTGAGTGTCACAATTTTGTGAGAAAATAATGTAAGTTAAAACAAACAAAAAAAAAAAAAAGAAGGAAAACTGGAATCAGTCTGCAGTCTTGATTCTCCAAATCATCATTGGCCTGGCAATACAGGACATAGGCGCAGATAACCAAACTTACACAAAGATACGGTGGATGATAACTGACACATCTACAAAAAAAAAAACAAAAAAACATTTACCTTGTTTATACGAAAATGAAATAACAAGAGTGCCATGACATCCATCTTTCTAACAGAATTTCTTGTAAAGAACTTCCGCGAGTTGAACTTATTGTTTTAAATGATGGCTTTATTTGATCAGGTGTTGTCTTTTGGAAGATTAGATGTGTTTGTATGGTGTTGTTGTTTTTTTTTTAATAGAAATGTTGAAATAACATTTACTCAAGGCAGAAAGAAATCGATGGATGTTGAAAAGATAATTACCATGCGGTCTGAAACTGAAAAGCAGTTTTCATGATTAGAGAGACAGATAGAAAGACAGAGGGAGAGAGAGGGTAACATAGAGACAGAAAGAGACACAGGTAGAATAGAGATAGTGACAGATAGGAAGAGAGAGATAGAGAGACAGAAAGAGACAAAGTGAGACAGGGAGACAGAAAGATTGACTGATTGATTGGTTGGTTGGTTGATTGATTGATTGGATTGATTGATTGACTGCTTGATTGATTGAGCTTTATTTCCAAAGGGTTAAGAATTGGGCAACGCAGGCCGTCTGACATTTTGCCCTTTATCATACAAGTTTTACTTTGTTCCAGACATTCTACAAATATGCTGCTCATATAAAAAGTATAACTAACATTGGAAATCTGAGAGGCATAAAATAAAATTAAAGTATAACATTCACATTTCACTATTATCCATGCAGTCAATATAGAAAGTAACTACATACACATATAAATGACTACAGAAAGTAACTACATACATATATAAATGAGTACAGAAACTAACTAACTACATTAGAGAGAGAGACAGACAGACAGAGAGAGAGAGAGAGAGAGAGACAAAGAGACTGCGACAGAAAGAGCCAGAGAGATGGAGACAGTCACATATAGACAGAGAGAGAGAGAGAGGTACACAAACAAATAGCTTTATGGTATTGAAGGTGATAAATTAGCATTGTACAGTGTTTGAACCTTGTCTCTCTGCTTTCAGGTACAACGTAATACGCCAAACTTGTCTTGCAGACCGCCATGCGAACTGTCTAAACCCCTCATCTGAAGCAACAACTCCTGCCCATGCAGGCAAGGCCAATGAGAAGAACAAAGAGTATGACAGTACGAATAACACTACTGCTTCCACAGCTGACACAGAACAGCCTGCATACTCCTACCGAACAGCAAAAAGAGTGTATTATCCTGAAACAATGACCAGTGGTAGCATTGAGGAAAACGTATACTTTGATGAAACTAGGACTAAGGAAGAAGCCACAGAAAAACCATACTATGCTGAGATTACTTCGACTAAGGAAGAAGCCACAGAAAAACCATACTATGCTGAGATTACTTCGACTAAGGAGGAAGCCACAGAAAAACCATACTATGCTGAGATTACTTCGACTAAGGAAGAAGCCACAGAAAAACCATACTATGATGAGATTACTTCGACCAAGGAAGAAGCCACGGAAAAACCATACTATGCTGAGATTATTTCGACTAAGGAAGACGCCACGGAAAAACCATACTATGCTGAAATTACTTCGACCAAGGAAGAAGCCACAGAAAAACCATACTATGTTGAGATTACTTCGACTAAGGAAGAAGCCACAGAAAAACCATACTATGCTGAAATTACTTCGACTAAAGAAGAAGCCACAGAAAAACCATACTATGCTGAGATTACTTCGACTAAGGAAGAAGCCACAGAAAAACCATACTATGCTGAGATTACTTCGACCAAGGAAGAAGCCACAGAAAAACCATACTATGCTGAGATTACTTCGACTAAGGAAGAAGCCACAGAAAAACCATACTATGTTGAGATTACCTCGACTATGGAAGAAGCCACAGAAAAACCATACTATGCTGAGATTACTTCGACCAAGGAAGAAGCCACAGAAAAACCATACTATGCTGAGATTACCACGACTAAGGAAGAAGCCACAGAAAAACCATACTATGCTGAGATTACCTCGACTAAGGAAGAAGCCACAGAAAAACCATACTATGCTGAGATTACCACGACTAAGGAAGAAGCCACAGAAAAACCATACTATGCTGAGATTACTTCGACTAAGGAAGAAACCACAGAGAAACCATACTATGCTGAAACTACTACAACAGAAGAAACCACAGAGAAACCATACTATATTATACTATAAAACCAAAGAATAGCCCCTATCAGAATCATACTACATTGAAACAACTAAAAAATAAACCACAACATAACCATAACACAATGAAACAACTAAAAAAGAACCCCTAACAGAATTATATTACACTGAAACATCTAAAGAATAAACCCCTAACAGAATCATATTGCACTGAAACAACTAAAAATGAACCCCTAGCAGAATTATATTACACTAAAACAACTAAAGAATAAATCCCTAACAGAATCATATTACACTGAAACAACTAAAAAAGAACTCCTAACAGAATTATATTACACTGAAACACCTAAAGAATAAACCCCTAACAGAATCATATTACATTGAAACAACTAAAAAATAAACTACAATACAAGCACCCACCAGAAGAACCCCGTGGACTAGAAAAGCATGAAGTTTAGTAACTCCAGATACTGTAGCTTTATCTTTACACTCAACACAAAAATGTAACTGTTTTTTTCTGCTTATATCCACGAAAGAAAATATTCAAAATTCAAACCCCGGCTTCACTGCATTCGGGACAACGCCATATATGCTCTGCCGCAGCATCCATCCAAGAGTATGTTTGCTGATAGTTCCTGTAAAATGTTGGTTGCTTACAACGCGTTTTCTGCCGTAACAGAAAGAAAGCATTGCTACATTCTAAAACACTGGACATATCAACGGTCATTTATATGTCCACACCAGTCACACCAAAGTTCTTTATTTTTTGTGATAAAAGACAAGACATTACTGACTATGAGCCCATCCCATCAGTATAAACTGAAGACTTATCAAACCTCACGCTGCACATGCCAAAACAGTCTCTGAACCCCAGAACACAAGAAAAAAACTTACACTCTATACAGCAGTGATTCTCATAGGGGAGACAGGTGGCTCCTGCTGGCGAGAAATTTCAAGTCCAAGAAAAAAGGAGTTTCTATTTTTTAGAAGAATGTGTAATGGTGAAAAATCCTTTCTGGATGAAGATTTAATAATATAGGAGAGACCTCAGGGGCAGCCAGGACTGAAGAAAGAGAGGACTGGGACTTGGGATTTTGAGAGCCGTTGCTCTACAGGATCAGTGCATTGGTGGAAGGCTGCGTGGCACATGAAGAACTCCAACTGACAATGGGATTCACATGAGACAACTTCTCTTTATCATGATGACCGAGAAGCAAATTAAACTGAAGGGAAAATAAGAAAAACAAATCAATGAAGGAATGAATGAACTTTAGTTTCAAAGGGTGAAGAAATAAGCACGAGCCCATCTGAAGTTCTGTCCCTTTATCTTTCTATTCCAGACATTCAGATGGAAAGTAAGATACAGAACCACTACAGGAACAATCACCATATGAGACCACAACAAATATTACACAATAAACCATCCGATATTTTCAGTCTGTACACAATGATAATAATCTGTACACATGAACAATAAAAATAATTTTTTATAAGATACTCTGTTTGAATTGTTTTTTTTAATTGAGCAGAAAAAGTTAAATAAACAAAAATACAAAAAGGCTGTTTCTGGGTTGAGCAAATGAAAAAAAAACCAAAAAGGCTGTTTCTGGGTTGAGCAAATGAAAAAAAAAAAACAAAAAGGCTGTTTCTGGGTTAAGCAAATGAAAAAAAACCAAAAAGGCTGTTTCTGGGTTGAGCAGCTACTAATGCTGTTTGTGCTCCTTCTGGGCTTGATATCAATTTTTTTAAAGAAAATCTGCATGGTCACTGGTTTTATACTCTTCATTCTGCTTCTTCTTCCTCTTCCTTAGCTTTCTGAGCCATTAAGGCTCATTGTTACTGATGACATCAGTTCTGTATTGGTTGACTAGTCTTCTTTGACTCCTTACACTAGTCTTCTTTGGCTCCTTGTACAAGTCTTCTTTGGCTCCTTGTACAAGTCTTCTTTGGCTCCTTGTACAAGTCTTCTTTGGCTCCTTGCACAATTCTTCTTTGGTTCCTTGCACAAGTCTTATTTGACTCCTTGCATAGTGTTCTTGCTTGTCTGCACCCCATTTTGACTTGCAGTTCCCACAGTCTGGTTAAGGTTACAGGCTCACGTTTACCTCCTGAATCCTGCTTTTGAGAACAGAGCATCATCTCCAGTTCTATTAGGTACCAGCATGACTACAAAAGATGGCTGAGAACTTGGTTCTACTTTAAATGTAGATAACTAGGAAGAGAACAGCTGAAAGAAAAATGTAATCTAACAACAATTTTTCAGAACAGAGATTGAGTTTACGGGTCAGTATTATACTCTCTAAGCTTTAAGACCTCCAACTTAGGGCTCACAAAGTATCTTCTGTTAATTGAAATGAGACTAATTTAGATAATTTATCAACACAAAAATATTTGTTACATTACAGCAGAAAACCCCCTCCAAAAATATTTACACAAATTAATCTTTGGAAGTGTGTTTTGCTACAAAAGAATACAAAAAGATGATTTCTTGGAGTTTTTATCATTATCACTTTTTCCATTAGTGTCTTTCTCATTACTGCTGCCACCAGAGGTCACTTTTCTGTCATTATCTGTAACCAGAGATAATAACTTGTGAGATTTATATATTTATACATCTAAACATATACATCCATCAGAATGAAAAAAGGTTCTTACATATGAAATATACAGCACAGAAACTTAAGCTGAGAATCATCAGATACTACATATAACAGCAACTAAAGCTAAGAGTCATCAGATACTACATATAACAGCAACTGAAGCTAAGAGTCATCAGATACTACATATCACAGCAACTGAAGCTGAGAATCATCAGATACTACATATATCAGCAACTGAAGCTGAGAATCATCAGATACTACATGTAACAGCAACTGAAACTGAGAATCATCAGATAATATATTTACTCCACACACCTCTATGGACACGACATTTTAAAAAATGGACAAGACATCTGAGGCCCTTGGAATGTGTAAATACAGAAGAATATTGGGAATCCCATGGACAAAAAAGAAATATGAAATTATAAAAGAAATTGAACAGAGAAATAATGAATACCATAAGAACCAGACAGTTAAAATATTTCACTTGTATCTAGGAACAATGATGAAAACCACACTCAAGGGAAAAGTTAAAGAAAAACAGCAAGAGGATGACAGGAACAAAGATGCTTGAACAACACAAAGAGATGAATGGGATCAGTTCAATTTGGCTGAGTTCACTGTGAAAACTAGGGACAGAGCTGATTGGAGGGATGTTAATGATAACACTGATTTTTAACAAATGCATGATGGAAACATGGATGCATCAGCAGCAGGGCATCTTGCTTACAACTGAGAGGCCTACAGGAGAGATGTCAGGGAGGCAAAGTTCTGCAAGGGACATGCAAATGACTGACTGACTGATGATGGAAACCAACCACATTTATAAAAAAAGTTTAATACAAAACACAGAAACAAAATCATTACAATCATGCCACCATACTCAAATTTCAGCATAAAAAGTTAAGTTAAAAAGAAAAAAAAATGATAAGACTGTAAACTATTTGGTGACAAAATAATATAATATTCCAGCTTTTGCCTTCATCAGACAATCTTACATCCTTCCCGTGCGTTAAACACCACATAGAGCTCGCATAGTTGTTTGTCAAGTTTTCCTGTTCTCGGCGAGTCTTTCAACTTCATCAAGGGATGTTATGCCCACTAAACTGGCTTCTCTTAGTTTCACGTGGTTGGCCTCTTTTTCTTCGGCCTGTTGGCATTTGGGGCCAATGAATTTTCAATTGTTGTCAGTGGCATGCAGAGTTGGTGACCTTGATGTTCGGTTACAACTGTTGCGAGATTCCATAACGGCAGTGTTTTTCCCCATTTAGAGGTGACTCTAGATGGGTCTCAGGATGAGGTTGTTGGCCTCACGCTCAACTCCCGTTTTATGATATATGACAATGCAGAAGACTCATACTCATCGGACTATACCAACAAATAAAAAATTAGAAAAAAATTTGTTGGGTATATCTTCTTCTTCTTTTCTTCAAACTCCTGCTGGTGTTCTTTGTAGTGACAGCATCATGTCAGCGTGGGAGCAGGTCATGGCAGCTATTTTTTCTTTCCCTGAGAGGAGATTAAGAACAGATGGTGTTCAGAGCTTCTTTAGCAGGCTCCACACCCCTTATGGACTTTGGCAATCCCTGCCCATTTAGCCAGGCTAGCCTTGTTACCGGGGGTACCAACAAAGAGATGTGACAGGGTCTTGGTCAGCTAGCAAGTGACCCTGACACTAGCATGTCAACTATGGGCCACACACTGCCAGGTGGCAGTATCTTCACTCTCCTAATTTGGGCACACGGGCCACTCAAGACAGAACTTCCAATTTTTCTGCTGAACCATCACATCTAACTATCCCGAGGAGTGTCTGTTCTCTTCATTAAATTCTGCTTGTTACTCTTTAAAGCTCTTCATGAAATCGTTATTTCAATTTATAAGTTAAAAGAAGGTGTCTATTTATATACTGAATAACCATTGAGAGGTTAGTACACAGACCACTTTGCTACCCTGGCACTCAAAAGCCCATTGAATCTTACATGTTAAAGAATCACTCACAGCTCAACAAGAAAATAAAAATTTAACGAAGACGAAACATACCAGGGATTACCTTTTTCCCTCATGATGAGAGCAATACATTTCTGCGCCTCGTCCACTGAGCTAGCACTGTAGATCTTTGAGATGAGTCTTGTGGATATTTTGTTTTTGTCATGTTTCTCAGCCATCTCGAGCATCTGCTTGATCTGTTTCTGGAGAAGGAAAGAAGGGGAAAGATGAGGAGAAGAAGAAGCATCTACAAAGAAATGGTTTAGTGGTAAGGAAGTAAAGAGAAAGCTTTCCCTGATATACGAGTTTTTATGAATAAGCAGAAGACATATAAAAAAGCACATCCATATTTATCTGCTAGGGAGCAAAGGAGACTGAATCATCGTTACAGCATGCTTGCTAGGGGCAGTTAACCTGTGCTGTCACATCTCCCTGTTGATGCTCCCAGTAACAAACTCGGCCTGTCCAACGAGTGAAAAGAAAATCACTACGGTTCCTATGGTGGTGGAGCCTGCTTAGAAGAACTACACTTTACCTTGTCTCTTCTTTAACTCTCAGAGCATGGTTAGCAAGGTAGAGAGGGGTTTGCTTCATCATGAATGGTTTCAGTTCTTGGGGAAAATTCAGAGCCACTGGGCCGAAGTGAATATATTGCCCAGGGCACAAGGGAGAGAACGAGCGAACATATTTTATTTTCAAAGGGTTAAGAATTGGGCATGCAGGCCCATCTAACATTCTGCCTTTCATCTTACAGCTTTCACTCATCACAGTCATTCAAAATTTGTTAATGAGAGAGGCAATGAGGTAGCCAATCATGTTGCAAAAGATATGATTCCTAAGGACAGGGCAGATATACTGAAATCAGTGACTAAGGAACTGGGAAAGGGCATGTGTTGATAAAATATATCTACAGAGGATGAAAGACAGAGCTGTAAGGAGGGGAGAGTGAAGAGCTGGGTGGCTGGATGGTAGATTTCGAGGTTGGCAGAGCCAACAATTGACTGGCACAAGTAGCGTTCATACTCTTGGGTGGTTGCTGCAACGAGAGAGTGGAGCATGTACGGGTGTGCCCTGAGAGCAATGATGCTAATTTCTAGATTCAAGTTTACTTAACTTGAGTCTGGGTTTGGAAGCTAGTAGCTATAGCCTGGGTTTGGAAGCTAGTAGCTATAGCCTGGGTTTGGAAGCTAGTAGCTATAACCTGGGTTTGGAAGCTAGTAGCTATAGCCTGGGTTTGGAAGCTAGTAGCTATAACCTGGGTTTGGAAGCTAGTAGCTATAACCTGGGTTTGGAAGCTAGTAGCTATAGCCTGAGTTTGGAAGCTAGTAGCTATAGCCTGAGTTTGGAAGCTAGTAGCTATAACCTGGGTTTGGAAGCTAGTAGCTATAGCCTGAGTTTGGAAGCTAGTAGCTATAGCCTGAGTTTGGAAGCTAGTAGCTATAACCTGGGTTTGGAAGCTAGTAGCTATAGCCTGGGTTTGGAAGCTAGTAGCTATAACGTGGGTTTGGAAGCTAGTAGATGTAATCCACACCCCACTTGGCACAATGCTTGTACTTGAACATCTTCACCATGTCAGATGAAGAGAACACCCTGTTCACAGTTCTAGAGAGATGGAACAAGAATAAGAGTGAGAATAGGAACATGAACAAAAACAACAGCAAATAACAAGAGCAAGAACAAGAACAGTGACATGAACAATGATAAGAACAACAATAATGGCAAGAACAAAAACAAGAACAATAGCAAGAACAAGAACACAATCAAAAACATTAGCAAGAACAAGAGCAAGAACAAGAACAGTGACAAAAACAAGAATAACGGCAAGAACAAGAACAAAAACAAGAACAATAGCAAAAACAAGAGGAAAAATGAGAGCAAGAACAATAGCAAGAATGAGAACAAAAACAAGAACAAGAGAAAAAAAACAAGAACGATAGCAAGAACAATATAAAAAAAAACAATAGAGAGAACAAGAATAGGATGGAAAACAAAAGCAAGAATAATACGATTTTTCTCTGTCAGTATTTGCTCTACTAAAATTTTACTTCGGAAATAATTGTTTTCTGAACTTTTTCCCAATCTTTGATAATCTTTTTTAATTCTGTGTTATTTTTTAATGCAGAAAGACTTCACTAAGTTGCATATCTATTTGTTTTTTTTTTCCTCTTTAGTGTCTTTTACTGCTGCAGTGATTGAAAACTGCTGCAACTAATTTACAACTCATTTCCTTCACGCTGAGACCCCAACAAACACTGCTCCCACATTCCACAGCTGAACTTAATCATGCTAAAAAAAAATCATGATAAGAATTAGAGGACACAAAATGGCAGTTTACCAGTTTCATCTCTAGCATCTTCTCTCTTTTCTTCAGCATACTGACTTCCATCATATACTTGACTTTCTCAGCATCAAATCTCTGAAAAGTTTTAAAAAATGAGTAACATTATCAGACTTTAAGTCTTGCTTTGTCTGAAAATGAGTGAGGTTTATTGACATTATCACCTTATTGTTCTGCTGCTCAAAGTCATTGCACATTAATATACATGATCTAAAACAACCGTCTGTCTGTCTGTCTGTCTGTCTGTCTGTCTGTCTGTCTGTCTGTCTGTCTGTCTGTCTGTCTGTCTGTCAAGTGCTGTGTCTATTGGCACTGGCAGTATTAACTCTCCACAACTCTCTGCTTTGTGTTGCCTCTGTGGGTTGTTCTGGGCGTCCTCATGCCATCTTGCCAGTCCAGCCAGGATTTTCTCTCTTGGTCTACCTCAGCCTCTTTTCCCCTCTAACTTTCCTGTTGTCACGACGTGTTTTAACTTGCTTCTTCTCGTGGCATGTCTTATAAATTTAGACCATCTTTTTCGACTGTTGTAATTATTTGCCTTCTTGAATCCATCTCTCTAAAAATTTCTTCATCTGATTTTCTTGCTCTCCGTGGTGTCCTTAACATTCTTCCAAGAAACCACATTTCTATGGCTTTTAGACGTTGCTGTATCTCTTTAGTAACTGTCCAGGCTCCACACCCACAGATCAGAACTGGCTCTATTACCTAATCATCTGGACAATATGGGTGTTATTAAAAAAAAAACAGTAAATCATTTATTTATTTTACCTAAATGTCAGAAAGCAAAGATCCCTATCTTAGAGTTATGGCATGGTTATCAAGGTTTGTGATTTAGAGCTGGCCATGACCCTATCCTACCTCTCTGTTGTATGATTTATATGATCAACCTGACTTACAGGGTAGATGCTTCCTAAGGTAATGGTGTCTGTCAATAAACTCACTTTTTGTGTAAACTCTGAGTTTTTGGCATTTTTTCCTCGTCTCCTTCTCCATACACCTTTCAGTGTTGACGTTACAGACATCTTGAGACAGCTCAGTGATTTCTTTCACATGATGGAATATTTAAAGTTTCTTTAACTTTCCTCCTCCCATCTCTTGCATGAGGGGTTTCTCTCTCTGTCTCCTATAGTTCTTAGCATGAGAGTCTCTGTGTTATACTGCTTGATGGTAGCTGTATGACATTCTGGAGGTAGTGTAGTACTGGTGTTATTCCAACTCTGACTCTGATGATGTCATTTTTAATCTGGTCTCTTCTTGTTACATTTAGTGTTCTCCTCAGAAATCTCTTTCCATTTGTGATAATTTTCATTTTATTTTTTGATTACCTATTTGGTATGTTTTCTGGTGGGTGTTGTGAAATTTAACTGCAGTATTTCTGGAACTGGGCTGTCAGGCAGTTTTGTGGTGGAATATTTACTATGCATTGTGGCTTCTTTTTTTTGCAGATATTGTCAACGTATATTATGAATAGTATGGGAAACAGTACAAGCCTTGCCTTACTCTAGATTTTCTGAGTGGAGTGTCCTGTATTTGTTCCATGCACTGACTGTTTGCATACAACTTTTCAGAGTTTTTATAACACTAAAAAGTGAGTTTATTAGCGATCACTACCAAGACTGGATTGTACCTGACCCATCAGTTTGGTTGAGCCTGTTAGTAGAAGCAGGGCCTTCAATATGAATTTTATAAACTGGTGCAAAACTGTTTCTCTCCTGTCTTAAACTTCGGGCCTATCTTAAAAAAGAAAATGCCTTCCAACCCTCCCCTCCCCACCCCCAACCTCCAGGCCATGCAGCTCTCATCACGTCAGACTAGAAACATCAACAAAGAGTGGGATAGGGTCTTGGCCAGCTCTGACTAATGAGGTAGGTCATGATTCCCATTGTGATGGAGCCTGTCCAGATGCTTTGATAAGACCCAAACTGGATCTTCACTACAAATATCCTCCCAGAGACCAATAACATGCATTTATTACAACTTCACATCCCCCAGACAAACAACATGCCTTAGAACAACTTTACATTTCCCAGACAAACAACATGCCTTTCTTAGAACAACTTCACATCCCCCAGACAAACAACATGCCTTTCTTAGAACTTCACATTCCCCCAGACAAACAACATGCCTTTCTTAGAACAACTTCACATCTCCCAGACAAACAACATGCCTTTCTTAGAACAACTTCACATCCCCCAGACAAACAACATGCCTTTCTTAGAACAACTTCACATCCCCCAGACAAACAACATGCCTTTCTTAGAACAACTTCACATCCCCCAGACAAACAACATGCCTTAGAACAACTTCACATCTCCCAGACAAACAACATGCCTTTCTTAGAACAACTTCACATCTCCCAGACAAACAACATGCCTTTCTTAGAACAACTTCACATCTCCCAGACAAACAACATGCCTTTCTTAGAACAACTTCACATCTCCCAGACAAACAACATGCCTTTCTTAGAACAACTTCACATCCCCCAGACAAACAACATGCCTTTCTTAGAACAACTTCACATCCCCCAGACAAACAACATGCCTTTCTTAGAACAACTTCACAGGGTCGGGTGTTGTGAGCATCTGTGCTTACAGTTTCATGGAGATAAAAATATCAGATTCTTAAGACCTCATGTATTCACAGATTCTTTAGAATCCCACTTTTAAAAAAAATATCCTTAAAAATCCCATGATTAAATGGATTCTTCTAGCCTACATGGAAACCTGGATTTCTGTATCAAAGTTTACTTGCGCACAAGGGAACAATCATACCTTAACATTGTCATTTGCAGCAGCTACTCCAACTTTAGCTTGAGCATGGGCTAACATGGCCATCTTTGTGTTGACAGATTTCTTTCCCTTGTGCCACTTTTGCTTTCCCCAGATCTGTACCATGATGGCACTTTCTCTCAAAAACTTGATGACCTGATGATGATAAATGATAGAAACCTGGATTATGGCATTCAATAAGGCATATTTTAGTTCTGTATTTAGGGGTCTGTCACACAGTGCAGGTGCCTTGTCGTGGTGTGACAGCTTGCCTACCCTGACCACCCCCAGAGCTATACCAGCGGGAGTTTTACACCTGGCAGGTCCAACCAAGCTGGGAAGTTCTGCGTGGGTAAGGGTCAGACAAAACTTGCACTCTGGTCCTCTAGGTTGGAGGCTGCAGCATGGGGTCAACGACCATAAAAATGATGAGTGTTATGGAACAGATGGAGAAGCCTTGAAATTGGACAGATAAAGATGGAAGATTAGGAATAGAGAGGAATGGAGGTGAACCTTATCTGCAGCAATAAGCTTAATGGCTTGGAACGCTGACAAAGAAGAAGAAGAAGAGTGAAGGAAGAAGAAGAAGAAGAAAGAAGAAGAAAGAAGAAGAAGAATGAAGAAAGAAGAAGAAGAAGTAGTAGTAGTAGTAGTAGTAGTAGTAGTAGTAGTAGTAGCAGTGGTAGTAGTAGTGGTAGTAATAGTAGTAGTAGTAGTGGTAGTAGTAGTGGTAGTAATAGTAGTAGTAGTAGTAGTAGTAGTAGTGGTAGTAGTAGTAGTAGTGGTAGTAGTAGTAGTAGTAGTAGTAGTAGTAGTAGTAGTAGTAGTGGTAGTAGTAGTGGTGGTAGTAGTAATGGTAGTAGTAGTAGTAGTAGTAGTAGTAGTAGTAGTGGTAGTAGTAGTAGTAGTGGTAGTAGTAGTAGTAGTGGTAGTAGTAGTAGTGGTAGTAGTATTAGTAGTAGTGGTAGTAGTAGTAGTGGTAGTAGTAGTGGTAGTAGTAGTAGTGGTAGTAGTAGTAGTAGTAGTAGTGGTAGTAGTAGTAGTAGTGGTAGTAGTAGTAGTAGTAGTAGTGGTAGTAGTAGTAGTAGTAGTGGTAGTAGTAGTAGTAGTAGTAGTAGTGTAGTAGTGGTAGTAGTAGTAGTAGTAGTAGTAGTAGCAGTAGTAGTGGTAGTAGTATTTAGGGGTGAAAACATTTTAGGGGTGAAAACAAAGTCAAATATAGCTATCAGCAACCCATAGCTAACTGCTTGTGTCAAGCTGACTAACCGTACCAAGCCAAGATTCCGTCCCACCTCTTAGATGGCATCTCTTAGATGGCACCTCTTAGATGGCACCTCTTAGATGGCACTTCTTAGATGGCACTTCTTAGATGGCACCTCTTAGATGGCACCTCTCAGATGGCACCTCTTAGATGGCACCTCTCAGATGGCACCTCTTAGATGGCACCTCTCAGATGGCACCTCTCAGATGGCACCTCTTAGATGGCACCTCTTAGATGGCACCTCTTAGATGGCACCTCTTAGATGGCACCTCTCAGATGGCACCTCTTAGATGGCACCTCTCAGATGGCACCTCTCAGATGGCACCTCTTAGATGGCACCTCTTAGATGGCACCTCTTAGATGGCACCTCTCAGATGTCACCTCTCAGATGTCACTTCTCAGATGGCACTTCTCAGATGGCACTTCTCAGATGGCACCTCTTAGATGGCACCTCTCAGATGGCACCTCTCAGATGGCACTTCTCAGATGGCATTTCTCTGATGTCACTTCTCAGATGGCACTTCTCAGATGGCACCTCTTAGATGGCATCTCTCAGATGGCACCTCTTAGATGGCACCTCTCAGATGGCACTTCTCAGATGGCACCTCTCAGATGGCACTTCTCAGATGGCACCTCTTAGATGGCATCTCTCAGATGGCACCTCTTAGATGGCACCTCTTAGATGGCACCTCTCAGATGGCACTTCTCAGATGGCACCTTTTAGATGGCACTTCTCAGATGGCACCTCTTAGATGGCATCTCTCAGATGGCACCTCTTAGATGTCACTTCTCAGATGGCACCTCTCAGATGGCACTTCTCAGATGGCACCTCTTAGATGGCATCTCTCAGATGGCACCTCTTAGATGGCACCTCTCAGATGGCACTTCTCAGATGGCACCTCTTAGATGGCACCTCTCAGATGGCACCTCTTAGATGGCACCTCTTAGATGTCACCTCTTAGATGGCACCTCTTAGATGGCACCTCTTAGATGGCATCTCTCAGATGGCACCTCTTAGATGGCACCTCTTAGATGGCACCTCTTAGATGGCACCTCTCAGATGGCACCTCTCAGATGGCACCTCTTAGATGGCATCTCTCAGATGGCACCTCTTAGATGGCACCTCTCAGATGGCACTTCTCAGATGTCACTTCTCAGATGGCACTTCTCAGATGTCACTTCTCAGATGGCACCTCTCAGATGTCACTTCTCAGATGTCACTTCTCAGATGTCACCTCTCAGATGTCACCTCTTAGATGGCACTTCTTAGATGGCACATCTCAGATGTCACTTCTCAGATGTCACTTCTCAGATGTCACCTCTTAGATGGCACTTCTCAGATGTCACATCTCAGATGTCACCTCTTAGATGGCACTTCTTAGATGGCACCTCTCAGATGTCACTTCTCAGACGTCACTTCTCAGATGTCACCTCTCAGATGGCACCTCTTAGATGGCACTTCTTAGATGGCACCTCTTAGATGGCACCTCTCAGATGGCACCTCTTAGATGGCACTTCTTAGATGGCACCTCTTAGATGGCACTTCTTAGATGGCACCTCTTAGATGGCACCTCTTAGATGGCACCTCTTAGATGGCACCTCTTAGATGGCACTTCTCAGATGTCACCTCTCAGATGGTACCTCTCAGATGTCACCTCTCAGTAACAGGCTCACCCTGAATAACAGGGCATGGTTGCTACAGTCCCATGGTGGTGGAGCCTGCTAAAGAAGATTTGTATTTTACTGCTTTTAAGCTACAGTCCAGAATCTCAAAAACAGCCCCCATAACCCACTAAAGTTCTATTTATTGCTTCTATTTTTAATGACAGGTGCACAGCTCTTCTCAGACCAGAAATGAGGCGATGGCCATGAAAAAGTTGCGAGCCATTGATATAAACAAACCCTATGCTTAAAAAGATCTCAAGCACAAACTGGTCCAGCTTCATCCTTTTACCTCTTCATCAGTTTTTGGAATACTAATCACACGTGAATGACTCCAGCGTGGATTTATGGGATTCTTGAGTACGATGGTTTTTGTGAACTGCTCCTCCTGATAAAACACATATTTGGCAAACACATCCTGAAATGAGAGACAAGTGAACGATACAATCTTTTGTTCTGTGAAAGAGGAATGTGCAAGATCATCTTTTGAAATAATTCTAATTTATATAGTAACATTAACTTCAGCATTAATTTGTTTTGTAACTTAAACATAGAAATCAATCTCAGGAAACATTTGTTTTCTAATTTTGATGTCTAAATCAATGTCAGGAATAGTTTAGTTTCTAGCTGACGTGTGAAAATGAAATTCGTTATTTACACATTTTTCTTCCTATAAATCCCATGTGCTGCCTTAAGGTTCTGGGATTCAGGGATAATGATCCCACTCAACTTTCTTCTATATCACAAAGAATTAAAATAGAAAAATAATTTTCAAAAATTTTAGAGTTATACTTGTATCTAAAGCATGAATAATATAATCACAAATAATGATAATAATAACAATAATAATAATATCACTTTTATTATTGCTGTTATTCTAGTTGACACTAATAAGTAAAAAATAAACGAATCTTATGGATTATTTAGGTATTGTAATTTACATATTTTATGCAAAGAGGCATCTGTCTACAGAGGCTGAAAAAAAAAAGATTAAAAATTAGAAAGAATCATTCATCACAATTATTTTTTTTCTACTTCTAAATGTGTGGCTTCCAAATAACTAATCAATCACAGAGGAACACCCATGAATATATGAACTTGTCAGTAGGAAACCAATGAAGTAAGTTGTTCTTATGTTGCCAAAATGATACTCTGTACATTTATCTATGAGGGTTGTTCAAAAAGTTTTGAGCAAGTGGTAACCATGTGAGGTTAATACAATTCTGAGAAATGCAGTTGGTTTCACTGGACAAAGCTTTTTTGCACACACACTGTGAATATTGTTCAAACTGAATGGTCCCATGACCACCAGATAACATTGTGTCCTCTGAAAATCTTTCATTTCAACAACATGCTGTAATTCACTTCCTTGTGTGTGAAATTGTACCAGCTGCTGACATCCACAAATGCTTACAACTATGGAGGTTTCACAATGGGAGCCAGCACAGATTCTACTTTTAGCAATAAATGTTTGCTCAAAACTTTTGGAATGATCATCACATCAGTGATATATTATCTGGATTTAATTTCAGTCTTCTTCTCTCAGATGATTTTAGTCACTTATCTACACCATCTTGCTTTAAAGTGTGAATAAAATTAGAATTATCTGGAAGTTAATAAAGGCCATACCAAACTCTTCCCACAGAATAAGTACGTGTGATATAGACTGTAGTAGTACCAGTACTAGCGAAACAGAGGCAGACAGAAGTGCATGATTTAGCTTTAGGAAAATGACAGCTGTGGTAAAACCAGTTCTGGTAATAAAATACATGAAGGTGTATGGTTCAGCTCTCAAAAAAGACAGAAAGAGCGAGGAAAGTGGACAGAAACAAAAATGGAAGAAAGTATGATGAAGAATGTAGAACAATCCAATATTTCAGCAATTGCCTTTTTCCAGGATCACATGCAAAACAAGAAATAAGAAGCATGAAAGCTGGATGAAAAATTAAACACTTAGATTCTTTTATTTTTATCCTTCTTGTAAGAAAGATGGGCACAAAATTCACCCAGACAGATGTACAATGGGGTGGCTTTGATTCCTGCGAGTCTTGAAGATTATTCATTCACAGAATTAATAGCTTGTTATATATACTTCGCGTAACTTAGAACTGAATTTTCCATTACTCACTATAAATCGATCTGGTAGACCTTTTGCACCAATGATCTTGAAAATGAAGTTAACTGGCTGTCCTACAAGAGCACTGGAGTCCTCACAAAAGATTTCATTCTTGCCTTTGTACTCTTTGCCATTACCATCACAGGGAATCATTTCGACCTGATTTTTAAAAAAAATAGTACTATGGGAAGAATATTTAACAACAAAAGCACAAATTATACATAAAGAGCAAACTCTCTTTATTCTCTTTTCACCACTATAAGCCACAAATATGACTTTGTCTAAAAACTGCAAATAAAATAACCACCTTCTTACAGCTTTATTCCAGTTTTTGGAGATTCAAATTTTAAAATACAACATAAGCAAAATACGGGCATCATATAATTTCTTGGCAAAGACATGACAGTTGTGTTTATTATAAAGTTGTTTGTGTGGTCTTGGGCTTTTTAGTCTGGAAGGGAAATTTTTGCTTATCTAAAGTAAATGAAAATAGAAGAAGAAAACATTCAGAAACTCAATAGTAAAAAAAATTAAGGATAATTTTATACTGAATGTAATTTCAAGAATAAAAATTAGCCCACAACAACATAAAAACCATCTAATGAATACAATTCAAACTGTCATAGAAACCTGTATCTTCATAATGAATAGGGCAGTTAGAGTGAAAAAGTCCAACATGTTAAAATGATTATGAAATACTTACACTGAGAAGTCCCACATTTTCTCCCCTGTAGCCAGTAATTTCCAGCTGTTCCATAGTCTCAATCTATTGAAAGAATAACATAAAAGTCATGCTGTAGATATTAGTCTCAATCTATTGAAAGAACAGCATTAAAGTCATGCTGCAGATATTAGTCTCAATCTACTGAAAGAATAACATTAAAGTCATGGTGTAGATATTAGTCTCAATCTACTGAAAGAATAACATTAAAGTCACACTGTAAATATTTCAGGCTCTGGCCACAAGTAAGAAGAGGTTTGCCATGTAGCAGACATCACTTACTTGATACATCAAATGTACTTTCTTATACAATTATTCTTTCATTGTTTTTTCTTATACACTTATTCTTTCATTGTTTTATACACTTAAGTATTGTATTATCAGCTTTTGTCTCGGATAAGAAAAGATACATAAGCTACAAGCCCAGCTTTCCCTCCTCCTTGCTGGACTTGATCATTTTTATCTACTGAGCACGATCTACTAAACTGTGATCTATTTCTGCTGATCTACTTCCATGAAACTATCAGTTACAACTACTTTTTTTTCCAAAATTATTCCAGAATGTGAGTGAAAAAATGAACATTCTTTCTACTAAAATTTTTTTAAAAAAAACTTTCAGAACTACAGAAAAAAAAAAAAAATTCCACGTATCATCAGAAATAATCATCACCTGAAACCAAAAATATCAAAATTTGATAACAGCTGTTCTAGTCATACACATAAGACATGGTTGATAATAGGGGGAAAAAAAAATATTTGACAGTAACTCAATGATTGTGGCTTGCTGTTTATCAATATTACAAATAACTTGGATTGCTGTTTATCAATATTACAAATAACTTGGATTGCTGTTTATCAATATTACAAATAACTTGGATTGCTGTTTATCAATATTACAAATAACTTGGATTGCTGTTTATCAATATTACAAATAACTTGGATTGCTGTTTATCAATATTACAAATAACTTGGATTGCTGTTTATCAATATTACAAATAACTTGGCTTGCTGTTTATCAATATTACAAATAACTTGGATTGCTGTTTATCATATTACAAATAACTTGGATTGCTGTTTATCAATATTACAAATAACTTGGATTGCTGTTTATCCATATTACAAATAACTTGGATTGCTGTTTATCAATATTACAAATAACTTGGATTGCTGTTTATCCATATTACAAATAACTTGGATTGCTGTTTATCAATATTACAAATAACTTGGATTGCTGTTTATCCATGTTACAAATAATTTGGATTGTTGTTTATCCACATTACAAATAATTTGGATTGTTGTTTATCCACATTACAAATAACTTGGATTACTGTTTATCAATATTACAAATAAGTTGGACTGCTGTTTATCCAGATTACAAATAACTTGGATTGCTGTTTATCAATATTACAAATTACTTGGATTGGTGTTTTTCCATATTACAAATAACTCACCCTGAAAATCATTGGCTGAAGCCAAACTTTCACACTGCCGATGTGAAATTCAGAACCAAAATCATCATAAAATGGGTCTTTTGCCTGAAGAAGAAAAAAAAAGAAATAAGAAAATCTAATGATGAGACAATTTAACCCTTTTTCTGCTGTGGGAATATTAAAACATCTCAAAACTGTTCTAATATTTCAGAGCTATTGGCTTGTCTAGTATGTAATCAACTGGCCATAAAAGAACAAGAAGTTTAAGAGTATTGAAAAGCCTGGATGAAACTGTACTTCATTTTGGATCAGGAACATGTACAATAAACAGTCAGTCAGTCATTTGCATGTCCCTTGCGGAGCTTTGCCTGCCTAACAGCTCTCCTGTAGGACTCTCGATTGCAAGCAAGATGCCCTGCTGCTAATTAATCCATTCGCTAGTCAAAAAAAGATATTAGCAGCCACCTTTGCTTTGGTCTTCCTCTCTTTATTTTTCCCATTATGTACCCTTCCAAAACTGGAAAACAGTAGAAAACCTAACTTCAAATAGTTTACTGTCACTCTAAACCAGTTGTTCCCAAACATTTTTGGGTTTATGGCCCCTTGCCTTACAAATCGCATCCCTAGCACCTCTGAAAAACTTCTGCTCAGTTGGTACTGATGCTTCCTGCCACTTGATTTTCTCTCACCATGCCCCTGTACCTTTTCACTGCCCCAAGAGGCCACAACCCACTTTAGGAACTGCTGCTATAAACTCTTCAAGTGGCAGAACAGCAAAGATGTGTTTCAAGATCCAGTGTCATGCAGAAGACCACTGCCAAAATCCGAGAATAGAAAATAAACGTGGGAAAAAGTAACTTTGGTAGTCATGACCCAAAGGGACACTGTCTAATGATTTATGTAACTCCTTATAACAGAGAGTTTTCACCTGCCTAGCTCAGTTAACCTCCTTGGCATTAACCCCACATGTTATAGTGGGCCAGATTTCCCACGCTAAAATCATTAGCCTCATATGTTATATGGACAAACCTGGCTTTGATCCCATACACAGCATGAAGTCCATATGTTAAAATGCTGTGGTGTCATACCAGTTAATAAAATGAGGACAAGCTTCTAAAAATAATCATTGGAACTCCTTAATTAATATTAAGGAATGTCCAGGTTGATCATGGCATTTAAGCAATATTTTTGGCATGATTTTTTTTCACTAGGAACATAATAAGAAGCTTACATTTATGCATATTTCCTCATATCTTGACCTCATGTTTGAAAATCAGAAACAGACACTTCCTACTCAATTTTAAAATGTTAAAACACTCAGGGTTATCAGGAAAGTACTTTGGGAAAATTCATAAGTACTCTGATCTCCCTCTGGTGAATGAGGATCTCAGGGAAGTGTATATACTCCATAGCAGGATGAGGACCTGATAAACAGAAGCAGTGGTGGAAGGGACAGAATCTTCAACCTTCAGTTCAAGAAGCAGCACTGCATCAATCCAGTCATTTCTTCTCAAACAAACATTTCTAAACACATATGAACCCTTCTATTGATGCAAAGTAACCATTTTTCAGAAATCTTCATATCAGACACACACTGTACCATTTTAACACCTTGTAATATAATTAGAGTTTCAAGATTTCCACAGATTCAAATTATGAGAGGATCGTAAAGGAGACAAATGGACAAACCTGGGGCAAGTCCCATTCATCTCCATCCAGAAAATTCTGGTACATTTCCTGCATCATAAATTTGCGGTTCAGAAACTTCTCCTTGGACCACACCAACTCATGTCTTGTTTCCAGGTTGATTACTCTGACCATGACCTAAATACAAGATATTTCTAGTTATAGACTCATCTCAGATAAAACTGTTTCAGGCCGAAACATAATTCACCAATTCAGCTTGGTAAACATGACAAATTTTTAAAAAAAAATTTATATAACTAATCTCATAGAAGTTAAAAAAATAAATCCTTATATACATTAACTCTTAAAGAGCTGCTCAATTGGTATTTTTAAAACAATAAAATAAATAACTGCAGCCATGTGATTTTGAACCATAATTCTTACATCTTACATCCTTCCAGTGGCGTTAAACATTACTTAGGGGTCGCATAGTTGTTTGCTGAGTTTTCCTGTTTAAGCCGAGTTTTTCCATTTCATCAACAGATGTTATGCCCACTAAACTGGCTTCTCTTAACAATGTCCTCTTTAGAGTTTCACGCACTCAACCTCTTTTTCTTCGGCCTATTGTGCTCCACTTGATAGCTTGTTTTAGTATTCTCTGATTGTTTCTTCTCATCACATGGCCTACATATGTCCATCTTCTTTTTGTAATCAAACATGAAATATGTTGTTCTTTGCTCATCTTGTCTTATCTCTTTTTTGTTCTTACATTCATTCCACTTTATACCAAGTATTTTTCTTAGGCATTTATTTTCAAAAGAGTCTAATTTCTTGTCTGTTTCTTTAGTTGATTTCCAGCTTTTGCGTGCACAATTAGGAATTAATAATTTTTTAATGTTATAAACTTTTTAAACTCGCTAGTTATGGCATGACTGTCACTGAGGTCATCCATCTGGCCCAAAAATGCTAACTGCACCTTCCCTTAACACTTCACTGTACAGGAAGAAGGATAATATAAAGTGAAGTACAATTTTTTTTGTTTAAAAGATATAGTTGTAATTTCCCAAACAAAATAAACAGCCATGATCTTTGTTTAGAAAATAATTTTTTTTTTTCTGTTTAGCAGGCTAAGAGTTAAAATGTCTTAGAAACATGTAATACATTTACAACAATAATAAAAGTAATAGTTACTCTTTTTGTCCCATAAATCATTTATTAAAAAAGATAAAGTCAGCTGTTTATGGAAGCTGCCTAGTATAATTGTGTCAAGTACTTTTTCTTATAGCTAAATGTATCAGATTATTTACTAGATGTATCTTCTAGAACTGATAATTAAGCACAAATATAGACAATACAACAGTAAAGCTATGGCAAACAACATTTTTAAAATAAATAAAATGATATCAGTCTTATGATCATATTGTTTTAGAACTTTTACATTACCTGGTAAACTCTGCTCCATCTTTTAACCATAAAGTTTTGTTTGTTTTTTTTTAATACATCAGTAACTCCTTTCAAATTTTCACTATCCTAGCAGATCCTTGGCATTCACTGACAAATTATAGTGGTAAATCCAAGCAACAGAAATAAACTTTATGAGTACCCGTTAAAGGAAATGTTGCAGAAAAATCAAATTTACAAAAACAATAAAGGACTTAACTCCTAAAAGTGTACTGCGAATGCCCAGCAACTGTAAATTAAGAATACTGTAATTTGTCAAGCTAATCAGAAAATTTAAATTATAAGGATGAGAATAATTTATAACATCCAAACACTATTTTCACATGCAAAATCTGTTAACTTTTGAGAAATGATTAAATATAACTGATATTATTATATTATTTATCTTAAAATGAACTAAAAATGAAGTGAGAAATATTTCCCTGAGTCAAGCTAAATAGTGGAAGGCATGCAGCACATCTCTAGCAGACTCCACCACCATGGGGACAGTGGCAGTCCTTGTCCCATTAGTCAGCTGGACCTGTTACTGAGGTACCAATGGAGAGGTGGGACTGGGTCTTGGTCTGCTATTATTCACCAGTCCTGATGCCAAGCATGTCAGCTATGGGTCAATGATTGTCAAACTGGACAGTGTTTTCGTCCCCAATAATAACTACTGTCCTTTAAAAATCTTGAGAACATATGGCATTCAAAAGTTATAAGCACAAAAACCAAGTTAAGATTATTCAGTTCAAATGTGATATACACCCTCATTTATTCATGAAAAAGCTGGAAATCAACTAAAGAAATAGAAAAGAATTAGACTCTTTTGAAAAAACATAATACCTCAGGAAAATACTTGGTATAAAGTGGAATTTAAGATAAGACAGATAACAACAATCTGTCTCATGTTTGATCAGAAAAGAAGATGGACACAGGTAGGCCATGTGATGAGAAGTAACAATCAGAGAATAGTAAAACAAGTTATCAAGTGGAGCACAACAGGCCCAAGAAAAAGAGGTTGACCATGTGAAACTCTAAAGAGGACATTATTAAAAGAAGCCAGTTTAGTGGGCATAAAATTCCTTGATGAAGTTGAAAAACTTGCTGAAAACAGGAAAACTTTGCAAACAACTATGCAAGCCCTATGTGATGTTTAACAGCACAGGAAGGATGTAGGATGTAAGATAACTTTTGTATTCACAATTTTAGCCAGTTCATTCATTCATTCCTTTGCATGTCCCTTGCGGAACTTTGCCTCCCAAACAGCACTCCTGTAGGCCTCTCGGTTGTGAGCAAGATGGCCTGCTGCTGCTGCATCCATTTCCATGATTGCTGCTTGGGTTTCTTGGTATGTTTCCAGAAGGTAGTTTACCATTGCTTTCCTTCCGGGCAGTGACATTTTAGCCAGTATTCCTGATATAAATGAATCTACTATTCATATTTGAATTTATCTTTTGCCACTCAGAAAATCAAATAGTTTTATTTAACTAAATACTTCAAACTAGATAGCTGGTTCGTTACCACTTACAATCAACATTTATTCAAATCAGTCTTAATTGATGTTGCTAAATAGCAATGCCTACCTGTGTCCTTCCAATCAGTTCACCTCTTGCTTCAGGGGAAACCATCATCAACTCAAACTTCATCTTCTTGTCCAGATCTTCACTGATGGAATTGGCATTTTCCACAGATGGCATCAACTCAACAATTTCTTCCTGAAGCATAGCATCCTCTAATTTTTAATGATAAAGAATAATATTAGCAACTCACAAACACTGATTACTGGCCAAGGCAAATACATTATTTAAATCAACCTTTTTACATACAAGGATCATTTCTTCAACAACATACAAATTGCAGACCATCGTCTCATATGTAAAATCTCAGTGCCATGAATCCCTAATTGTTTTTATACAATAGCCGGCACTTAATATCACACTGATAATGCAACATCTGACCACTTAATAATGCATCAGGGACTGATTTTGGTCTGAGAACGACAGGTTGGGAAACACTGATTTAAACCATAGTGACAGCATGAAGATCTTTCATCATCATCATCATCATCAGGTGCCATGCCGACTGGCGTTGGCTATTATGCTTCTCCAGAGTACACGATCCTTCATGCAGGCCATCAGTTCAGTTGGTGATCTCCTCTCACACCATCCCGTCAGGCTGTCCAGTATCATTTCTCTTGGTCTTCCTCTTGATCTTCTTCCTTCTATTTTTCCTGTTGTTATAATATTTTCAATGCCCCCTCTTCTCATTGCATGTCCTATGAAGATCTTTACTGATTAATTATTCTAGTGCGTTACCGGGACCCCAGACATTCTTTCATTCACTGTGTATCATGTCAGAAAGCTGTCAATCATGCTCCTCCATCTATGTAGTCCTTGTTTCCAGTCAATTAAAATACTTGACCTCCCTTTCCCTCTTTTTCCTGTTGAATTTTTCCGTCATTACTTAGTTCACTAACTTCTGTGTTCTCATGACATGTCTAAGAAATTTTGACTGCTTTTTTTTTCTTATAATTTTAACTAGTTTTCATTGCGATGAAGCTTCTCAGAAGGACTGCTTCATTTGCTTTTCTGACTTTCCAAGAAAATACTTTACAAGCATATCAGCAAGCCCTAACATGGAACCCACAGGGTAAAAGGAGGAGAGGGAGACCAAGAACTCCTGGACACGGACATCAAAATAATGAACCAGACATGGAGACAGCTGGAAAGAGTGGCCCAGGACCGAACTGCCTGGCGAGCTCTTGTTGGCGGCCTATGCTCCATGAGGGGTTAGAGGCATAGGTAGGTAGGTAGATCAGTGGGGAAGTCTAAGAGAAAAATCTTGTTTTTGCTGGTTCTCCCATCACTGTTTTAGCAAGTCACATCAAGCAACAGCAGCAACATAAACAGAAATAACAATAATGGCAGCCTGGTTAGCCGAGTGGTTAGGCACTCGGTTTACTATTCCAGTGGTATTGGGCTCAAGTCCCAGCAGTGGGATTTTTTTTCTGGTGACACCAAAAAGGCCCCGGGGTCCACCCAGCCTCTAAAAATGGGTACCTGAGAAATCTGGGAAGGTACATGTGGCAAGGCATGATACTGACCACATCACACTTGGAAATATGGGCTTAACACCATATCCTCAACATACCTTAGTGGCATAGAAATGGAGATTTTACCTTTTTTTAATAATAATAATTGATAATTAATTTCAATAATTTTTTTTCTCCACGTAACTGATAAAGAAAATTTATTTGTTGCTTCTTTGTGGTAACTATAACACTGGACTGGAATGCCAAGATCAGTTTGTCGAAGTAACTTTTGCTAGATGGCTTGAAAATATTAAAACTGATATGCGCAAGAACAAATACAAAATTCTAACAGTGCTTGTAAATAAGAAAACAGTTAAAAATGCTAAACTTTTAAAATATATATAAATTTAAAAACTAACCTTGAGATTTGGATTTACTAATGTCAAAACCAGAGTTTCTGGCAATTTCCTCTTGTGCCATTTCAAATGTGATTTCTGGGTAAGTTTTCTTTGAAGAATCTCTCTCTTTTGGGTGGACAAAGACAAAGTACTGAGTTGTTCCGAATAAAACTCTGATAAATATAAAAAAGAATGAGGTGTGCAATTTTTAACAGCAGAGTTATGAAGCATCAGTTATAAAATCAAATCTGAATAGCATCAAAATTCTAAAGGAAGCACTGAGCCAATTCTCTTAGTGTTGCAAGACCACAAGTTCACAATGTAATTATAAAGCCAGTTCAGTTGAATTTCTGCTGTCAACATGGAGTTCAATTAGAATGTTGATGATGAAATGGTCAAGTGTCTACAAGAATGCTTTAATATAACAATTTGTAGAAATAGAATCTTCTGAAGAATAAACTACAAGAAGCTAAAGCAGTTATCCCATTGTCTTTGTATACAATGGCAAAGGGTAACCACCACTGTACTTCTATTCACTTGTCAAATCATGCTTCATGCAAGTAAAATAGATGTCTTGTCTCTAAGCTGGACAAGTTCATTTTACTTTTAGTACAAATTGGCAGAAAACATGGCTGTACTGTAAAATACATATCTTATATTGCTAATGAAAGTGGATTAATGAGTGGAATAATTATTCCAGCCAGAATATTAAGAAGACTATAACATAATAATTATCATATTCATCATCAACAGGTGTTGTACTGATAGGAAAAGATGAATCATGCTTCTCCATTTTGTATGGCCTTTGGTATTTCAAACTGGACTCTTGCTTTCTTTCCTTAGGCCACTTAGTCAGCCCATTCAGATGTTTTTCTCTCTCAGACTTTTTCTCTCTCTCTGTCTCTCTCTCTGTCTCTCTCTCTCTCTCTCTCTCTCTCTCTCTCTCCTCTCTCTCTCTCTGTCTCTCTCTCTGTCTCTCTCTCTCTCTCTCTCTCTCTCTCTCTCTCTCTCCTTTTATTGAGTTTTCGAACGAATTAAGAAGAGACAAATCAATCAAAACCTTAATCCTTGTAAAAAAAAAAAAACGGAAATGAAACAAATAAAACTTGTATTATTTATGCAAGTTCCAAACACAAACAAACTTTTTAAACAGCCTGACATACTGACTGTAGAAAACTTTTGAAAGTGAAGAACAAATAGAGGGAACTTGAAGAAAATGACTAGACTATGAAAAACATGAATAAAAAATATGGAAGAAAACAGAAGAGGCAAAGACTACAGAGAAGGGCTTATTTGCTGCAAAAAAAAAAAAAAAATCTGTCACATAGCATTTGCATGCCATAGGGGAGTGAAGTGTTAGTGCCTTCACAATTCTACTAGCTAGGTCACCACAGCATTTGAGGTAGGGATGCCAGCACCTGTCCTACCTGCCTTTGTGTTTTCCTAGGGAAACCCTGGGTACCTATTTTCTGAAGCTCAGTTGACCACCAGTGCCAATCAGTACAAAAATAACTCCACCTAAATGTGAAATCAAACCAGGGACCTTCTGATCAGCAGGTGAGTGCACTAACCACTACACCACAAAGGCATATTTTTGCTGTAGGGATCATTAATAAAAGAGTGCAGATAAGAAAAGCAAAATGTTTTTCAAGCACACATCATCTGATTTAGATACAACTGTACAATGCATAATATACTTAGAAGAAACAGCTGTTGAAGAAGTAAACCAATTTGCATAACTTGGCAGCTACATAGACCATGATGGTGACACCAGGAAGGAAGTTAGAATTGAAAAAGCAGCATTGTCCTTTAAAAATCTCAAGAACATATGGAATTCAAAAGTTATAAGCACAAAAACCAAGTTAAGATTATTCAATTCAAATGTGATATCCAACCTCATTTATGCATGCGAAAGCTGGAAATAAACCAAAGAAGTAGACAAGAAATTAGACTCTTTTGAAAATAAATGCCTCAGGAAAATACTTGGTATAAAGTGGAATGAGTTTAAAAACAATACAGAGATAAGACAGATGAGCAAACAACAACACGTCTCATGGGTGATCAGAAAAATAAGATGGATATATGTTGGTCATGTGATGAGAAGAAACAATCAGAGAATACTAAAACAAGCTATCAAGTGGAACACAACAGGCTGAAGAAAAAGGGGGTCAACCAGTTTAGTGGGCATAACATCCCTTGATGAAGTTGAAAAACTCTCTGAAAACAGGAAAACTTAGCAAACAACTATGCGAGCCCTATGTGACATTTAACGGCATGGGAAGGATGTAAGATGTAAGATGTACAATGCATAAGCTTTACCCAATATCTGAATATAGTAACATGAACACTTGTAGAAGATAATATACACTTTAATACAAAAACACATAATATCAGTCCCTCTTGATTGGCATCTTGTTGACTACACACCTGTCATTATGATGCAGTTCCACTCTTTCAAGCACAGGTTTCCCGTTACGCATCAACCGAACATTGGGCTCACCAGGCTCCAGGGTAAACTTGTTTTCATCCATCCTGACAGTGGCATGTTTAGCAGCAATGCTGTGGTAGAAAAGAAGATCAATTGATCAGATTATCAGTGATTTGCAGTCAAAGAGAGTGAAATCAAATGTACAGAATACAACCAGAAATGCATCTTCGATACTAAAGGTGTAAAAATACTGAAAGTCAAAAATACAAGAGTTAGGATAAGCAAGTGAGAATTTTGTGACGTTAATGAATAAGTAACATTAAAAAATAAGAGATTTGAAAAAAAAAAAGGGTAAAAAAAAAGGGTATTCCTAGCCAGTTCTGTTTTATGGGTGTGAAGCATGGTCTATGAATAAGAGAGTACAGTGAGAAATGGAGGCCATGGAAATGTGGTTCATAAGAAGGATGTTGAAGGTACCATAGACAGCTAAGAAAACCAATGAAAAAGTCTTAAGAGAGGCTGGAGCTAAAAGGCAAATTACAGCAAAGATCAGAGGCAGACAAGCAAGATTTGTAGGATATTTTCTGAGAAGAGGAAAATTGGAACACACTGTGGGAACTGAAAAAAACTGAGGGAAGAAGAGACAGAGGAAGACAGAGAGAAAAGTTACTGGATGGGCTGTCAGTGTGGCTAGGAAGAAATCACCAGCAGATCTCATAATCAGGTCTAAAGACAGGGAATTGTGGAGAGAAATGATTGCCTCCGCCACATGGCATGGCATTTAATAATAATAATAATATTTCCTAGTATTTCATAGAGGCATCAAGGGTATATGGCATTAATGTTAATATTAACCTTGACCTGTTGGCACATGACAAGGTTATGTAGTCAGCATCATGTCTGGCCACCTTTCCTTCACCAGATCCAAAATGAGCTGGGCACCCATTCTACAGCTGAGTGACTGGGGTACCTCCAATGAGTTTGAATCATCTGCCTCACCATAGGAGATAAGCACACTAACTTTTATGCCACTCAGATAGCCTTCAAAGATGGAGTTAAGACAGAAAGCTGGACAGAAAAAAAATGTAAGCAAAATATAAACACAGGAAAACTCTCCATTAAGACAGAAAACAAGAAATGATAAAGATAAATAAAAACTGATAAAGAAAAAATGTAAGCAAAAAAATAATAAACACAAGAAAACTCTCCATTAAGATGGACAATAAGAATTGATAAAGAAAAAAAATACAAGCAAAAAATAAACACAATTTTCCATAAAAATTGAAAACACGACCTGTTAAAGATAATATGTAAGCAAAATAAAAATAATGACCAGAAGAAAACTCCCCATTAAGACATAAAACAAAAACTGATTTTAAAAATGCAAGTTAAAAGAAAGTTTAAAAAACTCTTAATTAATATAAAGGTAAAGGTAAAATTCCCATTTCCATACCATTAGGGCATATTGGGGAATACGATGTTAGGCCCGTATTTTCCATGACCTTTGACACATGAAAGTGTGATGTAGTCAGTATCATGCCTGGCCACTTTACCTTCCCAGATTTCTCTGGTGTCCATTTTTAGAGGCTGGGTGAACCCCGGGGCCTTTTTGGTGTGTACCAGAAAAAAAGTCCCACTGCTGGGACTTGAACCCAGTACCACCGGATTAGTAAACGGAGCATCTAACCACTCATCTAACCAGGCTGCCCTTAATTAATATAGAAAACAAAATTTAATTGATCGAAAACAAAGCAAAAAAATAACCTCACAAAAACTTTCCATTAAGATAAAAAAAAAAATAATTGACTGAGTAAAAAAATAAGAAATCTAAGCAGGAAATAAACATGAAGAAAACCGTCAACTCTCCTGCAGATCATACCCTGGTCCGGCTAGAACCAGCTCAGTTTCACCATCACCCTTGCCATTACCAATCCTTTCTTCAGGAGTGTCAAAAAAGTTGATAATGTGGCCAGTAAGAAATGGATCTGTGTTGAGATTGTACATGTAAGCTGTTGTCTTTTTCTTCTGTGCAACTAATGCTTGAGAACTGCCATCAAACTGTATTTAAAATAAAAAAATTAATGTAAATGTCATGAGAATTTGTTGATATGAACCAAAATAAGGTGGATTCTGGATCTCATCAGATAAAAATATCTTGGTATAAAATATCGGTCTTTTGTTAACGTTAAATCTATACAGAATGTAAAAGTAAATCTATACAGAAGGTAAAAGTAAATCTATAAGGTAAAAGCAAATCTATGCAGAAGGTAAAAGTATATTGATGAACGTACAAGTTATTGTATGTTTATGATTTAGTTTGACCAAGGTGTTTTTCTTGGACTGATCTTGAATGATGCTCTTCTTTGCCACAAAGATGTTATAGTTTGCCTGAAACTTGAAGCAGTAAATGTATAACTACAAGTTCCATTATGTTTCAAGAATAAAGAACTTCATGCAATACCCATCAGTCCCCAGAGTGTTTTACTTTCACATATTCATAAGGACGATGGGAGAATCAAAGTAACATTATTTCTGAAATATTGATGGAATGTTACAGTAAAATTGGTGGAAAATATTCACAATTTGTTATAGAACACATTACACCTTTTGCTGTTAATTTATTATGGCAGTAGTTACTTACCCTTTTTTAATGGTTGCTGTTAATTTATTATTATGGCACCAGTTTCTTAACATTTTTAATAGAGAATAAATTTTTAAAATTCTTTCTGAGATGTAATTTTTTTAAAAAGCATCATTGTGTAATGCAAAAACAGCTTGTGATAAAATGATCTAGGAATTTGTAGCTGGCAAGAAAAGGTTATAACTGTTGTGAGATTCCATAACGGCATAGATATATTGGACATATGCAGGCCATGTGATGAGAAGAAACAATCAGAGAGTACCAAAACAAGCTATCAAGTGGAGCACAACAGGCCAAAGAAAAAGAGGTAGACCGAGTGAAACTCTAAAGAGAACATTGTTAAGAGAAGCCAGTTTAGTGGGCATAACATCCCTTGAAGTTGAAAGACTCACCGAGAACAGGACAACTTGGCAAACAACTATGCGAGCCCTATGTGATGTTTAACGGCACGGGAATGATGTAAGATGTAAGAAGAAAAGGTTACACTGGTGTACACAACATGAAAAAAAAGGTCGGTCAGAACAGCAGAAAAAGAGGGAAGAACAGGAGGGACACAGAGTAGAACATTGGGGAGACACAGGGATCATATGAACAAGGACAGTCAGGGAGTTATGAGTAATGTCCGAGAACAAGTCACCCATGGTGAGTAGTAAATGAATTAATACAAAATATTAAATTCTAGAAAAGGCATTAAGCAGAGAGAGTGTGACTGGAATTATTAAAGGTAAGGATAGCAAATGCTGAATGTGCCATACTTTTAATCAAAGTGTAGTCTTCTCTTGTCCTCTGATAGCAAATGCTGAATGTGCCAAACCTTCAATCAAAGTATAGTCTTCTCTTGTCTTCTATCTGCCTGGAATTGTGAGCTGGTGTTCTTTGCAGCTGAAGTTGTGAAGGCGTTCAGGCACAGCATCATATCAGTGTGGGATTGGGTTATGGCAGCTATTTTTTTTTTCAGTCTCTGAGTGCAGCTAAAAAACAGGGGGCATACAGTACTTTTTTAGCAGACTCCACCACCATGGGGACTATGGTGATCCCTGCCACATTAGCCAGCCTAGGCCCATTACTGAGGGTATCAACAATGAGTTAGGACAGGGTCTTGGCCAGCTGTGGTTTATCAACCCTGATGCCAGCATGTCGGCTATGAGTCACTGACTACCAAAATGGACAGTCAAAGTACCAAAGTATAGATAAACAAGCATATGTGAACATATTACATCATATCAACACATTTAAGATCCCCACATTGTCTCCAACAACCGTTATTTTAGACAAGTACAACAATATGTTAACTTTTGCACGAAGATTATCTAATGCACGTTTAGTGAAAAGAAAAAAAGCCTTACACCAGTTTTCTGAGCCTCTTTCAGTTTCTCTTCAAAGGATTTTCTCATTTCTTCCATTTCTCTCTCATTCTTTGCAAGTCTTGCATTGTATTCCTCCTCCATATTGGCTTTCAGCTTGGCAATCTCTGATGTGAAAGAAATGGAACTTTAGTCTATATGAAGTTTTAGGGTTAAAAAAAAAGTGAGGTAAAGGTGGACCTATAATACTATAAAGGTACACTGGAGATATGGTGTTAATATCTATCTCACCTTCTTTACCTCTTTCTGAGGCATAGACCATGAACGAGGGCTCTCCATTTATTTCTGTCTTGGGCTGTTTCTTCCTTTTTGTCTCCAAGTGTAATCGATCTTTTTGATCTCTGTTTTAAAACTACTTTTGTGAAGAAGTTCCTTCCTTTCCTCTTGCTGAGAATGACATTTTCATAGCTGAAGTATTTTTACAGAATTGGGTACCTGGTTCCACGTCCATCCCTCCTCTTTTCTCATGCAGGCTTGGGACCAGTCATGTTGGAGTTTATGGTGCTAGTGCTCATGTTTTTTTTCTTGACCTGTTGGTACACTAGAGGGTGATGTAGCCAGCATCATGCCCAGTCACCTTTTCTTCTCCAGTTCCAGAAGGATCTAGGTACTTATTTCTACAGCTGAGTGACTGGGACAGTAAGAAACAGATGATCATGATTACCTTCATCAACCTGTGCCATTTCCCCAGGGAAAGATATCAGAAATTGATCTCCTTCAACTCTGTCTCTTGTTTTCATGGTGTATATAGCCAATTATTTCTTGTCTATCTCTTGATGTATTCTGTTGTTTTTATGGTGTATATAGCCAGCTATTTCTTGCCCATCTCTTGATGTATTCTGTTGTTTTTATGGTTTTTATAGCCAGTTGTTTCTTGTCCATCTCTTGTTGTCCTCTGTCTGTTGTTTTCATGGTTTTTATAGCCAGCTATTTCTTGCCCATCTCTTGTTGTCCTCTGTCTGTTGTTTTCATGGTGTATACAGCCAGCTATTTCTTGCCAATCTCTTAATGCCTTCTGTTGTTTTCATGATGTATACATTCAACTATTTCTTGTCCATTTCTTGATGCCCTCTGTTGTTTTCATAAGGTATACAGCCAGCTATTTCTTGCCCATCTCTTGATGCCCTCTGTTATTTTCATAGTGTATACAGCCAGCTATTTCTTGGCTATCTCTTGTTGTCCACTGTCTGTTGTTTTCATGGTGTATATTGTCAACTATTTCTTGTCCATCTCTTGTTGTCCTCTGCCTTTTGCTTTCATGGTGCACATAGCCAACTGTTTCCTGTTTACCTCACGATGTTGTTCACTTCCATATGTTATTTTCATCTGGTTCATTTTCACTGAAATTTCCTTCAGATGACTGGTTTTTAATATGGCGTAATATTTTAACCTTGTCAAACCAAGTAATTTAAGTCTTAATATTTTAACCTTGTCAAACCAAGTAATTTAAGTTTTAACATTTTCTATTTTCCCAAGCATCCTGGGTATACATAAAGTCCAAAAGAGGTGGCACTTCATTGTCCAGTGAGCAGTGTGTGCCAGATCAATAAATCGACCAGGTGGCTGAGAGTGGATGGTTGACTAAACAGACATTATAAGGACACAGTATCTCCATAACAGCACTAGGGATTAAGTTACTGAGAAAACCACAGCACCAACACCTTCAGCTTGATGATCACTGTCAACAAAAGGAGGAACATTTTCATCTTAAATTGTACTTTCATTTCAAATTCCTTCAATGAATAAAAGAAACAATATCCAGTTTCAGTCCAAAGCTGGTTATTGTTTTGTCCTCAACTCAGATTTTTCTGTTGTCACGTAACTATTGAAATTCATCGTTACATTTTTCCCAAACTGGTTCAAGAGTTCATGAGCGTAGAACCACATTCTGTTAGATTTTTCTTACCCTAGATCATTTTTTTCTCAGAATACCCATCTTTGCAGATTCTGATTTTAGTCATGAGGTAGTCCAGTGTTTCTGAGTTATCATTCCATAAATAAATTTATTCCACACGCAAATAAGTTGGCAACTATGTATGTTTAGAATACAACAAACTGTCTCAGTGGCAACTATGTATGTTTAGAATACAACAAACTGTCTCAGTGGCAACTATGTATGTTTAGAATACAACAAACTGTCTCAGTGGCAACTATGTATGTTTAGAATACAACAAACTGTCTCAGTGGCAACTATGTATGTTTAGAATACAACAAACTGTCTCAGTGGCAACTATGTATGTTTCTCTCTCTCTCTGAACCTTAAGTGCCCAGGGCACATGGGGCTTCCACAAGGGTTTTCCACAAATACCTGTCCTTTGCCTTTTTTCTGCTCTTGCCCAGGTGAGCCCTCTATTGCTCAACATCCTTTCTGTTGTTCTTCTCCATGTCTCTTTTGGTCTACCCTTACTTCTGTTCCCCTGTGGTGTCCATCTTAGTGCTATTTTTGGTAGTGAGTTGTCAGTCATTCGAAGCACATGTCCCAACCATCACCAGCGTCTTTCCTCAATAATTGTTGTCAGTGGCTTCATCTGCATTTCTGTATGTATGTTTAGAATATAACAAACTATCTCAGTGGCAACTATGTATGTTTAGAATACAACAAACTATCTCAGGACTTATGTACTCATAGCTAAAGATTTCAAAGGAAAATGTGTCCTGGTAGCCCCCATAAACTTAGGCCACTCAAAGTTTTATATGAATCTTCAGTTTCATTTCAACTTGTTGCCATAATAACAGTACCAGAGACTACCACCAGAAATGTTACTGTCACTGGACCCCTACCTTCATCACTAAGGTCATCATCATCATCGTCATCATCATCTTTCATCACCTCCATCTTCATGTTGCCTCCCAGCATTGCCTTGAGTTTCTCATTCTCTTCCTGGAGCTCTCGAATCAATTTTTCTGTGGGGTTCTCATTTATCGTGGCTGTGGTCTTGATTTGTTTAGCTCTATCAGCTGTGAATGGAGTGGGGGAACTCTTCAATGTGTGAGATCAGAAAACAACTGTGTGGGTTTAATAAGGTAAAATAAGGTAAACAAAAATTCCAGTTTCCCTGCCAGTAAAGCATGTTGGGAAAACCGGTCTTAGGTCCGTATTTTCCATGACCTTTGGCACATGAAAGTCTGATGTGGTCAGTAACACACCTGGCCACTTTATCTTTCCAGATTTCTCTGGTACCAATTTTTAGAGGCTGGGTGAACTCCGGGTCCTTTTTTCAGTTTGTACCAGAAAAAATCCAGATGCTGGGACTGAACCTGGTGCCACTGGATTAGTAAACCGGGCGCCTAACCACTCAGCTAACCAGGCCATCATAGGTTTAGTAAGTGGGATAAAAAGGGATAAAAAAAGAAAAAAATCAACTAACATAATTAGCTTGGTCAGACCTATCTGTAAATCTATGTGAATTAGTTTGTTATAAGCCAAAAACAAAATCATTACTCACAGTTCTTAGATTTGCATTAAGTGCCTTTATCGAACAATAGGTACTGCATTTTCTTATAATAGATTCATTTTCCTTCACCTGGTATTCCATGAAGTCAGTGCACACATGTTGTATTGTTCATAATCTGCATATGCGATATTTTCCATATATACATCAACCTAACGGCATGCATCATGTTCATAGCTCTTTAATACTTCTTGTTTTGTCTATCATTTTATGACTTATATGATGTCAAGACAAGACACATTTTACATGTCAAAAAAAAATCTTGTATAGTTTAAAGTAAAAAATCATATTTTCCTCTCTGGTGTATGTATTTTGGCAGCTTTCTTTACAAAAAAAAAAAAGTAATGCTGAATACTTCTCTAGAAAAACAATCAAAATTATACTGATTTTGCTTACCAGGTCTCATATTTAGAGCATGTTTTGAGTTTGTGTTTTAGATAAGCTGCAGTTTTTTGTCTTTGAAAGTTGAATAATAATACAAAATTGAATAAGAATACAAAGTTTTGAAGATGTTCAATAGCACATTTTAAAATTTTGAATAAGTTTAAATTTTAGCAAATTTTTACAAAAATAAAAGTTATTGTTAACATTTAAATCATTAAGTACAAATTTCTAAAATGTGCCCTTGGCCAAAACTGACTTTTATAAAACACAGATGAAACAGTATACCGTATCTAAGGGTGGATAAGGACTCCTCATAGTTGATGTCAGCAGGGCTTATAGCTGCAATCTGATAAATAAACATGAAGTTATAACTGATAACAGTAACAGGAAAATGTGTGTTAACATACAGGAGGGACAGTTCAAGGGGGTGGGGGGGGGGCCCCCAAGAGATGGAAGGGAAGAAACCCACGGCAAAAATGGGGAGACAATGGACAATGTGAAAGAAGAATATGGCGTATACACGTGGAAAGAGAAAGCCAAGGACTTCTGCAACAACGACCCTGGGAGCTTGGAAAAGTGAAAAGAAGAATTCTACGGGAAGGTGGGATTAGTAATTATGTTGCCTTGGAATAATGAAGAGAGAAGGATTCGAGAGGAAGGTGGGATTAGTAATTATGTTGCCTTGGAATAATGAAGAGAGAAGGATTCGAGAGGAAGGTGGGATTAGTAATTATGTTGCCTTGGAATAATGAAGAGAGAAGGATTCAAGAGGAAGGTGGGATTAGTAATTATGTTGCCTTGGAATAATGAAGAGAGAAGGATTCAAGGGGAAGGTGGGATTAGTAATTCTGTTGCCTTGGAATAATGAAGAGAGAAGGAATCAAGGGGAAGGTGGTATTAGTAATTCTGTTGCCTTGGAATAATGAAGAGAAAAGGAATCAAGGGGAAGGTGGGATTAGTAATTTTACTGCCTATAAAGAAAACATACACATCTTGTCCTATTTGTTTTTGTCATTATTTCAGTTTCAGGGAAAAAAAGGAAAAAACTAACAACAGGTAACAATTGCATGCATCGAGCATAAAACCACAGGTGATAATTACACGTCTCAGACATATTTCAGCTTCATAAGCAATACAAAAGTACATAATTATTTGTAAAGTTAACGATAAAATCCCTGCTTCCATGCCTTTAATGCATACTAGGGGATACAGTGTTAGGCCCGTATTTCCAAAACCCTCAGTAAGTGAAAGTGTGATGTGGTCAATATCGCGTCTGACCACATTTACCTTCCCAGATTTCTCTGGTCTTCATTTTTTTTTTTTTTTTGGAAGCTGGGTTGACCCCGGTGCCTTTTTTTTTAGGTGTAGTGGTACAAAGAAAAGCCCACTGCTGAGACTTGGACCTAATACCACCAAATTAGTAAAACCGAGCATCTAACCACTCAGCCAACAGGGCCGCCTATTTTAATTATTTTTAAACCACAGAAAAAATTACGGGGTTTATCTGAGTAATAATTCATAATTTGTTACTCTCACTAAAACCGTAGGAACTCTTCAGCGTGAGAACATAGTTTTCACCTACCATGACGGTTTTGCTGTTCCCACCCAGCGCATTCTTCAGTAGCTTGGTCAGAACAGAATCACGAAAAGGCACTGCAGAGTAGAAAAGACACTGTGAAGTCTGTGAAATAGACACTATGAAGCAGAAAAGACACTGTGAAGTAGAAAAGACACTGTGAAGTCTGTGAAATAGACACTATGAAGCAGAAAAGACACTGTGAAGTAGAAAAGACAATGTGAAGTAGAAAAGGCACACTGAAGTGGATACGGCACTGTGAAGTAGGAAAGGCACTGAAGTAGAAAAGACACTGTGAAGTAGAAAAGACACTGAAATAGAAAAGACACTGTGACGTAGAAAAGACACTGTGACGTAGAAAAGACACTGTGAAGTAGACACGGCACTGTGAAGTAGAAAAGACACTGAGAAGTATAAAAGACACTGAGAAGTAGATAGTGAAAAGTTATGTGATG
Organism: Achatina immaculata; assembly: GCA_009760885.1. Classification (NCBI taxonomy): domain Eukaryota; kingdom Metazoa; phylum Mollusca; class Gastropoda; order Stylommatophora; family Achatinidae; genus Lissachatina; species Lissachatina immaculata. The sequence goes on from CM019715.1 coordinate 10,879,421, forward strand.
TAAACTGTTTAGAACTGTGCGACAAATTGTGAATGACTGTGTGATAAAAGTAGTCAAAATTACATGATGCAGATGGTGAAAAATTTTTGTTGATATAAATTTGTTAAAAGTAGTTTATTCTTCATAGTCTGTATTGAGTCTGCTTTAGCTGATATCTCATTCCTATTTCCACACAGTTTTTCTCGAAACAGGCTGTTGTACTGCTATTTCCAGGCAGAGAAAGTTGTAATAATTAACCACGGCCGTGGAGCCTGCAAAGAAACATGATTTCTGGGTTCTGTTACAGAAATTTAAAAGAAGTCATTATAGGCCACTCTTCGTATCTGAGTTTCTTCAGTGCAGCAATGTAAAGAATTCATGTGTGGATTTGACTTTGTCATGTGACGTGTCCTAAATTTACTGAACGTTGTCCCTCTGCCTACCTTTCTGATTGCAATGCGGTCCTCGAGCAAGCTGACCATCTCGCAGTGACATATTCAGACTTTCCGTGATGTCCTGAGTCCAACTGCCGCGAGGTCATCCCTCTTCCCTTGTGCTGGGCACTATGTCTTCTGCTATCAACCTCTTTTTGTGTCTCTCGATGTGGTCGAAGCGTCTCATCTTTCTAACTCTGATGGTGTTTACAGGCCATTTTTCTGCGACACCTAATCCCGTCAATATCTCTTTATTTTAAACAGTTTCCTTCTATCCAAAATAAGTGCCCGTCTATAAAATGCATTTCATTTCAAATGCATTCTCTTTTCTAGTGATTTATTATGTGTCCATGTTTCGCGTCCTTGTGTTGCTACTGGAAATGTACAAGCTCTTAGTTTTCTTGATGGATTTGCAAGGAGATAATCTGCTACACCAGCCAAAAGATTCAGTCTTGAGACACTCCAGACCATGGCAAATCTTCACCCTCCACAATAAAGTATAACAGTCATCTGCTATGACGAAGTATAACATATAAATATAAAGATTTGTCTACCTTTGACATCTTTGCCCGATGATTTGTCTGCAAGTGCAGCAATACAGTTTCCCAGACAGGACAATGACTGATTGATAGCTGCCCCCTCTTTCAGCCTGTCACCAGTTGCCCCTGAGCTGTCAGCTCTCTCGCTATTGGATACAATTAATCACGTGGTAAACCTTATTCCAAAAAAATGAGAAACATTATCTGCAATGCATCTCTGTCAGTGAACATCAGAAACAGATTTTAAAAATGCTACACTGAGCATATCCTAACCTATGGAAGAGATTCATGGACAATCAACAGGTCGATGGAAAGATAACTAGATGCAGCAGAGCTCGTTAGACAGATGTTAAGAATACCACAGACAGCTAAGATGATAGAAAGGGAATGTATAGCAAAAGAAAATCTATACAGCAACCTAATTAAGTATAAGAATATGATAGTCATGGAACCTAATTAAGTCTATAAGAATACGATAGTCATGGAACCTAATTAAGTCTATAAGAATATGATAGTCATGGAACTTAATTAAGTCTATAAGAATACGATAGTCATGGAACCTAATTAAGTCTATAAGAATACGATAGTCATGGAACCTAATTAAGTCCATAAGAATATGATAGTCATGGAACCTAATTAAGTCCATAAGAATATGATAGTCATGGAACCTAATTAAGTCAAAAGAATATGATAGTCATGGAACCTAATTAAGTCTATAAGAATACGATAGTCATGGAACCTAATTAAGTCTATAAGAATACGATAGTCATGGAACCTAATTAAGTCCATAAGAATATGATAGTCATCATTCGCTGGAATATAATGAGAATAGGAAAGATTTCAAAACATCAAACCAACAGGGGAGATAAGCAGGTAAGGGGAAAGACAAGAGAGAAAAAAATCATGGACAGTCTAATGAGGTGACACAACAAAAAGTCAGCAACCTGAGCTGCTGGAAACTATCAAGAAACGAGATCTTTGGAGAGGCATGTCCGCCGACGTCTACCTGCGGGGTACCCAATAATGATAGTGAACTTTAGTGTTACATGTATGCTTGAGAAGAGAGTGAGAAGAAACATTGTGAAGACAAATTAAAAAACTGTAGGCAATTAGACTCATTTTTTTATGAAATAGCAATAACTTTATACAGTACAAGGTAGCTGTTGCTGCTAAAATAAAATAGCAATAACTTTATACAGTACAAGGTAGCTGTTGCTGCTAAAATAAAATAGCAATAACTTTATACAGTACAAGGTAGCTGTTGCTGCTAAAACAAAATAGCAATAACTTTATACAGTACAAGGTAGCTGTTGCTGCTAAAATAAAATAGCAATAACTTTATACAGTACAAGGTAGCTGTTGCTGCTAAAACAAAATAGCAATAATTTTATACAGTAAAAGGTAGCTGTTGCTGCTAAAACAAAATAGCAATAACTTTATACAGTAAAAGGTAGCTGTTGCTGCTAAAACAAAATAGCAATAACTTTATACAGTAAAAGGTAGCTGTTCCTGCTAAAACAAAATAGCAATAACTTTATACAGTAAAAGGTAGTTTATAAAGGGGAAAAAAAGTTCCTCAAATATATATAAGTTCCTGCTAAAATAAAATAGCAATAATTTTATACAGTAAAAGGTAGCTGTTCCTGCTAAAACAAAATAGCAATAACTTTATACAGTAAAAGGCTTATAAAGAAACGTTCTACTTTTTATAAAAATAATGTAATCATTTGTCATCACACGTTTACTGCAGTTAATTTATCTGGTTTTACATAACTATACACAATAACTAGAATTGTGTGAAGGTTTGTAAACGAATACTACATAGCTAGAAAGTATAGATGACACCACAGTGAATTACCTCCATAATTTCTATAAGCTTTTGGTCTATCAGCGTCATCCAGTCGACCGAGCTATACAAATAATTACTGCTCTCATTAATTGAAGATAAAATGGCAACCGAAAACCCGGAATATCTAACGGCGTGTCGAGACACTCACTATGGAGTTAAACACGTGGTTGTCATCGATGTCAAGATAGGAGGATTTTTGCGCGAAGTTCTGTCCAGTAAATGAAGGAGTTCAAAGCCGAAATAACGAAAAAGAACATTTTATTTTTACTTGGCCTTGAAATTAAACGGGTTCTTAACTCAATCCACCTTCCCCCTGATGCTCCGAGAAAATTGCTTCTGATTTACTTCTACCGGATAAAAACAGGCGTGGGTTGACATGTTCGCTTGGTGACGTTGCTTGTTATGGAAAGTCTTCTCCACGAAGTTATTATATAAAGCAACCACCGCCTACCATTCAACTTTTTGTTAAACTTTATATTTTACTTTATTTATCTATTTATTTGTCAAAGTCCTCGGCACGGAGTGGGCTGCAGTAAACTCGAGTTAGCAGCTGCAACTTGCAAGCCACGAAACTGTTGAGATAAACTCACTCGAATGCATCTAGAGATGTGGTTCGTTCCTTTCTTCCTCGACCACGCCTCAAGCCCCGCCCCTCAACTTTTTATTTCGCTCAGCAAGTTTAAATGTTGAAGATTCCATGGACAACGAAGTGATCAAACGAATAGGTCCTGAAAGTTACAGAAGAAGAGAGACAAGCAATAAGAACATTCAGAAAGAGAGACTCCAGATTCATTGGACACGTCATGAGAGCAGGTGGAATGAAATATTTGATAACAGGGATTATAGAGGGCAAAAGAAACTGAGGAAGACAAAGAGAGAAGATAACAATTGGACTGATAAAGTGGTACGGAGAAAAAAACTCCAGCTCATAATTAGAACCCGGAATAGAGAATTGTAGAAAGCATGATCGCCAACGCCTGCTAGCATGGTACCCATTTTGCTCCCTTTTCCTCATCCTTTGGATGGAGTTCGTTTTAAGAGCATTTGTCTAGAGAAAGGGACACGAATATATCCAGAGTCAGATTAGCCAATATCCTGAACAGATACAAACCTAGGGGTCCGGTAGGGTAATATGAGGGGGGAGGGGGGGGGGCGTAAAGGGGAAAAAAAGTTCCTCAAATATAAGTTACTGTTTCATGTGACAGTTATTTATTAGTCTTGCACTAACACGTTATGTCATCCAAAAGACAGTGACGTATCAGTCGAGTTTTGCTTTGTTAAATACATATAGCACTAGTCATATAGTAATAGTAAAGATCGTAGTAAAGAACAGGGTCATATATCAGGAAATAGACGGTATAGGCAATAAAATGCAAGGGCATTTACTAAGTTTAGAATACAAGGCTGGATGATAAATAATCTGTCAATGGTTTTTTTTTTTTACCTGTCTTATTATTCCTCTTTTTTTTTTTGTTCTTCCCTGGGATAATGGCTACATATCTTCACATCTATTGCTCACCTGCCGGCCAGGTCAACCAAGTTGATGACCGCTGACTTCGTGGTGTCTTCGCCTGCAGCATTCTGAAACTTCTGGACAAAGTTGATCCCCACGATCGTGTGAGCTCGGCTGGATAAAGAGTAAAAGCCAAAGTTTAAAGTTCACCCCCAAATGTGTATTACATCTGTAAAACATAAACCTTTTGTGAAGGGCAGAAAAAATGATGAGCACTCTGTCGACTAGAAATGTGAGTACGATGAAGCAGAATGGCGTGAAATGTGGGCTGTGGCGCCAATTGTATTATTAAAAATGGAAAGATTAAGCCGGTTTATATCTTCTTATTTTCTTCCTCAGTTTTTCAAGCTGTTAAGGCTCATTGCTACATATAAAGTTCACCTCCATTTCTCTCTATTCATAATCTTCTCTCTCAAGTTGATGACACCAATTTCTTTTATATCCTCTTCTATGTTGTCTTTCCATCTCTGTCTTTGTCTATCTCTTGATCTTGTTTCCCTCTTCTCTTGTGCATACATCATTTTCATTTGTCTGTTCTCTTCCATTCTTTCTACATGGCCCAACCAGTGTAGTGTGTTCAGTTTCAAGACATTTATAATTTGTTGGGATTTAAATAAGCTGTTCAGTTCAGTGTTCTTTCTAGTTCTCCATTCTCTACTGTTGGTATCCTTTATGGGCCCAGAGATTCTTCTTAGGATCTTATTCTTAAAGACCTGCAATTGTTGTTTATCTTTCTTTGTTGTACTCCACGTTTAAGCCAGTTTCTATATAGTGGAACATTCTGTTTTTACAATTTTCAGAATTTGCAATTTTTGTTTAGCTTGGGCGCCATGAACTCTTGTTACATTTTTTTTTTGCAGGAAAACAGTGGAGATATTTCTAAAAGTTGGTTAGTGGTTTTGAAAACTATCAACAAAATCATTGCTAACAGTTTCTAGTTTGCTTTAAAAAAAAGGATCCACAATTCACGCCCTTTTCACAACGATATGAATTTATATAATTAAATGCCTTAGTTAAATAAGCATTTTATACAGGTCCAGTGAGAGGGTGAGATGTGGAGCCTAGCCGGTGCGTGTCTCCCTTGTTTTACTAGGGGTTCTGGAGAGCTTCCTTGTTTGGGGGGGGGCTCCTACTGGAAAGTTTAGGGGGCCTTCTAGTGGAAAGTTTGGGGGGGGGGCCTCCTAGTGGAAAGTTTGGGGGGCTCCTATTAGAAAGTTGGGGGGGGGGCCTCCTAGTGGAAAATTTGGGGGGGGGGCCTCCTATTGGAAAGTTGAGGGGCCTTCTAGTGGAAAGTTTGGGGGGGGGGCTCCTATTGGAAAGTTGGGAGACCTTCTAGTGGAAAGTTGGGGGGGGGGCTCCTATTGGAAAGTTGGGAGGCCTTCTAGTGGAAAGTTTGGGGGGCTCCTATTGGAAAGTTGGGAGGCCTTCTAGTGGAAAGTTTGGGGGCCTTCTAGTGGAAAGTTTTGCAGCCTCCTAGTAGAAAGTTGAGGGGTCTTTTCTAGTGGAAAGTCGGGAGAGGGGGGGGGGGTAGAAGAGAACGAGAATAATTCTACACTGCCTTACAGAATTCCTTTCGGAGACCTTGGACACAACATAAACCTGCACACACACACACACACAGAGATCGTACAGAAAGTACCCCCCCCCCCCCAGCCTCGACACACTTTGTCAAACCTTAAAACCTAATACAATCCCCTGCTTGAAACGTCTCATTGTTGCAGGCACTCTCTGTTGAGATGGCAGAGAGAAATCTATAAAGTGATCCAAACATTTATCTCACTGCCATGGTACCCAGGACACAATCATTGATCCCCTGATTCTGGTCAAAGATTTTTTTTTAATTCAAACGAGTAAATCAATCTTTCGCCACATTTGGTTTACTCCACAGACAGCACTGAGACAATGAGTTCTAACTTGGCCATGATAAAAGAGGCAAACAGATGGATTAAGTGATAATGAGTTGTCTTCTTACGACTATGAGGCTGCAGGTCCTACCGTTCAAGCAAAGGTCATTATCTTACTATTTATTCTTTTCTTTTCTAAAGAGCTTTTAATACTATTTGTTGTTTTTTTTTTCGAGGTTAACCATAGACACTGTGCTGGGACAGCAGCAGAAGGTGTCAATGTTAACATCTTGCTAGACGTAGGTGAGTCACAGTGGCGGGACAGCAGCAGAAGGTGTCAATGTTAACATCTTGCGAGACGCAGACGACACAGTGTCTACTGGCCAAGAGTGAAAGGGAGCTTCAATCGTTACTTAATATAGTCATCAAGGAAAGTGAAGAACTCAGTAACATAAAGAAGACAGTTATGATGGTCTATCAAAAGCTAAGACCCCCCCCTCCACTAAACAAGATACACTATACAAGCGAAAGGCAGAAAATTAAACCAACTTGACAGTTTTAAGTACTTAGACACTTCGCTAACATCAAATGACAGTTTTAAGTACTTAGGCACCTTGCTAACATAAGATAACAGTTTTAAGTACTTAGGCACCTTGTTAACATCAGATGACAGCTTTAAGTACTTAGGCACCTTGCTAACATAAGATAACAGTTTTAAGTACTTAGGCACCTTGCTAACATAAGATAACAGTTTTAAGTACTTAGACACTTCGCTAACATCAGATGACAGCTTTAAGTACTTAGGCACCTTGCTAACATAAGATAACAGTTTTAAGTACTTAGGCACCTTGTTAACATCAGATGACAGCTTTAAGTACTTAGGCACCTTGCTAACATAAGATAACAGTTTTAAGTACTTAGGCACCTTGTTAACATCAGATGACAGCTTTAAGTACTTAGGCACCTCGCTAACATCAGATGGAAGATGTATCATAGAAGTTTTTTAAAAAAAGCAGAATTGTAAAAGCCAAAATCTCTGAAAAGCTTTGCAGTAACTCACTTTCTATGAGAGTCAGGAAAAGAGTGCTACAGTGTTATATTGAACCAATCCTGTTCTATGGATGCGTTGCCTGGACGGTCAGTAAAGAGATACAAAGAAGGCTATAGTCAGCTGAAACTTAGTTCTTAAGAAGAATGCTGAACTTGCCATGGATATGGAGAAAATCGAAGCAGGAAGTTCTGAAAGAAGCACACACAAAAAAAAAACAAAAACAACCAACAAAAAAAAAAACAAGGAAAAATATAACGAAAACGACAATACAAATTTTTGGGGCATGTTTTTGGAGGAAAGGTGGGCTAGGACATCTAACTGCAACAAGGAAGGTCGAAGATAGATGAGACCGAGATAGTAAGAGAGAGAAGATGCTTGATAGTTTAGCATCCTGGCGCGGGAAATGCTCAGTGGCAAGCCTGTTGAGATGCACGGGGGATCTGGGGTTATGGAAGGACATGATATCCTACTCCTGTTGGCAGGGACCATGGAGAGAGAGAGAGAGAGAGAGAGAGAGAGAGAGAGAGGGCGCTCTAGCACTACTGGTCGAAAATATAAATGTTTCTTTCTGGCTAAATCTATACCTGAGATCAGGTCATAAGACAGGAATTTTGTAGAGCAGGTGCAAAACTATCCTTCCCTCCCTTTTCCTCCTCGGCGGGACTAACCTTACTCATTCTGTTTTCATCCACTAAGGGCCCATCCTTACAGGAGGATATCCTCCAGCCCTTCTCCTAGAACAGGGGAAACCCTCTTAGCGCCGGAACAACATGGCAGGTTGGGTCCCCTGTCTTCGTAGCTGTCTGAGATAACAAAAGAACAGTTATCCATCCATTGCCATGTCGACAGGCGCCGGCGATCACGCTTTCCCACAGCTCTCTGTTCCAAGTGATGAGTATAAGCTGTGCTGGCGTTTTCTGCCCTTGCCATTTTGTTAGTCCGTCCAGCATTTTTTGTCTCTGTCTACCTCGATCTCTTTTGCCTTCTAGTCTTTCCTGGTGTAACAATGCAGTCTAGCTTGCCTCACAGTTGAACGTGCCCTGTGAATTTGGATTTTCTTTATCTGACTCCTGTTGTTGCTTACCTCATCTCTCCATCCTCTCTCAGAACCTCCTCATTTATTTAAAGAGCAACTACATGAAAAAAAAAGAGAAAACATACATAACAAACAGGACAGGCAAGATGGCTGAGAAATTGAATGGAAGGGACAATGAAAAGTAGTACCTGCTGGTAGCATTCATGTTCGTGGCAGCTACGGTTCGGTTTGTTGTGCCTTCCTTCATTTTCGCCTCGATATCTTTGTAGTTCGCCACAGGCGCGACGATAAGACCTTCGGCTGTACACATAGAGCGTTATATATAAACTGCTGCTTAGACAGTACATACTGGACAGAACATAATACCGTAATATCACATATGCGAGATTTAGTCAAATTGTAACATTTTTTAGTAAAATGTGCACATATGATTAAAAACTCCTTACCACTTTTCATCATAGTCCTCTCTACATTCAGTGTAGGCCTGCTACTCTTTCTCTAATGCCTGGATTCATTTATTTAAAAAAAACCCTTCTGACTGATCTTGTCGCCATCTGTGCACAGCCTCTTTAATATCTTGTCCGTACTGAACTTTTTCCCACCTAGCGCCTTCTTTCAGAAGTCCAAACACATGATTGATAATCACATGGTGCAGGATCGGATGAACATGCAGGATTAAGAAGACAGTCCAAACGCAGATTCGTAATTTTTGGAGTTTTTGCATGTGCTGCGTGAGCCCGCGCGTTTAAGCTGTAACAACATAGTAGAACTGAGCAAACCTCGACGTTCTGATCCGACTGCAGGTTTCAAGTGGTTCTCAGGCAGATCACGGTATGGTTCGCTTTTGACAGTGGTTCTTCTGGGCAGGTAACGTCCCAGGATTGGAGGCTTTACAGTCCCAGAAGAACGTAAATTGTCCATGCCGATAAAGTTGAGCCAAAAGTCTTTGGTTTCGGCGAAGAAGAATGTCACCACTCCTTGCTGGCTCGCTTAGTCTCTGGCCGAAAATAATGTACTCAACATCCGTCTCCAGTGACCGTGCTGTCTCCTTTAGCATCACGACGTCAGACAGCCTAGATAAGAATAACTGGGAACTGTTCTTCTCTCGTGCATGCCTCCGAGGGTGTGGCCATCTTTGATCTGGTCACCTATCGTCGTATTTTCAAAACGACAAACGTGCCTCCCCTTACATACATCTAGAGAGGGTTGGCATCACATATGTATACTACGGCTGTCTACTGCTCGATTTATATTTTTTAAAGCAAAATGAAGGTTACTTTTTTTAAAATTTGGCCTCGTACGTTAATGTTGTACAGGCAACACAGAGTATAGTACTGTGAAAAGGAAAACGAAAGTGACACAGTAACATTATATAAAGTATAACAATACTCAGACATATGAAGCATTCGACACTTTGTATTCTATACAGAACGCTGAAAAAAAAAATCTAAACCGCAGAACATGACACTACATGTTTTTTTTAAATAAGACAAGGATGCATAATAGAACTTTATTCATTTTAAACGAAGAAGAAAAGAGAGAGTAAAATACAGGCAGTTCTCGAGTTACGAAAGTCCGATTTAAGCACAATCCATTATTTCCGCGTAAAGACTATTACTGTATATTAAAAATTAGAGTCACAAATAATGTTCCGTACAAAAGTTCACAATGACAAAGGGGCGCTGATTTTCGGCGGGAATCAAAACACTACTCGTGTACAGTGTGTTTTTTTTAAATGCACAGAAAGGCACACTGTATACTATATATTATATAACTGACGTTAGATAGGAACCGTACCTAACTGTTTCGACCTACATACAAATTCGACTTACGAACAGACTAAAGAACGGAGCTTGTTCGTAATTCGGGGACTGTCTGTATATGAAATGAGATAACTAAGATGAGCGGGAAAGAGGAAGACAGCAGATCTGACCAGGTTTACCTGTGCCTGCACAGACTGGAGAGGCTTGACAGAGAAATGTTTATCACCAAGGCTCATAATAAGCAGGGCCCTGGGTTTGTGTATTGGTTAGTGACCACCAGCTTTGCCGACAAGAAAGGTCCTTTGTTCGATTCTCCATTTTGGTGCTTTTCGTTTTGTTTTGTTTTCAGACGTATCCTCACAGGGGTCAACCCAACCTCAAGAAATGGATACCTAAGGCTTTCAGTGCAAAAAAAAAAAAACCAGATGCCTCCCCGCCAATCTATTTCCATCACAGTGAAAGCCTCCTATATCGTGAGGTGTCGAGGACAGATGCAGGTAGCCTTTCTTTTTTTTTCGGCCATAAGAATGGCCTCAGTGATCTTAATACCGTAATTCGCGAGTGTTTCTATAACACCTTCTATCCATCTTCTTCGAGGCCTTCCTCTTGACCTGTGTCCTGTAGTTCTTTGGTTGAAGGCCCTTGCGGCTGGCTGTATGTGTCATTCGCACCAAGTGGCCAGACCACAAATACTTTGTTTCTCTATGTCTTGTAGGCTTGGCGTAGTTCCTATCAATTGTCTTTTGTCGTCATTTCTTATCTTATCCCTCTTATTGACGGTTGCTGCTTTTCTTATACATCTCACTTCGCATGTGGATATTTTATTTTGCTTATATTATTTTCTCTTGCTACAAGTTCAGGAGAGGAGTTTTTTTTTTAAATAAAAGCCATTGAAGAACTAAAAATGTTCCAAAGCACTAACACTTCACAACCTTACAGCACTCAGATTCCACAAGGAGAAAAAAAAACGAATGAACATATCACACAAAGTTTGCAAAAGTTCTCGGATGTCTCACCATAAAAACCCAGTTTTGGATGCTGCCTGATCTTCAGGCCACCTTTCTTGCTTCCACCTGCTGGATCTAGCAAGTCTCGAACTTGTTCGTTATAAATCTCCAACATACTGAAGGTTAGCTAAGGAAGATAAACCATAACAATTTTTTTTTGTTTCGTTAAATGAGTACGCCAAGGCATTGTTTAATGCGCAAAAGGAACTTTACGCGAATATTTTGTGTTAATCCTTAATATACTGAGAGACATGTACGACAGTGAACTCTGGTGTACCTCACCTTGCAAGCAGATACTCTTCGTTTCAAGAAGAGAAGTCGAATAAGGTGCCCTATTAAGTAAAGGTAAAGATAGTCCCATAACAAATGCCGTAGGGGATGAAGCGTTAGAGACCCCATTATGCTGGGCCATCAGTGTATGAGGTAGAGTGGTCAGTTCCTTTCCTTCCAAGATTTTCTCTGGTACCCATTTTACGAGGCTGGGTCGACCTCAGGGCCGTATTAGTCGAAAAAAAATGTCGCTCAGCTGGGGGTTCGAACCCTCGACCATTCAGTTGCTAGATGAGTGTTCTAACCACTACGATAGTATGTCCCCTATTTAGGTACCTTATGTATTTTACCATCTGGGTTGACTGGAGAATACTAAAGCCTGGTTATAAGCCATTTCACCACCGATGTGCTACTTTTAATTCATTTCTTAAAACAGACAAACTGATCTGTTAAAACAGGGGTCAGCAATCAGAAACTGTATGGTTGGATACTGTTAAAACAGATTTTTCAAGCAGCAACTACGCGTATGTTGCCAAACTCTGTTAAAAACAAGGTATTACACAACCCGTTACCAACCAGAAATAACTATTTAAATAACTTTTGATATTAAATAAAATAAATTATTATTATTGTAATTTTTAATCTCTGCAAAAAGTATCTTTATATGTGAGAGAAGTTTCATTTGAAATAAGTAGTTGACTGCCTTTCTCAGTTATCAGTCCCGGTTAACTGTCACTTTTAAATGTCAGTGTCGTCTACCTGCCAGTCTCAACTACTGACATCAGTCAGCTGTCAGTCGGAACTGTCAGTCTCATTTAAGTGGCAGTCTCAACTGTCAGTGTTATTTTAAGTGTCAGTCTCACACATGTGTCATTTAAGTTCAGTCTCAGGTGTCAGTCTCAGACAGAAGGTCATTGTTTCCTGTTGCACTAACCTCAAACTGTGTTTTATCTCCCGTAGATTTCTTCGCGTCGATGCCCTGAAGATGTTCTCACAGAACTGAGGTACGATGCCTTCATTGTCGCAAGAAAATAATGAATTTATGATTGTTAAAAACTGCATTTGCTTTTGTGCTCAATAACACAAACGGGCTACCATAGTAATTAAAGGTGCGATATAAGCACTACTGTATGGCGACAGCAGTCATAAAAAAAAGTACCTGCAGTTATACACTGTATTAGCATAAACGTATCTGCTGTCATATACACAATACTATACCAAATAGTTTGATATTCCCGTGTTCATTACAAAACGTGCTCTATAACAGACAGCACCGGTTCTGTTAATATATAATTATTGTGATTATCATTACTGCTGTTAACAATGGTGCCTTCATTTCCACTAACTTTCCCCCCTCTTCCACCTAAAATAGGTCTACAATATTCTTTCATCTGTTTCCTGTATACAACTTTAACTGTTAACTAATTATTAGAACAACTTGAATTTTGAGCATGAATAGAACAAATGTACGAGTATTAGAACAACTGCAACTCGAACACTCAAAGAAACAAGGAAAAAGAGAACAAAATACTTTGGCCACATCAAGACATAAAAATACACCGAAGGCCTTACTAAAAGGAAAGTTGAAAGGAAAAGGAGGAAGAGGTAGACAGAGATGTAGAAGGGAAGATAACATACGAGAATGGGCAGGATCCAGCCTGGCTTAATGCACCATCAAGACAAGGGAGCGAGGTCTGGCTGAGTGCACCATCAAGACAAGGGAGCGAGGTCTGGCTGAGTGCACCATCAAGACAAGGGAGCGAGGTCTGGCTGAGTGCACCATCAAGACAAGGGAGCGAGGTCTGGCTGAGTGCACCATCAAGACAAGGGAGCGAGGTCTGGCTGAGTGCACCATCAAGACAAGGGAGCGAGGTCTGGCTGAGTGCACCATCAAGACAAGGGAGCGAGGTCTGGCTGAGTGCACCATCAAGACAAGGGAGCGAGGTCTGGCTGAGTGCACCATCAAGACAAGGGAGCGAGGTCTGGCTGAGTGCACCATCAAGACAAGGGAGAGAGGTCTGGCTGAGTGCACCATCAAAACAAGGGAGCGAGGAAACTGGAGATTCTTTACCACCAACCTTCGTTCTGGAAACGGCACATGATGATGATGTGGTGTTTAGAACACAGAAGATGGCTGTTGTATAATACGACATGTGTGTGTGTGTCTCTTTCATATTTCGGTTAAAAGAGATTTTTAATTTTCTTTTGAACATAAATGGGCTTGACAGCTGTCAGTCTACCACAGTCATCTTCACTTCAGTAGGATCCAGTGCCAGGTTGGAGAGTTCTTACTTCTGTTGTATCCCGTTTAATGCAACATGATGATGATGGTGGTGGTGGTGGTGGTGTAGTGGTGATAAGACATTGTTGTTGTGGTGGTGGCTGTAGTGTAGTGGTGATAAGACATTGTTGTTGTGGTGGTGGCTGTAGTGTAGTGGTGATAAGACATTGTTGTTGTGGTGGTGGCTGTAGTGTAGTGGTGATAAGACATTGTTGTTGTGGTGGTGGCTGTAGTGTAGTGGTGATGAGACATCGTTGTTGTGGTGGTGGCTGTAGTGTAGTGGTGATGAGACATTGTTGTTGTGGTGGTGGCTGTAGTGTAGTGGTGATGAGACATTGTTGATCTGGCGGTGGCTGTAGTGTAGTAGTGATGAGACACTGTTGTTGTAGTGGTGGCTGTAGTGTAGTGGTGATGAGACATTATTTCAGTCAGCGAGGAACTAGATAAACGAAACGTCTTTCTCTAGAGAGACTAAACAAAAACAATCTTTCTCTACATAAACTAAACAAAAAACAATCTTTCTCTAGAGAAACTAAACAAAAAAGTCTTTCTCTACAGAAACTAAACAAAAACCAATTTTTCTCTTGAGAAACTAAACAAAAAAGTCTTTCTCTACAGAAACTAAACAAAAACAATCTTTCTCGAAACAAAAACAAATATTCTCTAGAAAAAGTAAACAAAAACAAACAAACCTTTATTGGCACCGTAACCAACAACAGACCAGCTTTTTCCCGAGCCAGTTTGCCCGTAAGCAAACAAGGTTGAGTTAAAGCCCTCCCACGCATTCTTAAGAACGCCCGCACCAAGGTCATTGTATACCTTCTTCTGGAAAAATAAAGTTAGCAACTATAAGCTAATCATTATACAACCATATAGAATATATATATATATATATATATATAATATATATATATATATATATATATATATATATAAGGATTGATTGATAAGTTCTCGACATTAGGTACAGATACTTGAAACGCACAGGTGCATTTGTAGATCATGTTAATGTAAGATTAAACACCAAGTTTCAAGAAATTAACTGTAACCAATTTTTTTAACAGGCTACAAGGGGTGGCAGAAATTGAGAAAATGGATAACATTTCTCATCGAGTAGTCATTCGCTACCTCTGCATCAAGGGCTTATTATCGAAGCAGATCCATGAAGATATGGTAGAGACTCTAGGGGAGAGTGTCCCTTCTTACAGCACAGTGAAGAAATGGGCAGCTCAATTCAAACATGGAAGGGAGAGTCTGGAAAATGATCTCCGTCCAGGAAGATCAAGAACGGTAACCACTGATGAAACCACCGGCAGAATCCATGACATGATAATGGAGGATCGACGACTAACTGAGCGGTACATTGCTACTGAGTTGGGCATCTCCCAGGAACGTCTTCATGCCATTATTCACAATGATCTTCAAATGCTGATCACAAACGACAGCGTCTCAACATGTCAAGAGACAATCTTGGCCAATTTTCTGCAGATCCTGAAAAGTTTCTTCAGCAATTTGTGACTATGGATGAGACTTGGGTTCATCATTTTCAACCAGAATCCAAAGAACTGTCAAAGCAGTGGAAACATCATGGATCTTCACCTCCAAAGAAAGCAAGGATGGTTCTGTCTGCAGGCATGGTGATGGCTTCCATCTTTTGGGATTCAGAAGGTGTGCTATCGGTAGACTATCTTAAAAAATCAGAAGGTGTGCTATCGGTAGACTATCTTCAAAAGGGCAGAACTGTCACCGGGGCCTATCACGCTAATCTTGTGAAGCAACTGCTGGTCAAATTGAAGGAAAAGGGTCGAGGGAAATTGACAAGAGTAGTCATCTTTCATCAAGACAGTGCTCCAGCTCACACGTTGGCGGTGGCAATGACTGCCATTCATGGATGCGGCTTCCAGCTTCTATTCCCCAGATTTGGCCTCTTCGGACTATTACCTGTTTACCAAACTCAAAAAAGAGCTCAGTGGTTGCAAATTTGCTACAGATGATGACGTCATTCATGCTGTAGACCACTTTCTACTGCCACAAGATGCTGATTTTTACAAAGAAGGGATCCGTATGCTCCAGTTTCGCTGGACTAAGTGCATAAACTTGCAAGGGAACTATACTGAGAAATAACCCCAAAACGTTGTCCACAAATAATCCGTTATATGCAATATATATATATATATATATATATATATATATATATATATATATATATATATATATATATATACAAGAGGGGGATGATTAATAAGTTCTCGGCATAAGGTACAACGGATTATTTGTGGACAACTTTTTGGGGTTATTTCTCAACATATATAAGTTAACATCATGAAAACTTGCAAAATTAGCATCACAGAAACTTGAGTCAAAAGGCAACATCACGAAAACTTGTAAAGTTAACATCTTATAAACTAGTAAAGGCAGAATCATGAAAACTTGAACAGGTAACACAACAGGTTACCTGGTCGGCAAATTTCTTCCCGTTTGGAGATGACGAATCCGGGGCGGAATACCCGTCAGGTGCTTCCTTACACCCGTCATGTGACCAATAGCTGAAATCAAAGTTGAATTTCTTCTCTTCTCCGCTGATTGGATCTTTGATGGTCGTGGTTTGGCCATTCATTGCAATAATTAACGTGGCATTTCTGTCTTTCTCGCGACTGTTGTAAACATTTGTTAAGGATAGTTTTTATTCGTGCCAGGGATAAAAATGTTTTCCTTTCTTAATTAAATTCTGTGTCACAAATCGAAAAGTGGACAAGTTAATTTTTTAAATGATATTGTTAGCAAGGACTTGCAGCGTCATAACTGTCCGCGTTCTTCAATTCTTAGGTCCTGCTAAATCTGGAACCCTGTCTATGTTTCAGTGCTAGGTCAGGCTAAAAATCTGAAGCTCTTTGTGTGTTTGTGCTAGGCCATGATAGAAATCTGCTGCCTTGTCTGTGTGTTATAATGCTAGGCCCTGATAGAAATCTGCTGCCTTGTCTGTGTTATAGTGCTAGGTCATGACATAAATCTATTGCCTTGTCTGTGTTATAGTGCTAGGTCATGACATAAATCTATTGCCTTGTCTGTGTTATAGTGCTAGGTCATGACATAAATCTATTGCCTTGT
The DNA here is from genome assembly GCA_009760885.1 of Achatina immaculata. NCBI lineage: Eukaryota > Metazoa > Mollusca > Gastropoda > Stylommatophora > Achatinidae > Lissachatina > Lissachatina immaculata. The sequence goes on from CM019715.1 coordinate 10,896,095, forward strand.
CTGTGTTATAGTGTTAGGTTATGACATAAATCTATTGCCTTGTCTGTGTTATAGTGCTAGGTCATGACATAAATCTATTGCCTTGTCTGTGTTATAGTGCTAGGTCATGACATAAATCTATTGCCTTGTCTGTGTTATAGTGCTAGGTCATGACATAAATCTATTGCCTTGTCTGTGTTATAGTGTTAGGTTATGACATAAATCTATTGCCTTGTCTGTGTTATAGTGCTAGGTTATGACATAAATCTATTGCCTTGTCTGTGTTATAGTGCTAGGTCATGACATAAATCTATTGCCTTGTCTGTGTTATAGTGCTAGGTCATGACATAAATCTATTGCCTTGTCTGTGTTATAGTGTTAGGTTATGACATAATCTATTGCCTTGTCTGTGTTATAGTGCTAGGTTATGACATAAATCTATTGCCTTGTCTGTGTTATAGTGCTAGGTTATGACATAAATCTATTGCCTTGTCTGTGTTATAGTGCTAGGTTATGACATAAATCTATTGCCTTGTCTGTGTTATAGTGCTAGGTTATGACATAAATCTATTGCCTTGTCTGTGTTATAGTGCTAGGTTATGCAACAACAAAAAAATCTGGAGCCATGTCTAAGTGTTGCGCTTTGCTAAATTTGGAATCCTGTTTGTGTTCAAATGCTAGTTTATGCTAAATGTGGACACTGTATGTTTTAAAATGGATGCACCAGCAGCAGGCCACCGTGTTCACAGCCGAGAGGCCTACAGGAGTGCTGTTAGCTAGGCAAAGTTCCGTAAGGGACATGCAAATGAATGAATGAATGTATGTTTCAAAGTGCTAGACTGTGCTAAAACATATAGCCTTGTCTCCGCTAAGTCCCAGGTTATGCTAAAAGTCTGGAGCAATGTCAGTGTTTAAATACTAGGTCACGCTAAATCTGGATCCCTGTCTGTGTTAAAGTGCTAGGTAATAGCAAATCTGGAACCTGATAATCAAGATAAAAGTCCAGGGTTTTTAAGAGAGCGTCGTAATTAATTTCTGCGCCAGATCTGGGCACCATGGCCAAGTTTAGTTTTGTTGTATAGGAATGCACAAGTTGGGACATTTTATGAGTACATGCCCTGAATTATATGGTCCACTCGTGCAAGGGTGTTTGATTGTATGGGTTATCTATGATAGAGCCACCAGGTCCTCAACAAGTAACACTGGTGACTTGTTGTTGCCTTTCTATATAACTCTATGGCACATCAGTCTAAGAAATTTGCTGAGATGCAGCTGTAAGCTTCGCCTCCGCTGTTTATATCACGCTGGGTCAAGTGTACGACACAAAACAGTGTCATGAAGATGAGCAAGTCTATCTTGCCTATATCTTCTTCTTCTTCTATGGCGAGCAGGATTCAAGTCTTCGGGTGTTAGTGAAGCTGTTACTGGCCGAGGAAGACCAAGAGCTGAGCAGTGCTACCAGAGACATTTTGCCAGCTTCGTGTTAGGGGTTTATGTCCAACCTCAATTCTGGCAGTAGATGCATTCAAATCACAGTTTGCTCATGTATCTATTAGGCAAAACATGTACCTGTATGATGCAGTATATAATAGTAGTAGTAGTAGCAGCAGCAGCAGCAGCAGCAGTAGTAGTAGTAGTAGTAGTAGTAGTAGTAGTAGTAGTAGTAGTAGTAGTTGTTGTTGTTGTTGTTGTTGTTGTTGTTGTTGTTGTAGCACTAGTAACAACAACAGAGATGAACTAAACCTCTCTCTCTCTCTCTCTCTCTCTCTCTCTCTCTCTCAACATTAAGTGCTCAAGGCAAATGGGGCTTCCGCAAGGGTTTTCCACAAATGCCTGTCCTTTGCCTTTGTTTCCGCTCTTGCCCAGGTGGGCCCTTTATTGCTCAACATCCTCTCAATTGTTCTTCTCCATGTCTCTTTTGGTCTACCCTTACTTCTGTTCGCCTGTGGTGTCCATCTTAGTGCTATTTTTCGTAATGTGTCGTCAGTTATCCAGAGCACATGTCCCAGCCATTACCAGCGTCTTTCCTCAATAATTGCTGTCAGTGTCTTCATCTGCATTTCTGCCAACAAGATGTTATTTCTTACGGTGTTTGGCCAAAATATTCTTCCAATTCTTAGATGAACTAAATACTTGAATCTTATTCACGGAGCGGTGGCAAAACTTGTATTAGATTTACGATTAGACTAAGAAACGAGATTTACGATTAGACTAACAAATAGAGGTTAAGACACTGCTGGCGAGACTCTTTGGATGCCGCGCGTGGAGTGAAGCTCCTCCCGGTCAAGGAAGAAAATGCGGAAAAGAAATAAAGGTTGCTGTGCGGCGCCGATGTGAAAAGGTGGTGGAAAGGATAAAGTGAAGTTTAATCGGTATGTCCAGTAGTATCGCTACGAGAGCTATACATACCACGGCACCTCTGCTCTAGAGGCCGGCCACGTCCGAAATACACCTACACTGGAGAAATATGCCTAAACCGGCACACACCAGGGGTGGAACTTGATGGCTAGACATGTCATGCCACCTCCGCTCTAGAGGTCGGTCACGCCCGATATACACCCATGCTGGTGAATTTTGCCTAAACCGGCTCACACCAGGGGTGAATCTTGAAGGCTATGCATGTCACAGTACCTCTGCTCTAGAGGTCAGTCACGTCCCAAACACGCCCATACTGGGATAATATGCCTAAACCAGCTCAACCCAGAGGTGGAAGTCACTAGTGGCGAGGATTCATCCTCCTGGACAAAAGCTCCATCCTGGTCACAACTAGGAAGGGTAGCGGCCACGACCGCAAAATGCTTAAGTCGGAGACACTGGACCAGGGAAGTCTAGATAGGCAACCACCTCTCACCCGGCAGGGATGTTTGCGTATCCTAATCACGCTGAGGTTTTCCGGTGAGAAAGTCCAACTCTGGACTGGATGGGCAACCACCTCTCACCCGGAGGTGATACATGGGTATCTCAAAACACGTCGAGGTTTTCCGGTGAGAAAGTCCAACTCTGGCCTGGGTGGGCTACCGCCCCTCACCCAGCGGGGATGCACTGATATCCTAAACACGTCGAGGTCTTCCGGTGAGAATGTCCAACTCTAGACTAAACTGGTGCAACGAAAACCACGGTGTCACGCAATCCGCTTCTGAGACCCACCAAGAATACAGGCTAAAGCCCTGCGATAATCTGAACCCCTTGTGGTCCTCTCGTGGATCTCATGTGGTCCTTTTGGGGACCACACAGGAGAACACGGGACCTAACGAGGACCACAGGCGTAAATTCAGTAGGATCACAGTGCGGTTTTGGTGGTAGAAGCGAACGAAGAAGAAGAAGAAGACTAACAAACGAGATGTACGATTAGACTAGCAAACTTACGAAAACTTAAATAAATATTCCTGCACTGGTCAACACTGACACTAAAATTAATATTTTCGTCAGATTTGATCTAAATGGAAGATTAAAATGTTCAGTGAGGAACTAGTCATTAGTACCTTCCATAACTGCTAACATCTACGGCAGGTCAATTCTATGTTTAAGAACAAGTTAGTTATGGTTAAGTGTCACATTTCGAATAATACTTATTATAACAAAAGTAGAGTCCTCGTTTTCATGGCATTAAGACATATTGGGGATACGGCGTTAGGCCCTTATTTCCCCAGACCTTCGGCACATGAAAGTCTGGTGTGGTCAGTGTCACACCAGGCCATATTTACCTTCCAAGATTTCTCTGGTACCCGTATGGGGTGGACCACGGGGTAGATTATTGTAGTGCTACTTTTAAATTCACACTTTAAACGGCAAATCTGGTTTCAATGAATCTTATTCGTTTTCAAATTCGGCTGCATAGAAAATTATATATTCGTATATAAATTCTTAAAATATCCCTAAAACATTTCGTGGAATACGCTCCCTAAAACGTCCAACACCAAAGATGTTTTCATGCCGAATGGCTGGTGTCTCGTCTTCTTGTGGACAGACGGTTATTTGTCCTACTAGGTTCCTAGGTTCTGTTCACGGTCAGCCTCTTGTTCTCTTATTTTTCTTTCTCTGACCTTTGAACTACTTGTCAGTTGTGTGTGTGTGTGTGTGTGTGTGTGTGTGTGTGTGTGTGTGTGTGTGTGTGTGGTGTGTGTGTGTGTGTGTGTGTGTGTGTGTGTGTGTGTGGGTGGGTGTGTGTGTGTGTGTGTGTGGCTAATCCTATCTGTTCTGTTCCTTTACTGGACTGTACTCAAGCCTCGCTGTTTCTCACTTTACACAAACCTCGTTGGTTATCGCTGTACTGTGCACATGCCTCGTTCCTTCTCACTTTACTGTATTCAAGACTGGTTATTTCTCACAATATTGTACACAAGACTAGTTGTTTCTCACTGTATTGTGCATAAGTGTCGTTGCTTCTCATTTTAATGAATACAAGCCTGGTTGTTTTTCATTTTACTGTACTCCGTTCTTACTATTTCTCGCATATAACTGTACACAAACCTCGTTATTTCTCACTTCACTGTACACAAACCTCTTTGTTTCTCACTTTGCTGTTTAAATGAACCTCTTAAGCACTTATTCTATTTCTTTTTTTTTAAGTATGAAAAAAAGGATATGAAAGGGCGAACTCTAACTGCCACTCTGACGTTCTCTTCCGGCATGTTCTTGGTTCCTCTCTGAAACACCAGAATCACTGAGAGCAAATTGTCGTCTCATCCTCATCTACTTCGCTGTTTCCTGCTTATAAATCAACACTACTCGTCCTTTCGTATTCGATTTATTTGATTGGTTGCTTAGGACGCAATCAGTGAGATCGAAAGGGTTGTGACGATCGGTTTTCAATAGTTTTTTTTTTTATGCAGAAAACATGCACGATATTATTATCGCTTTAAAAAATGTAATATATTTTTTTTCATTATTTCAATAACTATTTTAGGTTAATTCTTCTTCTTCTTCCTCTTCTTCGTTCGAGGTTGTTGGTCACTTCAGATCCTGATCTCTGTCGATATGGCAAAGCCCACAGTCCTCTCCAGATCCTGATAAGGAGCCCCAAAGCTTCTGCCCCATTAAGTTAATAGAGCCCGATGGTGGCAAGATATCCAGACACTAGGGTATGTCCCTAGCGGTACGGGTTTATTGTAATGAGACATATAATACGGGAAAAGGGGATCTTGTGTTCCAAGGAAGTGACATAGTTACCTGTATGTACTGCTGCTTAGGCAAATACCTTTCCCAGAGATGTCCTGTATTGGTGGTTCTATTGTTCGTGGAAAAAAGCCCACCAGTCTAGTTGGGTTACAGGACACCACATAGATAAGTATTTACCATTAGAATTAGCATCAAGGCTTACTAATATGGTAGTCACAGATTAGACGTAAATACCTCGGATTGGAGTATGATGGAGGGTTGACATATATATGCAGTACCTCTTGATGGATACCTATCTGGGCACACGAAGAGTTCACAAGTGGCCGAGGGCATGGTATGGTTTTCCATGTGGTCTTTCGTAGACCTAGTTTATTTCATTTTGGCTCGTACATTTGCTACGTGACGTATATGTCCTTTTGAGGGACGGTAAGGCGGATACAGTTGGGTTTTTTTTTCACATTCCGTCAACGCTGTTTGAGGCTACGTGAGGCAAATTTAAACTTGTCTTTATTTGTTTTTCTTCTTATAAAGGAACTTTTTTGTGTGTGTTCAAATGTGAACTTGTGAACGTTTGCCAAAGTGACAGCAGTGACATGTAAGGTTTTCCGTTTGGTTTTAGACTTCAGTGGTGGCGTGCTTGTAATGTTGCAGGTGCAGCATCACGCGTGGAAGAAGTTCAAAGTAAAATAGAACTCTGGAATGGGTGGAAGACAGCCCCGCAAATGCTTCTCCACATACTGCATCATCCACACTAGTAGTTCCAGTCAAATGGTGGTTGTTTACGATGCGTTTTCTGTCTCGCAGTTCGGATTTCCTGTCATTAATTTGTCCTAGCTCCAGCGATCTCCTTATAACTACACTGTTCTTCCATTCCCGATCTTCGTTTTCCCACAGTCTGTCCAGTCCGGCTTTAACAATGGCACCCTTGTCCATTCTCAGCCTGCCCTTTATTTTATAAAGCAATCCTATCCGCCACATCATTCCATGTACACCCATATGACCAGGACAGTAAATCCATGTTAGGCTCCTCACAGCTGACTGGCTTAACAGATAAACCTATTCTTTTCCAAGCAATTTTTTTTTTCCTCAGTCTGTGAATCCGTCACAATGACGCCATTAACTACATTATGGGCAACTAGCCATTCCGTTGCCGCTGACACAGCCTTGATTTCTATTCGCATGCTTGATGTGCTGACTTCAAAGGCTCCCGGAACCCTGTGTCATTACTCTTCCATTATGGTAGACAACAAAACCCTAGCCACTTTTGCTATTCCGATTCACTGAGCCATATGCATATATTACAGTATCTGAAGAACTACGCTGACAATGAATGCGATCTTGAACCCAAAGTTCTGCTGCTCCATGCACCCTGTCCCGACATTCTTCTGTATGATAACCTTAGTTAGCTGAGGTCTATCCTGTGCCTGTAACCAATCCTCACGTTTGGACACCTCATCGAGATCACAAATTGACATTATTGTATATTCAGCCACGGCCATCCAAGACCTGCCTCGTTTGATGCGTCTTCCCTTTATCAACCTCAGCTCCATAGGGAGAGAGTGGTCTTTATTGCCAGCAACCCTGATGTATGCCTTAACGTGGACATACTCGTGTTCAGATCGCACACTCAGCATGTCAAGTACACAGCGCATAACCGTCCATGGAGAGTCCCTGGTACAACCTAAGAAATTGCCTCGTTCTCCACATACTCTAGTTTGTTCATCTGTGCATTCGACAAGGTAAGCAGGCCTAGGCCGAACTCTAATGGTGACATCACCAGCGCCTGCGTCAGCAAGAATAGGCTGCGCTGTGTAAAGTTACAGCAGTATTACTGCACTACTTAAAGCAGAGACCCGGTCACTACACAATTAGTGACACGGTGCTACTAAAATAGAATCTCTTCTAAACAGGGAGTCATTTTTGTGTGTGATGTGACACGAAATTATTACATGAGCAATAAACTTGTTTGTACATATAGTGTTATGTACCATGACTATTACATTCAGACCATGAGCATTAGGCTCAGAGACTCAACATACATTAATTACACTACATTACATTGATATACACTCTGTAACAGGACAACCCAGGTAACACTGACTCCACTACTCATCTATACACGACATGACCAGTTACATGTAAATCACTAACTCAACACCACTGATGACACATAACATGAATCCAAGAAATCACAGGATTCAGCCGACACGCTGTATATGTTTAATGATGAGATCCCATTTGTACGATGAGTGTTGTAACGATGTAGAGTGTAAACTTGATGGATACAATTACAAATGGTCATCCAGAAAAACATGAGTCCGGGCGACTAACATCGCCATAGGACTAGGTCAGACATTCAACATTTGTCAAAAAAAAAAACGTGGACAAATCGACCACAAATCTACATGACTACTACAACAATTTGTCTTAAGAAAAGCAATCCATCACTACAACAATTTAACTACAGAATCTCTATCCCTTCCTAGAATCAAACACACAACCTCTCGCTACAACATTCTGACCAAAAACTAACTTTCTCAGCCCATGCATACCTCCAGCCTAACCTAAATCCACGTGACTCAGAATTCTCTCGAAACACGAGATATTTTCTCCGTGCTTGGCATACAGTGATGAGTTGTGGTCTACCAGACCACAACTCATCACAGAAGCACGTGAAGCTCGTCACGACATGGTGCAAAGATCACAACGGGTCAGTTAACCCAACCAAAGTCAAACTATTGTGGCGTTCCTGGGATACCCGAACACCAAAAGCCGAAGTGCCAGGGATGCACTGTGAAATTACCTGGCTAGAAAGATGTCACGCAATTAAATATTTGTGGATTACCTTCGACAGGTGCCTCTCCTTCAGACAACACATGGGCTAGACGATGATGAAAGCAAAGAAAGGCCTCACAGCATTAAAAATAATAGCAAATATGGATCTATCACACAAAAATTATGTTCTCAACAGTCTGAGCGCTGGTAATGTCAAGGTTGGAGTATGACATCGGCATGCTCATTTTATCAACAACTCAAACAACCTGGCTAGAGAAATTTCACAACGACACACCGGTGGATGCCATTCGACACGTACTTACAATCTTACATCCTTCCCGTGCCTCTAAATGTCACAAAGGCCTCGCACGAAAGTTCGTCAAGTTTTTTCGGCGAGGTTTTCAACCTCCTCGAGAGATTTTATGCATACTAATTTGGCCTCTCTTAACAATGTCCTCTTTAGAGTCTCACGTAACCGTCCTCTTTTTCTTCGGCCTGTTGCGTTCCACTTGATAGCTTGTTTTGGGATTCTCTAATTGTTTCTTCTCATTACGTGACTGACATATGTCCATCTCCTTTTTTTCTGATCACTAATGAGACAGGTTATTGTTCACTTCCCTCCCTTATCTCTGCCTTGTTCTTGAATTCGTTCCACTTCATACTGAATATTTTCTTTAGGCATTTGTTTTCAGAAGAGTCTGATTTGTTATCTATGTATTTATTCAGTTGTTTTTCAGCTTTAACATGCATAAGTTCAAAGCTCAAAACTCAGACTCCGGCTTCACTGCATTCAGGACAACCCCATATATGCCCCGCCGCATGCCGCAGCATCCATCCAAGATTATGTTGTTTGCTGATAGTTCCTTTCAAACGTTGGTTGTTAACGATGCGTTTTCTGCCACATAGTTCGGATTTCATGCCATCGCCTTTAATTTGTCCCAGACTTGCTGGACAAGCTAACATAAATGGCAGGCTGACAATGGACAAGGGGAACGTTGCTAAGGCTGCATTGGACAGACTGCGGAAAAATGAAAAGAGAGAATGGAAGAACAATGTAGCAGGTGAAGAGACCGCATGTAAAAATGAGGGGGGTGGATATTACATTTGAATTGCTTTGTTTTTGTACTTAGAACTTTTGAGTGGTATATGTTCTCAAGATTCTTGAAGGTCAATGCCGCTTTTGCAATTCTAATTCTAACTTCCTTTCTGGTGTCACCATCCTGGTCTGTATAGCTGCCAAAGTATGCAAATTGGTTTACTTCTTCAACAGCTGTTCCTTCTACGCATATTTTTCCTTCTTGATTAATGAGAAGTTTTATTATTTTTGCTTTTTCCCTGTTAGTCCAATTTTGCTAGCCAGTGAAGACAGAGTATCTGTTTTTCTTGCATCGAATTCACATTATCACTGATAAAACTTATGCCATCTACAAAATCTAGATCTTCTAGTTGCTTCCCGTGTACCCAGCCAATGCCCGTTTTACCTGTGCAACATTTTTTTCATTATGAAAAAAAGTAAGGGAGATAGTATACATCCTTGTTTCATGCCTGTTTCAGTCTGGAACCATTTGCTCCACTCCTTGTGTTAACTGCACAAATATATCCGTTGTAGAGATCCTTAATGATGTTGATCATTTTAGATGGTATTTCATATTGAACATAGCAAGCATGAAAACTATATATATATATATATATGCCCCCTACTAAAAGAGCGCATACAAATCAAGAGCATGGAAGACCACCCATTGAAAAAAAAGGATTTTCCGACAGAAAAAGGTACACGAATAAAACAAGTCAGTCATGGATGGCAGAGGCTGAAGAGACCGAAGGGCAGACAACCCTGAAGAACTCTCCGTGGTTGCCGACTGGATTTATGTCCTGAAAACATCCACACTTCCTTACCAAAGTTCGCATATGGCTCGGTGGAGAATGCCGAAATTGGACGGCAGGACGAGCAGAATCAGAAATCAAAGAGCGAATTATTAAGCACTCCAACCCAGGTGACCCTAGAATATATACAGATGGATAGGTCAGACCTGGACAAAGGAGGGGGTGGGGATTCGTCAGCGACTCCGGAGCTTTCACCACGAGCACATCCAGCATGATGATGGAGACTGAAGCAACCACTCGAGCCATAAGCTGGCTGGCAAACCAGCAACCACTCGAGCCATAAGCTGGCTGGCAAACTAGCAACCACTCGAACCATAAACTGGCTGGCAAACCAGCAACCACTCGAACCATAAACTGGCTGGCAAACCAGCAATCACTCGAGCTATAAACTGGCTGGCAAACCAGCAACCACTCGAGCCATAAACTGGCTACCAAACCAGCAACCACTCGAGCCATAAACTGGCTAGTGAACCAGCAAGCATCACAAGCCATAAACTGGCTAGCAAACCAGCAAGCATCACAAGCCATAAACTGGCTAGCAAACCAGCAAGCATCACAAGCCATAAACTGGCTACCAAACCAGCAACCACTCGAGCCATAAACTGGCTACCAAACCAGCAACCACTCGAGCCATAAACTGGCTACCAAACCAGCAACCACTCGAGCCATAAACTGGCTACCAAACCAGCAACCACTCAAGCCATAAACTGGCTACCAAACCAGCAACCACTCGAGCCATAAACTGGCTACCAAACCAGCAACCACTCGAGCCATAAACTGGCTAGCAAACCAGCAAGCATCACAAGCCATAATATTATCAGTCACAGTGCATGCTTATAAAAAAAGTCGAAAACCAGTTGACGCGTCGCGAGTGGCTGGCCAAACTATAAGAATCACAAATCTTCCTAATATGAACTTATTGCCAAGGGCATACCGGTATCACAAGTAATAAAATGTCAGAGCAACTGGCAAACAAAGGAACAACACTGGGGAACCGACAAATGAACAAAGCAGACATTATAACAGCCACCCTATCAAAATTACAGGGAGATGAGAAAAAAGACTTTTGAATGCAGCACCTATCACCAAAGACTGTGAAAGAGGAGTAACGAAGGGCTGTGGCAGACATTCAGAAATTTGCGGAAAACATCGACCAAAGTGCCATTAGCACTATCACCCATCGTACACTACCAACAATACTGAGGTTAAAGGCTGAGCATATATGTCAGCGCCCTTAGTGCAAGGAAGGCCCATCTCTAGGCCAGCAGCAGAGCATGGCCGTTCGTTAAGTTCTTCAAGTCTCTGTCTTGTGTTTCTCCAAACTGACATCACAGATAACTGTGAAGAATCCTCGATAGCAGATCACACATCGTGTGGCCAATGTCGTTTGTAGAAACACCTTGTACTTCTCGGGCGGTTTATCTTCAAGAAACACGCTAGACGCTTCACGCACAAAATGATATCCAAAGGACAGATCATTCTTCGGTGTTTATGTGTTATTTACGCCTTGTACGCGCAGGTGATGATAGCAGAAGGTCTAAGCAACGAGAAATTGAAAGAAACGTTAAAAAACATTGCACGTCAGGATGAAAATGCGGAGCAGGAGAGGAAAGAAACAATGCAGGAGAGTTTAGTGAAGACATACGAGATGATCATCCACGTTAGTAAGTAGCGCCACATTGTATGATGATAGTTGTTTTATCTTTCATGTGTGCTGTTGTAATTTGTCATTGTTAACTATATTGTTATTGTTTTTCTACCTTGCCAGCCTCGCAGCTTTTAGCCATTTCACAGATTTGTAGTTCCAAGAATTTTTGTACCACTTTTTACATCCTACATCTTTCCCGTGCCGTTAAACATCACATAGGGCTCGCATGGTAGTTCGCCAAGTTTTCCTGTTTTCGGTGGGATTTTCAAACCCATCAAGGGATTTTATGCCTACTAATTGGGCCTCTCTTAACAATGTCCTCTTTAGAGGTTCACATGATTTCACGGAGTCGACCTCTTTTTCTTTGACCTGTTGTGTTCCACTTGATAGCTTGTTTTGGGGTTCTCTGATCATTTCTTCTCATCACGTGACCAACATATGTCCATCTCCTTTTTTCTGATCACCCATGAGACTGGTTGTTGTTCGCTCATCTGCCTTATTTCTGCATTGTTCTTGAATATGTTCCACTTTATACCGAGTATTTTTCTAAAGCATTTGTTTTCACTTGTTGTCTATTTCTTTAGTTGTTTTCCAGCTTTCGCATGCATAAATGAGGGTGGATATTACATCTGAAATGAATTATCTTAGCTTTGTTTTTGTGCTTATAACTTTCTAGTGTCATATGTTTTCAGTATTCTTGAAGGTCAATGCTGCTTTTGCAATTCTAATTCTAACTTCCTTTCTGGCGTCACTATGCTGGTCTATGTAAGTGCTATTGTACCAATAAACACTACTACTACTACTACTACTACTACTACTACTACTCATTCATTCATTCCTTTGCATGTCCCTTGCGGAACTTTGCCTCCCAAACAGCACTCCTGTAGGCCTCTCGGTTGTGAGCAAGATGGCCTGCTGCTGCTGCATCCATTTCCAGATCATCAACGATGTCTTGCAGCCATCTTCGTTTCGGTCTTCCTCTTTTTCTTTTTCCCATTATGTATCCTTCCAATACGGTCTTCTCTAAATTATCATGACGTTTAATGTGGCCAAAATATTTAAGTTTTCTCTCTTTAATCCTCTTTACTAGCCAGCCTTCTTCAATATTAAGCTCTTGTAGTATAGATATATTTGTTCTTTTTTGTGCCCACGATATTTGGAGAACTCTTCTATAGCATTTACATTCAAAGGCATTTATGTGCTTCTCAGCTGTTTTGTTAAGTGTCCAGGTCTCACAGGCATATGTTGCGATGGGAAAGATGCATGCCCTTAAAAATCTTATTTTTGTGGTTCTGTCTGTTCCTCTCCACAGATTCTGTATTTGTTTTACTTTCTGAAGAGCAATAGATGTCCTCCTTTTAATTTCCCGCATTGTATCTCCATTATTAGTTAGTAGTGATCCAAGATATTCAAAACTCTCCACTTCTTCCAGTTTTTCCTCACTGATACATATTTCAGTTGCCTTGTTTGTTTTGTCAGTTGTCATCACTTTAGTTTTCTTTGCATTAAGATAGAGGTTCTGCTCTTCGCTGTTCTTGTGGACTGACATAATTAGTTTTTCCATTCCTTCTTGTGTTGTGGACAGCAATACTGTGTCATCAGCATATCTAATCTCTGGTATTTCATAACCTCCAACTGTTATGGCATCGTAATATTCTTTGTCTACATCTTCTCTAACATTCCTCATTATATTTTCAGTATACAAGTTAAATAAGTAGGGTGACAATATGCACCCCTGACGGACCCCTTGTTTTATGTCAAACCAAGTTGTTGTTTCACCATTTATTCTTACTGCTGCTTGTTGGTCTAAATACAGCAGTGATGTTAATTGTATCAAATGTGTTGGAAATCCCATTTTTTCCATTATTTCCCAAAGTTTCTGGTGTTGTACACAATCAAATGCCTTTGAGTAGTCTATAAAGGATAAATATAGATTCACATTAAACTCCCTGCATTTCTCTATTATTAATCTTAGATTGAATATATGATCTCTTGATCCTCTTCCTTGCCTGAAGCCAGCTTGGACCATATTGACTTCTTCTTCTATTTTCTTTCGAAGTCTACCCATTATGATTTTTAACAGAATTTTACTGGCATGACTAATCAGGGCAACAGTTCTGTAGTTGGTGCATAATTTCAGGTTACCCTTTTTTGGCAGTGGTATGAATACAGTTCTTTTCCATTCTTTTGGCCAAATACCTGAGTGCCATATCTTTTTACATAGTGCATGATAGATTGTTGCACACTCCTTTCCTCCTGCTTTAATAAATTCAGCGGTTATCTCATCACATCCTGGTGATTTACCATTTTTCAGACTCTTTATTGCCCATAAAACTTCTTCCATTGTCGGCTCGGGTTCTTTCTCCTCCAATAATAATTCACACTGTTGATTTCTGCTTCCACAGTCGGTTGTTTCATACATTCTTTTGCAATAATCCTTCCATCTTTCCAGAATTTCCTCTGTCTCTGTCAGGGTATTCCCCATCTCATCACAAATTACATTTAGCTTAGGTGTGACATTTCTCGTCAATGTCTTCATTTCTTTAAACATTTCACTATCTCTTCCACACCTCTGATGTTCTTCTATTCTTTCACAACAATCTTGTATGTATTGTTTTTGTCTTTTCTTATGTTTCTTCGTACTTCTTTTGTTAAAGTTTTATATTTATCTTTGTTGTTGTTTGTCATTCTCCATTGCGTCTTCATTTCTCTACATTGTTTTATCAGTTCTAGTGTACCTGCTGTGATCCATCTATTCTTTTGTGTTTTCTTTACTGGAACCATGTCTTTAGCTGTTGTTACTAAGATATCTTTGGCCTGCGTAGCCAATTCATCTGGTGTCATCTCTTCCTGTACAGCCATCAGGATTTCTAAACGGTTCTTCACTTCTATACCGTATTGTTCTGGTATATTTGTAAGGTCAAAGCGGAGTGGTCTTGATCCCATAACTAACTTTTTTATCTTTATCTTCATGTCTGCTATTAATAACTCATGGTCCGTGTCACAATAAGCACTTGGTAAAGTTTTTGCTGATGTTATGCTTGACCTCCACCTTCTCTGCACTAAAATGTAATCTATTTGATTCCTGGTTTTCCCATCAGGTGATGTCCATGTGTAAAGTCTTCTTGGATGTTGTTTAAAAAGTGTGTTAGCGATCATTAGCTCATTTTCCATACAAAACGCCATTAGATTGTCACCTGCCTCATTTCTGTGCCCTATGCTAAATTTCCCTACAACTTGTCCTTCATCTTCTGCTCTTTCTGTACCAATTTTTGCATTAAAATCACCCATTATAAATACAATATCATTTTTCCGTACCTGGTCCATTGTCGTCTGCAGTGTGTTATAAAAATGTTCTACTTCATCTTCTTCTGCTGCTGATGTAGGTGCATATACCTGGATGACTGTTACATTTCTAGGAATGCCCTTAAGTCTGATTGTTAGGATTCTATCACTTACTGGATTGTAGCCTAGTAATGCTTTTGATGTTGATTTGTCCAAATAAAAAGCCACTCCATTCTTTCCTCCTACTTCTCCGCCAGAATATATAAATATATTATCATTCTCGCTCTTAAAGTGTCCTGATCCTTTCCATCGATGTTCGCAGATTCCCAAAATGTGTATCCGCGTTCTTTTCATCTCGTCACTTATTACTTGATATTTTCCCTCATACATACTTCTTACATTCCATGTTCCTACTCTTATTTTTCTTTTTAGTTTGATACAGGGGTTTTCCTTGGTAACACCGTCAGGATTTTGTCCGTCATCACAATTACTAGTACCGACCTCTGCCTCACACTCTTCCCCAGTGTTAAAATTAGATCTATCTGGCCTGGGGGACTCACCACCAGATCTTTTTCCTATTTGACTTTCCATGATTGCTGCTTGGGTTTCTTGGTATGTTTCCAGAAGGTAGTTTACCATTGCTTTCCTTCCGGGCAGTGACTGTACTAGTCAGTGATCGTAGCCATTGTCCCTACATTGAGATCATCTGCCTACCATCATAGAATGGTGACCATAACCAACATTATCTGTCAGCTGCTCTCCCATTCCATCCACCACCTGCTCCCATGGCTTCACGTCACCCTGATCGGGGGGCTATACGGGTACTCCACCTTGCCCAAGGGTGTCCCGTAGACTAACGGAGGTAAGGAGGCGTCTTACTTCTCCTTTGATAGGGGATACCCCTACCCCGCTAACCGCTACTACTACTACTACTACTATTACTGCTACTACTACTACTACTATTATTACTACTAATACTACTGCTGCTACTACTGTTACTATTACTACTACCTACTAATACTACTTAATACTACTACTATTACTATCTACTTCTACTACCTACTACTACTATTACTATTACTACTACTACTACTACCTACTACTACTACTACTACTACTACTACTACTACTACCGACTAATACCTACTACTACTATTACTACTACTACTACTGCTACTATTACTACTACCTACTACAACTACTACTACTACTACCTACTACTGCTACCACTATTACCTACTACTACTACTACTACTATAACAACTATTACTACTACTACCACTACTATTACTACTACTACTACTACTATTACTACTACTACTACCTTCTGCTACTACTGTTACTACTACTACTGTTACTACTACTGCTGTTACTACTACTACTAAAGCTACTACTAAATTAAGACAGCTATCACAGTTGCTGGTCTTCCTACTCGTGGCCTAGAAAAACACTTCACACCAGATCGGCAAGCAAATACAACGAGAACTTTTTTGTTTTTAAATGAAGCAGTTTATTGACACAGTGAATGTAGACAAAGATGTTATCTCTCTGTCTACCTCTGTCTCTTTCACTCTCGATCTTCCCTGTTGCCAATAGGTGCTCTGGCCAGCTTCTCCAGCAAACATGCCCCCACAAAATCGTTTTCTGATCTTCGTTATAATTTTCCTTGTTTCTTGTGCCTCTTTCGGAACTTTCTCATTCGAGTTTCTCTCTGTCCATTGCATCTTCAGCATTCTTCTTAAGAACCAGATTTCATCTGACTCCAGCCTTCTTCTCATCTCTTTACTGGCCGTCCAAGCCGTACTAGACAGTCTTACAATCAAGTTCTGACTGAGATAATTAGCCAGTCATTCTTCATTTCCTGCAGGAAAAGTAGACTTGCCCCGATTGCTGCAGTTCCTGGAACTAACAATTTAACTAATTAGTTCTATCCTAACCCTTCACGGCAGCAATGGATCCAGGAAAGGCAGCGTACATTGGCTGCTTCGCCACGACTGATTCCTGGAACATGAGAAAAGTAAAGAAGTTCAATCTTGGACACTTCACGAGCGCACACAAGTGCATCTCAATGTGCTGGACGGAACGCAGGCGCTTCGCACTTCTCAGGGTATCTCTGTTTCGATTTTACGCTCGACTGAAAATGAATGCATGAATTCACAGAAGTTTTATGTTAATATGTTTTGTGGGTATGTGTGTCTAATCTTGCGTCTGTGAATTTAGGATCTCAACGTTCAGATGAGAATGAGAAAGTCAGTTAAAGCACAAAAATCAACTTTCTTACAGATTCAACATTTTCAGCATCAGCATCATCATCGTTATCATCATCATCATCGTGAGCATTATCATCAGCAGCAGGATTGTTATTGTTCTTTTTTCCTAACCATTTCTTTGTTCCTACCGCTCACTGCCAACCTTCCTTCCTTCCTTCCTCCCTCCCTCCCTCCCTTCCTTCCTTTTTCCCTCTCTTCCTTCCTTCCTTCCTTCCTTCTTTCCTTCCTTCTTTCCTTCCTTCCTTCCTCCCTCCCTCCCTCCCTTCCTTCCTTCCTTTATTTTCTTTCTACTTCTTTTCGTAAAATCTTTCCATATACCCCCATTTAACTCTCCTCTACTATTACCACGTTTACAACAGTTATTATCATAGCTAGTATCACATTTATTATCATAGTTATCTAGCTGCAGGAGCAGCATCCAGAACCCAATGGGTGTTGTGGACGATCACATCTCCCCATAAATCTTCGATTTAGATAATTTGTCACTCGTGATCACTTTCATATATTACCACGGCGGCCTGGTTGGCTGAGTGGTTAGAAGGTAGGTCTACTAATCCGGTGGTACCGGGTTCAGTCCCAGCAGTAGAGATTTTTTTTCTGGTGCACACCAAAAAAAAAGGCCCCAGAGTCGACCCAGCCTCTATAAAATGGGCACCAGAGAAATCTATGAAGGTAAATGCGACCAGGCGTGATCTCTTCTTCTTCTTCGTACGCATTGTCTGTCTATATCTGCAGTCCTGTCTCTTGGATAAATTTCACTGTTTTTTGTAATTCATGTATGGAACCATAGAACTTATCTTCTTTAGTGGTTTTACTGGACCAGTAATTACTTCTCAGTGTCTCATAGTTGGTGCAGTTCTGGAGGATATGTTCCACAGTTTGGGGCACCTGGGCACATGTACATAGATTAGTAGTACCAGCCTTAAACTTTGTATACATATGACTTCGGAGTCGGCTGTATCCTGTTCAGAGATGGAAAATGGTGAATTGTTCCTTTCTGTTTAGTATGTGATAGTCATCATGTGGTGGTGTTTGTGGCTTCCTTTAGTTTTTTATCATGCTTTTCTTCTGATTATAGGTGATTGGTATGTCTGGTTGCTCCAATTTAGTGCCCTCTTTGGCCAGATGGTCAGTCTTCTCATTGCCTGGTATCCCACAGTGGGAGGGAATCCACTGCAAAGTGACTCTATGTTGTAAGCCAATTTTTGACAAGGCATCCTTAAGCTCTGGTAGTTTGTTGCACTGAAGAGCTTCCAGTACTGATCTTGCATCTGTGAGAATTACTACATGACATGTATCAATTCTGGAGTCTGATAGCTTTTCAACTGCAGCAATAATTGCCCTAACTTCTGCATCATAGTTGTTGCAGTATTTTCCAGTGGGTATGGAAATCTTGTCAGTGGTGTTGTTTGGATATTCAGCATGTGACCAGGCGTGATACTGACCACATCGCACTTTCATGTGCCGAAGGTCATGGAAAATACGGGCCTAACACCGCATTCCCAATGTGCCTTAATGGCATGGACGAAGATTTTATCTTTTACCTTCTTTAACCATAGAGTACTTCGGACGCTTACTTTACTTCTGTTCAAGTTTTGCACTTAATATCGATTATGATATTTAGACCAGTGTTTCCCAAGTTTGTTCCGACTGCCTCCCCTTTTTTTCTCCAAGGCCACATCTTCAACGCCCCCCCCTTCTCCCCGTTATTTATTTTCCTAAATTGCCCTTTTAAGTTAGGTTGAACATTACACAACTAAAAACTTTAGCCAGCAAACCAGTTTATTTAACGATATGAAGTAGTACATTTATAACTCACCGGCCGCATTATTTTCTGAGCTTCTAACGCGATGGATGAGTTTCATGTAGGGGACACAAGTTTCTCAACATCAGGTTGAAAAGTGCTAAGAAGGAAGGACTTACTGCCCCCGCCTGCTGTTTTGATTTGTCTCAACGCCCTTCTACTACCCTCTTGTCTTCCACCGCCCCCTCCCAGATCCTTTCAGCGTCCACAGCAGGGCCGTTATCGCCCAGTTTGGGAAACGCTGTGTTAGAATGTGCATGTGTGTACGAGACACTAACGAACGAACGAATTTTCTTCGCTGGGAGAGCATGACTCTACAATAATCTTTAATATTACCGATCAGCAAAACAAATCGATCTTAAATGATCTCATCTAAACAGCAATGGTAAATGTTGTTACTGTGGTAATAGGTATTTCTTACTAGATTGATGAAATTTATTATTTAATTCCTTTATTTTGTCTGGCCGTCGTTGTACTGAGTGGTGGAAGGATGACCTTACCATACGCTCACACCTTACATATAAAATAACAGGAATACGAAAACAATCCTTTTTATAAAATCACGATTCTTGTATTTACAAAACTCTGATCCATAAGGCATCACAAATCACAAATCCGATGCACATGATGTCCATATAATTCTAACGGGCGTTACTAAAAAAATATTAAACAAATAAAATTTCCTTGAATAATATGAGTTCAATACTGCTTACAAAGGCGCACAACTAAAATACACACGCCAGCCTCCATCTCTCGGAAACTGACCATCTTCATCCACGACTGGTCGCTACCTTCCCGAGCTCAACTTATCCCCTTTATACTTCTCCCTTTTGTCTTATATACCTGGTCATCGTCGGACCGGACGCCTGGGGATTTTCCATTCACACGTGGCCGTCTTTGGCCAGTGGGATTTCCAATCAAAACCGGGTCACTGCTTGCTTATTTTTTCCCCTCCTTACATACTCCCTCTGGTTTTGTTTACAAAATTTTTTGTATGGAATACAATAAATTTTATATATGCATTGTAGAATAGTTACATATCCTGAACTCAAAGTCTTTATGTCCTTCTTTTGGAACCAGCACACATGTTGCTGTAGTTGCGTGTCGTCTTCCTCCGGTTAGACTGTTGGTGTGTTGGTCTGGCCTATTTTTGTAATTTTGTGTGCCTTGCAGTATTTCTCATATACTGTACTTGGTGGTGTAATGTGGGCAAGGGTGCTACTCGTTGTTCGACGCTCTTCTCTGTAGCTCCGTCTTCGGATTCGGCGGGTGGTTGGTTTTCATGTACTAGTAAGGATGTACTTGTTCGAGTGGTACTGTCTTCACTGTCTACTGCTACCTGTGGGGTGGATGCGACTTCTTCCTCCGTTATTTCTACCTGCGTACTGTCAGGTTCGGTCTCTGATTCCGAAGAGTCTACTACTATCTCATCGTCGGTGTCGTCATCGTTGTTGGGTGCTATACTGAGTGTAGCCTGTCTGCGCTGATTGTTTCTGTGGTTTATCACTTGTATAAAAGCCTTATGTTGTTTCATTAGCGTGTGTTCTATAGAATCATTTTCACTGTAGCAGTGTGTTCGTAGTCTCAGGATGGCGTCCAGGGGTAGAATGGGGTGTCTCCCGTACATGAGGAAAAATGGGGAGTATCCTGTTCGTTTAGAAATGTTCATATTCATCGCTGCCACCGCCTGTGTCAAGTACTCGTCCCATTTACTGACCTCCGTGTTTACCAGTTTGGCAACAATATCATTTAGTGTGCGATGCTGTCTCTCGTTTGTCCCGTTGGCTTGAGGATGGTATGGTGTTGTGAAGATATGGTGAATGTTATAGCGTTTCACCATAGTCTGGAATTGTTCTCCGCGAAACTCGGGACCGTTGTCTGTGACTATAGTAATTGGTACTCCATGTCTTGGGACGATATTGTCGATTACCAAGTCAGCTACTGTTTTACTTTGGATGTTTGGCGTTGGAAAACACTCCGTCCATGCGGAATATTCGTCTGTTACATGCACGATGTACTTGTTGCCTGATGTGGTGACTGGATAAGGTCCTGAACAGTCGATACTTAATTTCAGCATGCATGCTGGTGGGGTATCGGATATTTCTAGCGGATTTTTTATAGGTAACAAGTTTCTTGTTTTGCACGTTTGACACTGCTCTATGTGCTGGTTTACGTCCTCTCTCATGTTCTTCCAATAGTATCCTATTTGTATGGCTTTCAACGTTTTTTCCGTCCCCATATGCCCGTTATTATCGTGGTATTGTGATAACACCTGTTGTTGTAGATGTTGGGGCGTGACGGTTCTCAACCTGTAGTCGTCGTCGTCTTCTTTTACTTTGTATAGCACGTTATTCACTATTCTGAACTTTTCACTGGTTTTTCTTGGTAATCGGTTGTGCTTCATATCTGCTTTTAATTGTCTTATCTCCTCGTCCAGGTCTTGCTCATCTGCCATGATGGGAGGGGTGGGTAACTGTTCGGTGGGGGCTGGTAGGACTTCGGATATTGGTTGTGGTTGTGGGAAGGGATCGTATATGGGGAAATCGGTTGGCAGAAAGGATGAAGAGTTGATGGTGTTTATTTCGAGCATGTTATCCTGCTTGTTGACAGTTTCTGCTGTCTGGTGATTGTTGTCCTTACACTGTTCTGTTCCTGGCCGAGAAAACTGGTCGGCGAGGTTCCGTGCTCCTGCGATATGACGAATGTCTGTAGTGTAGGCTTGGATGAAATGACTCCATCGTTGTATTTTGAAGTTCTTGTGCTTGGCGTTCATTAGGTTTATAAGTCCGATACTGTCTGTTCGGATGCTTAACTGGCAGTGTAACACATATTTGTGGAGTTTCTGTAACGCGTACACTATGGCGTATGCCTCCTTCTCGTTGATGTGCCATTTGCTTTGTGACTCACTTAGTCTATGGGATAGAAAGTAGATTGGTTTTAGATTTTCCTCTCTCTGTCTTGTGCTGTTGTCTTGTAGCAACACGGCGCTTACTGTTGTTGCTGATGCGTCTGTGTAAAGTATCATCGGTTTATTTAAATCTGGGAATGCGAGCATAGTCTGTCGCATGAGGTCGTTTTTTAGTGTGTCGAATGCCCTTTGACATTCTGGCGACCAGGAGAATCGGCTATATTTTCTTGTGAGCGCGATTAAAGGCTCTGCCTTGTGGGAAAAATTGTCTATAAACCTTCTGTAGTACGATATTGTTCCTATAAAACTTCGTATTTGTTTTATTGTCCTTGGTGTGGCTATCTCTGCCATTGCCTTTACTTTCTCTTTATCTGGTGTGATGCCTTGGCTACTCATGGTAAAGCCTAAATAATTGATTTTGTTCTGTGCGAAGTTGCACTTGGCCATTTTCAACTTGACGTCATGTTGTCTTAGCCTGTCAAACACAGATTGTATGTGTTTGATGTGGTCCTGAATCGACGTCTTAGTAAAAATCAGTATGTCATCTATGTACGCTATGGCGTGGTCTGATAATCCGTACAGTACTTCATCCATTAATGTCATGAATGCTGCTGCAGCGTTTGAGACACCAAACGGAGTTCTGGTAAACATGAACTTTCCAAAACTGGATGTGAAACTGGTCTTCACTTTAGAGTCATCTGTTAGGGGTATACTCCAATATCCTGATTTAGCGTCTAGTGTGGTAAAGTATTTTGCGCCGTTGAGTACTGACATAATTTCTTCCACGTTGGGCATCTGGTATGTGATGGGAGTCGTGATTTTGTTTAGTCCTCTAAAGTCGCAGCAAAAGCGATGTGTTCCGTCCTTTTTTCTTACTATAACATCGGTGAGTTCCACTTGGACAGTGGTGCTCGTTCTATGATCTTTGCCTCTAGCATATCCTTGATTGCTTTCTCTATAATGCCTCTGTGTTTGAGTGGCGTAGGGTATGGTTTTGTGTATGCTGGTGGTTGGCTCCAGTGTCTATGTGCAGCCGGACGGTATTAGTTCTGCCCAATTCTAAGTCGTTATTTGCGAAAATGTCTTGATTCTTGTATATTATCGTTTTGATAGCGGCCTCGTGTTCTGGATGTACCTGTATTTCTGTAAGCAGTTGTTGGATTCTATCAGTAGATCTGGTGGTATTTGCGTTGTTCTGAGTTTGTTGTTTAGTTATATTATTTATGTCGAGGCCGAACTCTGCTTTTGCTATGATTTGTCCTTTTTTTATTCTAAAATGCCTGTTGGAGTTGTTGGCTATAGTCACGAGGCATTTTCCTTGTTTATCAGGGTTAACGATACTGTCTATAGTTTCAGCACAAGGTTCGTGAAGTAATACACTGTTCTGGTGAATAGTGATCATTAACTCCGTGTCTTTAAATGCAGGTAAAAGTCTTTGCAATTTTGCTGGTACGATGATTATTGTTTGGGGTTTAATTGCGACGTCACAAGTAGCTCTGATCGTTGAGCAAATCTCGTATTCGTTTTTCATAGGTACTTTGGTATTTCCAATCGATAGTTGCATGCTTCCGAAATCCACTGTTGCTTTTGTGTGAGATAGAAAGTCTCTGCCTAGTATGGCGGGTCTGCACATTTTGTCTATAACCATAAACTTTTGTTTATGAGTTTGTCCTCCTATGCATATGTTTATCCATGTGATTCCTTTTGCCCGTAATTCGTAATTGTCGACAGTCCAGAGTTTGCCTTCGCTGGGCAGTAATACCGTGTTTGAGCGAATAGTTTCCCATACGTTTTGTCTGATCAGACTGACTTCGCTGCCAGTGTCGATGAGTGTGTGGATGATGGTGTTGTTTATCTGCACGGGAATGGTGGAAGTTGCGTTTGTGCCGTTTTCAAGTGTTGTGATACGGCCCGTTGCTACTTGTAGAGGTAGAGTGGACCGTTTACCTCCGTTGAAGTTTTCCGAGCGTTTTCTCTGTTGGTTGTAGACTGTATTTTGGTGTAGATTCTCGTGGTGTTCTGTATCGGTCCTCAGGTGGTCTGGTGAATCTGGGTGGTGTATAATCATGGTTGGTCTGCGCGCTCCTCCATGAACTTCTGTTTGATACTGGTGTAGATTCATATCTGCATTGGCGAGCTCTGTGCCCATAAATACCGCAGTTGAAACATGGTTTTGATCGTATGTTTGTCTGTGTGTCCTGATAAGAGACCTGGGCCACGGTGGCCGTGCTCTGACTTGCGCTTTCCGAGGCAGCTTGTCTTTGTGTAGCACTGTCGTTGCGTAATAAAGAAGTCATTGGTTCAGTTGTCGGGCATGGGGTCTCCCTGTTGTCCATGCGGGATGTTAGTCTTTTTGTGAACTGCTCTATTTCGATAGCTGTATTGATTGCCGAGTTTAATGTCTGTG
Source organism: Achatina immaculata (assembly GCA_009760885.1). Classification (NCBI taxonomy): domain Eukaryota; kingdom Metazoa; phylum Mollusca; class Gastropoda; order Stylommatophora; family Achatinidae; genus Lissachatina; species Lissachatina immaculata. The sequence continues at coordinate 10,920,176 of CM019715.1, forward strand.
GGTCTTTCTTGATTAACTCTGTTTTGATTGCTTTGTCATACACAGCGTCTATAAAAAAATTTGCCAGCAAATACTGTGTGGCCGGTTCATGTATCTTGTCGTTGTCGAAGGCTTGTTTTGCCAGTTTAATCATTGTTTCTGCCATGTTTTGGATTGGCTCTTCTTTGTGTTGCTTCAAATTGCTTATTTGTCTCAAGGCTGCGTGCGGATCGATGCCTTTGCTGAAACATTTAGCTAGTTCTTTCTTAAAATCCGCATATGTTTCGTCTGAGTTCTCTTGAATTCGCCTGGAGACAAAGTCTGAAACACTCCCCTTGGCTGTAATAAAGAATATGTTTTTCTTTTGCGAATCATGTAGGTTATGCACAAACGCATATTTTTCTGTCTGTTCTATCCATTGTTGGAATGTCTGTGGGTCGCCATCGTAGGTATCGATGTGGCAGGGTAAACCTTGAGTGGCGAAGGTCATCTTTAATTGTCTCAAAGCTTCGGTCATTGTGGTGACCGGGTCAGCTTCTAGTTTGGGTTCGATATTTGTTGCAGTCTCCATGGTACTTGGCCTTTTGACGAAGATTATTGGTTGAATATTGTAGAAATATTTTCCGAGATTTTCAAATATTTTTCTTTATACTGTGTGCTTGTTCACACTGCAGCACTATACGTGATTCTCCGTACTGACTTACTGTCCAGCCTGCCCGTTCCGCGACTAACACAAATTTCTTCCGCCTAGGACTGCTCCACTCTAACTGGAACTTTCAGTCGGGTTTTCTTCATACGGGAACTTTTCTTCAAAGCACGGACTTGTTGGAGCCTCTGTCCGGATGTTACATAACACGCACGTGGGCGCTGAGCTTTGATCTTTCCGTGGTGGAATTTCCCCTGTACACTCGCCAAACACGGAAATCTGACTGGCCTCTTGTCAGCGCTGTTAGTGCAAACGGTGACCTCCTATGTACCAGTATTAATCCAAATGGTTAGTAACCAGGTCAGCTGACATATCGAAACATATATATATGCAATGAAGATTCGTTGGGTCACGGTCACCACATGTGGTTTATAGGTATTTCTTACTAGATTGATGAAATTTATTATTTAATTCCTTTATTTTGTCTGGCCGTCGTTGTACTGAGTGGTGGAAGGATGACCTTACCATACGCTCACACCTTACATATAAAATAACAGGAATACGAAAACAATCCTTTTTATAAAATCACGATTCTTGTATTTACAAAACTCTGATCCATAAGGCATCACAAATCACAAATCCGATGCACATGATGTCCATATAATTCTAACGGGCGTTACTAAAAAAATATTAAACAAATAAAATTTCCTTGAATAATATGAGTTCAATACTGCTTACAAAGGCGCACAACTAAAATACACACGCCAGCCTCCATCTCTCGGAAACTGACCATCTTCATCCACGACTGGTCGCTACCTTCCCGAGCTCAACTTATCCCGCTTTATACTTCTCCCTTTTGTCTTATATACCTGGTCATCGTCGGACCGGACGCCTGGGGATTTTCCATTCACACGTGGCCGTCTTTGGCCAGTGGGATTTCCAATCAAAACCGGGTCACTGCTTGCTTACTTTTTCCCCTCCTTACATTACACCCGGCTGACATTCTGCCAGTCATCTCTCAGCTTTCAATGTAGTCTTTGAACATCGATGTAGTTCTAAATGTTACTAATAGTTGATTTTAAAAAGTAGCAAGAATTGTAGTAATTTACAAGCACACATTTGTGATGTTTCCGTTTGCACCTTTATCGTACAAGAACATACAGGAAATAAGGAACAAAAAAGATAAAATATAAATTCTAATTTGGTGTATAGCATTTTTGTGAATTTATATTTTATCTTCTTTCCCTCTTTCTGCGCCCTGTATGTTTTTGTATGTTTTAATGGGTAACATTATACTGCATCTGTGTTCTCGTTAAAACTGTTACTACTTTTTTTTCGTAAATAATTTTAACATTGTGTTACTATAGATTTACTGCAATGGCTTCGTGTATCGTTATATATTCAATTTTATATGCTTATACTCTAATTATTCTAGAACTAGTATTACAAATATTTTTAAAATGACTAAAGAAATAGACAAGAAATTAGACTCTTTTGAAAACAAACGCCAAAGGAAAATACTCGGTATAAAGTGGAACGAAATAAATATCAACGCATAGATAAAGCAGATGAGCGAACAACAACCTGTCTCATGGGTGATTAGAAAAAGGAGATTTACATATGTCGGTCACGTGATGAGAAGATACGGTCAGAGAATCGCAAAACAAGCTATCAAATGGAACACAACAGGCCGAAGAAAAAGAGGTTTACCATGTGAAACTCAAAAGAGGACATTGTTAAGAGAGTCCAAATCAGTAGGCATAAAATCCCTTGATGAAGTTGAAAAGCTCGCCGAAAACAGGAAAAGCTGGCGAATTACTAAGCGAGCCCTTTGTGACGTTTAAGGGCACAGGAAAGATGTAATATGTAAGAAGTATTACAAAAATGTATAACGAAGTAATGCTAAATATGAGAGAGAGAGAGAGAGAGAGAGAAATGAGAGAGAGAGAGGTTGAACTTTATTTGCGAAAAGTGAGAATCTAGCGCACACGCCTGTCTGAGATTCTGTCCTCTATCATAGAATCCCATACAGTCTATATCAGATAGTATAGGTATGCTCAGAACAGAGAATATATTTATCTCAGACTTTTCTCTATGACCCCTTTAACTTTTACCAAACTATAACCAGAGCTCGGCGAAGGGAGATAAATGCATAAATATAATGGCATCTAAACTAAATATATACTGTTCAAAACAAAAAAAAACGCAACAAATACAATGTTGCGATTTAAACTGAAGTTTGCTGATCAGACAAGGACAAATTGCCTGAAACGTTCACTTTGACATCAGTTTCTCGTGCTGACCTGAATTGTGCTCAGCAGATGATTCATGAGCACAAAAAAGTGACACTAGTCAAAACAGCATTTTTGACGATAACTCACGATAGGTTCACGAGAATCTCGTGAAACTTACTGAAAAAAAAAACTCACTGACCATGTTAGCGATTGCCTATAAAAGATTGACGTTCCTCAAATCAATTCATGTGTATGTTCAATGCGCAAGTATGGTTCATCTCACTACATAACAACGACTCATCATCATTGGACGTTTACAGACTGAGCAGTCACAAAATGCAGTGGCCAGACAATTTAATGTAGTTAGAAGCACCATTAGTCGCCTTTGGAGACGATTTCAAGAGAAATCTGCTAATGTGCTCAGTTGCAGACCGGCCACGCAGTGGAAGAACCATAGTCACAAATCCTGCCAAAGACCGCTTAATACGGCTGCATCACCTCAGGAATCGATTTGCGTCTGCGTCCTCAACAGTCCAGTCAATGACAGCAGCTCGTCGAATTTCAGATCAGACGGTCAGGAACCGGCTGCACGACGCTGGTCTTTGGGCTAGAAGACCCTACAGAGGACCTGTTCTTACGGACCGACATCGCCAGAACCGACTGCAGTGAGTGAACCAGCATCATCAATGGACCGTTGCGAATGATTGGAGAAGGGTTTGGTTTACTGATGAATCAGTCTTTCTGCTCCAGCGACACGACAGACGAAGAATATTTTACTGCAGAGTCCATGAGCGCTACGCCCAGAACTGCGTCGATGAGGTTTCTCCACGTGGTATTGGAGGTGTAGTGGTGTGAGGAACGATCAACTTCGTGAGAAGAAGTGACCTTATGCAAACTGAAGGACGTCTGAATGCCCAGCGATATGTCGCTGAAATTCTTCGTCCTTAACGTCCTTCCACTTCTGGCTGCACCAGGGTCGATTTTTCAGCAGGATAACGCTGGACCTCATGTGGCACAACTCACCACCCAGTTCCTCTCTGACAACAGCGTCCAGACCATTCCGCGGCCATCCTTGTCTACAGACATGAACCCAGCAGAACACTTACGGGATGAACTCAACAGAAAAGTCCGCCAGCGAGACGTGGCGCCAACCAATCTCCGACAGTTGTCTCTTGCACTGCTGGAAGAATGGGCAGCCATCCCACAACAACAGATCCAACGGCTAATCGGATCCATATCAAGGATAAATACAGGCCAGAGGAGGCCATACACCTTACTGAAACGGAGGCCTCAGTCGCGAAGAATAAAGTCCAAACCAAATTTAGTGAACATCTTTTCATTGTTAAAGTGGAACAGTTTCTTCATACCAAGATTGAAATATTAATTCCGTAAAATAAAACTTTGATACAAGTTTGAAATTTGGTGTCCATTACGACTACAGTAGTGTTGCGTTTCTTTTTTTTTTCTTTCTTTTTTTTTTTTGTGAACAATATATATCTTAAACATTTCTTGTTTCCATCAGTCAGGCATGGATTGTTTATGTTTTGATGTGATCAGGGGCCTGACCAGTGTGGTGGAGACGTCATGTTCTGTGCCTTGTAAACTAGACAGAACTGAGATCTGTGGAGGAGTGGACAGATGTAGCGTCTACTACACGGGTCAGTCTTTTCGTTGCTTTGTTTCTGTTTTATTTTACAGTGTATCACCTGCGTGCAGGGATGTCGGGGTAGTTCACCTGTGTTCTACGGTGGGTGTCAGGCTTTGGAATTGGACTAGAGGTGCCTCATACCACCCCACTCCCCACCCCCGGACTGCAGATCTGGGTACCCAACTCCTGGTGATTCTGGGAAAAGGAAAGGCAATCAAGCGTGAAGTTGACCACGTCACCCTCTAGTGCGCAGACAAATGTCTTTATGTTTTGATAGGGCTTCATTCACCCTTGTATGTTTATATGTAAAATGGATGGATGGATGGATGGATGGATGGATGGATGGATGGATGGATGGATGGATGGATGGATGGATGGATGGATGGATGGATGGATGGATGGATGGAACGTTCCTTAGATAAAAGGGATGGCGACTGCAGTAAAACTGGTTGAAATAAATAAGGTAGATAGAGGTGTATGATGCAGTTTTACAAAGTGAGGGAGGGAGTGAGTAAGGTGAGAAAAAACAAATAGAAAGTATGAGAATGTATAAATGAAAAACATACAACATCCGATATTTCGGCGTGAGCCTTATTCGAGGATACATACAAAACAAGACAAAAACATGAAGAACTTTATCTGAAATGTCTTCCTCCGAGTCAGGACAGAAAAGTGTGTAGTAGAAGAGAGAAGGAAAGACCACGCTGCCTCTGAACAAAAGATGCCCGATAGAGCCAGTCGTGAAGAAGAGGTGGAGAGAGGGGAGGAGAACAAGTGGGAGAAAGGGGTGGGGGGAAGGCAATAGAAACATGATGGCCGCTAGAGGTGTCGGGGGGAAGGGGGAGGGAAGAGGGGACGCGGGGAGATAGTGAATGAAGAATATAAACACCTGCAGGGAGAAAATGTGAAATTAGTAAATAGGACAAGACCCTAAAGACACCAATATGTTGGCGGAGAAGAAAATAGGGTGGTGGTAGGGAGGGGTAGCATGGAGAAAGAAAATAGAGTTTAAAAAAATGGGTCAGTGGAAAAATAAAGAACTTACAGAAAGCTGAAGACATTGTTAATTCCAGCTGGGTGGAGACAGCCAGTCTGGAAAATAAAGCGCTGTTCTAGGACCCTCCGAGATCGTACATCAGCAGAACAAGAGCGGATCGCACTGACAGAAATGTCCTGTTTACCCCTGTGGTTGCTAAGGCAAAAATGTTTAGCCACATTCTTCATTCACTATCTCCCCGCGTCCCCTTTTCCCTCCCCCCTCCCCCCCCTCCCCCCGATACCTCTAGCGAACTTTCTTTACATGTATATGATGTTTGTGTTCGTGTTTGTATACAAGCGTACCCTGCTTTCCGGCGCTAGGTATAACGGTATGCTTCAGCTCTTCATTATACCCGTGGTTCACACATTCGACGCCTGTTTCGATTTTTCATCGTTCTTCCCTGTGGTCTGCTAATGTAACAACGCCATGGAGGGGGTGTAGCGATGAAGACAGACTCTTTTGGCTGACAGGGTTCGGTTGTCATAAAATTTTAAAAGTCTTCTATTTTTATTTTTATCTCAGATTTTTCTTTTATCATTCCACCCCTTCTGTTACATTGAAAGGTAAAAGGGATGGCCATCTGACGTCATTTCATTTTCAGATTCTTTTTAACTGGGTCTTTTCAGCATTTAATGTATGATACTATGATTATGTTAACAGGTTTTTATATTCGTATAGAATTTTTTAAAATATTCTTTATTTCGTTTTTCGGTGAATTTCACATGTCGACGCTTGTCCGGAATCTATCCCTCCGTACATAATAGGGTACGCCTGTACATGTATTTGTGCAAGTGTACATACAGGCATCTTTTGATTGGTTAAATCTTGTTTTTACAGGATATGTTGAAGAACCTCTGTATACTCATGTCAACTATGACATCCTTAAAGTAGGTGGGTAATATTTCATTGACGCTGTCTGTGCTTTACTGTCTTGTTATGTACTTGTCACTTTATAACGTTTATAGATTTGTAAGTGGGCAAAGACGTTGTTCATTTTAGTAACCGGCGAATCCATAGCTGGCATGCCGGGGTCAAGGCTGGCGAACCCATAGCGACCAGAACCCTGTCCCACCTCTCCGTTGGTTTCCCCCAGAAACAGGCCTAGAGTGACTATTTTGGTAAGGATCGCATTAGTCCTCGTAGTGGTGGAGTCTGCTAAAGAAGTACTACTGCACACCCTCGGCACTTTAGCTACACTCCGGACCTGAAAAACTAACTGCCACAAACCGCTGCCACGCCGACACGATGATGTGAATCAATCTTCACGGCATCGGCTGCAAAGAACATCATTTCGCAGTTCAATAGCGACAGAAGAAGAAGAAGAAGAAGAAGAAAAAGAAGATTTATAAAGACTAGGTAGCAGAAGTCAGCCAAAGGTCCCTGCCGCGAGTTCTTAAAATTAGCTCCTGTCTGTCAGCTGTGGCACAACAGCCTGGAAAACGAAATGTGGACCGATATGGTCTTCCTTGCGCTGGAGCTATTTAAGAGGAGTGTTGTTATTTCAGTTATTTGCTGGAAAGAAAGGGCATCGCACCAGCTTTTTAGAGTCATAACAGTCTGTCGCCTTTGCCACCTGCTAACACCACTGTTACTATTACCAGTAATGGCTTGTCTTGTCTTGTCTTATCTTGTCTTGCATTGTCTTGTCTTGTCTTGGCTTATCTTGTCTTATCTTGTCTTGTCTTATCTTGTCTTATCTTGTGTTGTCTTGTCTTATCTTGTCTTATCTTGCCTTGTCTTGCCTTGTCTTATCTTGTCTTGCCTTGTCTTGTCCCCTGTTGTGCTATCTCCCTGTAACTGTGAGCTGGTGTTCGTTGCATCCGATGATGTAGAGGTGTTGGGGTACATCACCGTACCGGCGTGGCAGCGGGTTATGGCAGTTATTTTTTTTCATTCCCGGAGTACAGCCAACAAGCAGGGGATGTGCAATGCTTCTTTAGCAGACTCCACCACCATGGGGACTATGGCCATCTCTGGCCCCTTAGCCAGGCTAGGCCTGTTACTAGGGGTACCAACGGAGAGGTGGGACAGGGTCTTGGTCAGCTATGATTCGCCAACCCTGACGCTGGCATGTCAGCTATGTGTCGCTGATTGGCCAATCAGCGTCTTCATCCCGTGCCAGTAGTGGATCCTTCATCAAATGGGGAAAGGGGAAAAAATCCAAGGAGTTGTCTTGCGGGATTTAGAACAAGGGGAATATATGGACCAGTACCGGTCATCAGTGGATTCATCAGACAAATTCAGCTATTGCAAATATGTATGCCTGCTATAGTGAAACAATACAAACCAGTATATACTAAATCATCAAGTGTATCACTTTACTGAAGGTTGGCTTCACAAAACATGAATAAATTGGCCATTCCGTAGTCCGGCTTTTTGTCCCAGACTTTCATACTTGGAGGAGGCCAAAAAAAGCAAAGTCTGTATTTTTTATTCTTTTTTTCGTGTTTTTAATCTGTTGTGTTGTTTCTGCATGTGATCCTTGCAAAAAAGGCTTTGGCCGAAATATTAGATTGTTATATGTCCTTCATTTATATGTACTCATCTTGCTTTCTGCCATTCTTGTATCTGGCCACTTTCATCATTCTTTTTGTCTTTTTTACATCCGTTTTCATTTCTATCCCCTTACAGTCGTACCGAATGAACAAAGCAATCAGTAACTGTTGAACACAAAGATAGTAACTGTTGAACACAAAGGTAGTAACTGTTGAACACAAAGGTAGTAAATGTTGAACACAAAGGTAGTAACTGTTGAACACAAAGATAGTAACTGTTGAACACAAAAGTAGTAACTGTTGGACACAACTGTTACAAGGATACTATTATTGCAAGAGTAAAGAATGAAAATCAAAACTAATAATTTTAAAAAAGTCGTGTCATTAAAAGCTAAAAGAATGGAAAATTCAAAATGAGAGTCGAAGAAATTAACGTTATTGTAGTTTACTTTAGATAGAAAGTAGTTTGAAAAGTAGTCTTATTAAAAGCTGGAGTATGTAAAAGGCTGCCAGCAATGATAAAATGAACTTATGAATGGCTTGTAGTTATGGATGAAGACTTTGGTACAAACTGATAGGAGTACGGAAAAGAGTAAACTTCGGCTAAGAATTGTTGTTATTATTATTTCATTCATCATCATCATCATCATCATGTGCTGTGCCGACTGGCGTTGGCTATTATGCTTCTCCAGAGTACCCGATCCTTCATGCAGGCCGTCAGCTCAGTTGGTGATCTCCTCTCACACCATCCCGTCAGACTGTCCAGTATCATTTCTCTTGGTCTTCCTCTTGATCTTCTTCCTTCTATTTTTCCTGTTGTTATAATATTTTCAATGCCCCCTCTTCTCATTGCATGTCCTATGGAAGTACATTTCCTCTCTCTTATCTTTTTGACAAGGTTTTTTTGTCTCTCCAGCTCTTCTCCTGCATTCTTCATTAGTTATTTTTGCTGTCCATTGCGTGTTTGTTTGCTTGCTGTATCGTGTCTTTTGTTTGTTTCTTTGTTTCTTTGTTTGCTTGTTGTTTGTTTGTTTGTTTGCCTGTGGAAGCTTGGTCGCGTGGGTTGAAGACCAGTTTCTCAACCAGAAAACCCGGGTTCAAACTCTGTTGTAAGATCCTGAGTCAAAGGATGAGCGGTGAAGGGAGGGAAGGGGTTAATATCTGAGCCTGCAAACTGTGGCCACTGCTCTAGCTAAAAGACCATTAATCCTTCAACCTGGAAGTGTATCCCCAGCAGACACAGGTATTTAAAAATAATAAACTAGAAACTGTAGTTAAATTCTAGAAAAATGGAATTCGGCTATCGTAACTTGGGGAATAGTTCAGCGGTTCCAAAACTATGGTTACATGGATTCATGGGGAGACTAAGGGTCTGCATGGGTTCCGATGAGCAAATCTGACTTATTTTAAATGTATACCAAGGTACTGGGGGGAGGTGGGTTGGGGTGGTAGAGGAGGGATGAAGCAGTAGGGGGTGTAGGGGAAGCACATAATTATCATTGCTACGTTTGGGGGCCGGGACATAAAAATATTTTAGAACCACTGAAATAGTTACTAGATCTGTGTACGCTCTCGGCTGTAAAGAGGCGGTCTGGTCAGTGGCCGAGTGGTTAGGCACTCGATCTACTAGTCCGGTGGTACCGGGTTCATGTCCCAGCAGAGGGGACTTTTGACTGTTACCACCAAACCGAAAGGGCTCCGGTGCCCACCAAACCTCTGAAAACGGGCACCAGAGAAATCTGGGAAGACAAGTACGGCCTGGCGTGATATTGACCACATCAGACATTCTTGCGCTGAAGGTCTTGGAAATACGGGCCTAACACTGTATCCCCATTATGCCTTAAAAGCATGAAAACCTGGGCTTTCTTTACCTTTATCTCGGCTGTAAGGAACTTATCCTGATGATCTTCTTTTTTTTTAAAACTAATTCAGCTCACCAAGGCTGCTACAAGGAGGTTAACAGCAACATCTGCAAGAATTCGTTTCAGACAGTCCGCTTGAGCGTGCCAATGTGCATGGATATTTGTGAAAGAGACCTCTTTCAGTTTGCAGCCGTGGCCGTGAGTTCTGGTGATGTCCTTGTTGTGATGTGTGCAGTAGTTCTAGTGTTAGATTTCTGGGTTTTAGTTTGAGGTTTGACTCGTGTAGGTGCGGTTAATGTTGTATTGTTGTAGAGGTGCGGTTAATGTTGTATTGTTGTAGAGGTGCTGTTAATGTTGTATTGTTGTAGAGGTGCGGTTAATGTTGCATTGTTGTAGAGGTGCGGTTAATGTTGTATTGTTGTAGAGGTGCGGTTAATGTTGCATTGTTGTAGAGGTGCGGTTAATGTTGTATTGTTGTAGAGGTGCGATTAATGTTGTATTGTTGTAGAGGTGCTGTTAATGTTGTATTGTTGTAGAGGTGCGGTTAATGTTGCATTGTTGTAGATGTGCTGTTAATGTTGTATTGTTGTAGAGGTGCGGTTAATGTTGTATTGTTGTAGAGGTGCGGAATACAGTTTTAGTTGAGCCTCGTGTGAGCTGGTTTTCTTTAGCAATGTCTGTCTCTCTCATAAGCATGCTCAAGTGCAGTTCTGGTTTAAGTGTGTGAGCGTGATTGCGTTCGTGAGTATGTGTATGTGTTTGTGTGTGCGTGTGTGTGCGTGCGTACACGAAAAAAGGGAGAGAGAGAGGGAGAGGGAGAGATCATTGTCTAATGGTGCATCAGTTGTGAAGACTGATTAAAGAAGCTTCACATTAACTTCTGTTTCTTTCTTTTGGAGACATCCTGGAGAATCTTGTCCGCACAATAAGTCTTGATACGTTTCCCCAGTGTGAATACCAAGTGAATCATTCGCCGTGTGTTAAAATAAGATACCAATACCAGGTCTAGAACTGCCATGAGATGGAGTTCTGAAGAATAGAGAAGGATGCGCCGAAACAAGACAACCTGGCGAAGAACTGCAGATAGCGAAGATGGAGAATGTGCAGCACAGTTTTGTCGCCACGGAAAGGCTGGCTGTAAGAAGTTGAGAAAATTCGCCACGACGTTCTGGAAAGTGATTGCTTGATCGATCATCAGACATGGATGGATGGATGGATGGATGGATGGATGGATGGATGGATGGATGGATGGATGGATGGATGGATGGATGGATGGATGGATGGATGGATGGATGGATGGATGGATGGATGCATGATCTCTATTCCACGTTTTTATAATTTATCATCGTCGTCGTCATCTGAATCTTCATCATTGCTATCAGCAACAATTATCAACATGAGCAACATCAACAAAATCTAGACCTGTCTGTCTGCCTGTTTGTCTGCCTGCTGCTTGTCTGTCTGCTGTTTGTCTGTCTGTTTGTCACGGCAGACACGCTCTAATTAACGCTGCCTTAAGTGATGCCAGCGTTCCCACCAGCACCATCACTGCTGGGGTCTCCAGGAGTCTTCCAGTTCTTCAGTTTATATCTTTGTCTATATCATCATCATCATCATTATCATCATCATCATCATCATCATCATCATCATCATCATCATCGCCTTTCATTCCCTTGAGAGCACAGGCCACGGATAAAGGCTCTCCAGTCATTCCTGTTCTTGGAATTATTCTCTGCTTCCTTCCATGTGTATCCCTTGTCTCTGAAAACTGCCATAATTTCTCTTCTCCAAGTAAGTCTAGATCTTCCTCGTTTTCTATTTCCTTGAGGATTCCATGTCAGTGCCTGTCTTCCCATGCTGGTGCCGGGTTTCCTCAGAGTGTGGCCAATCCACTTCCACTTCCTAGACAAGATTTGTAGGTTCATAGGTTCCTTGTCCTGCCCTTTCCCAAACCTCCTCGTTCCTGATCTTGTTCTGCCATTTAATGTTTAAAATCCTCCTCAAGCAGTAATTCATGAAAGTTTGTATCCATCTTTGTCTACAGAGTGATGTCAAATGCTGCTGCGGGCATTATCTGAAAGGCACCATGAAGGCAGAACTGAACCGGTGCCCTGTCAAATGTAAAGTTGGTGACTCCAGCTTCCCATGCGGTGGCCCACCATTGTATATGTCAGTCTATAGCACAGGTACAGACAATGCAGTTTTTTTTTCATTGTTACCTCCCTTACGCGGGTGGACTCCTCGCCCCTGTTTAGCGCTAAGCAACCTATGGCTGACTAGGTTATATGAAAGTTGGCGAACCAAAGCTGATCAAGACCCTGTCTCACCTTTCTGTTTGTAACCACTGTAACAGGCCCAGCCTGGTTAATGGAGCAGAAATCACTTCTTCTCCCTGGAACCGCGAGTTTGGTGTTCTTTGCAGCCAGTGTGGTGCAGATGATGAGGCACAACATGGTGTCAGATTTGGAGCTGTTTATGGCAGTTATTTTTTTTTCAATCCATGAGTGCGGCTACAAAGCAAGGAATGTGCAATACTACTTTAGCAGACTCCACGGCTGTGCTGACTATGGCGATTCCTGTCCCGTTTGCGAGGCTAGACCTTCTGTTAAGGGTGTCAGCGGAGAGGTGGGAGGGTCTTGGTAGCCAGCTAAGTTCGGCCAACGCTGATGCTGACATGTCAGCTATGGTTTGTTGACTGGTAAATCGGATATTGTCTTCACTCACAGAGATCGCCATAGTGTACACGGTGGTGGGGTCTGCTAAAGAAGCATTGCACACCCCTTCCTTTTTAGTTGAAAAATTACGTGCCGCAACCCACTCCTAATCCGACAAAGGCTGTGCCGCAACATCTTAAGAGCAAGTAACATCACGTTCAAAGTTCCAGGGAGATAAACATAAAAATCTCCGGTATCGATAGTTTTTTAATTGTTGTCTTCCTTATTATATTTTTTGTACAGCGTGTAAGTCGAGAAGTGATACATCTGTCGAGAAAGCTGTATCACAGTTGCTTCCAAATTTTAACATTTTTCTTATTATAAGGTGTTAAAACATGTAATATGGCTTTCATTACTGTCAGTAAGTCTGTTAGTAAATAGCTTAAGTGCACACCTAATACATTGCCACTATAATGACAAATGCCACCTTGCGCTTGAGAGCAGCTACATCCAGGAATATGGGACACTGGAATCAGACTGTTTGAACTCAAAATTCATCTATACTTAACATTTCCTTTCTCCACAATCATATTTCTTTTTCACTAAATCCTACTTCCTCCTCCCCTGTAACTTATAGTCTAGAACTCCACGAGATATTAAAAAAAACAACTCTCTACTCCCAGCCACATTCATTTATTTCACCCACTCTCTTCTAGGCTAGATTACCATTGTATCTCTCTCTCCCTCTCCCTCTCTCCCTCTCCCTCTCTCTCTCCTTTCCGCTTTCCCCACCCCCTCTTTACTGTCAGCTTATCACACATCCCAGTCCTCCATTTAAACACTCACTCTACCCTAAAGTGGGTGTCTGAGTGGCGAAGTGGTTAGTGCACTGGTCTCTCATGGCGAAGGTCGGGGGTCAAATCCGGCCGGAGGCATCCCAGTCGCCCAGCTGTAGAAATGGGTACCCGATTTCTTCTGGAGTTGGGGAAGGAAAGGCGGCCAGGCGTGATACTGACCATATCACTCTCTAGTGTGCTGACAGGTCAAGGAAAATATGGGCTCTAACACCATATATCTATGTGCCTCTAAGGCATGACAGGATTACCTTTACCTTTACCTACTCTAACGTGCCACTCTTGATCTCAGCCTCTTACAAGTCACAGCGAAGTGGTCTTTTTTTCTCTTTTCTTTCCCCCTGAGTTTTCCGCTCCTTTTTGTTGCATTGCACTCATATGAGTTTCTATTTTATCTTCTTTTCTATTTCTTTGTTCTGTGTGTTTCTTTGTATACTTAAGGTGCAGACCGAAGCATTACAACCTTTTGCGTCTTCGTTAATTAATAAAACTGTTTCTACTTTTTTGTTTTAAATAGTTTTGACGTAATAAATTGTACTTGTAGATGCTGTAATAATGAGACAAAAGTTACGTCCGCAGGGGCCACAACTATGTATATTCCTTCTAAACTAACGGATCCCAAATTTGCCTGGATGAAGGAGAATATAAACAGTAAGCTCCCTTAGAAGATGCTTCTTGTACAGTATGATAAACAGATGAACAGATGAATAGATGAATGAGTCATGAATGTATGAAATGGTAGAAAGGAGGGATGGATAAATGAATAGACAGAATGAGAGACGGATTAATAAAATGATGAATGAGTGTGTATCCTTTTTTTTTGTTCATTTTTTTTTGCTTTGTTTTGTTTCGCTGTTTAGACAGGCTTGAACATTGTTCTCGATCACACTTTTTCGTATTCCTAAACCCAGTGCAGATGTCATGACGTCTAGAGCGATAGTCAGGGCCAATAATCCAGTCCTGATAAAGGCCCTGTCCCATCTCTCTGTTGGTGCTACCAATAACAAGCTTAGCCTGGCTCATGTGACAGGGCTCGATGTGCTCCACATGATGGTGGAGCATGAAGAAAAGCTGCCTTTTTTTATGGTCAACTCCGGGTCTTTAGGCCAGTCGCTGTAACCCACTCCGAGTTCTTGTGCTTCAACATCTTCACAGCATCCTCTACTAGCAACATCTTCACAGCATCCTCTACTATCAACATCTTCACAGCATCCTCTACTAGCAACATCTTCACAGCATCCTCTACTAGCAACATCTTCACTGCATCCTCTACTATCAACATCTTCATTGCATCCTCTACTAGCAACATCTTCACTACATCCTCTACTAGCAAAATCTTCACAGCATCCTCTACTAGCAACATCTTCACAGCATCCTCTACTAGCAACATCTTCACTGCATCCTCTACTAGCAACATCTTCATTGCATCCTCTACTAGCAACATCTTCACTACATCCTCTACTAGCAAAATCTTCACAGCATCCTCTACTAGCAACATCTTCACAGCATCCTCTACTAGCAACATCTTCACTGCATCCTCTACTAGCAACATCTTCACTGCATCCTCTACTAGCAACATCTTCACAGCATCCTCTACTAGCAACATCTTCATAGCATCTTCTACTAACAACATCTTCACTGCATCCTCTACTAACAACATCTTCACTGCATCCTCTACTAACAGCATCTTCACAGCGTCTTCTACTAGCAACAT
The DNA here is from genome assembly GCA_009760885.1 of Achatina immaculata. Taxonomy (NCBI): domain Eukaryota; kingdom Metazoa; phylum Mollusca; class Gastropoda; order Stylommatophora; family Achatinidae; genus Lissachatina; species Lissachatina immaculata. The sequence continues at coordinate 10,935,301 of CM019715.1, forward strand.
CTTCACGGCGTCTTCTACTAACATCTTCACAGCGTCTTCCACTAACATCTTCACAGCATCCTCTACTAACAACATCTTCACAGCGTCTTCTACTAACAACATCTTCACGGCGTCTTCTAATAACAACATATTCACAGCATCCTCTACTAGCAACATCTTTATAGCGTCTTCTACTAACAACATCTTCACCGCGTCTTCTGCTAACCACAGCGTCTTCTGCTAACAACATCTTCACAGCGTCTTCTACTAACAACATATTCACAGCATCCTCTAATAGCAACATCTTCACAGCGTCTTCTACTAACAACATCTTCACTGCATCCTCTACTAACAATATCTTCACTGCATCCTCTACTAACATCTTCACAGCGTCTTCCACTAACATCTTCACAGCATCCTCTACTAACAACATCTTCACAGCGTCTTCTACTAACAACATCTTCACGGCGTCTTCTAATAACAACATATTCACAGCATCCTCTACTAGCAACATCTTTATAGCGTCTTCTACTAACAACATCTTCACCGCGTCTTCTGCTAACCACAGCGTCTTCTGCTAACAACATCTTCACAGCGTCTTCTACTAACAACATATTCACAGCATCCTCTAATAGCAACATCTTCACAGCGTCTTCTACTAACAACATCTTCACTGCATCCTCTACTAACAATATCTTCACTGCATCCTCTACTAACAGCATCTTCACAGCGTCTTCTACTAACATCTTCACAGCATCCTCTACTAACAACATCTTCACATCGTCCGCATCCTCTACTAACAGCATCTTCACAGCGTCTTCTACTAACAACATCTTCAGCATCCTCTACTAACAACATCTTCACATCGTCCTTTACTAATAACATCTTCACAGCGTCTCCTACTAGCATCTTCACAGCATCCTCTACTAACAACATCTTCACAGCATCCTCTACTAACAACATCTTCACATTGTCTTCTACTAAAAACATCTTCACAGCATCGGCTACTAAATTATCTTCACAGCGTCTTTTACTAATAACATCTTCACAGCGTCTTCTACTAATAAAATCGTCACAGAATCCTCTACTAACAACATCTTCATATCGACCTCTACTAACATCTTCAAAGTATCTTCTGCTAACATCTTCACGCCGTCTTCTAATACCAACATCTTCACGCCGTCTTTTATATCAACGTCTTCAAGCCGTCTTCTAATAACAACATCTTCACAGCTTTCTCTGCTAACAACATCTTCACGCCGTCTTCTAATAACAACATCTTCACGCCGTCATCTACTAACAACAGCTTCACAGCTTTCTCTACTAACATCTTCTTGTGCCCTCTACTAACATCTTCTTGCGCCCTCTACTAACATCTTCTTGCGACCTCTACTAACATCTTCTTGCGCCCTCTACTAACAACATCTTTACAGCTTTTCTCTACTAACAACATCTTGCAGACTGTTCAAAGGATAACTAACAACAATAAAAACAACCAGTACCCCAGATAATAAAGTCTGACTTAACTAAGACAACCAGATAATAAAGTCTGACTTAACTAAGACAACCAGATAATGAAGTCTGACTTAACTAAGACAACCAGATAATGAAGTCTGACTTAACTAAGACAACCAGATAATGAAGTCTGACTTAACTAAGACAACCAGATAATGAAGTCTGACTTAACTAAGACAAGCAGATAATGAAGTCTGACTTAACTAAGACAACCAGATAATGAAGTCTGACTTAACTAAGACAAGCAGATAATGAAGTCTGACTTAACTAAGACAAGCAGATAATGAAGTCTGATTTAACTAAGACAACCAGATAATGAAGTCTGACTTAACTAAGACAGCCAGATAATGAAGTCTGATTTAACTAAGACAACCAGATAATGAAGTCTGACTTAACTAAGACAACCAGATAATGAAGTCTGACTTAACTAAAACAAGCAGATAATGAAGTCTGACTTAACTAAGACAGCCAGATAATGAAGTCTGACTTAACTAAGACAACCAGATAATGAAGTCTGACTTAACTAAGACAACCAGATAATGAAGTCTGACTTAACTAAGACAACCAGATAATGAAGTCTGACTTAACTAAGACAACCAGAAAATGAAGTCTGACTTATCTAAGACAACCAGATAATGAAGTCTGACTTAACTAAGACAAGCAGATAATGAAGTCTGACTTAACTAAGACAACCAGATAATGAAGTCTGACTTAACTAAGACACCCAGATAATAAAGTCTGACTTAACTAAGACAACCAGATAATGAAGTCTGACTTAACTAAGACAACCAGATAATGAAGTCTGACTTAACTAAGATAACCATGAAATGTTGGATACATCTGTCTCTTCTCAGGTGCAATCATCCGTAGGCTGAAAGGAAAATAAAGCTGATAATCGAAGTGATGATTTGTTCCGCTGACTGTTTATGACATTCTTCTTTTTAAAATTCCCAGGATCAAAATTCAGCTCAAACTCCCGGTCTTAAAAATTAAATCAATGTTGTAAATATATACGTGATATTGTCAAGTGTTTGGACTAAATAAAGTCTAGTTTTTATGTATACTGCACTTTCTGTGTCAGTTAATATATTATGTGAGTGATCGTCTATATTCTTGACCTACACTGATTATATATTAACATAGTATGGGAGATGTAGAGAGGAATATTAACCTCAAGAATACAGAGCAGGGTGGACCAGATAACAAGCTGGTGTGAGGATAACAAGCTGGTGTGAGGATAACAAGCTGATGTGAGGATAACAAGCTGGTGTGAGGATAACAAGCTGGTGTGAGGATAACAAGCTGATGTGAGGATAACAAGCTGATGTGAGGATAACAATGCGGTGTGAGGATAACAATGCGGTGTGAGGATAACAATGCGGTGTGAGGATAACAAGCTGGTGTGAGGATAACAAGCTGGTGTGAGGATAACAAGCTGGTGTGAGGATAACAAGCTGGTGTGAGGATAACAATGCGGTGATAAACCCAGAAAAAAGCCAGTATCATGTGGTGCTTATTAAATAACAGAATTGTAGGATCTGAAGTTCCCATTGTGAAGTGTCAAGGCCAAGATATTAAGAAAATACATTTCATGAGATATCTAGGGATCACATTTGATCGTTCAATGTCCTTTGTTCACCATGTGGACCTCGTTCTTGTCCTTTGTTCACCATGTGGACCTCGTTCTTGTCCTTTGTTCACCATGTGGACCTCGTTCTTGTCCTTTGTTCACCATGTGGACCTCGTTCTTGTCCTTTGTTCACCATGTGGACCTCGTTCTTGCCCTTTGCTCACCATGTGGACCTCGTTCTTGTCCTTTGTTCACCATGTGGACCTCGTTCTTGTCCTTTGTTCACCAGGTGGACCTCGTTCAATGTCCTTTGCTCACCATGTGGACCTCGTTCTTGTCCTTTGTTCACCATGTGGACCTCGTTCTTATCCTTTGCTCACCATGTGGACCTCGTTCTTGTCCTTTGCTCACCATGTGGACCTCATTCTTGTCCTTTGTTCACCATGTGGACCATGCTATACAAAAAGTCAGGAAAGCCTTGAGAGCAGTTAGGTTAATGGCCGCAGAAAACGTTCCACAGCGCACTCTATTCTTGCTGATGCAGGCGCTGATACTGTCACCTTGGAATATGGTCTTGGCCTGCTCACCGTGCCCAATACACAGCTGAACAGAATGGATCCTGTACAGAACGAGACAATGAGAATGGTCTTGAGTTGCACCAGGTATACTCCGACGGCGGCCATGAGCTTTCTGCCTGATTTGTTGAGTGTGAGGTCTACACACAAATATGCTCAGGTAAAGGCATATATCAGGGTTGCTGGCATACATCAGGGTTGCTGGCATACATCAGGGTTGCTGGCATACACAAGGGTTGCTGGCATGAAGGACCATCCTCTCCATAAGGAGCTGAGGTTGATAAAGAGCAGACGCATCAAACGAGGTAGATCCTGGATGGCTGAGGCGAAGGATACAATAAAGTCGATTTGCGATCTAGATGAGGTGCTTAAAGATGATGGTTGGTTACGAGTACAGGCCCGACCTCAGCTAACAAAGATTATTATACAGAAGAAGGGCCGTGAATGTTGAGACTGGGCACAAGGAGCAGCTGAACTTTGGGTCTAAGATCTCATCCAGCATCACTGTGTGTCTTCCAGCATCACTGTGTGTCTTCCAGCATCACTGTGTGTCTTCCGGCATGGTAATATATACAGGTGGCTCAGTGATTCAGAACAGCAGAAACGCTTGGAGTTTTGTTGTCTACCGAAATGGAAGAGTAGTGGCACAGGGTTCGGGAGACTTTGAAGTCAGCACATCAAGCGTGAGAATGGAAACTGAGACTGTGTCAGTGGCGATGGAATGGTTGGTTGCTCATGGTGTAGTTCATGGTGTCGTTGTGACGGATTCGCAGAGTGTGCTGCGTAAGACTGATAAGAAATTGCTTCGAAAAAAATGGGTTGGTTCATCTGTTAAACCAGTCAACTGTGACAAGTCTAACGTGGCTCCCATGTTATGCGGGAGTACATGGTAATGATGTGGCAGATAGACTGGCTGGACAAGCTAAAATAAATGGCAGACTCACAGTAGACAAAGGGGACATTGCTAAAGCAACGCGTACAATGGACAGACTGCCGGAAAATGAAGAGCGGGAATGGAAGAACAATGTAGATCGCTGGAGCTAGGACAAATGAAAGGTCCTGACGGGAAATCTGAACTGTGTGTCAGAAAACGCGTTGTAAACAACCAACATTTGACAGGAACTATTAGCAAACATACTTTTGGACAGATTCACCGGAGCATATATGGGGCTGTCCCGAATGCATTGAGGCCATAGTCTGAATTTTGAACCTTTGAACCTTCGTCTACATTCGAGGGATCTTGTTGGTACTTGTTTCAGTCAAAGTACTGTCCTTATTTATGTACTTTTTGAAAACTTGAAACAATTGTATTTACAAGATCTTATCTGTGTGTATTATGTTCTTCCTTGTCTTGACTTGTCTCCTTCCTCTTGTACCTTTCATTATTCAGATGGCAAACATACTTGATAAAACTTCTCGGTTTCCTTCCTTATAAATGGAGAATTATGGCATCTATTAAATAAAGAGATATCTGAAATATCCCGTTATATGAAACAAATAATCTTTCTATCTAGAAGTGAAGCCAACATTATCAATTCTGTAAGAGAAGTTGGTCGAACTAAATACTTCACTGACAACCGTGAACCCACGTTGTTGTCAAGATTTAAGAAGCTGGGGGTGAATCTTGGGATAGTAAAATATGAACAAGTAATAGAAGTCTCCAGAAAGATGGTCAGACAACACAGGACGGGTTAATTAATTACCCTCAGGAGAAAGCGATGCCAAAAAAAATCAGAACATTTCTGGACATGCCTGAGTGTAAAGATAATAGTCCTTCTTAATGAACTGCTCGTAACTAACTAGCTAACTGGTTAACTAATTATTTCGTTAACTAACTAACTGGTTATCAACTAACAAACTAACTAGTTAACTAACTTACTAACTAACCAGTTAACTGACTAATTAACTAACTAACTAATTAACTGGTTAACTAACTAGTTAACTAACTGACTAACTAACTAGTTAACTAACTAACTGACTAACTAACTAACTAACTAACTGGTTACACTAACTAGTTAACTAACTAACTGACTAACTAACTAACTAACTAACTAACTGGTTAACTAACTAACAAATTAACTGGTTACACTAACTAGTTAACTAACTAACTAACTAACTGGTTACACTAACTAGTTAACTAACTAACTAACTAACTGGTTAGACTAACCAGTTAACTAACTAACTAACTGGTTACATTAACTAGTTAACTAACTAACTAACAGGTTACACTAACTAGTTAACTAACTAACTGGTTACACTAACTAGTTAACTAACTAACTAACTAACTAAAAAACTAACTGGTTACACTAACTAGTTAACTAACTAACTAACTAACTAACTGGTTACACTAACTAGTTAACTAACTAACTAACTAACTGGTTACACTAACTAGTTAACTAACTAACTAACTAGTTAACTAACTAACTAACTGGTTACACTAACTAGTTAACTAACTAACTAACTAACTTACTGGTTACACTAACTAGTTAACTAACTAACTAACTGGTTACACTAACTAGTTAACTAACTAACTGACTGGTTACACTAACTAGTTAACTAACTAACTAGTTAACTATATAACTAACTGGTTAACTAACTAGTTAACTAACTGACTAACTAACTAGCTAACTAACTAACTGGCTAGTTAATTAACTAATTAAACTAACTAAGCTTACTTAACTAACTTGATTAACTAAGGTCTCTTTTATCTTCTTGTTTATGTTGTCTTCTTTTATAAATAAACTGTTCTTTAAGGAGAAAAAAAAACCCACTGTAATGAAAGGAAGAAGTACAGAGCGACAAGTACTGTAGTTCATTTGCGTAATGAAAACAAATCCTTGTGCTGTAGTGATGTGATATGTCTGTGTGGGTGAAAGGTAATGACTTTGTGTCTGCGGTACGGAGGAGTCTGGGAGTAAGACTATTTATTGTCTGTGTCTGTTTTACGTTGCTGATGGAATGTGTGTGTATAAAGTTGTCATGTTTCACTTTCTTTCTCTCTCTTTCTGTCTTTTTCTTTCTGTCTCTCTTTCTCTTTTTCTCTTTCCCTCTCTTTCTGTCTCTCTCTTTCTGTCTCTCTTTCTCTCTCTTTCTCTCTCTCTTTCTCTCTCTTTCTCTCTTTCTCTCCCTCTCTTTTTCTCTCTCTCTTTTTCTCTCTCTCTTTTTCTCTCTCTTTCTCTCCCTCTCTTTTTCTCTCTCTCTCTTTCTCTCTCTTTCTCTCTCTCTTTCTCTCTCTTTCTCTCCCTCTCTTTCTCTCTCTTTTTCTCTCTCTTTCTCTCTCTTTCTCTCTCTTTCTCTCTCTCTCTTTCTCTTTCTCTCTTTCTCTCTTTCTCTCTCTCTTTCTCTCTCTCTTTCTCTCTCTTTCTCTCTCTCTCTTTCTCTCCCTTTTTCTCTCTCTTTCTTTCTCCCTTTCTCTCTCTTTATCTCTCTCTTTCTCTCTGTCTTTTTGTTTTCTCGGCGTGTGAGTGTTTATGTATGTAGGTTCGTGAGTGTGTTTGCGGTGTGTCTGTATATGTGGATTAGTGATGTGTGTGTGTGTGGATGTGTAGGTTTGTGGGTGGGTGAGCGTGCTTGTAAAAGGCGTGTAATGTTTGTCCGCCTGTCACGTGGTATAACTGCGTGACGGCTGTTAGGCTCAGCCTTCCTAGAAGTGCCAGATGGTGTTGTTTGTGGCCGTTGCTGTGGAGATGTTGAGAAACAGCGGGTTACGGCGGTTAATTTTTCAGCCCCTGAGTGCAGCTAAAAAAAAGCAGGGGGTGTGCTATACTTCTTTAGCAGACTCCACCACCGTGGGAACTATGGCGATCCCTGGCCAGGCCCGCTGCTGGGGGTACCAACGAAGAAGTGCGATAGGGTCTTGGTTAGCTGTGATTTCGCCAGCCCTGACGCTAGCATGTCAGCTGTGGGTCGACAGCCCTGACTCTAGCATGTCAGCTGTGGGTGGCCGGCCCTGACTTTAGCATGTCAGCTGTGGGTGGCCGGCCCTAACTTTAGAATGTCAGCTGTGGTCGCCGGTCCTGACGATATCATGTCAGCTGTGGGTCGCTAGTCCTGACCCTCTCATGTCAGCTGTGGTCGCCGGTCCTGACGATATCATGTCAGCTGTGGGTCGCTAGTCCTGACCCTCTCATGTCAGCTGTGGGTCGTCGGTCCTGACGCTAGCATGTCAGCTGTGGGTCGCTAGTTGCCAAAACGGACAGCGTCTTCATCAGAGGCATTCATCTAAACCATTGATATCCTCTTCCAACAGTGTTTCCCAGCTTGGGATTAGCAAAGAAACATGGGGGGGGGGGGGGAATGCCAGAAGATAGTCTGGAGTTTAACATTGTTTAGTTCTGAGGGTTTTTTTTCATTTTATTCAATATCGCAAAGAGAACAGGGTCTTTATTTATCAAAATGCCAATATCCAGAGGATAGAAGAAGATATAAATTAGATATAAGAATATATAAATTAGAGATAAGAAAATATAAATTAGAAATAAGAAGATATAAATTAAAGATAACAAGATATTAATTAGAAATAAGAGTATATAAATTAGATATAGGAAAATATAAATTAGAGATAAGAAAATATAAATTAGAGAATCTGGTAACGACTATAATTCTGGTAATTCAAGAGAAAAAATAAGATGGAGAAAAGTATGTCACAGAACTGACCAAGTGGGGTGGAAAAAAAGAGAAGCTTATGAACTGATTGGGAAGCCCCTAATAATAAGCAGAAAAAGAATGAAGCCAACACTGTCCAATACGTAACATCTTACTAAGGAGGTTTGTAAAGTGGAGGGGGGGGAGTATAAAGGAAGAGGGCCGGAACGAAACATCGCTGAATTCAGGGGTCCAAGGAATGCAGGTTAGGAACCACTGGTTACCCCCGGGAACAATTGTGTTAAGAGCACACTTATCTTAACATAGTGTTTGTGAGACAGGGAACATAGATCTGTTTGCTTAAAAACTCTGATCTACTTCTGTAGCCCAGAAACCTGTAGCAATCAACACTAATTGTAAATGTTATTTTTGTAAAATGTAATGTCAGGTTGGTGGACGGATGGGGACATGGAGATCTCTGGCGGGAATGAGGGAAGTCTGGTGTGAAACCAATGAATCCAGGACGTGACAAGCCTATGGGTCTTTACAACAATGGCTATCAGAATGGTGTAAACAAAACAGAGCCAGTAGACTATAGGTGGCGGGGAATGGATATCGTTGAAGCACTCATCAGATTCCTCATCTCAAAGTCGGAGTGTCTTTGTGGAACTGTCTCCAAACCATCTGACATGGAGAAGGGACTTACGTACAGCCACCAGAGGCTGGAAAACAAAGTTTTGGCCAGGCCAGCCACACTGTCTTCATGGCAGTCCGAGCAAGACCACAGTCTGCCCTAGCAAGGAAAGGTGCTGAAGTCGGAGTTACCCAGCCAAAAGGCGCATCGCAAAAATCAGGGTAACACGCATTATCGCTAATGAAATGTCTCTATCTGCAGTATTCAAACATGGTGCTCGCCCTGTGAAGACTAACCAGACAGGTGCAGTGCTGGGCCCCCTGCCTTGAAAGGGTCCACCCAATGCTACTGGAGGTCCTCTCAGTTCGTCTTGTGGAGTCAGGAGACATGAGAGTAGAGCTACTGGCCAAAAAATACAGTGGTAGAAAATAGCCAAAAAGCAAGAACTTAAAATAATGCAGTGGAATGCTAAGGGTGTCAGCAGTGTTAGAGATGGCTATAGCAAAAAGGTGGAACTAGAGAACATACTTTTTGCAGAACAGGTAAGTATATGCTGCATACAGGAGACACACCTAACCAAAGATGCCGCCTTTAAAATCAGAGGCTACCAGTGTTTTAGATCAGACCGACAGGACAGAAGAAAAGGAGGAGTACTCACACTTGTTAAGAATAACATCAGCGCATGTCAGGTGGGAGTGTACATGGAAGGAGCCGAATACCAGATGATCCATCTAAAAAGTAGTAATACAGATTTCCACCTCCTTAACTATCACTGTCCTAATGACCGCCCACTTGCTTTAGAAACAATCCCACACAAAGAGAGACTGATGGTCTGTGGCGATTTTAATAGCCATTCCCAGAGCTGGGGCTATGACCACATAGACAAGAGAGGAGAGGAAGTTGAGAGCTGGCAGGATGATAATGGACTTCTCCTGATCAACCAGCCAATGGATCCCCCAACATTTTACTCAAGGGCTTGGCATACAACCTCAACACCAGATCTGGCATTCCACTCTCCAGATCTGAAGTGGAACATTACACGTGAAGTTGGAAAACAACTTGGAGGTAACGACCATCGACCAGTCTTCCTGACAATAGAAAATGAACTCCTTAACAACAGTAGCCCTCTCCCCAGATGGAACTATAAAAAAGCAAACTGGACAATGTACAGACATCGTACAGGTATCCTGGTGGGACAGCTGTCCATAGAAGGTAAGGATATTAAGAGCATAGTGAAAGAATTCAATGCTTGTATCCTTCAGGCCGCTCGTGAAACCATTCCCAGAGGATCTCGCTGGGACTATAAACCATACTGGTCTAGTGAGTTGGGAAAACTCCATAATGACGTGGAAGCAGCTCGAAAGCAAGCAGAAAATAGACCATGCCAAGAACACCACAATAGTTACCAACATTCTAAGGCCAAATTTCAGAGAGCCAAGCTGCAAGCCAGACGGGAAAGTTGGAGAGAGAAAACAGAGTCCCTAAACTTTGAAAAGGATGGAAGGAAACTGTGGAAACTAATCAAACAGTTAAATGATGAGAGTACTGGAAGAAGTACAAAGATTACACTAATAGAGGATGGGAAAACTCTTACAGGTAAGCAGGTAGCAGATCACTTTGCTCGCATGTTTGCACAGGACTGCAACATTGATATCCATCCAGAGAAGGAGCGTACAGTGCGCATCGAGCCACAGAAAGAGGAGGAACAAGTCAGAAAAGTGGAGGTCATGGATGCACCAATCACACGCAGCGAGTTAGACCTAGCAGTTAGTAAACTGAAACCAAGGAAATCACCAGGACCAGATGATGTGTCCAATGAAATAATCAAGAACATGGGAATGTCAGCAGTGGGAAAGCTGTTGGATATTTTCAATATGTGCTGGAGCACAGGTAAGTTACCTCAAATCTGGAAGGAAGCAAGCATGGTACCACTGCTAAAGCCAGGGAAAAACAGTGATACTGCCTCCAGCTACAGGCCAATCAGTCTCACTAGCTGCCTATGCAAAACGATGGAACGCATCATTGACCTGAGGCTAAAATGGTACCTAGAAAGTGAAAACCTTCTCGTTCCACAACAAGCAGGATTTAGGCAGTACTACAGTACGGAAGATCATGTGACCTATCTCTCTCAGAGATTGAGGATGCATTCCAAGAGAAAAACCTTGTACTAGCAGCGTGGATAGACCTGAAGAAAGCCTTTGATAAAGTATGGAAAAAGGTCTGCTGTGGAAACTAAGAAACTGCAATGTGAATGGAAGACTGTACAACTGGATAAAATCCTATTTACACAATAGAAGAGCTAGAGTAGTAATGGATGGACACAAAAGCCAGAGAGTACTTCTGCGACACGGTGTACCACAAGGAGGAGTCCTTCGCCTACACTATTCCTTGTATTCATTAATGACCTGGTCAAGGAACTTCCCTATGGAATCAAAGCGGCACTGTATGCAGATGATCTGGTCATGTGGTGTACAGATGAATATGCAACAGTTGCTACACAGAGACTCCAAAGAGCAGCAGACATCTTGACATCATGGACAAACAAATGGTGTGTAAGTATCAACACAGAGAAATCAAGTACCACTCTGTTTACTCTCTCATCTAAACAGAAAGCAGGTAAGATCTTTGTAAATGAAATATCCTTAAGGATGGACAACCAACCCACTTACTTAGGAGTGACTCTTGACTCAAAACTGACGTGGAAGCAACACATCAACAGTGCAGAAGCAAAAGCCAGAAGAAAACTAGCCATATTAAGAAAATTAAGCGGAACCACATGGGGAGCTAGTGAAAGAATCCTCAAGAATGTATATCAGCAAAGTATTCTACCACATTTAGAATATGGCTCAACATCTTGGTGCACAGCATCAAACGATACGCTGCATAATCTAGACAAGGTACAAAATCAGTCACTACGGATTATCACAGGTGCCATGAGGTCCACACCAATAGTAGAAATGCAGAAAATAGTTGGTGTTCAACCGCTAAAGGAACGTAGAGACACAAAGGTCATGACCATGGGAGAGAAATTCCATACCTCTGTAAGCCATCCCCTGAAGGAGAGATTCAATAACTTGGCACTGAGACGGCTTAAAAGAAGCAGCTTCATTCATCAGGCCAAGCGTATGCGTAAGCTGATACCTGACCTTCCAACTGTAGTCGCTCCATTATCATCTGTACCAGAGCATACACCATGGAAAGAAGCAGATTATACACAAATAACTATTCAGACTGAAGTGAAAGGTGTGCAGAATGGTGAGATGCAGAGCAGTCTTGTAAGATCAACAGCCACACTTAGTGTTCTAGATGACAGATATCCATGTGACACCTGGATACGTGTGTATACAGATGGATCTGCACATAATGCCATAAAGTATGGAGGGGCAGGAGCACATATTGAATATCCAAACAACACCATTGACAAGATTTCCATACCCACTGGAAAATACTGCAACAACTATGATGCAGAAGTTAGGGCAATTATTGCTGCAGTTGAAAAACTATCAGACTCCAGAATTGATACGTGCCCCATAGTAATTCTCACAGATGCAAGATCAGTACTGGAAGCTCTTCAGTGCAACAAACTACCAGACCTTAAGGATGCCTTGTCAAAAATTAGCTTACAACATGGAGTCACTTTGCAATGGATTCCCTCCCACTGTGGGATACCAGGCAATGAGAAAGCTGACCATCTGGCCAAAGAGGGCACTGAAATAGAGCAACCAGACATACCAATCACCTATAATCAGAAGAAAAGCATGATAAAAAACTACAGGAAGCCACAAACACCACCACATGATGATTATCACATGCTAAACAGAAAGGAACAAGTCACCATCTTCTGTCTTCGAACAGGACACACCCGACTCCGAAGTCATATGTATACAAAGTTTAAGGTTGGTACTACTAATCTATGTACATGTGCCCAGGTGCCCCAAACTGTGGAACATATCCTCCAGAACTGCACCAACTATGAGACACTGAGAAATAATTACTGGCCCAGTGAAACCACTAAAGAAGATAAGCTCTATGGTTCCATACATGAATTACAAAAAACAGTGAAATTTGTTCAAGAGACAGGACTGCAGATATAGACAGACAATGCGAACGAAGAAGAAGAAGAGGAACCACTGGTGTAGCTATGGAGGCGATGTTTGCGAAACATGGTATACTTGCACTGTCAACAAAAGCAAAATGGCATCTTTGCGATCCTGGACCGAAATGAAATGTGGACAACATTTACCAGGAGAGTGAACAGTGAAGATGGAGAGAGTTAAACAAATGACCCCTGATCTCTTTTTTTTTTTTAGTCTCAGGCCTTACTAATGGCTGCGATCGATTGGCTGAGATGATATCCGGTTACATTGGAAGGTCAGCAGCGAATGAAAAGAAGGCATCTGACTGGATAGTCTTTTTATCATCCACGCTGGGCTACGTTTATCTTATCTTATATCTTATATCCTTCCCGTGCCGTTAAACGTCACATAGGGCTCGCAAAGTAGTTCGCCAATTTTACGTTTAGCGAATAATTATTGGAATTAAGGAGGCAAAATGGCTGTAGGAAAGTGTGTCAGCTGCAAAGAGGTGGATGGGTGTGCTAATGGATCATGCTTGAAATTAGACATTGGAGTAACACACGCTCTCCCAGCACGCCATCATGGTGGTGTCTTTTACTCAGTGTTCATTTCGTAGTATTAAATTCAGCTTTTCCCCACCTTCACAGCCCCCCCCCCCCACTTCTGCGGCAGTGTCACATTCTGGATTGTTACATATTACATCGTTACATCCTTCCCGTCCCGTCAGGCGTCACACGGGGCTCACAGCGTGTTTGTCACGAGTCTCTATTCTCTGTGAGCTTCCTCAGTCTCATCACGTGATTTGGTTCCAGTCATCTTAGCCTCTATCGTCATTGTTCTCTTTAGGGTCTCTTCAGGTCGGTCTATTTTTTCCTTTTTCCAGATGTTTACCACTTGATGGCTTGCTTCATGATTCTCTGGTTGTTTCTTCTGATCACATGGCCCATATATATCCATCTTGTCCAACATGATGGCTTGCTTCATGATTCTCTGGTTGTTTCTTCTGATCACGTGGCCCGCATATATCCATCTTCTTTTCTTGATCGCTGCTAAGACTGTTCGCCGTATCCTCGCTTCTCTAATCTCTGTTTTAGTATTTTACCCGGACTTTACCCGGACATTTGTTTTCTTGTATACAGAGTACTTTACTCGGACATTTGTTTTCTTGTATACAGAGTACTTTACTCGGACATTTCTTTCATTGTATACAGAGTACTTTACTTGGACACTTGTTTTCTTGTACACAGAGTACTTTACCCGGACATTTGTTTTCTTGTATACAGAGTACTTTACCAGGACATTTGTTTTCTTGTATACAGAGTACTTTACTCGGACATTTGTTTTCTTGTATACAGAGTACTCTCCCCGGACATTTGTTTTCTTGTATACAGAGTACTTTACCCGGACATTTGTTTTCTTGTATACAGAGTACTTTATCCGGACATTTGTTTTCTTGTATACAGAGTACTTTACCCGGACATTTGTTTTCTTGTATACAGAGTACTTTACCCGGACATTTGTTTTCTTGTATACAGAGTACTTTACCCGGACATTTGTTTTCTTGTATACAGAGTACTTTATCCGGACATTTGTTTTCTTGTATACAGAGTACTTTACCCGGACATTTGTTTTCTTGTATACAGAGTACTTTACCCGACATTTGTTTTCTTGTATACAGAGTACTTTACCCGGACATTTGTTTTCTTGTATACAGAGTACTTTACCCGGACATTTGTTTTCTTGTATACAGAGTACTTTACCCGGACATTTGTTTCCAGGTGCGTCCAATTTTACTCCCTGTTTCTTTTGTTGTTTTTTAGCTTTCACAAGCGTACGTAAGAATGGGCGTTACATCTCAGCTGAATATCCTAAGCTTTGTTCTTGTGCTTAGAGAATTCCAGTAAGGCATTCAGTCATTTGCATGTGCCTTGGCGGAACTTTGCCTCCCTAACAGCTCTCCTGTAAGAATCTCGGTTGTAACTAAGATGGCCTGCTGCTGATGCATCTATTTGCAGATCATCAACGATGTCGTGCAGCCATTTTCGCCTTCGTCTTTCTCTTTCTTTTTTCCTATTATGTATCCTTCCAAGATGGTCTTCTCTAAATTCTCATCACATTTAATCTGTTCAAAATATTTAAGTTTTATCTGTTTAATCTTCTTTACTAGCCAGCCTTCTTCAATATTAAGTTCTTGTAGTATGAATATATTTGTTCTTTTCTGTGCCAATGATATTTGAAGAACTGTTCTGTAACATTTACATTCAAAGTCATTTGTGTGTTTCTCAGCTGTTTTGTTAAGTGTCCAGGTCTCACGGGCATATATTGCGATGGGAAAGATGCATGCCCTTAAAAATCTTATTTTTTTAAAAAAATCTGTCTTTTCCTCTTCACAGATTCTTTAGTTGTTTTACTTTTTGAAGACCGATATATGTCCTCCTTTTAATTTCCCTCATTGTATCTCCATTATTAGTTAGTAATGATCCAAGATATTTTAAAAAATCTCCATCTCTTACAATTTTTCCTCGTTGATATATATTTCAGCTGCATTATTTGTGTTGTCAGATGTCATCAGTTTAGTTCTCTTCGCATTAAGATAGAGAGGTTTTGCTCTTCACTGTTCTTACGGACTGACATAATTAGTTTTTCCAATCCCTTTAGTGTTGTGGACAGTAATATTGTGACATCAGCATATTTAATCTCTGGTATTTCATAACCTCCAATTGTTATGGCATCGTAATATTCTTTGTCTACATCTTCTCTAACATTCATCATTATATTTTCAGTACACAAATTAAATAAGCAAGGTAACAATATGCACCCCTGACGGACCCCTTGTTTTATGTCAAACCAAGTTGTTGTTTCACCATTTATTCTTACTGCTGCTTGTTGGTCTAGATACAGCAGTGATATTTATTGTATCAAATGTGTTGGAAATCCCTTTTTCTTCATTATTTCCCAAAGTTTCCCGTGTTTTACACAATCAAATGCCCTTAAATAGTCTATAAAAGACAAATATAAGCTGTTCAAAAAAAGAAACGCAACAAATATGATGTTGTGATTTAAAATGAAGTTTTGCTGATCAGACAAGAGAGTCTTGTTTGGTAGGTCGTCGAAAACACGCTGACGGCGAGATTCTTCAGCTCCCGTGCGTGGGGGAAACTCCTCCCGGCCAATGAAGAAAAATGCGACTAGGGTTGCCGCGCAGAGCGACCGTGGAAATGGTGAAGGAAAGGATTAAGTGAAGCAACCAGTAGTATCGATGTCAGTACTAGTCAAATCACGGCACCTCTGCTCTAGAGGCCGGCCACACCCATACTGGGGCAGATTGCCTAAATCGGCTTAACCCAGGAGTGAAACTTAATAGTGGCGAGGATTCGTCCTTCTGAACAAAAGGTCCGTCCTGGTCACAACTAGGAAGGGCAGCGGTCACGACTACAAAATGCTGAAGTCGGAGACACTGGACCAGTGCAGTCTAGATAGGCATCCACCTCTCATCCGACGGGGATATATGCGTATCCTAATAACGCTGAAGTTTTCCTGTGAGAAAGTCCGACGCTGAACTGGATGGGCAACCACCTCTCACCCGAAGGGGACATACTGATATCCAAAACACGCCGAGGTTTTCCGGTGAGAAAGTCCAACTCTAGGCTGAATGGGCAACCACCTCTCACCCGGCGGGGATATGCTGATATCCAAACCACGTGGAGGTTTTCCAGTGAGAAAGTCTAACTCTAGATTCTGGTGCAATGAAAACCACGGTGTCACGCAATCCGCTTCTGCAACCCACCGAGAATACAGGCCCAAGCCTGAACCTCTTGTGATCCTCTCGAGGATCTATTATGGGTCTCTCGTGGACAACAGGGGGACCACGGGACACATCGAGGATCACAGGAGTAAATTCAGCAGGAACACGGGGCGATCTTGGTGGTAGAAGCGAACGAAGAATAAGAAGAAGAATAAGAAGAAGAAGGTATGAATTTATACTTTATCTCCTCTCTCTATTTCTTCGTCTTGTGTGTTTTTGTACCACTAAGGCTCACACCGAAACGTCACAACTGTATGCTCGTTAAATAATAAATCTGTTCCTACTTTGTTCCTAGTTTATACAGCTTTACTCTCATAATTGCACGTTTAGCTAGAAGTCCTGTTTCCGTGAATATACTATTCATATTAGCAATTTGTATTCGATCGTCCAGAAAAGTCAAATGTTCGTTTGTACCTAATATTTAAAAATTGGTAATTGGTGCATCTCTTGGTGTTCTAAGTGATAAAAAACAAGGTCTTGAACTAGAAGACGAAACAAATAAAAGGAGGAAAGAAATATCAGAATTCAAACAAAGCGATCTGTCTTATCACGGTAAATATACTCTCTTATGCGGCATACATAAAATAAATGTTTTTTTTTTTATTTTCGGTGAATGATTTGTACAATAAAGAGTTTAGTTGTAGTTAAACTGTGTTCCATTAAAGAATATTTTGTTATACAATAATTTTTTAACACTGTATTATAATTTTAATAGTGTTTTCTGTTGTTTTTTTTTAACTTTGTATAACATTGTATTATGACGCAAGAGATAAAAAATAGCCTTATTATCCCTTGGGGCACCTAAGGGATATGGTGTTAGTCCCAAAATTTTCCTTGACCTGTCGGCACTCTAGAGGATGATGTGACAGCATCACACCTGGCCACCTTTCAACAAGAACCCAGGTAAGCAATTCTACAGTTGGAAGACTGGGGTACCTCCTAATGGATTCGAACCATTGACCTTCGTTATAAGAGACTAGTTCACTAACCACCTCGCCAATCATGCGGCCGTTTTATGAAGTGTTGCAGCTAATTTAGGAAAAGGGGGTGGAAGGGAGAGTGGATGCACAAGAAGAAGCAATTGCAAATGTTCAAGTGTACTTGAACACGCCTATTTAATCATAAAATGGCTTCTGCACCCGAAGAGCAAGACATGGCCTGGCCGCAGAACAAACATATGCTGGGCAATTGCATACTTCGCAAATAACAATAATCAAAGCTCTTTTATAAAGTTTTATAACTTTGTTTCGAAGCAGGAAGGTGGTAGCTGTTTGCTGATGTTGCCAAACATAGTTTTATGAAGGAGCTTATGCCGTGGGTGTGTCTGCTGGTTGTATTTGATTGACAATAATGATTGACCAATAGGCAACAGCGGTTAAGATTTTCTGCTTTTTTGCTGTCCTTGATTCCTAGAAAATATAGAGTTATTTATCGTAAATTTACTCACACAAGAGATGGAGAGAGGAAAGTACAGAAGCACTAAATATCCCATTATATGAAGCGAATCGCCGAGCTCTCTCAAGACGTCTGTTTGTCCCTTCAACACCGAAAGGTATATGAGGAAGGAGACAAGACAAGACAAGTAAATATACTACATTCTGACTTCTTTTAATCCCATGAAAATATCTGAATCTGAAATAAGGTTTCACTTTTTGTTTCATTAAAATGCCCGGTTCAATTTTTATAAAATCTCAGATTTTCAATTGAGCAGGGTATGAATTATGTCAACAACCTTATCTCGAGTTCTTCATTTAACTACAGAACGAAAAAAAAAAATACTTGTCTCGTCAAGTTTCAGTAAAACTTGTTATCTTCTTAAAACACTTAAGAACTTACTTTTATTGAAAGTTAAAACGCTTCCTCGTGGTTAGAGAACAGGGAAGGAAATCTGTCAGTCACGTTTTTTTTTTTTTTTTGTTTGTTATGTGACCTTTCGTAACAAAGTTATCTCTCTGTCAGCACGCAGGCTGGTAAAGGATCTTACAGTTTGTGCCATTTTTCTACCCCAGATCCAGAAATTACCGTTACTGAAGGAATAACTGGTTTTAACTCTTTCACTCTAAACCAGCACGGGCAACCTTAGTAAACCTGGCATATACATGCAAATCAATGTTCAGAGCGGTATTTAGGCCAGGTCTAAATTTTAAATAATTTAAATACTAAATAAAAATGAACAGCGCAAAATAAAAAGAAAAGTGAAAAATAAAATGAAAAGTAGATCATTTCTAACCCACCCCATTTTATTTTTAAATTACTTCCTTCCAGCTTCTTTCTGGTAATTTTTTTGTTAATCAAAATTTATTCTGACAGAACCCAGGAATAATTTTATGAGTGAGAGAGTTAAAGTCATAGATCAGTAGAATCTTTAAAATGGCGGGAAAAGTCTAGTAGTATCGCAGCGTGTAATGTATGTAGTGTGACGAGTTATTACGCGTATAATGTATGTAGTGGGACGAGTTATTACACATATAATGTATGTAGTGGGACGAGTTATTACACATATATTGTATGTAGTGGGACGAGTTATTACACATATAATGTATGTAGTGGGACGAGTTATTACACATATAATGTATGTAGTGTGACGAGTTATTACGCGTATAATGTATGTAGTGTGACGAGTTATTACACATATAATGTATGTAGTGGGACGAGTTATTACGCGTATAATGTATGTAGTGTGACGAGTTATTACACATATAATGTATGTAGTGGGACGAGTTATTACGCGTATAACACACTACCGCCTTGTGTTCCGTGATGAACAGGTTGTGTTATAGTAGTCTGCTGGATGACGTCTGAAATCAGTGTTAACCCTGGTTGACTTTGATTATATACCCGTTTGAGACATCTTCTTTCCTCATACCATTGCAGCATCATCATCGTGTGCCATGCCGGTAGGCGCTGGCGATCATCTTTTCCGCAGAGATTTCGTTCCTTTATATTTTCCATCAACTCAGTTAGTGGGGGGTTTTTTGTGCTATCGTTCTAGACTTTCCATGGCTTTTTTTTTCCTCTTGATCTTCCCTTATCTCTTTTCCCATTTATCTTCCCCGTTGTTATGATGTTTTCAAGCCCTCCTCCTCTCATCATATGTCCAGAGAATGATGGCTGTCGTTTTCTTATAGATTTAGTTAGGTTTCTGTCTACATTTGCTATTGTTAGACATTGCCTATTTGTCGTCTTAGCTGATCGTGGTATTCTTAACATTCTTCTAATGAACCACTTATCT
The DNA here is from genome assembly GCA_009760885.1 of Achatina immaculata. Lineage (NCBI taxonomy): Eukaryota > Metazoa > Mollusca > Gastropoda > Stylommatophora > Achatinidae > Lissachatina > Lissachatina immaculata. The sequence goes on from CM019715.1 coordinate 10,955,271, forward strand.
GTTGCCTCTAGTGATCTTCCAGCTACTGTCCTACCAATTGCGGTTCACCTAGTTGTTATAACTTGCAGAGTAACTGAAAGAATTCTACTAATAAAATAGTCAATCGGTTATCAAATTGACCGTATTTATAATGTAAGAAGATAAATATCTGTTTAAATAGTTTTTAACCACGTATGTTATGTTAGAAGACAGGAAAAATTGGCGAACTACTTTGCGAGCCCTGTGTGACGTTTAACGGCACGGGAAGGATATAAGATATAAGATGTTATATTACTGAATGCGTGAATGAGATTTATGCCTATTAAAAGCTGTTTATGGCAGATTTATTCTTGTTCTTTAAACGAACAAAATGCTAGCGCCGAATAGTTCATGTTAAAATGAAAGTTAAATCGTAGAAGGTAAAGCTGGAAATGGGTTACAAGATTAGTCTTATTTGTTCAAGCTTTGCTACAAAACACGTTTAAGTACATCTTCTTCTTCTTCTTCTTCTTCTTCTTCTTCGTTCACTTCTACCACCAAAAACCGCACTGTGAACCTACTGAATTCACGCATGTGGTCCTCGTTAGGTCCGGTGGTCCCCTGTGTGGTCCAAAATAGACCACATGAGTTCCACGAAGGACCACAAGGGGTTCAGAGTATCACAGTGCTTTAGCCTGTATTCTTGGTGGGTCTCGGAAGCGGGATTGCGTGACACCGTGGTTTTCATTGCACCAGTTTGGTCTAGGGTTGGACTTTCTCACCGGAAGACCTCGACGTGTTTGGAATATCAGTGCATCCCCGCTGGGTGAGAGGCGTTAGCCCACCCAGGACAGAGTTGGACTTTCTCACCGGAAAACCTCGACGTGTTATGAGATACCCGTGTATCACCGCCGGGTGAGAGGTGGTTGCCCATCCAGTCCAGGGTTGGACTTTCTCACCGGAAAACCTCAGCGTGATTAGGATACGCAGACATCCCCGCCGGGTGAGAGGTGGTTGCCTATCTAGACTTCCCTGGTCCAGTGTCTCCGACTTCAGCATTTTGCGGTCGTGGCCGCTACCCTTCCTAGTTGTGACCAGGATGGAGCTTTTGTCCAGGAGGACGAATCCTCGCCACTAGTGACTTCTACCCCTGGGTTGAGCCGGTTTAGGCATTTCCCAGTATGGGCATGTTTGGGACGGGACCGACCTCTAGGGCAGAGGTACTGTGACATTCATAGCCTTCAAGATTCACCCCTGGTATGAGCCGGTTTAGGCAAAATTCACCAGTATGGGTGTTTATCAGGCGTTACCGACCTCTAGAGCGGAGGTGGCATGACATGTCTAGCCATCGAGTTCCACCCCTGGTGTGTGCCGGTTTAGGCATATTTCACCAGTGTAGGTGTATTTCGGACGTAGGCGGCCTCTAGAGCAGAGGTGCCGTGGTATAGCTCTCGTAGCGTTACTACTGGACATACCAGGTTAAACTTCACTTTCCACCACCTTTTCCCATCGGCGCCGCACAGCAACCTTTATTTCCGCATTTACTTCCTTAACCGGGAGGAGCTTCACTCCACGCACGGCATTTGAAAAGTCAAGCCAGCAGTGACTTAACCTCTGGGACAAACCGGTTCATGCATTCCACACGATATGACTGCATTCAGGACGTGGCCGACCTCCAGACCAGAGGTGCCGTGATTTGACTGTTTGCTTCGCTTTATTCTTTCAACCACCTTTTCCGCAGTGATGCTGCGCGGCAACCTCATTTGCAAATTTCTTCATTGGCCGAAATTTCTTCATTGGCCGGGAAGAGCACCTCTCCACGCACGGCAGCTGAAGATCTCGCCAACAGCGGCAGATGAGCTACCAAACGTGACACTCATCTACCCTAAGTAACTGGTTTTCAGGCGCCAGATATTCGCCCTCGCCCCTTCTCCTGTCAGTTTAAACAGTTCTGCCACGGGAAGGCCAGGAGCTGGACTTGACTGCCAGAGGCTGTTTGTGGCGCGTTTGCAGTCCTTAGAACCGTTTAAGTACATGATAATGCGACTGAGTTGATATTGAACTTAGTCATGGAAATGGACTTAGTCATGGAAATGGGCAATCATAGAAATGGACTTAGTCACTGAAATGGGCAATCATATAAATGAACTAAGTCAATGAAATGGGCAATCATATAAATGGACTTAGTCATGGAAATGGACTTAGTCATGGAAATGGGCAATCATAGAAATGGACTTAGTCATGGAAATGGACTTAGTCATGGAAATGGATTTAGTCATAGAAATGGACTTAGCCATGGAAATGGACTTAGTCATGGAAATTAACTTAGTCATGGAAATTGACTTAGTCATGGAAATGGACTTAGCCATGGAAATGGAGCTGGGGATGTTGAATGGATTTTTGTAGGGAGAAAATATGTGTGGAAGCTAGAAGGGTGGACGTATGGAAAGATTGCGAGGTCTTTATCTGTCTAAATGAAAGCTGAGAAAGTGATTGAGCATGGAACATTATATGTGAGATCTGGAAGCTGGACTTATGTTGGATTTGTTCTTCAACGGTCAAAGTCAACGTGAAGTATTGTTTGTTTGGATGTTGTTGTATGCTGAGCTATAACTACTTACAATATGTTTGGATGTTGTTGTATGTTGAGCTGTCACTACTTACAACATGTTTGGATGTTGTTGTATGTTGAGCTGTCACTAATTACAACATGTTTGGATGTTGTTGTATGTTGAGCTGTCACTACTTACAACATGTTTGGATGTGTTGTATGTTGAGCTGTCACTACTTACAGCATGTTTGGATGTTGTTGTATGTTGAGCTGTCACTACTTACAACATGTTTGGATGTGTTGTATGTTGAGCTGTCACTACTTACAACATGAGCTATCACACGTACACACGTCCACTACTAGATAATGCTGTACACGTATTACGGGAAAACGTGTACAGAGCAGAATGTCAGATATGCCTGAGAGCTCAACTCCTCACCCTTCGTTCTTTCATTATGTTCTTTTTAGAAATTTTAGTTTTATGTGTACAAATCTCCTTTTCTAAAACCTTCTGTTTAACACTTCTCTGTGTACAAACCTCGTGTTTAACACATTTCTGTTTTAACGCCGCGCACAAACCTCATTGTTTCCAACAAATCTTTAATATTTTTCTATTCACAAACCTCGTTCTCCCTTTTTTTTTTACAAAGTTCTATTTAACACTACTTTTCTGTGTATAAATTTCTTTTTCAATAATCTCCTATTTATCACTTTTCCGTGTAAAAACTTCATTGATTCCAACTTTTCTCTAATAACTTTCTGTGTACAAACTTTGTTTTTTACAGCATTCTGTTGAACACTTTTCAGTGTATGAACTTTGTTTTTTACAGCACTCTGTTGAACACTTTTCAGTGTATGAACCTTGTTTTTTTTAACAACCTTCTATTGAACACTTTTGTGTATACAAACTTCTTTTTTTCTCCTTTACAGCCTTCTATTTAACACTTTTCTGTACACAAATCTCGTTGTTTCTAACAATGCTAAAACTACATTTAATAGAGTAACCCGCTTGGAAATTATTTCAGTACATAAAGAATATATAATGGGTGGTAGCACTGATGAGACAGTAGCGATAAAAAACCGGTTTGACTACTTTATTTTTATCTTGATCATGAATAAAACATTCACAAGACCAGCCCACAGAGATTTATCTGTAGTCCTTACCTGGAAAATTTTGCAGAGAAGGAAGACATTAGTGATTTACTTGACTGACGCTTGGGAATGAATGTTATGGGGAGTGACTGGGGAGTGACTAGGGAATGTGAAAGTTGTCATGTGTCTTTTTTTTTTTTGTGAAGGGTGTTATATGTTGCTGTTTGAGTTTCTTTGTATATTTCCAGAAGGTAGTTTATCATTACTTTCCTTCCGGGCAGTGACTGTACTAGTCAGTGATCGTAACCATTGTCCCTACCTACGCGGATCATTATTAACTAACAATAGAGATACAATGAGGGAAATTAAAAGGAGGACATCTGTGGCTCTTCAGAAAGTAAAACAGCTAAAGAAGCTGTGGAGATGAACAGACAGAACTACAAAATTAAGATTTTTAAGGGCATGCAACTTCTCATGATAACATATGCCTGTGAGACCTGGACACTTAACAATACAGCTGAGAAACACATAAATGCCTTTGAATGTAAATGCTACAGAAAAGTTATTCAAATATCATGGGCACAAAAAATAACAAATATATCCATACTACAAGAACTTAATATTGGCTAGTAAAGAGGATTAAACAGAGAAAACTGAAATATTTTGGACACATTCGACATGATCATTTAGAGACGACAGTCTTGGAAGGATATATAATAGGAAAAAGAGAGGAAGACCAAGGCGAAGATGGCTGCAAGACATCGTTGATAATCTACAAATGGATGCATCAGCAGCAGGGCATCTTGCTTACAACCGGGAGGCCTACAAGAGAGCTGTTAGGGAGGCAAAGTTCCGCAAGGGACATGCAAATGACTGACTGACTGACTGTTATGTGTCTTTTTGTGAAGGGTGTTATGTGTCTTTTTTTTAAATCTCTGTCGGATTCTTAAACCCTGTGCACCTTTTGTATATAAATAGCATGTGTCGTCTTGTTACAAAATATTGTAACAACAGGAAAAAAAGAGGGAAGAAGAGTATGGGGAAAGCCAGAGAAATTGTATTGGATAGTTTGACGAGACGGTGTGAGAGGAGATCAACTGAGATGATGGCCTGCATGAAGGATCGTGTACTCTGGAGAGACATAAAAGCCAGCGCCAGTCGGCACAGCACATGTTGATGATAAGGATGATGTCGTTTTGCGAAAAGTTCGCGATCTTGCTACAATTTTATCATCATCATCATCATCACCATCATCATCATCTTGTGCTATTTCATATCTCTAGAACAAAGAGAGATTTTTAAGACGACGAAAGCAACAGGCCGTGACCTGTGGTACTGCAAACCGGGTCCACCCGTAACGAGATGTGGACCTTGCCCCAGTGTGCAGGGCAAACCTCTGACATCTCGTTTAGTACACAAATCTACACTTTTGTCTTAACCAAGGGGCTTTTTTATCAGGGTACCTGCCAAGAGAACACTTTGATCTCATCCCTTTGATCTTAGCCAAAAGAGCGAGAAGTGTATGATTAGGGGCAGAATGCCAGATGGGGCATACGTGCCCAATTCTTCATCCTTTTAACATGACACTCCTTCGTTCGTTTAGTACTTTCAAAGTGTTCAGTTGCTTGCAATGGATCTGCACAGCGCTTTATCGTGCACTCTCATAGACCGTCCGACCAAGTTGATTTCTACCTGCAGCTTTTTCTTGTTCATCCGTTTATTTCGTTGACTTCTTTTTTTTTTTTCATTCAGTTCCCCACCTCCTTTTTGAATGTTTTTTTCATTAAAATAATGAAAAAGAAAAAAAACAGAGTTGTGGTTCATTAGAAGAATGTTAAGAATATCACGATCAGCTAAGATGACAAACAGACAATGTCTAACAAGAACAGATGTAGACAGAAACCTAATTAAATCTATAAGGAAACGACAGCCATCATTCACTGGACATACGATGAGAAGACCAGGGCTCGAAAACATCATAACAACAGGGAAGATAAATGGGAAAAGAAGCCACGGAAGACCAGGAGAAAAAAAAATTCATGGAGAGTCTTGAGGTGTAGTATAATAACAACCACAACAACAACAACAACAACACAACAACAACAACAACAACAACAGCAACAACAGCAACTAGCTGAGCTGATGGAAAGTATCAAGAAACGAAATCTGTGAAGCGTGACCGCCACAACCTACCGGCATGGCACATGATGATGATGATGATGATGATGATGATGATGATGAAAAAATGTGTTACTTGTCTGGTACTTATGCATTTCATTATGCCTCTTTTTTTTAAATTTCAGTTGATCTAGAATGTCTTTGTTTTCCTTTCTATCGGTGATTGTGGCCCGCTCTTCTGTACATCCACACTTCCCTGTACAAGTTATGCATCTTTTTTATTCATAAAGTCACGAAATGTAACATATTTATACCTATACATCCAGTGATGCATAAATTTATACATAAACAAATCTTTCCACGATGCAAACACACAAGATAGATGATATTCTGAGGATATTACATTTCAGATTTCTTCTTTTCCAATCTTTTGTTCCGTTTATACATTATGCATAAGCCCAGCAAGAAAGGATTGTTGCTTCAAGTTTTTAATATTAGCGGCACGTTTTGTTGTTAGTCACATGACGAACGGCCACTGTCTCGCCAAACAGAGCGACCCCACGTGTTCTCTGTGTTGATGCCCGTCATCCTGTATGTATGTGACACGAGAGCGGTTCTAAAGGTTTTCAGAACTGGAGACCCCAACATTCACTCTCCACCGACAGTCATCATTCCATTGCCACGAAGCTGTTTTTAATGTAATATCACAGGAAGCTTTCACACCTGTGGCTACTTGGCTCGTGTATATTATCTGGTATTGCACTGGGCTATCTGATGAACAAGCGAGAAATGCACGGACCACATCTGATTGATCAGTCGGTCTCTTTGACCAGCGACACTAATTCACGATTAAAAAAGATTTTGTTTATAATATTTTGAACGAAATGGGAAGTTCATGGCCAATGAATGAGAAGCAAACAGAACTTGTTAAAAACAAAAAGCCTGAGTCTATCCGCACTCCAGAGTGTGACCTACATTGATATTGCGCATGTCCTGCGGCCCTTGACCCCATATCAATAACATTGGATTTGTGGGGACAGTTTTTCAAGCGAATTTCTTTAACTCTTTTCCCATAATCCTTGCTCCTGAGTCCAGCCAGGACGGACAGTGGGGCCAGGGTCCTAACCGAATTCGAGATGGAACGTTTACTCCGTCCAGGACAGATAGTCGAGCCAGGGTCCTAACCTAATTCAAGGTGGAACGTTTACTCCATCTGGGGCAAACGGTCAGTGGACATGCGAAATTGCTAGTTTTTCTAAAAGTTAAAAGTACAATTTTTCTTAATAAAAAGACAAATAAATAGTGTCATACTCTAACATATAACCTTAAAAAGCTACAAAGAAAAAATATTCGCCAGTAGTTGGGAATATCCATATCCTCTATATTGATAGAGTCATGCTCCTAATGACTGAGCTAAACGGACGGTTGAAGTACTTCTCATTGTGTAGTATAAAAGCAGATGCCAGTCAATCAATACAAGCCACAGAGGGGTATGGATAGACACTCAGGAACAAAAACAGTCAAGAGTTTTGAAACAGCCGTGATAGCTCTCTTTTGGTCAAGTTCACTGATCGTCTTTATCGCCAGATTTCATTTCCTGCATACTATGAAACAAGCTGAAGAGTATACGAATATATTTTTTTTATATTGATTTGCAAGGACGCCTCACAGACGTTGATCATCCCCAAGTGTATGTGAGTGAAAAGACGGAGAAATTTTCCGACAAGGAATATATCAGAACAATTAGCAACACCAAAAATAGATCTGAACACGGACATATTGTATAGTCCTTGCCAACCTTGAAAATGTTATAAGCACGCAGATTAAGTACAATGAACTTACATGTCCCGATGTTTTATATATATATATATATATATATCCTTCCCGTGCCGTTAACGTCACATAGGGCTCGCAAAGTAGTTCGCCAATTTTTCCTGTCTTCGGCGAGTCTTTCAACCTCATCAAGGGATTTTATGCCTGTTAATTTGGCCTCTCTTAACAATGACCTCTTCAGAGTTTCATGCGGTCTGCCTCTTTTTCTTTGACCTGTTGTGTTCCACTTGATAGCTTGTTTTGGGATTCTCTGATCATTTCTTCTCATCAAGTGACCAACATATGTCCATCTCCTTTTCCTGATCACCCATGAGACTGGTTGTTGTTCAGTCATCTGTCTTATCTCTGCATTGTTCTTGAATTCGTTCCACTTGATGCCGAGTATTTTCCTTAGGCATTTGTTTTCAAAAGAGTCTAATTTCTTGTCTATTTCTTTCGTTGTTATATATGTATATATTCTTTGCAAACGTCATGACAAGATTGTCATTATTTTTACTATCGCTATTAAAAACAGTACCAAATCCTAATCAAGAAAACAAACTTAAACTTTTCAAGGAATAACTGGAACAAAACTTCAGCTTTAGAATGGGCTTTACAAACTGTATTTCATTGTTCTGTTGCCTCAGTATTCATTTTCATGTCCTTGCGAAACTTTGCCTCCCTAACAGCTCTCCTGTAGGCCTCCCGGTTGTAAACAAGATGCCCTGCTGCTGATGTATCCATTTGCAGATCATCGATGTCTTGCAACCATCTTCGCCTTGGTCTTCATCTCTTTTTCCTATTATGTATCCTTCCAAGACTGTCTTCTCTAATTTATCATGACGTTTAAAATGTCAAAAATATTTAAGTTTCCTCTGTTAATCCTCTTTACTAGCCAGCCTTCTTCAATATTAAGTTCTTGTAGCATGGATATATTTTTTATTTTTTGTGTCCATGACATTTGAAGGACTCTTCTGTATCACTTACATTCGACGACATTTATGTGTTTCTCATCTGTTTTGTTTGGTGTCCAGGTCTAACAGGCATATGTTGCCATGGAAAGAGGTATGCCCTTTAAAATCGTGTTTTTGATGTGGTAGTACCAGAAAAAAAATCCCACTGGTGGTTTGAACCCCATACCACCAGATTAGTAGATCAAGCGCCTAACCACTCAGCCAACCGGGCGGAATCATTTAAATAGAAATACATAGCAGCTCCCTAGGAGACCTGAGATGGCCACAAGTTTAGAACCCCTGTTGTAAAACCCCCTGACAAGGAATTAATATGTAGCATCTTCAAGTCCGGTAAGTTTTGTTCAGTTTCTGAAGTTAGACTCGAGGATTCTTGCGCTTTTTCATGTGAGAAATATGCCATAAAGGATTGTGTTAATATTTTATATTGATTTTCTTATCAAACACCGGCTTTCAGGGTGTTTGAAATGTGTGGCGTGTTTACATATATTCTGATATATGTGTTTATATGAATCGTTAGTAATTATAATACGAGAAATATTTCTAACATACACAACGTTCACGTGTAATATTGTTATGTGTAGAGGTATTGCTGTTTCGTCAATGGTATAGTATTTTTTTTTTTTATTTTGAAACAAGTAATTTTTTTTAATCGTAAAAACTAACTGATTCCTCAATTCTCGTAGCTATAGTATCTGCAATAAAAGCGTTTTATGCCCGTCTTTTTTTCGAGGATATTAAGTGTTTAATTGTTCATCTATGTTTCGTGTTTTTTTTAATCTGTTGTGTTGCTTTCTGTATGTGACCCGGGGGGGGGGGGGGGTAAGACCCTGTCGGATCAGGGAATCAGCGACCCATAGCTGATATACTAGCGTCAGGGTTAGTGAACCATAGCTGATATGCTAGCATCAGGGTTAGTGAACCATAGCTGACATGCTAGCGTCAGGGTTAGTGAACCATAGCTGATATGCTAGCATCAGGGTTAGTGAACCATAACTGATGTGCTAGCATCAGGGTTAATGAACCATAGCTGACATGCTAGCGTCAGGGTTAGTGAACCATAGCTGATATGCTAGCGTCAGGGTTAGTGAACCATAGCTGACATGCTAGCGTCAGGGTTAGTGAACCATAGCTGACCAAGACCCTCTGCCACCTCTCTGTTGGTACTCCCAGTAACAGGCCTAGCCTGGCTAATGGGGCAGGTATCGCCATTGTCCCCATGGTGGTGGAGTCTGCTAAAGAAGCATTGCACACCCCGTTGCTCTTTAGCTGTACTCTGGGACTGAGAAAATAATTACCACAACCCGTTCCCAAGCCGATATGCTGTACTTCAACATCTTTACAGCATCAGCTGCAACGAAACACCAGTTTGCAGTTTTAGGGAGATAGCACAAAACAAAACAAATATGCGATTCTTGAAAAGGGCATTTGCCGAAATATTGGACTGTTATGTCCTTTGTTTATATTTACTCATCTCAATTGCTGCCTCTCTCGTTCCTGTCCACTTTCCATATTCTATTTTTTTTTAAACTGAACCATACACCTCTGTCTAACTTTATTACTAGAACCAATTTTATTACCGCAGTCGTCATTTCTCTTATGTCTGCAATGACAGCAAACAAACGCTTGCAGTTATAACATAATAAACATGTGACAGAAATATAACAGTCAAGCTGCATGCAATTTTTCATGTTAACTCTACACTTCCTGTCATGATGATGGCCAGCTTTATGATTCCACGATACATAGGAGTCCAGGTATTCTTCGTTGCTCCCCCAGATATCGTAAGTCAGTCTCTCTCATAAATGCGAGATTTATCTCTGGTTCTCCACGTGACAGCTCAGCTTCTCTTGCGAAAAAGGGGAGGGGGCGGTTGGGGGTGTGGCCATGTCCTTTGTCTGAGTGGGTTGTGCTAGAAGATATCTCTGGAGGAAGTGTTGTGCCGTCTGTGGCTCTGCCCCAAGCATGTAGGTCTGCTGAGCCAGTTTTCAGTTTGTGGCATAAACGGTGTCTCGGCGACGACGTCCTATTCTCATTGGAAGAATATAACTTTAATGATCGTGTCTGACATATCTGCGTTCATCTGAATTTTGCAACATCACAAAACGAGCTTATTAGATTTTTTTTTCAAATACTCACTCTTTGAAGACAAAGAGTGGAGTCATTAAATTGAAGGCTTTGAGTGGACCCAAGAACTTAAAAGACCCGGAGGGGACCTAAGAACTTAAAAAACCAGGAGGGGACCCAAAAACTTAAAAGACCCGAATGAAACCCAAGAACTTAAAAGAACTGGAGGGGACCCAAGTACTTAAAAGAACTGGAGGGGACTCAAGATCTTAAAAGAACCGGAGGGGACCCAAGAACTTAAAAGACCCGAATGAAACCCAAGAACTTAAAAGACCCGAATGAAACCCAAGAACTTAAAAGAACTGGAGGGGACCCAAGAACTTAAAAGACCCGGGTGGAACTCAAGAACTTTAAAAAACCCGGAGGAGACCCAAGATCTTAAAAGACCCGGAGGGGACCCAAGAACTTAAAAAACCAGGAGGAGACCCAAGAACTTAAAAGACCCGGAGGGGACCCAAGAACTTAAAAGACCTGAAGTATACGCACAAACCTGAAAAGTAAGAGTGGTCAAGAGCTTGAAGACCCTGAATGGACCCAGTAAGTTCAAGACTTAGTGTGGACCAACAAACCTGAAGACCGGTAGTGGATCCACAGACCTTGAAGACCCGGAGTGGATCCACAGACCTTGAAGACTCAGAGTTGACCCACAAACATGTCCTGGGGTGGACCCATATAACTTCATACCAATGGAGAAAACTTGTGGATAACCAGTCTTGACACGGGTAAACATTATAAGGAGTGGGCTTGTCTATGATTTCCATCATCGGGCAGGGGGGAACCAAGACTTCAACTCCGTATCAGAATAAACATATTACACTTAGTACATGACAGATCAGTGGTTTCCAAACTACCGACGCGGGGGTTATGAGGGAGGGTCCCGAGAATATATTATACAGTATATTTTTTTAAAACTGCTTTTGATCAGTCCCAAGCCAGGTTGAGAAAGGAGGAAGGGTGGAGATAGGGCCAGCTGTCCAATTCTGTTAAGCAATTTTTTTTAACTACGAAAACGTCAACAAGAGCTCAGCAAGAGAAAAAATTAATACTGTGAGAGAAGGAAACTTCATTAGGAAGATTTACGACGCGGCGTGGTGAAAGCCAGACATATCTGGAAGCCAAAGATCTATGACGCGGCGTGGTGAAAGCCAGACATAAGCCAAAGATCTATGACGCTGCGTGGTGAAAGCCAGAAATATCTGGAAGCCACAGATCTATGACGCGGCGTGATGAAAGCCAGACATATCTGGAAGCCAAAGATCTATGACGCGGCATGGTGAAAGCCAAAACTATCTGGAAGCCAAGCAACTGACTCTGAGTCGACTTCTTTCAACCAGGAATCACTACCATCGAAACAAAGAAGACCTAGAAATACCTGGCAAAGGAGAGTTGAACCAGAGATGGAAAAAAATCGACTACACCTGGAGACTGATAGAAGAAACAGCCCAGGACAGGACTAAATGGTGAGCCCTTGTTGATGGCCTATACCACCATTTAAGAGTAAAGAAGGCGAAGAAGAATATTTTTTCGTGGATCGCGGATCAAGTTCTTTTGCTGGTTTTGGAGTCGAATTGGGAAAAGATTGGAAACCGCTGTGGTACAGTTGGCTTAACGTTTTGACCTCATACATATCTCTGATGCTAATTATAGAATCCACCCGCATGTCCTTCATGTCATTCTCTTCAGAATATAGCAACTTATCAAAGCACTGAAACGTGTAACCGCTCCCGCCTTCAGTACATTTTCCCATGACATGTTGAAGTTACAAAATAGAAGGCAAATCGTGAAAGATAAATAAAACTTCTGATAAGGGATTTGTATATTATTTGTACCCGCGAAAATGTTTTATGAAATATAAACATCAATAATTACCAACAACATTAAAACTGTTTATAATATGAACAAGGATGTTAAATAAACCTAGATAACAAATTCGGCTTTGCTTCTAACATACTAAGACACGCCTCGGTGATTTAGAATTGAGGTCTGTGTGACGTACAGAAGGTTACGCCTACCAGTTAGATCCGTCTTGTCCACGCATGAAGCGACAAATAGGTTTATCACACACACCATATCTTCTAGACGGAGGATGTTGCCTTCTGCAAGTGCTTTTATTTCTTTCATTCACTTACAAAAATTTCTAAGCCACGTTGGACTGAACGTGGGTCTATATACATGCGTCCAGAATAAGATATACAGCATCTGATCAGATGAATGTGAAACCATAGTATAATGGTTGCGATAAACCGGAGCAGTGTGTATAGCACATCTGTTGACAATAGATCAGTCATAACTCTGTAAAAACGTAATATAACAATAGTGATCACTTATACTCCAAGTGGTAACTAGTGTACAGTCTGTGAAAGTCTATAATTGTATATAAAATATAAATTATGCGTGTTGAATACATTCTTGTGTTTAGATTTTCGTTTCCCGCTCAAGCAGAATACAACGGATGTAAGGATTTTATATTACTAAATAGGATCCTTTCTCTTGGTTTTGTAGGGGACGTTCAAATGCTGTATTCGGGTTGCCAGATGTAGTGTGATATCTTGTTCTTAAGAGCTGTGTAACTGAAGTTACTGGACAAACAATCTCCAAAATAGATAAACTCTATGCCAGGCAAACATTAAAAGCGGCAACTATTGACTAAATATTATTAATACAAATTTGGCATCGTTATTGAACTCGAATCCGTGAACGCAGCGCTAAATAAACATGGAACTCCGTTTGATATGGATATCTTCTAGACAACTGCTTTTCCTGACTCTTGTTTTCACGTATAGCGCGTTGACTGCATCGGCGCAAGGAAACGCAACAGGTAAGTAGTTCCAGATGTTACTGTGTGTACAGTTTGTATCTGTTTATTCCGCTATGGATAAACAATGGAGTGAAGTGCTTCTTTAAGATATATATATATATATATATATATATATATATATATATATATATGAAAACCATATAAAAAATCACAAAGCAGATGACAGGTAACTTCAGCTCAAGATTTAAGAGTGCAGTAAGGACACATAAGGGACAACTGGTCAGTGGAGAAAGAGAAAAAAACTGAAAGATGGAGGGAACACTTTAACACCGTACTAAACAGAACACAAGCAGCACAAACAATAGGCATACATGAAGCAAAAACGGAACTAAACATCAGTACACGACCAATAACAATAAATGACGTAAAGGAGGCAATAAATAAGCTAAAATTCGACAGGGCACCAGGTGAAAATGAAATGACTGCTGAGATGTTGAAAGCAGCAGAAGCAGAAACACCAAAACAACTCTACAACAAATGTGGGATCTAGAAAAAGCTCCAGAGGAGTGGAAAACTGGCCATTTAGTAAAACTACCAAAGAAGGGTGACCTCAGAGATTGCGGGAACTGGAGAGGCATTACCCTACTGCCACTCACCAGTAAAGTATTTTGTAGAATAATCATCAACAGAATTGTACCAGCACTTGAGGGGAAACTTGGGAAAGAGCAGGCAGGATTTAGGAAAGTAAGATCATGCATAGACCACATATTTGTACTTAGACAAATATTAGAACAGGCAAATGAATGGCATAGCACAACATATGCATTGTTTATAGATTCTGAGAAAGCCTTTGACAGTGTCAACAGAGATGCACTGTGGAAAATCCTAAGATGGCATGGCCTCCCCCATAAGATAGTTAATGTAATCAAAGCCCTATACGAGGGTTTTCAGTGCAAAGTGATCTGTAGAGAACATACCTCCAGCAGCTTTAGGGTACAAACAGGAATGAAGCAGGGATGTGTACTATCACCATTATTTATCTTGGCAGTAGACTGGTTAATGAAGGAGGCAACATCAGACAAATGCAGATGATTACAATGGACGCTTGACACAGTGCTGGAGGACCTTGACTTTGCGGACGACATTTGTCTACTATCAAGCAGCCACAAAGATATGCAAGATAAAATAAACAAGCTAACTCAGAATGCAAACAAAATAGGACTGAAGATCAACGTAGGAAAGACAAAGTTAATGAAGCAAAATGTGAACAGCAGAAATGTACTCGATGTAGATAGTAAGTTAGTGGAGGAGGTCAACGAATTTGTATATCTTGGCAGTAAAGTAGTAGAAAATGGAGACAGCACAGAGGACATCAACAGCAGACTTACTAGAGCAAACCAGGCGTTTGCAATGCTGCAGACTATATGGAAATCTAAAAAAACTAAGCATGATTACGAAAATCAGGATATTTAAGAGTAATGTTCTAAGTGTACTACTCTATGGAAGTGAATGCTGGAAAATCACCAAAACCTTAGAAAACAAGTTGAATTCTTTCCAGACTAAATGTTTACGAAGAATTAGAAAAATATTTTGGCCAAACACCATAAGAAATAACATCTTGTTGGCAGAAATGCAGATGAAGCCACTGACAGCAAATTATTGAGGAAAGATGCTGGCGATGATTGGGACATGTGCTCCGAATGACTAACAACTCACTACCAAAAATAGCACTTAGATGGACACCACAGGGGAACAGAAGTAAGGGTAGACCAAAAGAGTCATGGAGAAGAACAACAGAAAGGATGTTGAGCAATAGAGGGCTCACCTGGGCAAGAGCAGAAAAAAATGGCGAAGGACAGGCATTTGTGGAAAACCTTTGCGGAAGTCCCATGTGCCCCGGGCACTTAAGGTTTATATATATATATATGAGTATTTAAATAAAAGTAATATTAGTAATGAATACATTCAGTTTGCTATAAGAAGTAATACATCACTGAGAGTCAGGAAGAGAGTGTTACAGCGTTGCGTGGAACCAATCCTGCTCTATGGATGCGGAGCCTGGATGGTTAGTAAAGAGACACAAAGAAGGCTGGAATCAGCTGAAATGTGGTTCTTAAGAATGCTGAAGGTACCGTGGACAGCGAGAACATCGAACGAGGAAGTTCTGAAAGAGGCACGAGGATCGGGGAAATTATAACAAAGATCAGACAATCCAAATTTGTGAGGCATTTTTTGGAGGAGAGGCGGGCTAGAGGACCTAATAGCAAGAGGGAGGATCGAAGTTAGAAGACACAAAGATAGATGTAGAGAAAAGATGTTTGATGGTCTGGCATCCTGGCACGGGAAAGGCTCAGTGACCAGCCTGTCGAGAAGCACAAGGGATCGAGGGTTATAGGAGGACATGATATTCTACGGTAGATAGAGGTGTATGGTGCAGTTTTACAAAGTGAGGGAGGGAGTGAGTAAGGTGAGAAAAAAAACGAATAGAAAGTATGAGAATGTATAAATGAAAAACATACAACATCCAATATTTCGGCGTGAGCCTTTTTCGAGGATTACACGCACAACGAAACAAAAAAAAAACGAAGAACTTATCTGAATGTGGCCTTCTCCAGGGTAGAAAACAGAAATGTGTGTAGTAGAAGGAATGACCACGCTGACCACAACGAAGGATACCCGATAGAGCCAATCGTAAAGAAGATGTGGAGAGAGAGGAGGAAAATAAGTGATAGAAAGGGGTGGGGGAAGGCAATAGAAACGTGACAGCCACTAGAGGAGGTTTGGGGGGGGGGGAGAAAAGGGGACGCGGAGAGATAATGAATGAAGAACATAAACACCTGCAGGGGGAAAATGTGAAACTGGTGAATATGACAAGACCCTATAAACACCAATATGTTGCCAGAGAAGAAAAGAGGGTGGTGGTAGGGAGGGGTAGCATAGAGAAAGAGAGTTAAAAAAAAAGAGGGGGAGTGGAAAACTAAATAAGTTACAGAAAGCTGAAGACATTGTTAATTCCAGCTGGGTGGAGACAGCCAGTCTGGAAAATAAGGTGCTGTTCTAGGACCCTCCGAGATCGTACATCAGCAGAACAAGAGCAGATCACACTAACAGAAATGTCCTGTTTTCCCCTGTGATTGCTAAGGCAAAAATGTTTAGCCACAGGTGTCCAGGCCCTCTTTTATTTAAACCAGTTTTACTGCAGTCGCCATCCCTTTTATCTGTCATGATATTCTACGCATGTCGGCACGAACCTTGACAGAGAGAACGAACTGAATAAGAGAGAGAGTGAGAGGAGGAGGTATAACTGGCTGCGTAGTTATAGTCTTCGCCTTGTTAGGAAAGGACATGGAATTCAAATCACGGATGCAGTTAGAGAGAACATGGACAGAAATGTGTTGTTCAGTTTACAAAACAAAAACAAAAACAAAATAGGAATAGAAATAAGATGGAAAAAAGAGAAACGGCAA